>WWNC01000083.1:0-1200000 GCA_011125475.1 Melanerpes aurifrons | reverse complement strand
CCATGTTCGTGCTGTCTTGTGGTGAAAGGGTTACAGCACATTGCAAAGTTGATGTTTCTAGGGTTACAACATTTTCTAGGGTTGATGTTTCTAGGGTTACAGCATTTCTAGGGTTGCCATGAGCTAATTTTTTGCTATGGGGTATTCTCTCTTTTCCCCCTTTTTTTTTTTTTTTTTTTAACAATCTCTACTAAGCAAAATGTAAAGATGAAACTGCATCCTCTAGGATGTCTACATTCAGAGGCACATTTAGTTAACAAGAGAGAATACAAAGTTATCAAGAAACCACAATATTCAATATTCAGTCCTAATTCACATGGTGCTGTGGTACATTCTTCTGATTGATGCTGTTTGATCCCAGATTATCATAGCAGTTATTGTGATCGATGTTCGACTGCATGGGAAATGCTGTGCCCTCGTGGTCTTGATTCTTCCACCATTGTTTATTGCGATGATTGCAGTTAGCAGAAAAGAAGGCTCGAGGTGACCTGATCGTGGCCATCCAGTATCTGAAGAGAGCCTACAAGAATGCTGGGGAGGGACATCCTAACATGTCAGGAAATGACAGGAGTAGGGAGAATGGAACAAGGCTGGGGATGGGAAGATTCAGGCTGGCTGTGGAAAATAAATTCTCCACCGTGAAAGTGGTGAAGGCCTGGAATGGGTTGTCCAGAGAGGTGGCCGAGGCCCCATGCCTGGAGGTGTTTAAGACCAGGCTGGACAAGGCTCTAGCCTGCCTGATCCAGTGTGAGGTGTCCCTGCCCATGGCAGTGGTTGGAACTAAATGAACCTTGTGGTCCTTTCCAACCCTGACTCATTTTATGAGTCTATGATTCCACATATTTTGTAACTAGTATTGAGTGGTTTTTGTTTGTTTTTAATGTGAGCTATTTTTATCTTTTGTAATTAATTTTTGCTTCATTTCTTTAATATTTTGAAATCTACTTTCAATAAATCTATTTCATTTTTGTTTGATTTCATTATATGTATATATATTTTATTTCTAAGTTAACTTTTTTTTACATGTTTACAATTGTTTTTACTTAATTTTTTAATTTATTTTCTTTTCAATTTGATTTTGTAAATTATTTTTATAGTTTTTTCTTTTTAATTCTAACTTGAGTTGTTTCACGCTTTATGTTGAATGTATTTATTTTATTATTTATTTTGTTTCTTTTTGTTATATTATTTAATTTTTAGTTATTATTTTCTATTGTGAATGTATTATTTTGATATTTTTAATCTTTTTACTTTTAATCTAGTTCTCTGTTTAATCTTTAATTAATTTTAATTTTTGTTTTAAAATTATTTCTATACTGTTTTAATGTGGTTTTTTCTTCATAGCATTTTATTATATATATGTTTTTTTAAGCTGAACTTTTTAATTATTTTTTGTTAACTTTTTTGTTTTGTTAATTTTAATCTAATTTTGATATATATTTTATTCAATTAATTTTTATTTTGTATTTTAATTTTCTTTGTTCTTTAAATTTTTATTATTATTTTTAACTTACCTTTGTCATTTTTAATTCATTTATTTTCTACCTTCTTTATTATCATTTTTGTTTTGTTATTATAATTTTTTTAACTGTATTTTTAATTGTTATTCTAATCAATTTTATCTTTCAATTTATTTTATTTTTGTAATTTCTATTCTTTCTTTTTATCTAGTGTTTAATATTTTATTCTTTTTTGATCTTATATTCTTTATTGTAATTACTTTTTATTTTGCATGTTTGTTTCATTTAATCTATTTTCTATTTTAATTTTTACTTTTGCTTTTGTATTATATTTTTTAATCTCTTTTCTATCAATTTTTTTGGTTATCATTTTTCATTCTAATTTTCTTGATTTTCTTTGCATAATTTTTTGTTTGCTTTAATGTAGTAGTCTTGATAATCCTTATTTTTATTTTTTGCTAACAATTCGTATGTTTTTTCTGTTAATAGCTATTCTGTGTTAGTAATCCTTATGATTTTTCAGTGTGTCATATTTGTTTTTAATATTTTATTTTTATTGTTGTTATTCTCTTTTATTACTATTCTGTTATTTAGCACTCTATGTTTTGTATCCAGAGTTTTTGTGCTTTTGTTATATATTTCTATGCTTAAATTTTTTCTTTGCACCCCTGTAGACGACGGAGATTGGGAATCAATATGGCTGACCAATGTGATCGAGTATTGTTCCTTTATTGTTCCAGTGGTGCAGGCCGATGGTGCAGGCCTATGGAGCAGGCCTGTAGTGCAAGTATAGCACGGTAAAGTGTAGAAGAAACAGGAGACAGGAAAGGCAGAAGTGCGTAGCAAGGCTACAACTTATGTAAACTCGGAGTGCCCTGTTGGCATAGCTCCATTGGCTCCCTCTGAGTGACCACACATTGCACTATTACAGATTATTGGTCCAACTACTAATGACACAACGAGGTTGTTGATTCAGGTGCATGTCCTGTTGTCCCAAGATAACTGTCCATGTTTATAGCTACCAGTGTCTTGTTTTAGTTACATGCTGCAGGCACAGCACTGTTTTGTTACACTGCTAGCTGGTTCTGCATTTATGCTGAGCATGGCCTACCACCATGTCAGGCTCTAGGCCTGCACTGCCAGATTGCTCACACTGCTCGTCGCTGGCATTGCCACACACATCCTCTTCGGCTCTATTTCCAGCAATTCCCCTGATTCCTGCAGCCTCTTATAGTCTTGCCTGAGAACTGTTTTCTCCTAAGCAGTGAGCATGGACTGGTTACACTACAAAATGAGAGACAACATTTCTGATGTCTTAGCTTCTCAACATGAAAGAGGGCAGATGGAGGAGCTGGTGATTAATCAGAGCTGCTTTTGTCCTTACACCCATCCTTGTCCATACACTCATCTCTGTCTGTACACCCATACTTGTCCCATTGCCTGTTGACTTCAGGTGAAGTATGGACTCTTCCTGAAGCAGTTATGTTGTGTAGAACTTTCAGTGAAGTAAGCAATCTAGTGAGAGAGACAACATTGAAAAGAAGAGGTGCATGTTAGATGGAGTTTTCTTGAGATTCCTCAAAGTTTGGAAAAAAATCACCTCCCACTTTGACAATTTATGAAAAGATGATCTATATAAATGTTGAATGTCATAGCTTAGAAGAATCAGGACTGTTTGAATTACACAAAGTCCAAACTGGGGAGTGTATTTTCCAGGCATACTACATTTCCTATGTTTTAGAAAGTAAGACATCTGGAGTTTAACATGAGGGTTTCAGATAATTATCTATGTAATGAACACACACTAATATGAACAAGGTGGCTTATGATGTCTACTGGCCTGCAGTTGTCTGGAGTGTAAACAGAAAGTCTATGCCAAATGAAAGCATCACAGCAAACTAGAATCTAGAAAGAAAATTATTTGGTTTATGTTTTTTTTTTTCATTTCAACTAGTGGCTAAACTTCAAACCATCTGGTTAGTGGAAGAGTACTAATTTAAGGGTAACTCCAATTTTTCAATGGCCTCATGTGCTGGGTTGAGGCAGCCCCCTTCCCCACCACTGCAAACAATAAACACTCAGACAAACGGATTGCAAAAGTGATGGAAAGTTTAAATAGAAAGCAGTGAACTTTTACAGAAAGCCAAAAGCGCAGTGACAAAGAAAGATCCCAAATCAGACCCAGGGAGATCCCATCCCCACCTGAGGGTACACCCAAGACCCCCAGGGCTCCTTCTTCCCCCTCCCACTGCTAGGCTAGTCTCAGCTGGCCAGATCTGAGACTGCCCATCCCCCCATGGCCTTGGGCCTAGCCAGGCCCAAAGCCAGGAGGCATCTCCTCCAGTTACAGGCTGACGGAGGAGGAAGAAAAGAGGAAGTGCTAGACTCCGCACTGGATCTCATAGTGGTGCAAAGGATTGTGGTAGGAAATACTACATAATTTCCTGTGTCCACCCCTCTGGGCTGGACTTCTGGACACAGGAAGTAAACATTGCAGGGGGGCACCCAGTTCAAACTGCAACACCTCAGTATTTACCAGAGTGAAATGTTACATTGTTTGCATACAGGATAAGATGTTTCTGGTCTGTTGATAGTTGATTGTAACAAGTAACTTCATATTAAGTGTGTCTGCAGAGATTACAGGAATATCAATGGGTTGGGGCAAACCCCCTCCCCACCACAGGCAGAAATAACAACTCAGACAAAGGGATTGCAAAAGTGATGGAAAGTTTAAATAGAAAACAATGAGTGCATGCAGAGAATTAGAAACACAGTGACAAAGAGAGAAATCCCAGAACATGCCCAAGAACATCCCATCCCCACCTGGAGGTACACCCAAACCCCCCCAGGGCTCTTTCCTCCCCCCCCAATCCAGCCTTGGGCCTGGGCAGGCCCAAGGGAGGCGGCTCACGCCATTTTACCTAGGCTGCAGCTGGGGACGAAAGAGGAAGTGAAGACCCTGCATGGACATTTTATAGGGGAGCAGGGCATTATGGGAATGAAATACATGCCTGTGACCACCCCCTGGGCTGGGCCCACCCCTTGGGACTCCCAGTTGTGGTCTATGCAGTGGCATCCGGGCCAGCACCCAGCCTAAACCACCACAATCAAGAATTTATTTTTTGTGCGCATGTCTACCATTCCATTTCACATTTCTAAATCCCAAAAGCACTTGAGAAAATAATTGGTGTTATTTTTCTTCCTTTCATAACTGCAGAAAGTAAGCTGCAGGGAATCCTACACAGATTTAACAAACTGTCAGGACATGGCTAGGATAAGAACCCAGCTTTCCACTCCAGTGATCTACACCTTGGACTATGGCTCCTTATGTGACTGTTTTAGGCTGTGCCTTTAAGAAAGGGACAGTGCTGGAACACTCTGTCTGAATGTTTTGGTATCTAAATGAAAACATGGTATTCTAAATGAATTTCATTGGTAGATTGGTAGAATGCAACTTTAAGTTTTAGTGCAGTTGGAATTTTCCTCAGTTCCACTCTGTTCTGCCTTTCCAGCCTGTCTGCTTCTGAGCAATTAGCCGGAACAACTTTGGATAACAGGTAAGAACTAATCCCTGCATGCGCTTTGAGGCCTAACAAAATTTCATCCTTATTAATTACCTTTTCTCTCTCTCTAGCCCTTTTTGGGAAAAAAAGGAGGTAGGGGGACAGAGGGGGTACAGAGGGGGAACCCTCCTCTGTCCAGAGGAGGGAGTTTTGTTCCTGTATATTTCTTTGCTGTGTATTTCACAGTATCACAGTATCACAGTATAACTTAGGTTGGAAAGGACCTCGAGGATCATCGAGTCCAACCTATCAACACAGACCCCATGACTAGACCATGGCACCAAGTGCCATGTCCAATCTCCTCTTGAACGCCTCCAGGGATGGTGACTCAACCACCTCCCTGGACTCGCTCGGTGAAGAACTTCCTCCTCACCTCGAGTCTGAACCTCCCCTGGCGCAGCTTGAGACTGTGTCCCCTTGTTCTGGTGCTGGTTGCCTGGGAGAAGAGACCAACCCCTTCCCGGCCACAACCCCCTTTCAGGTAGTTGTAGAGGGCAATGAGGTCACCCCTGAGCCTCCTCTTCTCCAGGCTAAACAATCCCAGCTCCCTCAGCCTCTCCTCATAGGGCTTGTGTTCAAGGCCTCTCACCAGCCTTCTTGCCCTTCTCTGGACACGTTCAAGTGTTTCGATGTCCTTCTTAAACTGAGGGGCCCAGAACTGGACACAGTACTCAAGGTGCAGCCTAACCAATGCAGAGTACAGGGGCACAATGACTTCCCTGCTTCTGCTGGCCACACTATTCCTAATGCAGGCCAGGATGCTATTGGCCCTCCTGGCCACCTGGGCACACTGCTGGCTCATATTCAGGTGGCTGTCGATCAGCACCCCCAGGTCCCTCTCTGTTTGGGAGCTCTCCAGCCACTCCGACCCCAGCCTGTAGCTCTGCATGGGATTGCCATGGCCAAAGTGCAGCACTCGGCACTTGGACTTGTTGAATGACATCCCATTGGACTCTGCCCATCTGTCCAGTCGGTCGAGGTCCCTCTGCAGAGCCTTTCGGCCCTCTGACTGACTAACATCTGCCCCTAACTTTGTGTCATCTGCAAATTTGCTGATGACTGACTCAACCCCCTCATCCAGATCATCAATGAAGATATTGAAGAGGACGGGGCCCAGCACTGATCCCTGGGGGACACCACTGGTGACTGGCCGCCAGCTGGATGTGGCACCGTTCACCACCACTCTCTGGGCCCGGCCCTCCAGCCAATTCCTAACCCAGCACAGAGTGTAGGGGTCCAAGCCACGGGCTGACAGCTTAGCCAGCAGTTTGCTGTGGGGGACGGTGTCAAAGGCCTTGCTGAAGTCCAGGTAGACCACATCCACAGGCCTCCCCACATCCACCAGATGGGTCACCTGATCATAGATGGAGATCAGGTTGGAGAGGCAAGACCTGCCCTTCCTAAATCCATGTTGGCTGGACCTGAGCCCTTGGCCATCCTTCAGGTGCCCAGTTATTGCCGCCAGGATAATCTGCTCCATCACTTTCCCTGGCACTGAGGTCAGGCTGACTGGCCTGTAGTTTCCAGGTTCCTCCATCCAACCTTTCTTATGGATGGGGACCACATTGGCCAGTTTCCAGTCATCTGGGGCCTCACCGGTGAGCCAGGACTGGAGGAAAATGATGGAGAGCGGCCTGGCCAGCACATCTGCCAGCTCTCTCAGCACCCGAGGATGAATCCCATCCGGTCCCATGGACTTGTGAGTGTCCAAGTGGCTCAGCAGGTCGCGAACTAATTCCTCATGGATTACCGGGGCATTACACAGCTCCCCGACCCCATCGCCCAGCTCCAGAGGCCACTCGTCCTGAACTCCTGCCTTGCTGTTAAACATTGAGGCAAAGAAGGCGTTCAGGACCTCAGCCTTTTCCTCATCTTCGGTCACCATGTTCCCCTCCAGGTCCACTAGGGAGTGCAGGTTCTTCCTGCCTGTGGCCGGTTGATGGTGTCCCCTTAAGAAAGGGAATATGGTGGACGGAAGTTGGTAAACGGAAGGAATATTCTAAACTAATTTTCATTGGACGAGTGGGAGGAAGCACCTTCTGAACTGGATTGAAATGGGCATTTCCAGCACTTCTCTGTCACTCTTGCTTCCGCCTTTCCACAGTGCAGCAACTTTCTGGCTGTGCTGGGCTTTCTGCCAAGGCCTCGGCCTTGAAGATAAGATAACCAGGCCTGTATTAACTGCTTCCAATTAACACAAACTGCTTTTAACTTCTTTATTTCTCTTTCTCCCTCTTTTCCGAACTATTCTGGGGAAGGGGGGGAAGAGAGGGGAGAGCGGAGGTGGGGATCTCCCTCGGCCGAGGGGGGTTACTCTCATTTCTGTGTTACTCTGTTGTATATCTTTGTATATATTGTAGATATTGTAAATTTGTAAATATTCCCCTGCAAAACCTACACTGCTTTGTAAATATAGCTCCACTGCTTTGCTAATTCAGCTGGTGAGTTTTTTTTTCCTTTCCCTTCAATTTTTCTTTCCCTTTTACCTTACAAGGGGGAAGGGAGGAGGCTTCTTGGCTTTACCCTTCCACCCACCACATTTTTTTTATTGGCGCCTAACGTGGGGCAGATAATTAGTTTAATTTATTACCTGATTGATTTAGTGTTTTCCAGCTGAATTAGCAAACATGAAGGTCTTGTGGTTTGTGGAGCGATTATTCTTTTCAATTTTTGGGGCTCTGGTTTACAGATATTGTTTGGATTTGATTTTGGATTACCTGGGCAAATATTTGGTGCGGACAATTTATCTCTGGGTTATGTATAGAGTTAAATTATGGTATGGAAAATGTATTAATTTCCTATGGCCAGTGAGATACAGGAATGTTACCTCCACCACTCTCCCAATTGAGATAAAGGGTTTTAAGATTCCACCGGAGGAGAGAGTAACTTTAGGTGATGCCTGGGATCCAAAGGTGATTTATGTGATTTGTATAAATCTGTTGCTGGTGATGGTGATTGCATATTTGCTGTTCTCTCTGCGGCGAGAGAGAAAGATGTCCAGAGCTTGTTTTGTTATTAAAACTAGATCAAAAAGAAAACGCCGTGGCTCTGGATCAGTCCAAGAGTCATCTAGTGACGAGGAATGTCCAGAATCTGTGTCAGTTAAAAAGAAGGCTAAAAAGTTAATTGGTAAAGCAGCTCTAAATGACTTTGCTGATTCTAGCAAGCTGTCAAAGGCGGCAGCTGGTATCAACATGGCGCCTACTCCTTCTCCCACTCCTTCTTCTTCTTCTTCTTCTCCATCGGCCATTAACGGAGCAACGTCACTTCCGCCCAATCTCTCGGTGGGACCGGAAGTCACTGCCCCAGCAGCTGATTTTTCTCAGGACCTGTCAGCTTCCATTAAGGTGGCTGTAAATTCAACACAGCTCCAGGTAAGGTGGCTACTTTAAAGACTAGAAGTGGAAAGGCCAAAGATGGAGAAGAAGAGGTGGAGACTGATCCTGGTGAGGGGCCCTCTACTTTAAGAGATCCTGCTCAGGAGGAAGAGAAGGTTTGTTTTAAAGATCTAGCTAACCTAGTGAGATCAAAGCAGGATACAGATGAAGCTAGGAAAGCAGCTGGCAAAGGTGGTTCTCAGCTTAAAGAGATCCTTAGGAGAATGACAGCAGGATTATATGGACAAAAAGTTCAGGGAGACGAGGAGGAAGATGATATTTCAGACTGTTCTTCTCCCCGCGAGGAATTGCGAAATGTCCGTAAAGATTTCACCAGGGCACATAAGGAACCAGTTCTAGCTTGGCTTAGTAGGTGTTATGATACAGGTGCTCTGGCTCTAACAGTTGGAGACAAGTCAGCAGCTCAGTTAGGAACTCTATCAAGGGACAATGGAATAGATAGACATCTAGGCAGAGCTCTCGGTAAGGTTAATCTCTGGATACGCCTTTTAATGGCGGTTGCCCTGAGATACCCTTCCCAAGATGATCTTCCATGGAATCCTAAACCCTGGACTACCATAGATGAGGGAATTAAGCGCTTGAGAGAATTTGCTGTTAGAGAGCTACTCTATGGTGAACATGAAACTCTGAATCCTGATGACATTCCTGTGGGTATTGGTCTTGCTAAAAGATCATCAAACTTGCTCCTTCCAATTATGCAAACATTCTGGCAAGCAGAATTGTGTCAAGAAGTTATGGTGGAGCTTCTCCCACGGTTGGCCAATTCAGCGATCAAATGAGACAATTGGAGGATAGCATGACACGTGGTTCTTTGGTTTCAGCCATTAAAACGATGTCTGGTGATATTCAGAATTGCATAAGAGAGTTAAAAGATTCCATATACCAATTGGCACAGAAGGATAATTTCAATTCTTCCTCCAGGTGGATACAAGTTTCATCTGTGAGGAATACACGTCCTCCAAGGAGGTCATTCCAAAACAGGTCATTCCAAAACAGGTCATTCCAAAACAGACCACCAAGGCAATCACGTAGAACTATTTGGATAACTCTGCGTGATCAGTTTGGTGAGAACATGAACCTCTGGGATGGCCAACCAACTTCTAATCTTTTCAGGAGACTGAGGGAACTGCAAAGTGGCAGAACCCGAGGTAGCAATACCAGAAGGGTAGCTGTTACTTCTACAGTTCCCCAGAACGACTCTTATAGCTCCAACAGTGGCTCCAGTTATAACGTGCAAAGTTATAACCCTGCAAACTATGTGCAATGCACATGTGGGCATGTTCCCCATAACTAGGGGTGCCCTGCCTCCCGCCAGGGGGAGGAGAGGGATAACAGAGATAATAGAATCTATTGGGATGTGTACATCCACTGGCCTGGCACTTCACAATTTCGGAAGTACAGGGCCTTGGTTGACACAGGAGCTCAGTGCACCATAATACCATCAAATTATCAGGGATCAGAGTCTATAACTATTCTGGGAGTCACTGGTGGATCTCAAGAGTTAAGTAAGATAGAGGTTAATATAAGTTTAACTGGTAAACAATGGAGGAAGCATACAGTTGTGACCGGACCTGATGCACCTTGTATTTTGGGAATTGATTTTCTGAGAGAAGGGCGTTTCAAGGACCCTAGAGGTTACAAATGGGCTTTTGGAGTAGCTTCAATAGAAATTGATGGACAAAAATTGAAGCTGCCTGCTAGACCTGAACTTTCTGATGAATCTGCAGTTGTGGGACAACATAAGATACAGGACATTAAATTGCCGGTTGCTTCTCAGACTGTACATCACAGACAATACAGAACCAACCGTGACTCTTTGTTGCCCATTCAGAATCTGATTCGTCAGTTGGAGAGTCAGAAAGTCGTCAGCAAAACTCATTCACCTTTCAACAGTCCAGTGTGGCCTGTGCGAAAGCAGAATGGAGACTGGCGTCTGACGGTAGACTACCGAGCCCTAAATGAAGTGACACCACCTATGAGTGCAGCAGTAGCAGACATGATGGAGCTCCAATATGAGCTGGAATCCAAAGAGGCCAAATGGTATGCTACCATAGACATTGCTAATGCATTTTTCTCTATTCCCATAGCAGAGGAATGCAGGCCTCAGTTTGCTTTCACCTGGAGAGGAATCCAGTACACTTTCAACAGACTGCCAATGGGCTGGATCCACAGCTCAAGCATCTGTCATGCAGTGATCCACGATGCTCTGGAGAAAGGCGGTGCTCCAGAACACATCCAGTTCATCGATGATATCATCGTCTGGGGTAAAACTGCTGAGGAAGTCTTCGAGAAAGGTAACAAAATCATTGACATTCTTCTGAATGCAGGTTTTGCCATCAAACGAGACAAGGTGAAAGGACCTACCACAGAGATTCAGTTTCTGGGAGTGCGATGGCAGGATGGACGCAGACACATTCCAGTGGATGTGGTAAATAGAGTCTCTACCATGGCAAATTCCACAAACAAGCAAGAGACCCTACGTTTCTTGGGAATAGTGGGATTTTGGAGACTGCACATTCCTGGATACAGTCAGATTGTGAAACCTCTGTATGATGTGACTCGAAAGAGAAACCATTTCCACTGGGGACCTGAACAACAAGCAGCCTTTGACCAGATAAAGCAAGAGGTAATTCAAGCAATGGGTCTGGGACCTGTCCGAGATGGTCCAGACATTAAGAACATTTTGTACACGGCTGCCAGTGACAATGGTCCAACCTGGTGCTTGTGGCAAAAAGCTCCGGGTGAGACGCGTGGATGACCTCTTGGTTTCTGGAGTCGAGGTTACAGAGGTTCAGAGGCTAATTATACTCCAACAGAGAAAGAAATTCTAGCTGCCTATGAAGGAGTGAAAGCATCTTCTGAAGTGATTTGAACAGAATCACAACTTCTTCTAGCTCCCAGATTACCAGTTTTGAATTGGATGTTCAAAGGCAAAGGTTCCACACCACATCATGCCACAGACTCCACATGGTCTAAGTGGCTGGCTCTGATAACACAGAGAGCTCGAATGGGAAATCTTGAAAGACCTGGTCTAGTGGAGGTGATCTCAAGTTGCCCTGAAGGTATCAACTGTGCTAAACCTCCAGAGGAGAAAGTAACTCGTGCTGAGGAAGCTCCTCCTTACAATGACCTGTCTGATGGTGAAAAGAAATATGCTTTGTTCACAGACGGTTCCTGTCGTCTTGTCGGAAACAAGCGAAGGTGGAAGTCTGCAGTGTGGAGTCCAACACGCCGAGTTGCAGAGGCGAAAGATGGAGAAGGAGAATCCAGTCAGTTCGCAGAGGTAAAATCTGTCCAGCTAGCTCTTGACGTAGCTGAACGTGAGAGATGGCCAAAGCTTTATCTCTACACCGACTCATGGATGGTAGCCAATGCTCTGTGGGGTTGGCTGAAGAACTGGAAGAAGAGTGGTTGGCAGAGAAAAGGAAAACCCATTTGGGCAGCCAACCTATGGCAGGACATTGCTGATCGAATCGAGAGAATTCCAGTGAAAGTGAGACACATCGATGCTCACATTCCTAAGAGCAAAGCTACTGAGGAACAGCAACACAACCATCAGGCAGATCTAGCTGCAAGAGTTTCTCAAGTAGACATGGACTCTAATCCTGATCTCGACTGGAAACACCGAGGTGAGATATTCTTAGCACGCAAGTCATCCATGACTGTGACATTTGTGCTGCTATTAAGCAGGCAAAACGACTTAAGCCCTTGTGGTATGGTGACAGATGGTCCAAGTACAAGTATGGTGAAGCTTGGCAGATTGACTACATCACTCTACCACGTTCTCGTTCTGGTAAGCAGTACGTGCTTACTATGGTAGAGGCCAACACTGGATGGTTGGAAACTTATCCAGTTCCGCATGCAACTGCACGCAACACCATTCTCGGTCTGGAGAGACAGATCCTGTGGAGACATGGAACTCCAGAGAGGATTGAGTCAGACAACGGAGTTAATTTCAAGAACAACCTTGTAAAGAACTGGGCAAAGGAGCACGGTATTGAGTGCATATTCCACATTCCCTACTATGCACCAGCTTCAGGGAAGATTGAACGCTACAACAGTTTGTTGAAGACCACTCTTAAAGCCATGGGAGGTGGATCTTTGAAAAACTGGGAAAAACATTTAGCACAAGCAACCTGGCTGGTAAATAGTAGAGGTTCAGTGAACCGAGCTGACCTGCACATTCAGATTTGCTACGGAAAGTAGAAGGTGATAGAGTTCCTGTTGTTAGAGAAAAGAATCTGTTAGGTAAAACTGTTTGGGTATTTTCACCCTCAGGAGAGGCTAAACCTGTCCGAGGGGTGGTTTCAGCTGAAGGTCCGGGTCACACTTATTGGGTAATGCAAGAGAATGGTGAAATTCAGTGTGTTCCACAAAGAAATTTAACTTTAGCTGAAAGAGGTTGACTTCGAACTGCTATACAGCTACATCGCGCCCAAAAGAAGAATCAACGAGGAATCTACGGTGCACGAACCCTGAGAGCCCTGAGTCAACTAAGAGACCCTGAGATTCCCTGTTTCCCTTTTTCTTCGCTTCGTCGGTGAAGAAATGAACTGTTTTCCATTTTTCTCACTTTCTGATTTATTTGGACTTTTGAATCATCTACATCTGAGCATAGCCGGAATGGACTATGAACTTTACTCACGAACTGTAAATATCATTTTGGATTGGATGGACAGTGTGAACAGCCAATGAAATTGTTTAGAAGGGGTGGACTGTGGCCGGTTGACGGTGTCCCCTTAAGAAAGGGAATATGGTGGACGGAAGTTGGTAAACGGAAGGAATAGTCTAAACTAATTTTCATTGGACGAGTGGGAGGAAGCACCTTCTGAACTGGAGTGAAATGGGCATTTCCAGCACTTCTCTGTCACTCTTGCTTCCGCCTTTCCACAGTGCAGCAACTCTCTGGCTGTGCTGGGCTTTCTGCCAAGGCCTCGGCCTTGAGGACTTGATATCAGGCCTGTATTAACTGCTTCCAATTAACACAAACTGCTTTTAACTTCTTTCCTTCTTCTTTCTCCTTCTTTTCCGAACTATTCTGGGGAAAGGGGGAAGAGAGGGGAGAGCGGAGGTGGGGATCTCCCTCGGCCGAGGGGGGTTACTCTCATTTCTGTGTTACTCTGTTGTATATCTTTGTATATATTGTAGATATTGTGAATTTGTAAATATTCCCCTGCAAACCCTACACTGCTTTGTAAATATAGCTCCACTGCTTTGCTAATTCAGCTGGTGAGTTTTTTTTTCCTTTCCCTTCAATTTTTCTTTCCCTTTTACCTTACAAGGGGGAAGGGAGGAGGCTTCTTGGCTTTACCCTTCCACCCACCACACTGCCCTTCTTCTTATTGTTAATATATTTATAAAAATGCTTTTTATTATCTTTGACAGAGGTGGCCAGCTTCAGTTTCAGCTGGGCCTTTGCCTCCCTAATTTTATTCCTACATAATCTAACAGCTTTCTTGAACATACCTCGAGAAACCTTCCCCTCCTTCCAAAGGTGATACAGCCTCTTCTTCCTCTTAAATCCTCCAGGAGCTGCTTGCTCATCCAGGCCTATTTCTGTATATATATTGTAAATACTGTATATTGTGTATATATATAACCTATATTTCATTTTCCTTGTAAATATAGCATATTCTTTTGCTTTTCCAATGGGGTTAGCTGTGGTTTCTTTCTTTTGTGGGGCCTTCTCTCAACCCACCACACCTTATTTTTAAAGACATGTAGACTGTACAAATAGGATAAAATTTTATATTCCTCTCAAAGTCAATATTCATACTGAATCTATCCTTTGTATTTCCAAAACAAATTCCTGTTCACACAAAATCTAAACCAGAATTTATTTGCTAAACATGAATTTAAAATAATGAAGATGCAACAAAAGACTACATAACAAAATGATACTTACTCTATAGCTGAACTCACAGTGGCCTTACCCATTAGCATGATTATTGTCTTGAAGGACAATTTACTGATGTCAGAGAAACACTCACATGTGTTAGTTCCTGTGCTGGGTTGAGGCAGGCCCCTTCCCCACCCCTGGCAACAATAAACACTCAGACAAACGGATTGCAAAAGTGATGGAAAGTTTAAATAGAAAGCAGTGAACCTTTACAGGAAGCCAAAAGCACAGTGACAAAGAAAGATCCCAAATCAGACCCAGAGAGATCCCATCCCCACCTGAGGGTACACCCAAAACCCCCAGGGCTCCTTCTTCCCCCCCCACTGCTTAGCTAGTCTCAGCTGGCCAGGTCTGAGACTGCCCATCCCCCCATGGCCTTGGGCCTAGCCAGGCCCAAAGCCAGGAGGCATCTCCTCCAGTTACAGGCTGACGGAGGAGGAAGAAAAGAGGAAGTGCTAGACTCCACACTGGATCTCATAGTGGTGCAAAGGATTGTGGTAGGAAATACTACATAATTTCCTGTGTCCCCCCCTCTGGGCTGGACTTCTGGACACAGGAAGTAAACATTGCAGGGGGCACCCAGCTCAAACTGCACCTACTAGAGGCACTTCAAAGAATGAGTCTTTCTAAGAGACTATCTAAATGGAAAGTGTCATCCATTTTTTTTTTTTAATTCTAATGTCATATGCTTCATTGTTTGTATTAGAGAAAAAGAAATGTACATGTAAAATTACATTTTTAGAAGTTATAATTACCCATGTATTGGAATATTTGAAGCACTTTTACCATTGCTTGACACTGGGAAACAAAAGACTGGATTTGTCAGAGCCATTACTAGTATTGTAAGAGCGTGGATCTTTAAACTTCATACCAATGCAGCCAGAAGCAAGCAAAGAATTGTAAAGCATTTGCAGACTAGAATGTAAAGTCGAGCATACTAATTTATTTTGGCAAATGTGAGAATTACAAATCTCTGCCCTAAACTATACAGAGCTTTCTGTCTTTGTTCTTTGCCTCGTGCTTCTGATATTGCTCATACGTAATTATAATGTGCATTTCCTTTTAATCACTGATGCACAATTTATTTTGTCACGCTCATGAATGTACTTTCAGGCATGTTTATTGAAATATATAGAAAGCATCTTCCTAGGCAGCAAATTATTCATCCTTTGATGGTATAAATGCACATAGAATTAAAGCAAAGATATTTATACCTTTATTAATATTGTTTTCAGGTTTTAATAGTGCGTCTTAAAAGCACAACAGAAAGCTTTTAAATCCTTAAATTGTACATATATATATATATATATATTACCATAAACCACAAGAGATTTCCTAGCCTATGTGCATTTAGATGCAAAGTTGATGAATCAAATTGCTAAAACCATATGCACTTTTCCAGTATTCCCTGATTGTATTGGAAGCCTCTCACACCAAAGCCAGAGTAGAAAACCAGAAATCCTGCATAATAAAAGGGAATATTTGTTAAGTACCAAACCTAGGTGTGACCGTTTGAGGCTGTCCCCTTAAGAAAGAGAATATGGTAGTCGGATGTTTGTAAATGAAAAGACGGATCTAAACTAATTTCATTGGTAGATTGGGAGGAAGCACCTTCTGAACCTGGAGTGCAGCAGAGTATCATGGGCATTCCTGCACTTTTCTGGTCAGTCTGTCTTCCCCTCCCTCGGTGGCTTGCAGCTCACAGCTCCTGGGCTTTCGGCCAAGGCTTGACCTTGAAACTGATAAACTGCAAGGCCTGTATTAACTGCTTTCCAATTAACACATAACTGATTCTAATCTTTTTCTCTTATCTCTCTTTCTAACCCTCTCTGGCAAAAGGGGGAGAGAAGGGGGAGCTGAGGTGGGGAACCCCCTCAGCAGAGGGAGGAACTCTCATTTCTGTGCTACTTTATTGTATATTTTTGTATATATTGTAAATATTGTAAATCCTGTATATTCCCCTGCATATCCTATATTGCTTTGTAAATATACAGCAGCCAGTGCTTTGCTAAATCAGCTGTGAGGGTTTTTTTTCCCTTTACTTTACAGGGGTGAGGGAGGAGGCTTTTTGGCCTTACCCTTCCAACCCTACGACACTAGGGTATCACTAAAGGCTTTAGAGACTAAAATGCTGTTGCTAAGGAAATCAGTACTAATCACAGTATCACTGTATCACCAAGGTTGGAAGAGACCTCGAGGATCATCAAGTCCAACCTGGCACCACAGACCCCATGACTAGACCATGGCACCAAGTGCCACAGCTAATCTCCTCCTGAACACCTCGAGGGATGGTGACTCCACCACCTCCCTGGGCAGCACATTCCAATGACAAATGACTCGCTCGGTGAAGAACTTTCTCCTCACCTTGAGCCTAAACTTCCCCTGGCACAGCTTGAGACTGTGTCCCCTTGTTCTGGTGCTAGTTGCCTGGGAGAAGAGACCAACCCCTTCCTGGCTACAACCACCTTTCAGGTAGTTGTAGAGGGCAATGAGGTCACCCCTGAGCCTCCTCTTCTCCAGGCTAAACATCCCCAGCTCCCTCAGCCTCTCCTCATAGGGCTCGTGCTCATGGCCTCTCCCCAGCCTTGTTGCCCTTCTCTGGACACACTCAAGTGTCTCAATGTCCTTCTTAAATTGAGGGGCCCAGAACTGGACACAGGACTCAAGGTGTGGCCTAACCAGTGCTGAGCACAGGGGCACAATGACCTCCCTGCTCCTGCTGGCCACACTGTTCCTAATGCAGGCCAGACACTGTTCCTAATGCAGGCCATGACTTGATTCAGTGCAAATCAAAATTATAATCTGAACACATTGTCACTTTGCTGAGAGAGGAAAAAGATCCTGAAATAGTGTGAATATAAAAAAATACTAGATACTAATACATTGGAAGTAAACCTCTACTTTATGTATTCCTTTCTTTTGTTGCAAATATAAAAGCTACATCTATACCATTAAGCTGACCAAGGCCAGGATGTTCTTCCAGCATTAGCTTGAGATTGCTCATGTTGTTTAATCATCAGTGCACTCCTTGGCACCTTTCTGGGGTTTACTGGTATCAGTTCACCCAAGCAATTACTTCTTTTTTTTTTTTTTTATTGAGTTAATATAAATCAGGGACCATTCCTAAAGTATAATATGGATGAAGACACTTTATTTTATGAAGAAGGAAATTGAGCTGTATAGAATGAACTAAACTGTGTGGCTTAGTCTCAGGATGAACACACAGATCATTAGACATTTTATTTACTACTGCAGATATAGCTGAGGTTACAGCTCAGACCTCCAGACAGCCATGAGCTCTTTAATGTACAAACCACAAAAGAGAGAAAATCACTGAAGCACAGAATGGTTGAGGTTGGAAAGGACTTCTGGAGTTAATCTTGCCCAACCTCCTTGCTGTAGCAGGGCAACCTAAAGCCATTTGCTTAGGACAGTGCTCAGATGACTTTTGAATATATCCAAGGAGTTACAATACACCACCTCCATGGACAATCTGTGCCAGTGATGGGTCACCCTCATAACGAAAAAGTGTTGATGCTCAGATGAACCCTTCTGTATTTCAGGTTGTGCCCACTGACTTTGATCCAGTCTCTGGGCACCATTGAAAAGACATGCTTTACCTTCCCTGCACTCTCCCTTTCATATATTGTTGAAGTCCTCCTGAGCCTTCCCTTTTTTAGTCTGAACAAACAGTCCCAGCTTTGTCAGCCTCTCCTCATAGAAGAGATGCTTCAGACCCTTAATCACCTTAACAGCCCTTCACTGGAGTTGTTCCATGTCCATCACCAGTACCAAACAGAAGGCAGAATACATCTTTCTCACTGTGAGCTCCAATCTCTACATAACAGTTTATATGCTGATATTTTTTAATCTTGAAATGTCTATATCTGCCCCTCCGTTCTGAAGAACTGTATTGTGGGTTTTGACATTTGTCTAACTCAGGATTCAGCCAAAAAGGTCAAAAGTTAGAAGTTTCTGTGCGATAGTCTGCTACTCACAGTTTTGGGCTGCGCTGCTGTGGCCGGTTGACGGTGTCCCCTTAAGAAAGGGAATATGGTGGACGGAAGTTGGTAAACGGAAGGAATAGTCTAAACTAATTTTCATTGGTCAAGTGGGAGGAAGCACCTTCTGAACTGGAGTGAAATGGGCATTTCCAGCACTTCTCTGTCACTCTTGTTTCCGCTTCTCCACGGTGCAGCAACTTTCTGGCTGTGCTGGGCTTTCTGCCAAGGCTTCGGCCTTGAAGATAAGATAACCAGGCCTGTATTGACTGCTTCCAATTAACACAAACTGCTTTTAACTTCTTTCTTTCTCTTTCTCCCTCTTTTCCGAACTATTCTAGGGAAGGGGGGGAAGAGAGGGGAGAGCGGAGGTGGGGATCTCCCTCGGCCGAGGGGGGTTACTCTCATTTCTGTGTTACTCTGTTGTATATCTTTGTAGATATTGTAAATTTGTAAATATTCCCCTGCAAACCCTACACTGCTTTGTAAATATAGCTCCACTGCTTTGCTAATTCAGCTGGTGAGTTTTTTTTTCTTTTCCCTTCAAATTTTTCTTTTCCCTTTTACCTTACAAGGGGGGAGGGAAGAGGCTTCTTGGCTTTACCCTTCCACCCACCACATTTTTTTTATTGGCGTACCCAACGTGCGGCAGATAATTAGTTTAATTTATTACTTGATTGATTTAGTGTTTTCCAGCTGAATTAGCAAACATGAAGGTCTTGTGGTTTGTGGAGCGATTATTCTTTTCAATTTTTGGGACTCTGGTTTACAGATATTGTTTGGGTTTGATTTTGGATTACCTGGGTAAATATTTGGTGCGGACAATTTATCTCTGGGTTATGTATAGAGTTAAATTATGGTATGGAAAATGTATTAATTTCCTATGGCCAGTGAGATACAGGAATGTTACCTCCACCACTCTCCCAATTGAGATAAAGGGTTTTAAGATTCCGCCTGAGGAGAGAGTAACTTTAGGTGATGCCTGGGATCCAAAGGTGATTTATTTGGTGTGTATAATCCTGCTCTTGGTGATAATTAACGTGTATCTCCTGATTTCTTTACGGCGAGAGAGAAAGGTGTCCAGAGCTTGTTTTGTTATTAAAACTAGATCAAAAAGAAAACGCAGTGGCTCGAGATCAGTCCCAGAGTCATCTAGTGATGAGGAAGGTGGAGACTCTCTGTCAGTTAAAAAGAAGGCTAAAAAGTTAATTGGTAAAGCAGCTCTAAATGACTTTGCTGATTCTAGCAAGCAGCCAAGGGCATCGGCTGGTATCAACATGGCGCCTACTCCTTCTCCCACTCCTTCTCCTTCTTCTTCTCCGTCGGCCATTAACGGAGCAACGTCACTTCCACCCACTCCCTCGGTGGGACCGGAAGTCACTGCCCCAGCAGCTGATTTATCTCAGGACCTGTCACCTTCCATTAAGGTGGCTGTAAATTCAAACACAGCTCCAGTTAAGGTGGCTACTTAAAAGACTAGAAGTGGAAAGGCCAAAGATGGAGAAGAGGAGCTGGAGACTGATCCTGGTGAGGGGCCCTCTACTCTAAGAGATCCTGCTCAGGAGGAAGAGAAGGTTTGTTTTAAAGATCTAGCTAACCTAGTGAGATCAAAGCAGGATACAGATGAAGCTAGGAAAGCAGCTGGCAAAGGTGGATCTCAGCTTAAAGAGATCCTTAGGAGAATGACAGCAGGATTATATGGACAAAAAGTTCAGGGAGACGAGGAGGAAGATGATATTTTGGAATGTTCTTCTCCACGGGAGGAATTGCAAAATGTCCGTAAAGATTTCACCAGGGCGGATAAGGAACCAGTTCTAGCTTGGCTTAGTAGGTGTTATGATACAGGTGCTCCAGCTCTAACAGTTGGAGACAAGTCAGCAGCTCAGTTAGGAACTCTCTCAAGGGACAATGGAATAGATAGACATCTAGGCAGAGCTCTCGGTAAGGTTAATCTCTGGATACGCCTTTTAATGGCGGTTGCCCTGAGATACCCTTCCCGAGATGATCTTCCATGGAATCCTAAACCCTGGACTACCATAGATGAGGGAATTAAGCGCTTGAGAGAATTTGCTGTTAGAGAGCTACTCTATGGTGAACATGAAACTCTCAATCCTGATGACATTCCTGTGGGTATTGGTCTTGCTAAAAAGATCATCAAACTTGCTCCTTCCAATGATGCAAACATTCTGGCAAGCAGAATTGTGTCAAGAAGTTATGGTGGAGCTTCTCCCACGGTTAGCCAACTCAGTGATCAAATGAGACAATTGGAGGATAGCATGACACGTGGTTCTTTGGTTTCAGCCATTAAAACTATGTCTGGAGATATACAGAATTGCATAAGAGAGTTAAAAGATGAATTTAGAAATTCCATATCCCAATTGGCACAAAGGGATAATTTCAATTCTTCCTCCAGGTGGATACAAGTTTCATCTGTGAGGAACACACGTCCTCCAAGGAGGTCATTCCAAAACAGGTCATTCCAAAACAGGTCATTCCAAAACAGACCACCAAGGCAATCACGTAGAACTATTTGGATAACTCTGCGTGATCAGTTTGGTGAGAACATGAACCGCTGGGATGGCCAACCAACTTCTAATCTTTTCAGGAGACTGAGGGAATTGCAAAGTGGCAGAACCCAAGGTAGCAATACCAGAAGGTTAGCTGTTACTTCCACAGTACCCCAGAATGACTCTTATGGCTCCAACAGTGGCTCCGGTTATAACATGCAAAGTTATAACCCTGCAAACTATGTGCAATGCACATGTGGGCATGTTCCCCATAACTAGGGGTGCCCTGCCTCCCGCCAGGGGGAGGAGAGGGATAACAGAGATAATAGAATCTATTGGGATGTGTACATCCAGTGGCCTGGCACTTCACAATTTCGGAAGTACAGGGCCTTGGTTGACACAGGAGCTCAGTGCACCATAATGCCATCAAATTATCAGGGATCAGAGTCTATAACTATTCTGGGAGTCACTGGTGGATCTCAAGAGTTAAGTAAGGTAGAGGTTAATATAAGTTTAACTGGTAAACAATGGAGGAAGCATACAGTTGTGACCGGACCTGATGCACCTTGTATTCTGGGAATTGATTTTCTGAGAGAAGGGCGTTTCAAAGACCCTAGAGGTTACAAATGGGCTTTTGGAGTAGCTTCAATAGAAATTGATGGACAAAAATTGAAGCTATCTGCCAGACCTGAGCTTTCTGATGAATCTGCAGTTGTGGGACAACATAAGATACAGGACATTAAATTGCCGGTTGCTTCTCAGACTGTGCATCACAGACAATACAGAACCAACCGTGACTCTTTGTTGCCCATTCAGAATCTGATTCGTCAGTTGGAGAGTCAGAAAGTCGTCAGCAAAACTCATTCACCTTTCAACAGTCCAGTGTGGCCTGTGCGGAAGCAGAATGGAGACTGGCGTCTGACAGTAGACTACCGAACCCTGAATGAAGTGACATCACCTATGAGTGCAGCAGTGCCAGACATGATGGAGCTACAGTATGAGCTGGAATCCAAAGAGGCCAAATGGTATGCTACCATAGACATTGCTAATGCATTTTTCTCTATTCCCATAGCAGAGGAATGCAGGCCTCAGTTTGATTTCACCTGGAGAGGAATCCAGTACACTTTCAACAGGCTGCCAATGGGCTGGATCCACAGCTCAAGCATCTGTCATGCAGTAATCCACGATGCTCTGGAGAAAGGCGGTGCTCCAGAACACATCCAGTTCATCGATGATATCATTGTCTGGGGTAAAACTGCTGAGGAAGTCTTCGAGAAAGGTAACAAAATCATTGACATTCTTCTGAATGCAGGTTTTGCCATCAAACGAGACAAGGTGAAAGGACCTACCACAGAGATTCAGTTTCTGGGAGTGCGATGGCAGGATGGACGCCGACACATTCCAGTGGATGTGGTAAACAGAGTCTCTACCATGGCAAGTCCCACAAACAAGCAAGAGACCCTACGTTTCTTGGGGATAGTGGGATTTTGGAGACTGCACATTCCTGGATATAGTCAGATTGTAAAACCTCTGTATGATGTGACTCGAAAGAGAAACCATTTCCACTGGGGACCTGAACAACAAGCAGTCTTTGACCAGATAAAGCAAGAGGTAATTCAAGCAATGGGTCTAGGACCTGTCCGAGATGGTCCAGACATTAAGAACATTTTGTACACGGCTGCAAGTGACAATGGTCCAACCTGGTGCTTGTGGCAAAAAGCTCCAGGTGAGACACGTGGACGACCTCTTGGTTTCTGGAGTCGAGGTTACAGAGGTTCAGAGGCTAATTATACTCCAACAGAGAAAGAAATTCTAGCTGCCTATGAAGGAGTGAAAGCATCTTCTGAAGTGATTGGAACTGAATCACAACTTCTTCTAGCTCCCAGATTACCAGTTTTGAATTGGATGTTCAAAAGCAAAGGCTCCACACCACATCATGCCACAGACTCCACATGGTCTAAGTGGCTGGCTCTGATAACACAGAGAGCTCGAATGGGAAATCTTGAAAGACCTGGTCTAGTGGAGGTGATCTCAAGTTGCCCTGAAGGTATCAACTGTGCTAAACCTCCAGAGGAGAAAGTAACTCGTGCTGAGGAAGCTCCTCCTTACAATGACCTGTCTGATGATGAAAAGAAATATGTTTTGTTCACAGACGGTTCCTGTCGTCTTGTTGGAAACAAGCGAAGGTGGAAGTCTGCAGTGTGGAGTCCAACACGCCGAGTTGCAGAGGCGAAAGATGGAGAAGGAGAATCCAGTCAGTTCGCAGAGGTAAAAGCTGTCCAGCTAGCTCTCGACGTGGCTGAACATGAGATGGCCAAAGCTTTATCTCTACACCGACTCATGGATGGTAGCCAATGCTCTATGGGGTTGGCTAAAGAACTGGAAAAGAGTGGTTGGCAGAGAAAAGGAAAACCCATTTGGGCAGCCAACCTGTGGCAGGACATTGCTGATCGAATCGAGAGAATTCCAGTGAAAGTGAGACACATCGATGCTCACATTCCTAAGAGCAAAGCTACTGAGGAACAGCAACACAACCATCAGGCAGATCTAGCTGCAAGAGTTTCTCAAGTAGACATGGACTCTAATCCTGATCTCGACTGGAAACACCGAGGTGAGATATTCTTAGCTCGGTGGGCTCATGATTCGTCAGGACATCAAGGCAGAGATGCAACATACCAATGGGCTCGTGACAGATCCATAGACATTTCCATGGATGCTATCACGCAAGTCATCCATGACTGTGACATTTGTGCTGCTATTAAGCACGCAAAACGACTTAAGCCCTTGTGGTATGGTGACAGATGGTCCAAGTACAAGTATGGTGAAGCTTGGCAGATTGACTACATCACTCTACCACGTTCTCGTTCTGGTAAGCAATACGTGCTTACTATGGTAGAGGCAAACACTGGATGGTTGGAAACTTATCCAGTTCCACATGCAACTGCACGCAACACCATTCTCGGTCTGGAGAGACAGATCCTGTGGAGACATGGAACTCCAGAGAGGATTGAGTCAGACAACGGAACTCATTTCAAGAACAACCTTGTCAAGAACTGGGCAAAAGAGCACAGTATTGAGTGGATATTCCACATTCCCTACTATGCACCAGCTTCAGGGAAGATTGAACGCTACAACGGTTTGTTGAAGACCACTCTTAAAGCCATGGGGGGTGGATCTTTGAAAAACTGGGAAAAACATTTAGCACAAGCAACCTGGCTGGTAAATAGTAGAGGTTCAGTGAACCGAGCTGGACCTGCACATTCAGATTTGCTACGGAAAGTAGAAGGTGATAGAGTTCCTGTTGTTAGAGAAAAGAATCTGTTAGGTAAAACTGTTTGGGTATTTTCACCCTCAGGGGAGGCTAAACCTGTCCGAGGGGTGGTTTCAGCTGAAGGTCCGGGTCACACTTATTGGGTAATGCAAGAGAATGGGGAAATTCTGTGTATTCCGCAAAGAAATTTAACTTTAGCTGAAAGAGGTTAACTTCGAACTGTTGTACAGCTACATTGCGCCCAAAAGAAGAATCAACGAGGAATCTACGGTGCACGAACCCTGAGAGCCCTGAGTCAACTACGAGACCCTGAAATTTCCCTGTTTCCCTTTTCTTCGCTTCGTCGGTGAAGAAATGAACTGTTTTCCATTTTTCTCACTTTCTGATTTTCTTGGACTTTTGAATCATCTACATCTGAGCATAGCCGGAATGGACTATGAACTTTACTCACGAACTGTAAATATCATTTTGGATTGGATGGACAGTATGAACAGTCAATGAAATTGTTTAGAAGGGGTGGACTGTGGCCGGTTGACGGTGTCCCCTTAAGAAAGGGAATATGGTGGACGGAAGTTGGTAAACGGAAGGAATAGTCTAAACTAATTTTCATTGGACGAGTGGGAGGAAGCACCTTCTGAACTGGAGTGAAATGGGCATTTCCAGCACTTCTCTGTCACTCTTGTTTCCGCTTCTCCACGGTGCAGCAACTTTCTGGCTGTGCTGGGCTTTCTGCCAAGGCCTCGGCCTTGACGATAAGATAACCAGGCCTGTATTTACTGCTTCCAATTAACACAAACTGCTTTTAACTTCTTTCTTTCTCTTTCTCCCTCTTTTCCGAACTATTCTAGGGAAGGGGGGGAAGAGAGGGGAGAGTGGAGGTGGGGATCTCCCTCGGCCGAGGGGGGTTACTCTCATTTCTGTGTTACTCTGTTGTATATCTTTGTATATATTGTAGATATTGTAAATTTGTAAATATTCCCCTGCAAACCCTACACTGCTTTGTAAATATAGCTCCACTGCTTTGCTAATTCAGCTGGTGAGGTTTTTTTCTTTTCCCTTCAAATTTTTCTTTTCCCTTTTACCTTACAAGGGGGAAGGGAGGAGGCTTCTTGGCTTTACCCTTCCACCCACCACAGCTGCTGTCACAACTGTTTCATCAGTGAAACGAACATCTCACTTAGGCAGTACTGTGGCTAATGTTTAGGTTGCTTCTCTCCAAACTGTAATCCACACCTGGATCAGACTGGTTGGTTTCCTGAACAACAGATGGGATGAAAATTTTTGTTTCAGAATGAGTTCCACAAAAAACGGCAGACTGAGCAGACAGCCAACTGAGGATGAAGATGAATCCCAAATCTTGATCCTTTTTGCATTAAGATGCCTTTGTCATGGTTTTCCCCCCAGCTTCTTTCCAGTCATGAACGGGTGGCTGATATCCTATCATCACACAATGTGCTGGGTTTCCATTCTCAAGTATAGGTTTTTAAAGTTGTGGGGGTTGGTTTTCTTTTGTTTTGTTTTGTTTTTCCAGGCTGCTTTATTTTTGCAAGCCATATAATCAGTAAAAACTACCTACTCAAATTCCTCTTCATACGAATATTCAGAGTTTTAATGGTGTACTCCTTCACATCTGCTTTTTAGGGTAAAGTTGCTTCAAAGAGCTTTAGAAACTCTTTTCCTGCCTGCATTTTCATTTACCTGTATTTTATCTGAAATACAATCATCTTGAACTTAGATGCTGGGAATTAATTAGATAACCTTGTTCCTCCTAATTCTGTCCTTTCTTCATGTTAGATACTGCCAGGAATTATTTTATATATAGTTATAAAATTATCCTCACGACCTGTCTTCCTGCTTGCTTCTCAAGCAAATCAATTTACTAATATATTTCTATAAATGCCAATTCAGAATTACTTAGTTCAAGACTCTGTTTATAAGGCAAACTTATTTAATGGATCATTCTTTTTTTTTTTTTTTTTATTGGAGTCATTTGATCTATATTTGGTCCAGACAGTTTAAAGGAAACTATAATTATTATTTTTTTGGCTGCCAGTAATACTTTTGCTGGCAGTAGAAACTTAATCAAACTGAAGAAAGTGACATACTTAGCTTAGATCTCAGCCAAAGAATTGCTTTCATCTTTCCTGATCTCAGTCTGTCTGGTAGAAATTTCAGAATATACACTTAGTCCTTGGTAATTTTGTCCAAAAAAAATAAAATTCTCACTCTTAACAACTTTTCTAATTTTTGCAGTCTGAAACAGACAATAGAATGTTGCTTTGGTTTTTTTTTTTAAGCAAGTACATGCATCACTTAAATGTGTAAGTCTTTGGAAAGTTTCAGTTCTCACCATGTACTAAAAATCTAAAATGCAAAGATGATGTTATCACAGTAAGTCATTGTATTTTTCAGTCATTTCACAGACAGCAACAGCATAATATCCTGAAAGACTGTCAGCTGTCTGAACAAAAATGTAGGATGGTGATAGTGGTGAGGACTGTTAAACTATGTATATGATAAAACCAGCAAGATTAGCCCATGAAGGAGGCATGACGTGAATCCTCTGGGAGATCTTTCCTAAAAGCAAGTTATTGCAGATAATGGGAAATGAAACTAAGTTTACTTTTAATTCCAAATTCTGTGCCATCCTATTTCATCAGTATATGGGTGCTTGCAAAAAAGGGCAAATTTATTAGTCTAAAATATCTATCAAAATGAACTTTTTCAACTTTAGTAGGCTATAGTAAGCAGGCAGAAGCAAGGAATGATGCTAGCAGGACACAGAACAGTTTCTTAACAGGAGAATAAAATTTTCTGGATAGCCTCCTGATTTATTATATAGCATTGTGATACACTAGCTTTCATGAGAGAAGCAGTTAAGAAAGAGTATGTGTTTTTGTTTAGAAGCACAGAGAGTCTCTGCGTGGTCCCCTTTCCATTGCATAAATGGTAAAGGACAATACAGTAACCAATTGTGGTGGGTGGAAGGGTAAAGCCAAGAAGCCTCCTCCCTTCCCCCTTGTAAGGTAAAAGGGAAAAGAAAAATTTGAAGGGAAAGGAAAAAAAACTCACCAGCTGAATTAGCAAAGCAGTGGAGCTATATTTACAAAGCAGTGTAGGGTTTGCAGGGAATATTTACAAATTTACAATATCTACAATATATACAAAGATATACAACAGAGTAACACAGAAATGAGAGTAACCCCCTCGGACGAGGGATTCCCCACCTCCGCTCTCCCTCTCTTTCCCCCTTCCCCAGAGTAGTTCGGAAAAGAGGGAGAAAGAGAAAAGAAAGAAGTTAAAAGCAGTTTGTGTTAATTGGAAGCAGTCAATACAGGCCTGGTTATCTTATCAAGTCTTCAAGGCCGAAGCCTTGGCAGAAAGCCCAGCAGAGAAAAGCTGCTGCACGAAGAAAAGGCGGAAGCAAGACTGACCGAGAAGTTCCCGGAGTGCCCAGGATATCTCCCAGTTCAGAGGGTGCTTCCTCCCACTTAACCAATGAAATTGTTTAGACTATTCCTTCCGTTTACCAACTTCCGTCCACCATATTCCCTTTCTTAAAGGGACACCATCAACCGGCCACAGTCCACCCCTTCTAAAAAATTCCATTGGCTGTTCACACTGTCCATCCAATCCAAAATGATATTTACAGTTCGTGAGTAAAGTTCATAGTCCATTCCGGCTATGCTCAGATGTAGATGATTCAAAAGTTCAAGAAAATCAGAAAGTGAGAAAAATGGAAAACAGTTTATTTCTTCACCGACGAAGCGAAGAAAAGGGAAACAGGGAAATTTCAGGGTCTCTTAGTTGACTCAGGGCTCTCAGGGTTCTCAGGGTTCGTGCACCGTAGATTCCTCGTTGATTCTTCTTTTGGGTGCGATGTAGCTGTACAACAGTTCGAAGTTAACCTCTTTCAGCTAAAGTTAAATTTCTTTGTGGAATACACTGAATTTCACCATTCTCTTGCATTACCCAATAAGTGTGACCCGGACCTTCAGCTGAAACCACCCCTCGGACAGGTTTAGCCTCTCCTGAGGGTGAAAATACCCAAACAGTTTTACCTAACAGATTCTTTTCTCTAACAACAGGAACTCTATCACCTTCTACTTTCCGTAGCAAATCTGAATGTGCAGGTCCAGCTCGGTTCACTGAACCTCTACTATTTACCAGCCAGGTTGCTTGTGCTAAATGTTTTCCCAGTTTTTCAAAGATCCACCCCCATGGCTTTAAGAGTGGTCTTCAACAAACCGTTGTAGCGTTCAATCTTCCCTGAAGCTGGTGCATAGTAGGGAATGTGGAATATGCACTCAATACCGTGCTCCTTTGCCCAGTTCTTTACAAGGTTGTTCTTGAAATGAGTTCCGTTGTCTGACTCAATCCTCTCTGGGTTCCGTGTCTCCACAGGATCTGTCTCTCCAGACCGAGAATGGTGTTGCGTGCAGTTGCATGTGGAACTGGATAAGTTTCAACCATCCAGTGTTTGCCTCTACCATAGTAAGCACGTACTGCTTACCAGAACGAGAACGTGGTAGAGTGATGTAGTCAATCTGCCAAGCTTCACCATACTTGTACTTGGACCATCTGTCACCATACCACAAGGGCTTAAGTCGTTTTGCCTGCTTAATAGCAGCACAAATGTCACAGTCATGGATGACTTGTGTGATAGCATCCATGGAAATGTCTATGGATCTGTCACGAGCCCATTGGTATGTTGCGTCTCTGCCTTGATGTCCTGACGAATCGTGAGCCCACCGAGCTAAGAATATCTCACCTCAGTGTTTCCAGTCGAGATCAAGATTAGAGTCCATGTCTACTTGAGAAACTCTTGCAGCTAGATCTGCCTGATGGTTGTGTTGCTGTTCCTCAGTAGCTTTGCTCTTAGGAATGTGAGCATCGATGTGTCTCACTTTCACTGGAATTCTCTCGATTCGATCAGCAATGTCCTGCCATAGGTCGGCTGCCCAAATGGGTTTTCCTTTTCTCTGCCAACCACTCTTTTTCCAGTTCTTTAGCCAACCCCATAGAGCATTGGCTACCATCCATGAGTCGGTGTAGAGATAAAGCTTTGGCCATCTCTCACGTTCAGCTACGCCGAGAGCTAGCTGGACAGCTTTTACCTCTGCGAACTGACTGGATTCTCCTTCTCCATCTTTCGCCTCTGCAACTCGGCGTGTTGGACTCCACACTGCAGACTTCCACCTTCGCTTGTTTCCAACAAGACGACAGGAACCGTATGTGAACACAGCATATTTCTTCTCATCATCAGAAAGGTCATTGTAAGGAGGAGCTTCCTCAGCACGAGTTACTTTCTCCTCTGGAGGTTTAGCACAGTTGATGCCTTCAGGCCAACTTGAGATCACCTCCACTAGACCAGGTCTTTCAAGATTTCCCATTCGAGCTCTCTGTGTTATCAGAGCCATCCACTTAGACCATGTTGAGTCTGTGGCATGATGTGGTGTGGAGCCTTTGCCTTTGAACATCCAATTCAAAACTGGTAATCTGGGAGCTAAGAGAAGTTGTGATTCAGTTCCAATCACTTCAGAGGATGCTTTCACTCCTTCATAGGCAGCTAGAATTTCTTTCTCTGTTGGAGTATAATTAGCCTCTGAACCTCTGTAACCTCGACTCCAGAAACCAAGAGGTCGTCCACGTGTCTCACCCGGAGCTTTTTGCCACAAGCACCAGGTTGGACCATTGTCACTTGCAGCCGTGTACAAAATGTTCTTAATGTCTGGACCATCTCAGACAGGTCCCAGACCCATTGCTTGAATTACCTCTTGCTTTATCTGGTCAAAGGCCGCTTGTTGTTCAGGTCCCCAGTGGAAATGGTTTCTCTTTCGAGTCACATCATACAGAGGTTTCACAATCTGACTGTATCCAGGAATGTGCAGTCTCCAAAATCCCACTATCCCCAAGAAACGTAGGGTCTCTTGCTTGTTTGTGGGACTTGCCATGGTAGAGACTCTGTTTACCACATCCACTGGAATGTGTCGGCGTCCATCCTGCCATCGCACTCCCAGAAACTGAATCTCTGTGGTAGGTCCTTTCACCTTGTCTCGCTTGATGGCAAAACCTGCATTCAGAAGAATGTCAATGATTTTGTTACCTTTCTCAAAGACTTCCTCAGCAGTTTTACCCCAGACGATGATATCATCGATGAACTGGATGTGTTCTGGAGCACCGCCTTTCTCCAGAGCATCATGGATCACTGCATGACAGATGCTTGAGCTGTGGATCCAGCCCATTGGCAGTCTGTTGAAAGTGTACTGGATTCCTCTCCAGGTGAAAGCAAACTGAGGCCTGCATTCCTCTGCTATGGGAATAGAGAAAAATGCATTAGCAATGTCTATGGTAGCATACCATTTGGCCTCTTTGGATTCCAGCTCATATTGGAGCTCCATCATGTCTGGTACTGCTGCACTCATAGGTGGTGTCACTTCATTTAGGGCTCGGTAGTCTACCGTCAGACGCCAATCTCCATTCTGCTTTCGCACAGGCCACACTGGACTGTTGAAAGGTGAATGAGTTTTGCTGACGACTTTCTGACTCTCCAACTGACGAATCAGATTCTGAATGGGCAACAAAGAGTCACGGTTGGTTCTGTATTGTCTGTGATGTACAGTCTGAGAAGCAACCGGTAATTTAATGTCCTGTATCTTATGTTGTCCCACAACTGCAGATTCATCAGAAAGTTCAGGTCTAGCAGATAGCTTCAATTTCTGTCCATCAATTTCAATTGAAGCTACTCCAAAAGCCCATTTGTAACCTCTAGGGTCTTTGAAACGCCCTTCTCTCAGAAAATCAATTCCCAAAATACAAGGTACGTCAGGTCCGGTCACAACTGTATGCTTTCTCCATTGTTTACCGGTTAAACTTATATTAACCTCTATCTTACTCAACTCTTGAGATCCACCAGTGACTCCCAGAATAGTTATAGACTCTGATCCCTGATAATTTGATGGTATTATGGTGCACTGAGCTCCTGTGTCAACCAAGGCCCTGTCATTCCAAAATTGTGAAGTGCCAGGCCAGTGGATGTACACATCCCAATAGATTCTATTATCTCTGTTATCCCTCTCCTCCCCCTGGTGGGAGGCAGGGCACCCCTAGTTATGGGGAACATGCGCACATGTGCATTGCACATAGTTTGCAGTGTTATAACTTTGCATGTTATAACTGGAGCCACTGTTGGAGCCATAAGAGTCGTTCTGGGGAACTGTGGAAGTAACAGCTACCCTTCTGGTATTGCTACCTTGGGTTCTGCCACTTTGCAATTCCCTCAGTCTCCTGAAAAGATTAGAAGTTGGTTGGCCATCCCAGCGGTTCATGTTCTCACCAAACTGATCACGCAGAGTTATCCAAATAGTTCTACGTGATTGCCTTGGTGGTCTGTTTTGGAATGACCTGTTTTGGAATGACCTGTTCTGGAATGACCTCCTTGGAGGACGTGTATTCCTCACAGATGAAACTTGTATCCACCTGGAGGGAGAATTGAAATTATCCTTCTGTGCCAGTTGGTATATGGAATCTTTCAGATCCTTCATGCAATTCTGAATATCACCAGACATCGTTTTAATGGCCGAAACCAAAGAACCACGTGTCATGCTATCCTCCAATTGTCTCATTTGATCACTGAATTGGCCAACCGTAGGAGAAGCTCCACCATAACTTCTTGACACAATTCTGCTTGCCAGAATGTTTGCATCATTGGAAGGAGCAAGTTTGATGATCTTTTTAGCAAGACCAATACCCACAGGAATGTCATCAGGATTTAGAGTTTCATGTTCACCATAGAGTAGCTCTCTAACAGCAAATTCTCTCAAGCGCTTAATTCCCTCATCTATGGTAGTCCAGGGTTTAGGATTCCATGGAAGATCATCTCGGGAAGGGTATCTCAGGGCAACCGCCATTAAAAGGCGTATCCACAGATTAACCTTACCGAGAGCTCTGCCTAGATGTCTATCTATTCCATTATCCCTCGAGAGAGTTCCTAACTGAGCTGCTGACTTGTCTCCAATTGTTAGAGCTGGAGCACCTGTATCATAACACCTACTAAGCCAAGCTAGAACTGGTTCCTTATCTGCCCTGGTGAAATCTTTACGGACATAACGCAATTCCTCCCGTGGAGAAGAACACTCCAAAATATCATCTTGCTCTTCGTCTCCCTGAATTCTTTGCCCATATAATCCTGCTGTCATTCTCCTTAGGATCTCTTTAAGCTGAGAACCACCTTTACCAGCTGCTTTCCTAGCTTCATCTGTATCCTGCTTTGATCTCACTAGGTTAGCTAGATCTTTAAAACAAACCTTCTCTTCCTCCTGAGCAGGATTTCTTAGAGTAGAGGGCCCCTCACCAGGATCAGTCTCCAGCTCCTCTTCTTCTCCATCTTTGGCCTTTCCACCTCTAGTCTTTAAAGGAGCCACCTTAACTGGAGCTGTGTTTGAATTTACAGCCACCTTAATGGAAGCTGACAGGTCCTGAGATAAATCAGCTGCTGGGGCAGTGACTTCCGGTCCCACTGAGGGAGTGGGTGGAAGTGACGTTGCTCCGTTAATGGCCGACGGAGAAGAAGAAGGAGGAGAAGGAGTAGGAGCCATGTTGATACCAGCTGACGCCCTTGGCAGCTTGCTGGAATCAGCAAAGTCATTTAGAGCTGCTTTACCAATTAACTTTTTAGCCTTCTTTTTAACTGACAGAGAGTCTCCACCTTCCTCATCACTAGATGACTCTGGGACTGATCTCGAGCCACGGCGTTTTCTTTTTGATCTAGTTTTAATAACAAAACAAGCTCTGGACACCTTTCTCTCTCGCCACAGCGAGACCAGCAGATACACGTTAATTATCACTGAAAGCAGAATTATACACATGAAATAAATCACCTTTGGATCCCAGGCATCACCTAAAGTTACTCTCTCCTCAGGCGGAATCTTAAAACCCTTTATCTCAATTGGGAGAGTGGTGGAGGTAACATTCCTGTATCTCACTGGCCATAGGAAATTAATACATTTTCCATACCATAATTTAACTCTATACATAACCCACATATAAATTGTCCGCACCAAATATTTGCCCAGGTAATCCAAAATCAAACCCAAACAATATCTGTAAACCAGAGCCCCAAAAATTGAAAAGAATCATCGCTCCACAAACCACAAGACCTTCATGTTTGCTAATTCAGCTAGAAAACACTAAATCAATCAGGTAATAAATTAAACTAATTATCTGCCCCACGTTGGGTGCCAATAAAAAAAAAATGTGGTGGGTTGGAAGGTGTAAGGCTAAGAAGCCTCTTACCTCCCCCTTGTAAGGTAAAAGGGAAAGAAAAATTGAAGGGAAAGGGAAAAAAAAACCTCACCAGCTGAATTAGCAAAGCAGTGGAGCTATATTTACAAAGCAGTGTAGGATTTTGCAGGGGAATATTTACAAATTTACAATATCTACAATATATACAAAGATATACAATAAAGTCACACAGAAATGAGAGTAACCCCCCTTGCCGAGGGGTTCCCCACCTCCGCTCTCCCCTTTCTTTCCCCCCTTCCCCAGAGTAGTTCGGAAAAGAGGGAGAAAGAGAATGAAAGAAGTTAAAAGCAGTTTGTGTTAATTGGAAGCAGTGAATACAGGCCTGGTTATCTTGTCTTCAAGGCCGAAGTCTTGGCAGAAAGCCCAGCACAGAAAAGAGTTGCTGCCCAAAGGAAAGGCGGAAGCAAGACTGACCGAGAAGTTCCCAGAGTGCCCAGGATATCTCCCAGTTCAGAAGGTGCGTCCTCCCACACGTCTAATGAAATTAGTTTAGACTATTCCTTCCGTTTACCAACTTCCGTCCACCATATTCCCTTTCTTAAGGGGGCAACGTCAACCGGCCACAGAGGGCTAAAAAGTTAATTGGTAAAGCAGCTCTAAATGACTTTGCTGATTCCAGCAAGCTGCCAAGGGCGGCGGTTGGTATCAACATGGCGCCTACTCCTTCCCCTACTCCTTCTCCTCCTTCTTCTTCTCCGTCAGCCATTAACGGAGCAACGTCACTTCCGCCCACTCCCTCGGTGGGACCGGAAGTCACTGCCCCAGCAGTTGATTTATCTCAGGACCTGTCAGCTTATATTAAGGTGGCTGTAAATTCAAACACAGCTCCAGTTAAGGTGGCTCCTTTAAAGACTAGAGGTGGAAAGGCCAAAGATGGAGAAGAGGTGGGGACGGATCCTGGTGAGGGGCCCTCTACTCTAAAAGATCCTGCTGAGGAGGAAGAGAAGGTTTGTTTTAAAGATCTAGCTAACCTAGTGAGATCAAAGCAGGATAGAGATGAAGTTAGGAAAGCAGCTGGCAAAGGTGGTTCTCAGCTTAAAGAGATCCTTAGGAGAATGACAGCAGGATTATATGGACAAAAATTGAAGCTGTCTGCTAGACCTGAACTTTCTGATGAATCTGCAGATGTGGGACAACATAAGATACAGGACATTGCCGGTTGCTTCTCAGACTGTGCATCACAGACAAGACAGAACCAACCGTGACTCTTTGTTGCCCATTCAGAATCTGATTCGTCAGTTGGAGAGTCAGAAAGTCGTCAGTAAAACTCATTCCCCTTTCAACAGTCCAGTGTGGCCTGTGCGGAAGCAGAATGGAGACTGGCGTCTGACGGTAGACTACCAAGCCCTGAATGAAGTGACACCGCCTATGAGTGCAGCAGTACCACACATGATGGAGCTACAGTATGAGCTGGAATCCAAAGAGGCCAAATGGTATGCTACCATAGACATTGCTAATGCATTTTTCTCTATTCCCATAGCAGAGGAATGCAGGCCTCAGTTTGCTTTCACCTGGAGAGGAATCCAGTACACCTTCAACAGACTGCCAATGGGCTGGATCCACAGCTCAAGCATCTGTCATGCAGTGATCCACGATGCTCTGGAGAAAGGCGGTGCTCCAGAACACATCCAGTTCATCGATGATATCATCGTCTGGGGTAAAACTGCTGAGGAAGTCTTTGAGAAAGGTAACAAAATCATTGACATTCTTCTGAATGCAGGTTTTGCCATCAAGCGAGACAAGGTGAAAGGACCTACCACAGAGATTCAGTTTCTGGGAGTGCGGTGGCAGGATGGACGCCAACACATTCCAGTGGATGCGGTGAATAGAGTCTCTACCATGGCAAGTCCCACAAACAAGCAAGAGACCCTACGTTTCTTGGGGATAGTGGGATTTTGGAGACTGCACATTCCTGGATACAGTCAGATTGTGAAACCTCTGTATGATGTGACTCGAAAGAGAAACCATTTCCACTGGGGACCTGAACAACAAGCAGCCTTTGACCAGTTAAAGCAAGAGGTGATTCAAGCAATGGGTCTGGGACCTGTCCGAGATGGTCCAGACATTAAGAACATTTTGTACACGGCTGCAAGTGACAATGGTCCAACCTGGTGCTTGTGACAAAAAGCTCCAGGTGAGACACGTGGACGACCTCTTGGTTTCTGGAGTCGAGGTTACAGAGGTTCAGAGGCTAATTATACTCCAACAGAGAAAGAAATTCTAGCTGCCTATGAAGGAGAAAAAGCATCTTCTGAAGTGACTGGGACTGAATCACAACTTCTTCTAGCTCCCAGATTACCAGTTTTGAATTGGATGTTCAAAGGCAAAGGCTCCACACCACATCATGCCACAGACTCCACATGGTCCAAGTGGATGGCTCTGATAATACAGAGAGCTCGAATGGGAAATCTTGAAAGACCTGGTCTAGTGGAGGTGATCTCAAGTTGCCCTGAAGGTATCAACTGTGCTAAACCTCCAGAGGAGAAAGTAACTCGTGCTGAGGAAGCTCCTCCTTACAATGACCTTTCTGATGATGAAAAGAAATATGCTTTGTTCACATACGGTTCCTGTCGTCTTGTTGGAAACAAGCGAAGGTGGAAGTCTGCAGTGTGGAGTCCAACACGCCGAGTTGCAGAGGCGAAAGATGGAGAAGGAGAATCCAGTCAGTTCACAGAGGTAAAAGCTGTCCAGCTAGCTCTCGACGTAGCTGAACGTGAGAGATGGCCAAAGCTTTATCTCTACACCGACTCATGGATGGTAGCCAATGCTCTATGGGGTTGGCTAAAGAACTGGAAAAAGAGTGGTTGGCAGAGAAAAGGAAAACCCATTTGGGCAGCCGACCTATGGCAGGACATTGCTGATCGAATCGAGAGAATTCCAGTGAAAGTGAGACACATCGATGCTCACATTCCTAAGAGCAAAGCTACTGAGGAACAGCAACACAACCATCAGGCAGATTTGGCTGCAAGAGTTTCTCAAGTAGACATGGGCTCTAATCTTGATCTCGACTGTAAACACCGAGGTGAGATATTCTTAGCTCGGTGGGCTCATGATTTGTCAGGACATCAAGGCAGAGATGCAACATACCAATGGGCTCGTGACAGATCCATAGACATTTCCATGGATGCTATCACACAAGTCATCCATGACTGTGACATTTGTGGTGCTATTAAGCAGGCAAAACGACTTAAGCCCTTGTGGTATGGTGACAGATGGGCCAAGTACAAGTATGGTGAAGCTTGGCAGCTTGACTACATCACTCTACCGTATTCTCGTTCTGGTAAGCAATACATGCTTACTATGGTAGAGGCCAACACTGGATGGTTGGAAACTTATCCAGTTCCGCATGCAACTGCACGCAACACCATTCTCGGTCTGGAGAGACAGATCCTGTGGAGACATGGAACTCCAGAGAGGATTGAGTCAGACAACGGAGTTAATTTCAAGAACAACCTTGTAAAGAACTGGGCAAAAGAGCACGGTATTGAGTGGATATTCCATATTCCTTACAACGCACCAGCTTCAGGGAAGATTGAACGCTACAATGGTTTGTTGAAGACCACTCTTAAAGCCATGGGGGGTGGATCTTTGAAAAACTGGAAAAACCATTTAGCACAATCAACCTGGTTGGTAAATAGTATAGGTTCAGTGAACTGAGCTGGACCTGCACATTCAGAATTGCTACAGAAAGTAGAAGGTGATAGAGTTCCTGTTGTTAGAGGGAAGAATGTTAGGTAAAACTGTTTGGGTATTTTCACCCTCAGGAGAGGCTAAACCTGTCCGAGGGGTGGTTTCAGTTGAAGGTCCGGGTCACACTTTATGGGGTAATGCAAGATAATGTTGAAATTCAGTGTATTCCACAAAGAAATTTAACTTTGGCTGAAAGAGGTTAATTTTAAACTGTTGTACAGCTACATCAACGAGGAGTCTACGGTGCACGAACCCTGAGAACCCTGAGAGCCCTGAGTCAACTAAGAGACCCTTAGAATCCCTGTTTCCCTTTTTGTTGCTTCATCGGCGAAGAGACAAACTGTTTTCCATTTCTGTAATTTTCTGATTTTCTTGGACTTTTGAATCATCTACATCTGAGGATAGCCGGAATGGACTATGAACTTTACTTACAAACTGTAAATATCGTCTTGGATTGGATGGACAGTATGAACAGCCAATGAAATTGTTTAGAAGGGTTGGACTGTGACTGTTTGAGGCTGTCCCCTTAAGAAAAGGAATATTGTAGTCGGATGTCGGATAGAACTGTGTGGATAATTTGGGGTGGGGTTATACTCAAAGAAAAACATAACGAAGTTTTTGGTTTCCTGAAAGTGTTGGGGGGTTTGTTGTTGTTGTTTGTTTTCCTTCTTTTTTGAGCAGCTATTCCTAGTGCAAGAAAAATGCAAGTTCTTCTGAAATACTAGGAACAAATATGTTTTGAAACTTTCCCTCTGAAAGGAAAGTTATACAAAGGCCTGTTGCTCAAACAGGCGTACTCTGAGTAAAACAGACTGCAAAGAATATGTTATACAAGAGGGAAAGAAACCATAGCCTGCGGGCTGGTGTGCTGGTCTAAGTAGTTCTTTACATTGTCAGAATTCAAATGGAGACCTTAGAAAAAAAATCTACATAAAATCTGAGATGCATGAATCCCGTAGGAGAATTTTTGACCTGGGTTTAGATGCCCAGTTTCCTGGTTGAGGCAAGTCGTAGCAATATCAAAGATAGAAATGTACTTGAGTGTCCCCATTTCCTCCAGACCAAAGCCAAGAGCAGCAATACTATTTAAGCTGTTTGTAGCTGGGGGGAAAAAAAGTCCTATTAAGAATGGCTATTTCAGTGACAATTAGCTCCCTGACACAGTGCAACTTGTGATCAGACAAAACATGTCAGAACATGATAGACACTAGGAGAATAAGAGAGGGAAGAGGCACTCTTCTATGCCATCCTTTATATGGAGTCACAGACAGGTCAGTCCACAGGAAAACTACTACTGGTTATCACCAAAACCTAAAGCTAAACTAAAACAAATACCAGCAATAGTTATCTGGCTGTTAGGCAATGGTTATCACAGCGAGACAAAGCTAAAAACAGGTCAGGCCATGAGAAGTCCAGGCACATTTTTAATCCCTGCACCATCAGGTCAGCCAAAAACCCTTGACCTTGGCAAAAGCCCTTGGCAAAAAAACCACATGCCCTGAACTACCAAATAAAGGTACTGGGATGAGAGAGGAGGAGAGCTATTGTCCTATTGCCACCAACAAAAACATATCTATGTAGGACAGCCTTAAATATGTGTGGTGTAGCTGAAGTACTCTGTATCTTAAGTCTGAGCACCAAAAAAAAAAAATATATTTTTAAGATACCCGTTGTTAAGACAGGGAAATGACTGTTTGTGCAGAATGTAGACAGGGCACTTGGAATCAGCTGTTTCCCAAAATACAGCCTGAAGATCAGCACCTGTGGTGGGTTTGAGAGAAGGGCTCAGCCTTCTCCCCCCACAAACAGGAAGGAAAAAAAGCACAGCTAGCCAGCCAGAGAAGCAAAAGGGAAAATGCTATATTTACAAGCAATTTTGGCGAATGCGGGATATATACACAATTTACAGTATTTACAATATATACACAGAAATATACAGCAAAGTAAAAAAAAACTGTGAGAAACGAACTCACTGCTGAAAATTTATAACCAGTTTATTATAAAATAAAGGCAACACAGCGCTGGGCGCATAGCGAGTTTGCTAGAGGCGCACCCTAACAACACGAGGTGAACTTATATAGACAGTAAACATACATATTAATATATTAAAACGTACATATTCATATATTCCCCAACACACTCCCACCCCTCTCCATCAGGACTGAGACAAAACCTGCACTTTTGACCTGGCCAGTCTTTAGATCTCTTGGCGCCTCACCTTTCTCTCCCAATACCCCACACAATACAGACCATCAGCCCAACGATCCAGCCCAACGATCCAGCCCCACGGTCCCCAGTAATTCCCCTTGCGAAAGCCAAATATTATAACCAGTTTCTCACAATCCCTCCCCTTCTTTCTACTACATTTGTCTTGAGCCTTAATAACCCAACTTGGCAACAATTCTACAAGCAAAAGGATAACAACAACTGATGTTCCATGCCTGAAAATATTTCCTCTTTTACTTTAATAGGTACCATACACAGTGAGTGGCTATGGTATATACCAATATCTGGGTGACAACTTTCTCCCTCCAAGTGGTTAATCCTGGGAATTAGGAGTCCGGTTTGACTTGCAACTCCACTCACATGGCCTTATGGGGTTGCTGCCCACGGCCATGGTTCTAGATCTTCTTCGTGGTAATTACAGAGGTCTACCCGGTCTTGCCTCCTTCAATCCCTACCAATGCTCTGCTCGGACCATGTCTCCTTCCCTTGTCCAGGGAGGTTGTACCAATTTCGAACCCTGACCTGTTTCTAGTTTGTGATGTTTTCAGGCAAGGACCATTACCACTCCTCACAATGTTACAATTGTTCCAACAAGCCAATTTACATTTTATACATTTATAACCACACACACTCTCAGCACATCATTATAGTGCAGCAGAAAAATTTACCATCACTTTTCTAAATAACCAGTTTACCATTACTATTACACTTTACCCATCCCCAATGACATCAAGTCCCAGGATCTTTTATACACAGAATGAAATCCTTGATATTTTCTTGCAATGCAGATTCAGATGTTTCAAAAGGTGGGTTTATCTTGCTAGCTCCAGAGCCTTCAGACCGAGGTGTCCCTGAAGTGGTCCTTTTACTCACGAAGCATGTGTCCACCCTTTTTCTGCAGTATGGACAGCTGGATCTGTTGTTAACAAAACCAAGAAAAGATCCTTCCCAGGGGGAAATTAGTGACTCTCCTTTCCCAGTTGTTATTAACACTTTACCCCCAGCTTCAATCCCATATACATCAGTGTTATAGATGACTCCAGGTAAAAGTTTTTGGTAACAGATTTATTGGCACTAAAAGATCGTAAAAAGGCAATAAAAGCAATAAAAGCAAGCAAAGCAACCGGTTGGGCATGTGAGGGTACAAAACTTCACCCAAAATGCAACCTTACAATAGTTTTCTTCATCTTATATAGTTACATCATCTACATAAGCAAACTTATGCTAAATAGAAGGCAGGCATATGATAATGAGTCTTAGAATAGGTGGTCAAATCCCTTCTCCCTACATTCAGTGTGGTAAGGGTCAAAGCATCCACTTTCACGCATGCTCAATTGTGCAGGCTTCTTATCTGAAGAAAACAAATTCCTAGTTCTGAATGTTTATCTTTAAGACAACTCCTTCTCAGTCGTGATGTCTCCAATTAACCAGACAGTATCCTTGCAAGTCTGCAAGATAGGTTTCTTTCCCTTTACCCTCTAAACAGGCCTCACAAGATCCTGACTCTTAATCCCAGTGCACTGTAAGTCTTATAATTTTAACACAAATCACCAGTATATTCATCACAATCAGGAATCCCAAAGGTGGGATCTGAGACCAGAACAAAACAAAAAGCCTTTTTCTGGGCCTCCTCTACTAATAAAGGCCACTGATAAGCAAATTGTCCCTCACCTACTTACAGAATCTAATAACTTGGAACAATGCCCTACAGGATTTTTACTACCAGTCCAGTCCTGGGTCAACACCCCATATAGATGTACAAAAAGATCAAATGATTTGTCCATGTCAGGCCAATTTAAAACAGAGCATCAATCAGCATTCTTTTTATTTATCCAATCACTCATCATCTTCTGGACTCCATTTAATATTACTATTGAGGGCTAATTTATCATATAAGAATTTTACCTTTTTTTTTTCTCTCTATCCATAATCACCAGTACCCTTACAGCAGTTACCAACATTCTAGCTTTTGCCTTCTGTTTCTCTTCATCCCTCCTTACAAACACCTTCTGAACTTCACGTAGTAATTCCTTTAAACCTCTGTCTTGCCAATCCTCAATCTTTTCCAATTTCTAATATCTGCCCATGGTTTTGCCACAAACTGCATCCTGAGAAGTATCACCCCAGCTGCAGAACTGGGATCTATTCCAGAATAGAGCTGCAAACTTCTCTTTAATCTTACCATCCACTCCACAGGAGGCTTCCTCTGATGCTCACTATAGGCTTTATCAAAATTTCTGGGCACAGCTTCTTCAATTCTTGGTATTACCTCCCATGTTCTGTCTCCCTTGAAGCTGTTGATGGTCCCACTGAGGATCTTGATTAGGCCACTTCTGATTTCTTGGTGGCCCCCCCACTCTGATTTTACCTCTCCCATATTCTCATGCCAGCCTTTCTGCCTTTTCCTTGTCTTTGTCCTTAAATATGGGAACAGGGGTAGGGCGTGAAGCCCTAATCCAAACAGCAGCATATTCAGCTTCTTCCCTACTAAAACACTTTTTCAAAGCTTGGCAAATCCAGTAATCAAAAGATAAACCATTTTTTTTTAATTTCCCTTTTCTCAATTCATCATCCCAATACTATAATATGATCCCTAATGCGCTCTCTGAGATGGGAATGGGAGGGAGTTCTGATGACTTGCTTTTGTCCCATTCTCCTGATCACTAATCACTGCCCGGGGGTCAAAACCGAGCCGCGGCAGTTGAAACACCAGCTCCGAGCCACTAGCCCGCTCCCTGCGAACGACCGACCCCCCCTCACTGTGCCAATCCCTTGCAAAGTCAAACTGCAAAACAAACCCTCACTCGCCGCAGCCCAGGTCCCTGTCCTCCTGCGGAAGCCTGAAACCACGGAAAAAAACCTTCCCGAAGCAGGTCCCTCAAACCGAGGTCACCCCCTAGAAACCGGGACGTCAGACCCGCGCGCGTGACCGCGCCACGGGACCCCACAGTTCAAGCCCCCCTAGGGAACCGACCGCAGGATACGAAAAGCTCCTGAACCCGGGTCCCCTACCACCGGAACCCCGGAAACCAGGACGTCAAACCCGCGACTGCCACCGCGACACGGGCCCCCACGGCCCAGGCCCCTCCAGAAACCGGACCGCAGGATACCAAAACCCCGAAACTGGGCCCCTCACCACGGGGACGCCAGACACCGGGACGCAGCCCTGGTCGCCTGATCCCTATGGACGACCAGTCTGCACAGCCCCTTGACCGTAGAAACAATGCTGCCCCTTCACAGCCCGAATTCTCCAGGGCTGTTGTTATAAAGGATTCACAAAAGCCAATTTAAATTTGATTTGATTTAATGCAAAGTATGCAAGGCAATGAACGATAAAGCAAATACAGCGCTGGACGACAGGGGAGTCTCCGCTCCACCAACTGCCGCGCCCACCCTTGAGTCCATCGGTCTTTTATGTGGTAGCTCTTCCGCGTAGAGCTCGAGATGCGTCATTTTCTGCCTTCTGGTGGTTGATGATAGCGCTGGACAACAGGGGAGTCTCCGCTCATTTCCTGCCTTCTGGTGGTTGATGATAGCGCTGGACAACAGGGGAGTCTCCGCTAACTGCCGTCCCCACCCTGGCTATACATTACCACAACATCCTGTATTCCCTTGCACAAACTCTTAGTTCCGCTAGCACGACCACAATACTGTGGTTTGACATTTGACAATACATCAAGTCCCTGCATACAATAAGACTATAACAAACATTTCCCTTAACCCCTTTATCAATTAACACACATTTCCCTTAACCCCTTTATCAATTAACAAACATTTCCCTTAATCCCTTTAACACTGTGAAGACCACCTGACTACCACCCAGAATCCTGGAATCCCCACCCACAGTGAAATTCCGGGACCCCGTAACCAGGACCCCTACCCAGGCAAAACTCACTGAACGGCATGGATCCTATGCATCCTGATTGACACGAATTACCACTCCATACATCACACTCACCAATTCTTCAGAAAAAAAACAACAACTGACTATCCACAATCCAAACAATCCTTGCCTTGGGGCTTGGAGAGACACAATCCTCCTTCCAACCCCAAATGCCCCTTTTCCCGAGATCAACAAGTTATCTACACCTAACCCCCCTCTATTTTCTTCTGACCGTCATCTGCTCCTCTTCCAGAACTACCCTTATGTCCAACTGAACTGTCTCTCCCTAGTAAATTACGTCTTGCACTTAGTACTACACTAAGATATACCCTAGCCCAATTCTAGCTTCAGTCTCCAATTTAACATCCTTAGCTACTGGGACTTTAAACCTTTCCCCTTTTGCCCCTAAAACTCGCTCTCCACACCCCCTCTAGGAACCTTGGTAACACGAGTAATCCTAACCCTCCTTCTCCGACCTGAGCCTGGCCACCTCCTGAGCCTGATCCTTTACCAGTCCCTGGTGGGCACAGTTCAGCCACTGCAGCTCTCCCCGCAACAGCTCCTGCTCCGCCTGCCGCACTACCGCAGGTGCTGGTGCAAACATTGACACTGGCCTTGCAGCTCCGGCTGCTCTACGCACAGCCCCTACCCTAATGGCCCCGGCTCCAGGCCCGCCCGAAGCCGATCCAACTAAGCTTGAAAAAAACCCCTTAAGATCTCTCTTCTCCTTGGGCACTCTCGTTTCAAATGCCCAACCTTCCCACAATCTACTTTTCTCTCTAGGTCCATCCTCCATTACCCTTTTTGCCTTATCCTTATCCTTATCCTGCATATTGTGCCTCCAACACGCAACCCCAGAGGACTGTCCGGGGGTATATCCCTGGGTACCCTTGTTGCTCCCATGTTTCCCGGGGCTGCTCTACACCTGACCCTTGCCCCATTTCCCGAGGCCCACGCTTTCCATCACCAACTGCTTCGTCCCTTCACTGGCCAAGTCCCTCGCAGCATATTGGAAACGCAGTTATAAGGACTCCACACTCGCTTCATGGATCCAGACTGTCCAGCCCATGTCTCATGCATGCACACACTCTCACTGACCTCTGCCCCTGTACTCTGCTTTGGTTAGGCCGCACCTTGAGTACTGTGTCCAGTTCTGGGCCCCTCAGTTTAAGAAGGACATCAAAACACTTGAGCGTGTCCAGAGAAGGGCAACAAGGCTGGTGAGAGGCCTTGAACAGAAGCCCTCTGAGGAGAGGCTGAGGGAGCTGGGATTGTTTAGCCTGGAGAAGAGGAGGCTCAGGGGTGACCTCATTGCCCTCTACAACTACCTGAAAGGTGGTTGTAGCCAGGAGGGGGTTGGCCTCTTCTCCCAGGCAACCAGCACCAGAACAAGAGGACACAGTCTCAGGCTGCGCCAGGGGAGGTTCAGGCTCGAGGTGAGGAGGAAGTTCTTCACCGAGCGAGTCATTCGGCATTGGAACGGGTTGCCCAGGGAGGTGGTTGAGTCATCGACCCTGGAGGCGTTCAAGGGGAGATTGGACGTGGCACTTGGTGCCATGGTCTAGGCATGGGGTCTGTGTTGATAGGTTGGACTCGATGATCCCCGAGGTCCTTTCCAACCTAAGTGATACTGTGATACTGTGATAATTACAGGATAGTTCCGGGAGTTTCTTCCCTTGCCTTTATCTTATAACATTGGCTGGATCTACCCGTGTTCTGAGAGGCTTCCAGGGTCCTCCTTCTTGGTCCGCCGAAATCGGCGGGGGCACCTCCCACTTCTGTAGGACCCCGAAAGCCGTTGCAGACAGGGTAATCACGTACGGGTCACCAAATTGTGAGAAACGAACTCACTGCTGAAAATTTATAACCAGTTTATTATAAAAAAAAGGCAACACAGCGCTGGGTGCATAGCGAGTTTGCTAGAGGCGCACCCTAACAACACGAGGTGAACTTATATAGACAGCAAACATACATATTAATATATTAAAAAGTACATATTCATATATTCCCCAACATGCTCCCACCCCTCTCCATCAGGACTGAGACAAAACCTGCACTTTTGACCTGGCCAGTCTTCAGATGACTTGGCGCCTCACCCTTCTCTCCCAATACCCTACACAATACAGACCATCAGCCCAACGATCCAGCCCAATGATCCAGCCCCACGGTCCCCAGTAATTCCCCTTGTGAAAGCCAAATATTATAAGCAGTTTCTCACAAAACAATAATAATACAGGAACAAAATTCCATCGTCTGGAGGAGGGTAACCTCCCTGTATCCCCTTCTCTCCCCTTTTTCCCCAAAGAGGGTTAGAAAGAGAGAAAAAGAGCAGTTATTAATTAAAGCAAAGTATTAGTAGGCCTTAGTTGCTTATCTGTCCAAGGTCAGTCTGGCAGGGAGCCCAGAAGCAGACGAGCTGGAAAGGGAAAAGGAAAGGAGTGAACTGAGGAAAGTCCCAGCTGCGCCTAAACTTAAAACTGCATTCTACCAATCCACCAATGAAATTAGTTTAGAATATCTGACTGTTTTTGTTAATCTTCCCCTTTGGAAGAGAGGGGAGGCAACCCATGAAAAATTTAAGGATGTTGCTAGGTCTTGCAGGAAGAAAATTAGGGAGGCAAAAGCGCATTTGGAGCTTAGTCTGGCCTCTGCTGTGAAGGACAACAAAAAGTCCTTCTATAAATACATTAATAGCAAGAGGAAGGGCAGAGACAACCTCCACTCCTTGGTGGACACGGAGGGGAACGTTGTGATAAGGGATGAGGAAAAGGCAGAGATACTTAACACCTTCTTTGCCTCAATTTTTACTAGCAGGACAGAATGTCTTCCAGACAGCTGGCCTCCAGAGTTGGCAGAAGGAGCCAGGGAGCAGCATAGTTTTCCACTGTTCCAATATGGGGTAGCTGTTGATCTGCTCAGCCGCCTGGATCCCTACAAGTCCATGGGACCAGATGGGATCCATCCTAGGGTGCTGAGGGAGCTGTCAGAGGAGCTGACCAAACCGCTCTCCATCAGTTTTCAGCAGTCCTACCTCACTGGCGAGGTCCCAGAGGACTGGAAGCTGGCCAACGTGGTGCCCATCCATAAGAAGGGCCGGTTGGATGAGCCAGGGAATTACAAGCCTTTCAGCCTGACCTCAGTGCCAGGCAAGATCATGGAACAGGTCATCCTGAGTGCATTAACACAGCACTTAGAGGATGGCCAAGGGATCACGCTCAGCCAGCATGGATTTAGGAAGGGCAGGTCCTGCCTGACCAACCTGATCTCCTTCTATGATCAGGTGACCCGCCTGGTGGATGTGGGGAGGCCTGTGGATGTAGTTTACCTGGACCTCAGCAAGGCCTTTGACACCGTCCCCCATAGCAAACTCCTGGCCAAGCTGTCAGCCCATGGCTTGGACGGGAGCACTCTGAGCTGGGTTAGGAACTGGCTGGATGGCCGAGCCCGGAGAGTGGTGGTGAATGATGCCACATCCAGCTGGCAGCCAGTCAGTAGTGGAGTCCCCCAGGGATCAGTGCTGGGCCCTGTGCTCTTTAACATCTTTATTGATGATCTGGATGAGGGCATTGAGTCTATTGCTGATGACACCAAGCTGGGGACAGGTGTTGATCTGCTAGAGGGTAGAGAGGCTTTGCAGAGAGACCTCGACAGGCTGGACAGATGGGCAGAGTCCAACGGCATGGAATTTAACGCATCCAAGTGCCGGGTTCTGCACATTGGCCACAACAACCCCATGCAGTGCTACAGGCTGGGGTCAGAGTGGCTGGAGAGCAGCCAGGCAGAGAGGGACCTGGGGGTGCTGGTTGATGGTAGGCTGAACATGAGCCTGCAGTGTGCCCAGGCAGCCAAGAGGGCCAATGGCATCCTGGCCTGCATTAAGAACAGTGTGGCCAGCAGGAGCAGGGAGGTCATTCTGCCCCCTGTACACTGCACTGGTTAGGCCACACCTCGAGTACTGTGTCCAGTTCTGGGCCCCTCAGTTTAGGAAGGATGTTGACTTGCTGGAACGAGTCCAGAGAAGGGCAACGAAGTTGGTGAGGGGCTTGGAACACAAGCCCTATGAGGAGAGACTGAGGGAGCTGGGGCTGCTTAGCTTGGAGGGGAGGAGACTCAGGGGTGACCTTATTGCTCTCTACAACTACCTGAAGGGGGGTTGTAAACAGGCAGAGGTTGGTCTCTTCTCCCAGGCGGCCAGCACCAGAACAAGAGGACACAGTCTCAGGCTGCGCCAGGGGAAGTTCAGGCTGGAGGTCAGGAGAAAGTTTTACATGGAGAGAGTGATTGCCCATTGCAATGGGCTGCCTGGGGAGGTGGTGGAGTGTCGTGGATATGCCCTCAGAAATGCGCGGCAGATCCATCAATGAAATTATAAGTTTATTTATATATATACAAACTCGGTAATGGGGTATTTACAATTGCCCTTCACAGATATCAATATTCGGTTAGTGGAACTATCTTTACAGAATGTTATGTATGGGCATTTAAACCAAAATGATTCACAGAACTTAGAATCTAAACTGAGTCAGAGAGCAGCGGGTAGGGGTTGGTCAGTGACCGGCAACCCTCCACCCGGAGCAATATATAAATGCTATCCTAAACGAAGCTCTACAAAGGAGGGCTTGGCTTACTCAGACGCTGAGGAAGTCGTGGAGTCTTTCTTCAATAATGTTTATAATCCAGACAACGTGGCACGGATGTGCCGTAATAAGGAGGCAGGAAATGGCGCCAGCCGCGTGGCCGCACCGCGTGGCTCTGCTGTTCTCTCCCAGGATACAAAATTCCTCGCTCGGAGGGGGGCAGTGGCAGGTCAGCAAGGCTGGTTCACACGGTCTACCAGGTTTTCTCCTACGATGGATCACGCAGCAGTTGATCCCACGGAGTGCTGTCCACGGAACCGCACACAGCTGGGTGACGGTGGCAAAAGGACCACGAGGCCTCCCAAAGCACTGGCTGGCACACACGCACACACAGGCTCCAACACCGAGGTGGGGGGGCTCATTTGCCAAACGACCCCTATTTACCATTTGCCCCAGTGAATACTGGCCCAATAAGCACCTGTTGCCAACGCAAACATTAACCAATGAACTACCAGTTACCAAATATGGCCTGAGTATATGCTATACTCGGGGAAACAAACATATAGCCTGCCTCTAGTACTGCAGGGGTGAGACCACGCCCAGGTAGGCTATTTACCTGGACTCAGTGGCGCCAGGTTACCCCTGCTGCCTCCAGAAAGGAGGGGGGGACAAAGGAGGATTAACACATACAGAAATATATCCTACCCAAATGTTTGGGGCACAATCCTGATCATAAGCATCCTTCACTACATGGAGTCGCCGTCACTGGAGGTGTTCAGGAGGAGACTTGACAGGGTGCTTGGTTACATGGGTTAGTTGATTGGGTGGTGTTGGGTGATAGGTTGGACGTGATGATCTTGAAGGTCTCTTCCAACCTGGTTTATTCTATTCTATTCTATTCTATTCTATATTTGTGACCGTTTGAGGCGGTGCCTTTAACAAAGGGATACTATGGCCGAATGTTTGTAAACGAAAGACGGATCTAAACTAATTTCGTTGGTGGAGAGGCAGAAGCACTGCCTTAAGTTTGATTCCCAGTGGGAACAGTCTCAGTCAGCTTTCCCCCCTTTGCAGCTCACAGCTTTCTAGGCTTTTGGCCAGACTTGACCTTGAAGCCGATAAGAGCGTGAGGCCTCTTCTAACATTCTAACACATAACAGTTTCTCTTTTTCTCTCTTTCTAACCCTATCAGGGGAAAGGGGGAGAGAAGGGGGAGCAGGGGTGGGGAACCCCCTCAGCAGAGGAGATAACCCTCATTTCCCTCATTTCTGTGTGACTTTGTTGTATATTTCTGTATATATTATAAATCCTGTAAATTCTGTATATATTTCCCTGCGTTCCCTAAATTGCTTTGTAAATATACACCACACACTCCTTTGCTAATCCGGCTGTGTGTTTTTCTTTCCCTTCCAATGTTTTTTTCCTTCCCTTTACTTACAGAGGGGGGAGAAGGCACCAGCCTTTCCCCCAACCCTACTACATTTCTTTCTCGAGGTGAGATATTCTTAGCTCGGTGGGCTCATGATTCGTCAGGACATCAAGGCAGAGATGCAACATACCAATGGGTTCGTGACAACATTCCAAAACATTCAGTCATAGTGTCCCAGCACTGTCTCTTTTCTTAAAGGCACAGACTCAAACTGTCACAGTCCAACCCTTCTAAACAATTTCATTGGCTGTTCATACTGTCCATCCAATCCAAGACAATATTTACAGTTCGTAAGTAAAGCTCATAGTCCATTCAGGCTATACTCAGACGTACATGATTCAGAAGTCCAAGAAAATCAGGAAATGAGAAAAATGGAAAACAGTTTATCTCTTCGCCGACGAAGTGAAGAAAAGGGAAACAGGGATTCTCAGGGTCTCTTAGTTGACTCAGGGCTCTCAGGGTTCTCAGGGTTCGTGCACCGTAGATTCCTCATAGATTCTTCCTTTGAACGTGATGTAGCAGCACAACAGTTTGAAATTAAACTCTCTCAGCTAAAGTTAAATTTCTTTGTGGAATACACTGAATTTCACAATTCTCTTGCATTACCCAATAAGTGTGACCCGGACCTTCAGCTAAAACCACCCCTCGGACAGGTTTAGCCTCTCCTGAGGGTGAAAATATCCAAACAGTTTTACCTAACAGATTCTTTTCTCTAACAACAGGAACTCTATCACCTTCTACTTTCTGTAGCAGATCTGAATGTGCAGGTCCAGCTCAGTTCACTGAACCTCTACTATTTACAAGCCAGGTTGCTTGTGCTAAATGTTTTTCCCAGTTTTTCAAAGATCCACCCCCCATGGCTTTAAGAGTGGTCTTCAACAAACCGTTGTAGCGTTCAATCTTCCCTGAAGCTGGTGCGTTGTAAGGAATATGGAATATCCACTCAATACCGTGCTCTTTTGCCCAGTTCTTTACAAGGTTGTTTTTGAAGTGAGTTTCGTTGTCTGACTCAATCCTCTCTGGAGTTACAGTATCACAGTATCACAGTATAACTTAGGTTGGAAGAGACCTCGAGGATCATCGAGTCCAACCTATCAACACAGACTCGATGACTAAACCATGGCACCAAGTGCCACGTCCAATCCCCTCTTGAACGCCTCCAGGAACGGTGACTCAACCACCTCCCTGGGCAGCCCGTTCCAATGACGAATGACTCGCTCGGTGAAGAACTTTCTCCTCAACTCGAGTCTAAACCTCCCCTGGCGCAGCTTGAGACTGTGTCCTCTTGTTCTGGTGCTGGTTACCTGGGAGAAGAGACCAACCCCTTCCTGGCTACAACCACCTTTCAGGTAGTTGTAGAGGGCAATCAGGTCACCCCTGAGCCTCCTCTTCTCCAGGCTAAACAATCCCAGCTCCCTCAGCCTCTCCTCATAGGGCTTGTGTTCAAGGTCTCTCATCAGCCTTGTTGCCCTTCTCTGGACACGCTCAAGTGTTTTGATGTCCTTCTTAAACTGAGGGGCCCAGAACTGGACACAGTACTCAAGGTGCGGCCTAACCAATGCAGAATACAGGGGCACCATGACTTCCCTGCTACTGCTGGCCACACTATTCCTAATGCAGGTCAGGATGCCATTGGCCCTCCTGGCCACCTGGGCACACTGTTGGCGCATATTCAGGCGGCTGTTGATCAGTATCCCCAGGTCCCTCTCTGTTTGGGAGCTCTCCAGCCACTCCGACCCCAGCCTGTAGCTCTGCATGGGGTTGCCACGGCCAAAGTGCAGCACTCGGCACTTGGACTTGTTAAATGACATTCCATTGGATTCTGCCCATCTGTCCAGTCGGTTGAGATCCCTCTGCAGAGCCTTTCTACCCTCTAACTGACTAACATCTGCTCCTAACTTCGTGTCATCTGCAAACTTGCTGATGACTGACTCTACCCCCTCATCCAGATAATCAATGAACATGTTAAAGAGGACAGGGTCCAGCGCTGATCCCTGGGGGATGCCACTGGTGACTGGCCGCCAGCTGGATGTGGCACCATTCACCACCACTCTCTGGGCTCAGCCCTCCAGCCAGTTACTAACCCAGCACAGAGTGTTGTTGTCCAAGCCACGAGCTGATAGCTTAGACAGCAGCTTGCTGTGGGGGACGGCGTCAAAGGCCTTGCTGAAGTCCAGGTAGACCACATCCACAGGCCTCCCCACATCCACCAGACGGGTCACCTGATCATAGAAGGAGATCAGGTTCGAGAGGCAAAACCTGCCCTTTCTAAATCCAAGTTCGCTGGACCTCAACCCTTGGCCATCCTTCAGGTGTGCAGTCATTGCCTCCAGGATAATCAGCTCCATTACTTTTCATAGTTTCATAGTTTCATAGTTTCATTCAGGGTTGGAAGGGACCACAAGGATCATCTAGTTCCAACCCCCCTGCCATGGGCAGGGACACCCTACACTAGATCAGGCTGGCCAGAGCCTCATCCAGCCTGGTCTTAAACACCCCCAGGGACGGGGCCTCGACCACCTCCCTGGACAACCCATTCCAGGGTCTCACCACTCTCATGCTGAAGAACCTCCTCCTCACATCTAGCCTGAATCTCCCCACCTCTAGTTTCATTCCATTCCCCCTAGTCCTATCACTACCTGACATCCTGAGAAGTCCTTCCCCAGCCTTCCTGTAGGTCCCCTTCAGATACTGGAAGGCCACAATGAGGTCACCTCAGAGCCTTCTCTTCTGCAGACTGAACAGCCCCAACTCCTTCAGTCTGTCCTCATAGGAGAGGTGTTCCAGCCCTCTGATCATCCTTGTGGCCCTTCTCTGGACACGTTCCAGCACCTCCACATCCCTCTTGTAATAGGGGCTCCAGAACTGGACACAGTACTCCAGGTGGGGTCTCACCAGAGCTGAGTAGAGGGATTGCCTCGACCCAGATGCAGGACCCTGCACTTGCTCTTATTGAACTTCATGAGGTTGGCTTGTGCCCACCTCTCCAGCCTGTCAAGGTCCCTCTGCATGGCCTCCCTTCCCTCCAGCGTGTCTACTGCACCACACAGCTTGGTGTCATCAGCAAACTTGCTGAGGGTGCACTCAATGCCACTGTCCATGTCACCCACAAAGATGTTGAACAAGACAGGTCCCAGGACTGATCCCTGAGGGACTCCGCTTGTCGCTGGCCTCCACTGGGACATGGACCCATTGACAGCCACTCTTTATGTGCCGGAAGATGAGCCGCCGGGGCAGACGGCCAGCCTGGATGGTTAAAGAACTTTTAATGGAACTAAGGGAAAAAAAGAGGGTCTATCACCTTTGGAAGAGAGGGGAGGCAACCCGTGAAAAATTTAAGGATGTTGCTAGGTCTTGCAGGAAGAAAATTAGGGAGGCAAAAGCACACTTGGAGCTTAGTCTGGCCTCTGCTGTGAAGGACAACAAAAAGTCCTTCTATAAATACATTAAAAGTAAGAGGAAGGGAAAGGACAACCTCCACTCCTTGGTGGACACGGAGGGGAACATTGTATCAAGGGATGAGGAAAAGGCAGAGATACTTAACACCTTCTTTGCCTCAATTTTTACTAGCAGGACAGAATGTCTTCCAGACAGCTGGCCTCCAGAGCTGGCAGAAGGAGCCAGGGAGCAGCATAGTTTTCCACTGTTCCAAAATGGGGTAGTTGGTGATCTGCTCAGCCGCCTGGATCCCCACAAGTCCGTGGGACCAGATGGGATCCATCCTAGGGTGCTGAGGGAGCTGTCAGAGGAGCTGGCCAAACCGCTCTCCATCATTTTTCAGCAGTCCTGGCTCACTGGCGAGGTCCCAGAGGACTGGAAGCTGGCCAACGTGGTGCCCATCCATAAGAAGGGCCGGTTGGATGAGCCAGGGAATTACAGGCCTGTCAGCCTGACCTCAGTGCCAGGCAAGATCATGGAACAGGTCATCCTGAGTGCATTAACACAGCACTTAGAGGATGGCCAAGGGATCACGCTCAGCCAGCATGGATTTAGGAAGGGCAGGTCCTGCCTGACCAACCTGATCTCCTTCTATGATCAGGTGACCCGCCTGGTGGATGTGGGGAGGCCTGTGGATGTAGTTTACCTGGACCTCAGCAAGGCCTTTGACACCGTCCCCCATAGCAAACTCCTGGCCAAGCTGTCAGCCCATGGCTTGGACGGGAGCACTCTGAGCTGGGTTAGGAACTGGCTGGATGGCCGAGCCCGGAGAGTGGTGGTGAATGATGCCACATCCAGCTGGCAGCCAGTCAGTAGTGGAGTCCCCCAGGGATCAGTGCTGGGCCCTGTGCTCTTTAACATCTTTGTTGATGATCTGGATGAGGGCATTGAGTCTATCATCAGTAAATTTGCTGATGACACCAAGCTGGGGACAGGTGTTGATCTGCTAGAGGGTAGAGAGGCTTTGCAGAGAGACCTCGACAGGCTGGACAGATGGGCGGAGTCCAACGGCATGAAATTTAATGCATCCAAGTGCCGGGTTCTGCACATTGGCCACAACAACCCCATGCAGTGCTACAGGCTGGGGTCAGAGTGGCTGGAGAGCAGCCAGGCAGAGAGGGACCTGGGGGTGCTGGTTGATGGTAGGCTGAACAAGAGCCTGCAGTGTGCCCAGGCAGCCAAGAGGGCCAATGGCATCCTGGCCTGCATTAAGAACAGTGTGGCCAGCAGGAGCAGGGAGGTCATTCTGCCCCTGTACACTGCACTGGTTAGGCCACACCTCGAGTACTGTGTCCAGTTCTGGGCTCCTCAGTTTAGGAAGGATGTTGACTTGCTGGAACGAGTCCAGAGAAGGGCAACAAAGTTAGTGAGGGGCTGGGAACACAAGCCCTATGAGGAGAGACTGAGGGAGCTGGGGCTGCTTAGCCTGGAGGGGAGGAGACTCAGGGGTGACCTCATTACTCTCTACAACTACCTGAAGGGGGGTTGTAAACAGGCAGAGGTTGGTCTCTTCTCCCAGGCAGCCAGCACCAGAACAAGAGGACACAGTCTCAGGCTGCGCCAGGGGAAGTTCAGGCTGGAGGTCAGGAGCAAGTTTTACACGGAGAGAGTGATTGCCCATTGGAATGGGCTGCCTGGGGAGGTGGTGGAGTCGCCGTCACTGGAGGTGTTCAGGAGGAGACTTGACAGGGTACTTGGTTACATGGGTTAGTTGATTAGGTGGTGTTGGGTGATAGGTTGGACGTGATGATCTTGAAGGTCTCTTCCAACCTGGTTTATTCTATTCTATTCTATTCTATTCTATTTGGGTGCGGCCATCAAGCCAGTTCCTTATCCATCTAGTGGTCCACCCATCAAACCCATGTGTCACCAGTTTGGAGACCAGGATGTGGTGTGGGACAGTGTCGAAGGCTTTGCTCAGGTCCAGGTAAATCCTCAGTTGCTCGCCCCTCATCTATTAATTTTGTCACCTGCTCATAGAAGGCCACCAGGTTGGTCAGGCAGGATTTGCCCTTGGCAAAGCCATGCTGATGGTTCCCAATCACCTCTTCAGTATTCTTTGGAGCGAGTAGTGACTCCAGGAGTATCTGCTCCATGATCTTTCCAGGCACAGAGGTGAGACTGACTGGCCTGTAGTTCCCTGGTTCCTCCTTCTTACCCTTTTTGAACATGGGGGCAATGTTTCCCCTTTTCCAGTCTGTGGGGACTTCACCAGATTGCCATGACTTTTGAAATATAATAGAGAGGGGTTTAGCAACCTCATCTGCCAGTTCTCTCAGTACCCGTGGGTGTATCCTGTTGGGTCCCATGGACTTGAACACTTTTAGGTTCTTCAGATGATCACGAACCTGATCTGCACTTACAATGGGCTGTTCTTCCTCCCCGTCCCTGGCTTTGACTCCCATAACATCAGGAGTGTGGCTAGAGGCCCTTACAGTGAAGACTGAGGTAAAGAAGTTATTAAGTACCTCAGCCTTTTCCTCATCACTTGTGACCATGTCACCATTTTCCTTTCTGAGGGGGCCCACACCTTCCCTTGTCTTCTTCTTCCCATTAATATACCTGTAAAAGTTCTTAGTGTTCCCTCTAATCTCCCCGGCTAGATTCAATTCAAACTCTGCTTTGGCTTTCCTAACCAGGACTCTTGCTGCTCGGGCAGCTTCCTTATATTCCCCCTGTTCTACCTGTCCTTCTCTCCACTTCCTGTAGAGTTTCCTTTTAAGTAATAGTGAATGGGCAACAAAGAGTCACGGTTGGTTCTGTATTGTCTGTGATGCACAGTCTGAGAAGCAACCGACAATTTAATGTCCTGTATCTTGTGTTCTCCCACAACTGCAGATTCATCAGAAAGCTCAGGTCTAACAGAGAGCATCAGTGACTCAGTTGGTAGGGTGTGGAACTATGAGTGTTGAGATCATGGGTTTGAATCCTGGAGGTGTAATTGGAGTTATCTCTTTGTGCCAATTGGTATATATAATCTTTCAGCTCTTTCATGCAATTCTTATTTTTTCCAGACAGAGTTTCAATGCGTGAAACCAAAGAAACACGTGTCATCTGTTGTAGCGGTATTTGCTTTAGCAAATCAAGATTATCAGTTGATATAACGGCTTGCTTTGTATAACCTTTAGTTGACCTCTGGCTCAGTGAGCATATCAGGATATGCAACTGGGATCTTGCAAGACGAATAACGCCTGACCAAGCACATTTGACCGCAAGAATGAGGAATGTGCGAACAGAATAAGGAACAAGGTCCTTAAAAGACGGAACTCTTAAAGGTCAACCAATGAACTGCTTAAAAACAAGTTAAGAGCCTATTAACAAAGGACAAGTAGCTTATAGCAACCCTGTAACATTATATAAAATGTGATTGTACAATAATAAAGATGAATTAGACCGCTAGCTCTATGAGTGTTTGAGTCTGATTCCACTCACCAAAGAATGAACCACGGCATTTGGTGACCCCGACGTGATCAGGGGTATGGACCTTTGTTCGTGACGGTGAGGATCCTGTCGCAGGAATACAGCGAGGATACAGCTGTGCGCCAGAAGAAAGGCGGAAATCGTGCACGGACGGACCGGTGAGTCTGGGTGACAGGATGGGAGGCGCTGCATCAGCGATCGAGAAGGCGGTGGTAAATAGTATGATGAACTTAGCAGAGAAAAATGATGTGAATTTACCACGACCTGCCCTCATAGAGTTATTGGCGTGGGCCCGCAGAAGGGGACTCATACAAACCACGCAAGATGTGTATTCTAGAACAACGTGGGAAGAAATAGGAAAAGAACTGTGGGAGGCAGTACAATCTGGAACGAAAGGAGCTAAAGCCATGGCTCAGACATATCGCATCGTAAGACAGTTAATTGAGCAAGTTCATGGGGAGGCTGAGGTGGCAGTGGCTGTGAAAGCAGCTGTACAAAATTCTCAAGCAGCTGTACAGAACTTTCAAAATGCTACCTGTCAGAAGGAGGCTGTGCCAGCCTCCGGGGATGTGGCTATGGCATGCTCCACCGTCAACTCGGACAATCCACCAGTTTATCAGTCAGAAGGGATTGCTTGTCCCGTAATGACTACTGCAGAAAAATTGGCGTGGGGAGATGACGATGATTTACCACCGTGGCAGCCCGAAAATGAAGCGGGTCCTTCTGGGATCAACGCTAAATCCACCCCCGACGCCACTACTACTGCATCACATCCTGTGCAAGCAGGACCTCAGTATCCTCCATTACCAGATAGTGAGGATGAAATGCAAATAGATGACTCTTTACAATCATCAGGTGCAAGTCCTGCTGGTCTAGGTAGACCGTATCGTGCTTTGAGACAGGAGTTGCGATTTCAGCAAGCAAAGATGTCTGAGCTATTATCTCAAATGGAAAGGTTGGACAAAGGATCAAAACGTGCCGACATTAAAAAGGCATACAAAGAAGCACATGAGGCGATTGTAAAGGGACTGAAAGCTGTTGAAGAAAAAGTTGAACAAGATGCAAAACTACAAGAGCAATACCGTACAACTTCAGCCTCTAACTCTGAGCATATACCTAGAGATCCTAACTTTGATCCTGTAAAGCGATATAGAGGCTTAGTACAAAATTGTATCATGCAAGGAGATTTTCCTTTGAACCCATTGCCGCCCCTGTGGTGATGAATCAGGGACATCCTACTTGGGAATCCTTGGACTGGCGACTTGTTCAATCTCTTCAGAAGGCTGTATTGCAGTGGGGTAAAGATAATAAGTTGGTGCAAAATCAACTAAAAGCATTGATTAAATATACAGACTTAGTACCTGCAGATATTCGAGCCATAATGGAATTGATTTTGTCACCAACAGCATATATGTTATGGTTATCAAAATGGGAGGAAAACTTAGAAATGCAACAAGTTGAGAACCTGAATCTGCCCAATCAGGACCCCTTACGTACAGCCTCATTAGCAATGTTGATGGGGACTGGACACTATCGGGATCAGAACGCACAAGCTGCTCTACACCCAAGAATACGACACATGTCTAAACAAGCAGCTTTAAAGGCGTTCTTAAATTTACCCCAAATAGGAGCTCCTTCACCTCCTTATACAAAGATACTTCAGAAGCCTGATGAATCCTTCATGTCTTTTAGATCGATTAAGGGGAAGCGATAGAGGCAGCTCCTAATCTAGATGCAGATATGGAAACAGTACTGACTAAAGAAATTGCAATTCAAAATGCCAATCCTGTTTGTAAACAACTTATTGCCACTCTTCCCCCAGGATCGCCTTTGACTAAGATTGTAGAAGCCTGTATGAGAGCTCCATTAGTAGAAGAAGAACAACGGGCCAAAATTCATGCTACTGCACTGGCGGTAGCTTTAAAACAAAACACACCCCAGGGGAGGGGAGATAAAGGAGCAAGGCCAAAATGTTATGCTTGCGGTCAACCAGGGCATTTAAAAAGCATTGTCAACACAATAAACCTAAAGGGGGAAATGGGTGGATTGGGAACTGTATGAGATGTGGAAACCGGGCATAAGGCTGCAGCTTGTTGGTCCAGATTCCGAAAAGACGGAACCCCTCTGAGTGATCCGGGAAACGGGAAGAGCCGCGCGGTGGTGGACGCGGCGAAAAAGTATCCCCTACAGACACAAATAGGGGCTGCCTCAATGAACTTTCAGCAGCCACCCGAGGCAGCGCAGGAGTCGATTTGGCCCTGGGAGAGTCAATAACAATAACTGATTCTAATGTTCATGTGGTTCCTTCTACAGTGTCTGGACCACTAGGCTATGGCTTATCTGCTCTGTTGCTAGGACGTTCTTTTGCATCAAAAGGGGTATATTTGTTCTTCCTGGCGTTATTGACGCTGATTATACTGGGCCAATTGGCATAATGATACAAGTTTTTGTCCCCCTTTGACCTTAGAAAAAGGAATGGTAGTAGCTCAACTAATTCCATTTAAGGCACAAGTGCCACGGCTCAGAATAAATTTCGAGGTACTGGGGGTTTGGGTCAACCGGACAATATCAAGTAGCATTTTGTCAAAAAATAACACAGGAACGTCCTAGCTATAGAGTATTAATTCAGAACAATGATCAGACAAAGATAACGTTAAATATGATAATTGATACTGGAGCTGATGTCACCGTGGTACCATATTCTTTGTGGCCTCCAGCTTGGCCTTTAACAGAAGCTACAGCTGTAGTTTCAGGTATAGGTGGGAAACAAGCAACAAAAGTGAGTACTAATTTTCTTCTTTTTACTGATGACGAGGAAATCAAGCCTGGGTAAAGCCATATGTAATCCAAACTACTTTATGTTTGTTAGGGCGAGACTGCTTGTCACAATGGGGTATGCGTATTTCTAATGATTTTTAGCCGGGGCCATTGACGGCAGCTCTCACCCAACATTAAAGCTGGAATGGCTAACTGAGAAGCCAGTTTGGGTTGATCAATGGCCCTTGACAGCAGAGAAGCTGCAACATATACAACAACTTGTTTCTGAACAATTAGTCTTGGGACATATAAAACCATCTGTTAGCCCTTGGAATACTCCAATTTTTACTGTTCTAAAAAAGTCAGGAAAGTGGCGTTTATTACATGACTTAAGGGCAGTAAATGCGGTCATGAAAGACATGGGGTCTTTACAACCTGGACTGCCTTCCCCTACTATGTTGCCTGAAAATTGGGAGTTACTCATAATTGACTTAAAGGATTGTTTTTTTACAATTCCACTGCATCCTGATGACACTGAAAAATTTGCTTTTACTGTTCCCTCTATTAATAGGATGGCCCCCGCACAAAGATATGAATGGGTTGTGCTACCACAAGGCATGAAGAATTCCCCTACCATATGTCAATGGTTTGTTGACCTTGCATTGCGTCCTTGGAGGAAAAAATATCCGGAACTGATGCTATATCATTACATGGATGATTTACTGATAGCTAGTCCAGAATAATGTTCTCAGGAACAAGAGAAAGCCCTTTTAGAATGTTTAGAAAAATTTGGTCTCGTCGTAGCACCGGAAAAGGTGCAGCGACAACTTCCCTGGAATTATTTAGGGTATAAAATATTAGAAACTCGCATATGCCCTCAAAAAATGGAACTGCGGACCGAGATTGGGAATATTAACGACTTGCAAAAATTAGTAGGAGACATTCAATGGTTGCGTACCTTTTGTGGTATTACCAATACTGACATGCAACCTTTGTTTAATCTTTTGAAGGGCAGTAAACATCCGGCAGATGTGGAACAGTGGGTAGAAAAGCTTGAATCTGTGGAACAATTTATATTAGCCAAAAAGGTTTTGTTATTGCAGTTTTGGGTGGAGGTAATTTGTTGCTGTGAAGAATCTCATATTATTAGTTCACGTTGTAGAGGAGTGTGACTGAAAAACATGTGGGGTTGTTTTTTGTTATTTTTTTTGTCTGAAAGTTATGCTTCGTTTATTAAGCTTAAACAACCAGCTAATCTTTGGGTGTCATGGGCACGGGAAAACAATATGTCAGAGTTTTGTTTGTCTTTACAATCGGTATCGGAACCTTTTAGGACTTGTTTAATTGGTGTTCCGGGATATACCGCTGCACATTTTAAAGAATTTATAAGTAACAACACAATTATTAGTAGTTGTGATAACCTTCCGGAAGCGAATTGCTCCCAACTGCTTCTTGCTTCTTTAAACAGAAGTAGTATATATGACCCAGAAGAATTACACTTGTTAGGATCCCTCCCTATTATGAACCAGTCTGGAGGTTGTAACAGTACATGTTTGTATTTTGGCAATAGAACCGATAGAAGTCTCATGGCTTTTTCCTTGAACGTTCTTAGGACAGAAAGTCTTGGTGCAGGGGGGGTTACAAGGATTGACAGCGCAACTTGCTCAGCGGTTACAGGGAGTGGATGTGTCACCCTTGAATTTACATATATATAATTATAGTGATCATCGTGGCGCTGGAGGGATTTTAGGACTTGGGGCCAAGGATCCGGAAGTTATCACCAGTGATGGACGACCCAAAATTTTACCGAAGGGAGTGTTTTTGATTTGTGGGGATAGGGCTTGGCAAGGAATACCCAGGAGACCAGTGGGAGGCCCATGTTATTTAGGGTACCTCTCAATGATGGGCCCAACAATCAAACAACTAATAGCTGCTGTACACCAACGACAGAAACGATCTGTACATAACCTGCCTGCAAACTGTGATGATAATGTACAATTATGGTCTACAGCTTCTAACAACGCTGCCTCTTTGCTTTTTCCTCAATTGGCAGCTAAACAAGCCTTAAGAGCTCTTAGTCAACTTGCGTGTTGGTCATTAAAACAAAGCAATGTTACCACTGATGTGTTGCAAGAAATGCTAGTAGACCAGGGTAGTATGAGGCATGCAATTTTACAGAATAGAGCTGCCATAGATTTTTATTATTGGCGCAGGGTCATGGTTGTGAAGATATAGAAGGAATGTGTTGCTTTAATTTATCGGATCACAGCCTTTCCATTCATAAACAGTTAACATGGTTACAGGAACACACCAAGAAAGTGCAAGTGGTAGAAAACGTTTTTGACAGATGGCTAAAAGGAGTTCTGGGCTCCTGGGCAGGATGGCTTGGACCTTTAGTGAAAGAAGGTTTACGATTTTTGTTAATCTTGTTTGTAGTGCTTTTGATTGCTAAATGTTTGTATAATTGTGTTATGAAACAGGTTAGTGTTATTGTTAAAAAGAAAGGGGGAAATGTAGGGGTATTTGCTTTAGCAAATCAAGATTATCAGTTGATATAACGGCTTGCTTTGTATAACCTTTAGTTGACCTCTGGCTCAGTGAGCATATCAGGATATGCAACTGGGATCTTGCAAGACGAATAACGCCTGACCAAGCACATTTGACCGCAAGAATGAGGAATGTGCGAACAGAATAAGGAACAAGGTCCTTAAAAGACGGAACTCTTAAAGGTCAACCAATGAACTGTTTAAAAACAAGTTAAGAGCCTATTAACAAAGGACAAGTAGCTTATAGCAACCCTGTAACATTATATAAAATGTGATTGTACAATAATAAAGATGAATTAGACCGCTAGCTCTATGAGTGTTTGAGTCTGATTCCACTCACCAAAGAATGAACCACGGCAATCTGTTGTAGTTTGAGCTGCATGCCCCCCTGCAATGTTTACTTCCTGTGTCCAGAAGTCCAGCCCAGAGGGGTGGACACAGGAAATTATGTAGTATTTCCTACCACAATTCTTTGCACCACTATGAGATGCAGTCCGGAGTCTAGCACCTCCTCTTTTCTTCCTCCTCCGTCAGCTGGTTACTGGGGGAGATGCCTCCTGGCTTTGGGTCTGACTAGGCCCAAGGCCATGGGGGGATGGGCAGTCTCAGATCCGGCCAGCTGAGACTAGCCTAGCAGTGGGAGGGGGAAAAAGGAGCCCTGGGGGTCTTGGGTGTACCCTCAGGTGGGGATGGGATCTCTCTGGGTCTGTTCTGGGATTTTTTCTTTGTCACTGTGCTTTTGCTTTTCTGTAAAAGTTCACTGCTTTCTATTTAAACTTTCCATCACTTTTGCAATCCGTTTGTCTGAGTGTTTATTGTTGCCAGTGGTGGGGAAGGGGGCTACCTCAACCCAGCACATTCTTGGTAGCAGAGGATGGTTACTTGTGAGGAGTGAGTCTGTCCCCAATCCCATTACATTCTTGGCAAGCCAGGCAGGAGTAGGAGTTGGTTATTATGGCTACTCTGCAGATCGGATTGCAAAAGATAACGGAGTTTAAATTTAGTTCTGGGCGTCGTTTTGGTTTTTTGGCAGTTGCGGCTCAAGTTTTGTTTTTGGGGTGATTGTGTGAGTTTTTATGAATTGCAGGGGGACACCTGGTGAGTGGCCGGTGGCACAGAGGCCCTCCTGCTGTTTCAATCAGGGGTGGTTCTTAACCATCGGAATTGGGGCACCGCTTGAGAATGCGGGACCTGCCCTTAATCCACCTTTATTCTCTGTGGAGTGGCAGAAGTGGCAGGGAGTGAAGTGGGGGAGGTGCAGTGGCGAGCAGATCAGAGTCAGGTCCGTTCTCGCTGCAGGGTAGGGTCAGCCGAGGCGAGCGGGCGAGCTCGGCTCCTGAAACCCAAGAAGGGCGAACAGGGACTCCAGCTGGAAAGCTGTTCTCAAGGGCCCTGAGGACGAGCTTATGGCTTTCGATGGATGAGGCATTTGAATGCCCGAGGGGTGGAGGCAATTTTGATACTGTACCGTGGCGGTAGAGGTGGCCAGAGCCCTGCTGTATGCTCGGGCTGCAGCAGTGGCAGGCCCAGCTGTGCGTTCGGAGGGGCGCCGGCGGTCCCTGGCCATCCACTTGGGCTGCAGTGGCGGTGGGTCCAGCCGTGCGCTCGGAGTGGCGCCGGCAGTCCCTGGCCATCCAGTTCGGCTGCGGTGGCGGCAGGACCGGCCGTGCGCTCAGAGCAGAGACGGCGGTCCCCAGTCGTCCACTTGGGCTGTGGTGGCGGTGCGACCGGTCATGCACTCGGAGTGGCGACGGCGATTCCCGGTCATCCACTCGGGCTGCGGCGGCAGTGAGCACGGTTGTGCGCTCGGGCTGTGGCGGGGCCAGCACTTATCTCTTCCCTGACCTTTTCGGATGAGTTCCGAAAATGGCGCCTAGCACCTGGCTCCACCTATCTTCTTCTCAGTAGGTTGTGGTGTAGCACCTCCCTCTTCCGGGGGAGGGTTGTGTTGTTGGATGCTGTCATGCCTTAGTACACGAACGCCTAGTGGGAAGGCGGTGTACTGTAACATGCATCTGTATAGCCTCGGGCCACGGCTGGAAGTGGTCGGGCAGCTCCCTCGGGACAGCACCCGGACCAGCAACCGCCAGGGACCAGCCGCTGCTCTCCTTTTCAGGCTGCAAGAATCGCCATTGCTGCCGAGTTTCGCCACGAGGAAGGAGCAGCCGCCCTTTCACGTGGTCAGATTCGTGATCCCAGCGGCGGGAGCGGCTGAATTTAAAAGGCTCTGCTGTGGCTCGAGCAGGCTCTCTTTGTCGGGCAGCTCCCTCGGGACAGCACCCAGACAAGCAACCGCCAGGGACTAGCCACTGCTCTCCTTTTCAGGCTGTGGGAATCGCCATCGCTGCCGAGTTTTGCCATGAGGAAGGAGCAGCCGTCCTTTCACGTGGTCAGATTCGTGATCCCAGCGGCGGGAGCGGCTGAATTTAAAAGGCTCTGCTGTGGTTCGAGCAGACTCTCTTCGTCGGGCAGCTCCCTCGGGACAGCACCCAGACCAGCAACCGCCAGGGACTAGCCACTGCTCTCCTTTTCAGGCTGTGGGAATCGCCATCGCTGCCGAGTTTTGCCGCGAGGAAGGAGCAGCCGCCCTTTCACGTGGTCAGACTCGTGATCCCAGCGGCGGGAGCGGCTGAATTTAAAAGGCTCTGCTGCGGCTTGCGCGGGCTCTCTTCGTCGGGCAGCCCGTGTTTTCTTGTACTCTCTCGCGCCGTCCCTTTTTTTTTTTTTTTTTTAAATTGGCAGTAGGTGCTGTGGCCAGGGACAGCCATGGTTGTAACTCGCAGCAAAATCTCCCTAAAAAAATCAGTGTCGACCCAGACCGAGGTAGAACAGAAGCACATAGCTGTCCAGGTATCTGGCTGTAGACAATGCTGGAGCTTGGCACTTGAGATGCAGGGTAGTGGGGGCAACTCTTGTATAAGGTGTGAGTAGGTTGACTATCTGCTTAATATGGTGGTCAGACTGAAGGATAAGTTTGCTAGCCTTAGAAATGTAAGGAAATGTAGGAAAGAGATGAACCAGAGGAGGGAGGAGATGGACCAAAGGAGGAAAGAGGTGAATCAGAAGAGGAAAGAGTTGAATCGGAGTAAGCAGGCTCTGCAGGTTCCCCCAGCAGAGGCTGGTTATTCAAAAAGCAGAGGGGAATGGACGCAGGTTCCTCTCAAAAGATGCAAAGTTAAACCTCCTTGCCTCCCCTCACCTTCCCCGCTGCTCTTGGAAAACAGATATGGAGCACTGGAGATTGAGGGTGAGGTGGTCCTGATGCCGGAGGACACACCATCGGGGGTTCTCCCTAAGGCAAAGCAGCCTAAGGTTAAACAGCCTTCCCCTGGCATCAGGACCTGTTCCCTCAAAAAAAAGAGGAGGGTAATTGTTATTGGTGATTCCCTCCTGAGGGGAACAGAGGGCCCTATATGTCGGCCTGACCCATCTCATAGGGAACTCTGTTGTCTGCCAGGAGCCCAAGTTAATGATGTTACCAGTAGGCTGCCTAAACTGGTGCAGCCCTCTGACTACTACCCTTTACTAGTTATGCAGTTAGGGAATGATGATGTTGCAACCAGAACTCCCAGGGCTATCAAAGATGACTTCAGGGCCCTGGGAGACCTGGTTGAGGGGTCAGGGGCACAAATAACTTTTTCATCAATACCCTTAACTGCAGGAGGGAATACCGTAAGGAACAGGTCAGCAGCTATAGTTAACAAGTGGCTTAGAGGCTGGTGCAGTCAAAAGAATTTTGGTTTTTTTGATATTGGGAAACTTTCTACTGCACCAGGCCAGCTGGCAACAGATAGAGTACATCTGTCCCAGAGAAGGGGAAAGATCACTGTATATGAGAACGGACTGTCCCCCAAAGGTAAAAAGATCCTGGGAAGGGAATTGGCAGGTCTCATCGACAGAGATTTAAACTAGTTTCGAAGGGGGAAGGGGCTGAAAATAGTCCTCTCAGACAAGAGTCTGGGAGCGACAAGCTAGAGTCGGAGGTGAAACCAGCAGCCCAGCTGAAGTGCATGTACACTAATGCACGAAGCATGGGTAACAAACAAGAGGAGCTGGAAGCCTTGTTGCAGCAGGAAAGTTATGATATAGTTGCCATCACAGAGACGTGGTGGGAAGACTCACATGACTGGAGCGCTGCAATTGATGGCTACAGGCTCTTCAGGAGAGACAGGCAAGGAAGAAGGGGTGGAGGGGTGGCCCTGCACATCAGGAAGGCACTAGATGCCATTGAGATGGAGATTAGGGACGATCGGGTTGAATGCTTGTGGATAAGAATTAGAGGGAAGACCAGCAGGGCAGACACCCTGGTTGGAGTCTGTTATAGACCACTCAACCAGGAGGAAGATGTTGACGATGCATTCTATAGGCAGCTTAGGGCTGTCTCAAGGTCTCCGGACCTTGTTCTCATGGGCGACTTCAACCTGCCCAACATCTGCTGGGATGTCAACACAGCAGACAGGAGACAGTCTAGGAGGTTCTTAGAATGCATGGAGGACAGCTTCTTATCCCAGGTGCTGCGAGAGCCTACCAGGGGCAAGGCTATGCTTGACCTCCTCTTCACCAACAGGGAAGGGCTGGTGGGTGATGTAGTGGTTGGAGGGTGTTTGCAGTCCAGTGACCACGAGATAATTGAATTCTAGGTTTTTGGTCAAGCCAAGAGGGGCAGCAAGAAGACCTCCACTCTGGACTTCCGGAGGGCAGACTTCAGGTTACTCAAGGAACTAATGGTCTCCAGTGACCATGAGATAATTGAATTCTCGTTATTTGGTCACGCTAAGAGGGGTAGCAAGAAGACCTCGACTCTGGATTTCCGGAGGGCGGACTTCAGGCTACTCAAGGAACTAATTCAGAGGGTTCCTTGGGATAAAGCCCTTAAAAACAAAGGGGTCCAGGAGAGCTGGTCCTACTTCAAGGAAGAACTGTTGAAGGCTCAGGGACAGGCTGTGCCAATGTGCCGGAAGATGAGCCACCGGGGCAGACGGCCAGCCTGGATGGTTAAAGAACTTTTAATGGAACTAAGGGAAAAAAAAAAAGAGGGTGTATCACCTTTGGAAGAGAGGGAGGCAACCCGTGAAAAATTTAAGGATGTTGCTAGGTCTTGCAGGAAGAAAATGAGGAGGCAAAAGCGCATTTGGAGCTTAGTCTGGCCTCTGCTGTGAAGGACAACAAAAAGTCCTTCTATAAATACATTAATAGCAAGAGGAAGGGCAGAGACAACCTCCACTCCTTGGTGGACACGGAGGGGAACGTTGTGATAAGGGATGAGGAAAAGGCAGAGATACTTAACACCTTCTTTGCCTCAATTTTTACTAGCAGGACAGAATGTCTTCCAGACAGCTGGCCTCCAGAGTTGGCAGAAGGAGCCAGTGAGCGGCATAGTTTTCCACTGTTCCAATATGGGGTAGTTGTTGATCTGCTCAGCCGCCTGGATCCCCAAAGTCCATGGGACCAGATGGGATCCATCCTAGGGTGCTGAGGGAGCTGTCAGAGGGGCTGGCCAAGCCGCTCTCCATCATTTTTCAGCAGTCCTGGCTCACTGGCGAGGTCCCAGAGGACTGGAAGCTGGCCAACGTGGTGCCCATCCATAAGAAGGGCCGGTTGGATGAGCCAGGGAATTACAGGCCTGTCAGCCTGGCCTCAGTGCCAGGCAAGATCATGGAACAGGTCATCCTGAGTGCATTAACACAGCACTTAGAGGATGGCCAAGGGATCACGCTCAGCCAACATGGATTTAGGAAGGGCAGGTCCTGCCTGACCAACCTGATCTCCTTCTATGATCAGGTGACCCGCCTGGTGGATGTGGGGAGGCCTGTGGATGTAGTTTACCTGGACCTCAGCAAGGCCTTTGACACCGTCCCCCATAGCAAACTCCTGGCCAAGCTGTCAGCCCATGGCTTGGACGGGAGCACTCTGAGCTGGGTTAGGAACTGGTTGGATGGCCGAGCCCAGAGAGTGGTGGTGAATGGCGTCACATCCAGCTGGCGGCCAGTCAGTAGTGGAGTCCCCCAGGGATCAGTGCTGGGCCCTGTGCTCTTTAACATCTTTATTGATGATCTGGATGAGGGCATTGAGTCTATCATCAGTAAATTTGCTGATGACACCAAGTTGGGAATAGGAGTTGATCTCCTAGAGGGTAGAGAGGCTTTCCAGAGAGACCTCGACAGGCTGGACAGATGGGCGGAGTCCAACGGCATGAAATTTAACGCATCCAAGTGCCGGGTTCTGCACATTGGCCACAACAACCCCATGCAGTGCTACAGGCTGGGGTCAGAGTGGCTGGAGAGCAGCCAGGCAGAGAGGGACCTGGGGGTGCTGGTTGATGGTAGGATGAACATGAGCCTGCAGTGTGCCCAGGCAGCCAAGAGGGCCAATGGCATCCTGGCCTGCATTAAGAACAGTGTGGCCAGCAGGAGCAGGGAGGTCATTCTGCCCATGTACACTGCACTGGTTAGGCCACACCTCGAGTACTGTGTCCAGTTCTGGGCCCCTCAGTTTAGGAAGGATGTTGACTTGCTGGAACGAGTCCAGAGAAGGGCAACGAAGTTAGTGAGGGGCTGGGAACACAAGCCCTATGAGGAGAGACTGAGGGAGCTGGGGCTGCTTAGCCTGGAGGGGAGGAGACTCAGGGGTGACCTTATTGCTCTCTACAACTACCTGAAGGGGGGTTGTAAACAGGCAGAGGTCGGTCTCTTCTCCCAGGCAGCCAGCACCAGAACAAGAGGACACAGTCTCAGGCTGCGCCAGGGGAAGTTCAGGCTGGAGGTCAGGAGGAAGTTTTACACGGAGAGAGTGATTGCCCATTGGAATGGGCTGCCCGGGGAGGTGGTGGAGACACCGTCACTGGAGGTGTTCAGGAGGAGACTTGACAGGGTGCTTGGTTACATGGGTTAGTTAATTGGGTGGTGTTGGGTGATAGGTTGGACGTGATGATCTTGAAGGTCTCTTCCAACCTGGTTTATTCTATTCTATTCTATTCTATTCTATTCTATTCTATTCTATTCTATTCTATTCGAATTCAGAGGGTTCCTTGGGATAAAGGCCTTAAAAACAAAGAGGTCCAGGAGAGCTGGACCTACTTCAATGAAGAATTGTTGAAGGCTTAGGGACAGGCTGTGCCAATATGCCGGAAGATGAGCCACCGGGGCAGACGGCCAGCCTGGATGGTTCATGAACTTTTAATGGAACTGAGGGAAAAAAAGAGGGTGTATCACCAATGGAAGAGAGGGGAGGCAACCCACAGAATGTTTAAGGATGTTGCTAGGTCTTGTAGGAAGAAAATTTGGGAGGCAGAAGAACACTTGGAGCTTAAACTGGCCTCTACTGTGAAGGACAACAAAAAGTCCTTCTATAAATACATTAATAGGAAGAGGAAGGGAAAGGACAACCTCCACTCCTTGGTGGACACGGAGGGGAACATTGTAACAAAGGACGAGGAAAAGGCAGAGATACTTAACACCTTCTTTGCCTCAATTTTTACTAGAAGGGCACAACGTCTTCCTGACAGCTGGCCTGCAGAGCTGGCAGAAGGAGCCAGGGAGCTGCACAGTTTCCCTGTGTTCCATGAGGAGGTGGTTGGAACTCTCCTTAGCAGCTTGGATCCCCACAAGTCCATGGGACCAGATGGGATTCATCCTAGGGTGCTGAGAGAGCTGGCAGACGAGCTGGCCAAGCCACTCTCCATAATTTTCCAGCAGTCCTGACTCACTGGCGAGGTCCCAGAGGACTGGAAGCTGGCCAACGTGGTGCCCATCCACAAGAAGGGCCGGTTGGATGAGCTAGGGAATTACAGGCCTGTCAGCCTGACCTCAGTGCCAGGTAAGATCATGGAACAGGTCATCCTGAGTGCAATACCACAGCACTTGGAGGATGGCCAAGGGATCAGGCCTAGCCAGCATGGATTTAGGAAGGGCAGGTCCTGCCTGACCAACCTGACCTCCTTCTACGATCAGGTGACCCGCCTGGTGGATGTGGGGAGGCCAGTGGATATAGTCTACCTGGACCTCAGCAAGGCCTTTGACACCGTTCTCCATAGCAAACTCCTGGCCAAGCTGTCAGCCCATGGCTTGGACGGGAGCACTCTGAGCTGGGTTAGGAACTGGCTGGATGGCCGAGCCCAGAGAGTGGTGGTGAATGGTGCCACATCCAGCTGGCGGCCAGTCAGTAGTGGAGTCCCCCAGGGATCAGTGCTGGGCCCTGTGCTCTTTAACATCTTTGTTGATGATCAGGATGAGGGCATTGAGTCTATCATCAGTAAATTTGCTGACGACACCAATCTGGGGGCAGGAGTTGATCTGCTGGAGGGTAGAGAGGCTCTGCAGAGGGACCTCGACAGGCTGGACAGATGGGCAGAATCCAACGGCATGAGATTTAACACATCCAAGTGCCGGATTCTGCACATTGGCCACAACAACCCCATGCAGTGCTACAGGCTGGGTTCAGAGGGGCTGGAGAGCAGCCAGGCAGAGAGGGACCTGGGGGTACTGGTCGATGGTAGGCTGAACATGAGCCTGCAGTGTGCCCAGGCAGCCAAGAGGGCCAATGGCATCCTGGCCTGCATCAGGAACAGTGTGGCCAGCAGGAGCAGGGAGGTCATTCTGCCCCTGTATACTGCACTGGTTAGGCCGCACCTCGAGTCCTGTGTCCAGTTCTGGGCCCCTCAGTTTAGGAAGGATGCTGACTTGCTGGAACGAGTCCAGAGAAGGGCAACGAAGTTGGTGAGGGGTTTGGAACACAAGCCCTATGAGGAGAGGCTGAGGGAGCTGGGGTTGCTCAGCCTGGAGAAGAGGAGACTCAGGGGTGACCTTATCACTCTCTACAACTACCTGAAGGGAGGTTGTAGACAGGCGGTTGATGGTCTCTTCTCCCAGGCACCCAGTACCAGAACAAGAGGACACAGTCTCAGGCTGCGCCAGGGGAGGTTCAGGTTGGATGTTAGGAAGAAGTTCTATACCGAAAGAGTGATTGCCCATTGGAATGGGCTGCCCGGGGAGGTGGTGGTGTCGCCGTCATTGAAGGTGTTCAGGAGGAGACTTGATGGGGTACTTGGTGCCATGTGTTAGCTGTTTGGGTGGGTTGGATTGGTTGATGGGTTGGACACGATGATCTTGATGGTCTCTTCCAACCTGGTTTGGTTTATTCTGGTTTATTCTGGTTTATTCTGGTCAGTACAGGGCTTGGGATTGGTCCCTGCAGTATTGTGAAAGGCTCAGCGTGCTGTTTTCCTGGAGGGGTGGAGAAGCAGTTAGAGCCTGATTGTTCTGACTGGCTTGCCCCAGAGGTGGAAATATGCCACTGAGTAAATAGAGATGGGAATAAAGCTTTGGTTGAGAAGTTGTGAGGTTCTTTCCAGGTGACCAGGATGTCCAACGGATCCATGAAGAGCTTGCACCGCAGAAGAGTGAACTCTGCATCGCTGGGAGGTTCCATTAGATGAGGGAAGAAGAACTGGAATGGACTGACACTTGAGCCTGAATGAGAGACTGTTTGGTGGACGCCCAGATGAAGATATGGACTTCGCCGAACATGTCATCGGAAGATTTCTGATTTAATGATGTGTTTGGGTGCAAAGATTATGATATGAAATAAGGGGTGGCATGTTGCAGTTTGAGCTGGGTGCCCCCCTGCAATGTTTACTTCCTGTGTCCAGAAGTCCAACCCAGAGGGGTGGACACAGGAAATTATGTAGTATTTCCTACCACAATTCTTTGCATCCACTATAAGATCCAGTGCGGAGTCTACCACTATCTCATTTCTTCCTCCTCCATCAGCCGGTAACTGAGAGAGAGGTCTCTTGGCTTTGGGTCTGGCTAGGCCCAAGGCCATGGGGGGATGGGCAGTCTCAGATCTGGCCAACTGAGACTAGCCTAGCAGTGGGAGGGGGAAGAAGGAGCCCCAGGGGTCTTGGGTGTGCCCTCAGGTGGGGATGGGATCTATCTGGGTCTGTTCTGGGATATTTTCTTTGTCACTGCGCTTTTGGTTTTCTGTAAATGTTCACTGCTTTCTATTTAAACTCCAGTTGTCTCATTTGATAAGTGAATTGGCCAACCGTAGGAGGAACTCCACCATAATTTCTTGACACAATTCTGCTTGCCAGATTATTTGCCTAATTGAGCTTTTTAGGAAGACCAGTCCCTACAGGAATGTCATCAGGATTCCGAGTTTCATGTTCACCATAGAGTAACTCTCTAACAGCAAATTCTCTCAGGCACTTAATTCCCTCATCTATGGTAGTTCAGGGTTTAGGATTCCATGGAAGATCATATCGGGAAGGGTATCTCAGGGCAACTGCCTTTAAAAGGCATATCCACAGATTAACCTTACCGAGAACCTTGCCTAGATGTCTATCTATTCCATTATCCCTCAGGAGAGTTCCTAACTGAGCTGCTGACTTGTCTCCAACCATTAGAGTTGGAGCACCTGTATCATAACACCTACTAAGCCAAGTTAGAATTGGCCCCTTATCTACTCTGGTGTAATCTTTACGGACATTTCGCAATTCTTCCCGAGGGGAAAAACATTCGGAAATATCATCTCCCTCTTCCTTTGCCTCCTCTTCCTCAACTTGTTGTCCCCATACTCCTGCTGTCACTCTCCTAAGGATCTCTTTAAGCTGAGAACCACCGCTGCTAGTTGCAGTCCTAGCTGCATCTGTATCCTGTTTTGATCTCTCTAACTCTGCTAGATCTTTAAAACAAATCTTCTCTTCCTCCTCAGCAGGATCTTTTCTAGTAGTGGGTCCCTCACCAGGATCAGTCTCCTGCTCTTCTTCCCCATTAGCTCCTGGATCAGCTTTGGCCTTTCCACTTCTAGTCTTTAAAACCACTACTTGCTTAATTGGAGCTGTGTTTGAATTTACAGCCACCTTGACAGAAGCTGACAGGTTTTGAGACAGATCAGCTGCTGTGGAAGTGGCTTCCGGTCCTGCTGAGAGGGTGGGTGGAAGTGACCTTGCCTCGATAATGGTCGAAGAAGAAGAAGGGGAAGCCGCCATGTTGGGAGCTGCCTCCGCCCCTGGCAGCTTGCCAGAATCAGCAACAGAACCGTTCAAAGCAGCCTTTTCAATAGACTTTTTAACTTTAACTGACACAGATTCTCCATTCTCCTCATCACTGGATGTCTCTGGGGCTGACCCAGAGGTACGCCGCCTTCTCTTTGATCTATGCTTAATAAATGAAACATGCTCTGGACACCTTTTTCTCCCAACGTAAGGAAAACAGCAAATATGTAATCACTATCATCAGCAGGAGGATTACACACATAAAATAAATCACCTTTGGATCCCAGCCATCACTTAAAATTACCCTTTCACCTATTGGGATCTTAAACTGCCTTATCTCAATTGGGAGAGTGCTAGAGGTCACATTCCTGTATCTGGCAGGCCAGAAGAATCCCAGACAGTGATCGTACAAAAGCCGGATTTTGTACATAAACCACAGATAAATTTTCTGCATCAAATATTTACCTAGGTAATCCAGAATCAAACCCAAGCAATATCTGTGGATCAGAACCCCAAAAACTGAGAAGAACAGATGCTCCAATATCCAAAACAGCTAGTCCAGCTCGAGCAAGCAATAAATCAAGCTAATTATACCCAAGCCCCACGTTGGGCACCAAAAAGAAATGTGACAGGTTTGAGAGAAGGGCTCAGCCTTCTCCCCCCACAAACAGGAAGGAAAAAAAGCACAGCTAGCCAGCCGGAGAAGCAAAAGGGAAAATGCTATATTTACAAGCAATTTTGGCGAATGCAGGATATATACACAATTTACAGTATTTACAATATATACACAGAAATATACAGCAAAGTAAAAAAAAACAGTAATAATACAGGAATGAAATTCCCTCCTCTGGAGGAGGGTTCCCCACCTGTACCCTGTGGTGAAGGCACATTATGCCCCAATACTGAATCTTGTCCCAGCATGTGGGCAAGTTCCCCCTCCTCCTGGAGGAAGACAAAAGCCAAGGCATTAGCCAGGTTTGCACGCACCCAGCTCATGCAGCGCTCGTGCTGACACCAAGTATGGGCATAATTCTAGCTTCACGCTTTCTATAGGGTGAAGCCAGTTGCTTATGAGAGTGCCCATTGGTCAAGCCCAGCCTCGAGGAATCTATAAGTGTCACCCCAGTTGGTGAACACGTTGCCCCCTCATTTACTTTGTCTCTGTGCTTGCTCGAGAGAGTAACTCTCGAGCTGCAGCCTTTGCCATTGAGCTTATTGTTGTTAGCTTCTGTTATACATGCACGCATACTGGAAGCCTCTGCATCGTTGAAGAAGCCCAGAGGGAGGACCTTTGCTGAGCCTGAGGAGCTCAGCATTGCTACAACCAGTTGTGCCGATCGGAGGAGCCCATCGTGCCACCGGAGGACTGGACCAACCCCCGCGGGTAAGATCTGCCCAGTTGCCGGGGAGAAGGGACTTGATCAATACCGAGTCCACGTATGCCTAGCCCCGCCGTAGCGGGAGAGGAGCTGCTGAGTGCCACTCTGAGGAGCCACCGAGTGCCGCTCTGAGCCCTGTGGATCCCAGGGAAAACCAAAGCATTGTTCGTGCTTATACTGCACCGGACCCAGGACCACTACGAGAGTCCTGTTGTTCCTTTAAGCTCGGTAAAGAGAATCCGCCTCCTGACGCAGCCGCATTCTCTCCCTGAGGCTGTTTGCATCAGCCCCGAGAACCGCCGTGGTTGGGCCGACCCCCGTAGCTTCGCCTGCTTCCGTCGTTCGAGCCCACCTACCAGCCACCGTCGTCCCGCTCTGCTGTGTGAGCCGACTTTAGAGGGCCGACGCCACGGATCGACCCCACGGACCGACCCCGACCAGGACCGATCCCTGTTGTCTGAAGGGGATTGAATATTGTCCACGTGCTTTCCACCCACTAGCACTCAGTTCAAAGTATCCGCGTCTAGCAGAGTAAGCGCTGATGCATAGAAAGATTGTAATATTGCTGTGTATAGCCAGAAGCCGCCCGCATCCCGCCGAGTCTCCATCTAGTGGCCAAGCGGCAGAACTGCACCCTTCGTTATATAAATATAGAAAGGGTTTATAGATAGTTCAATTACGTTATAATCATAACACTAAGCCAGTTGTGGAATCTATTTCACGAACGTGCACTAGAACATGTATATAAGTTGGTGATTCATCGGTTAATAATAGTTTGATAATTAATAAAAATTATATTTTCATAATTTATATTTCATATTCATAAATTTAATAACCTCTTCACCACACCCCCTTCTCTCCCCTTTTTCCCCAAAGAGGGTTAGTGTGACTGTTTGAGGCTGTGCCTTTAAGAAAAAGACAGTGCTGGGACACTATGGCTGAATGTTTTGGAATGTTAATGAAAACAATCAGATATTCTAAACTAATTTCATTGGTGGGTTGGTAAAGAGGCAGTTTTAAGCTTAGGTGCAGCTGGGACTTTCCTCAGTTCGCTCCTTTCCTTTCTCCTTTCCACCTCGTCTGCTTCTGGGCTCCCTGCCAGACTGACCTTGGACAGATAAGGAAACTAAGGCCTACTAACATACTTTTACTTTAATTAATAACTGCTCTTTTTTTCTCTCTTTCTAACCCTCTTTGGGGAAAAAGAGGAGAGAAGGGGGTACAGAAGAAGAACCCTCCTCCGGAGCAGGGGGAATTTCATTCCTGTATCATTGTTTCTTTTTTTTACCTTGCTGTATATTTCTGTGTATATGTTGTAAATACTGTAAATTGTGTATATATCCTGCATTCCCTAAAAATTGCTTGTAAATATAGCATTTCCCTTTTGCTTCTCTGGCTGGCTAACTGTGGTTTATTTCTTCCTCTTTGTGGGGGAGAGGAGGCTAAGCCTTCTCTCTAAAACCCACCACATTTCTTTTTTTGGCGGCCCAACTTGGGGCTTGAGGAAAATTAGCTTGATGTATTGCTTGCTTGACTCGGAGAAGCAAACATGAAGGTGTTTTGGATTTTTAAGCAATTGCTATTCTCAGTGTGTTTGGTTCTGATCTACAAGTATTGTCTGGGCCTCCTTATCAATCACCCAGGAAAATATTTGATGCAGAAAATTTATTTGTGGTTTGTGTATAAAATCAGGCTTCTGTATGGGCGCTGTCTGGGATTTTATTTTTCTGGCTTAATAGATAAAGGAATGTGACCTCTAGCACTCTCCCGATTGAGATAAAGCAGTTTAAGATCCCATTAGGTTAAAGGGTGATTTTAAGTGATGGTTGGGATCCAAAGGTGATTTATTTGATGTGTGTAATCCTGCTCTCGGTGATAATTAAAGTGTATCTGCTGTTTTCCTTGCACCGGGGGAAAAAGGTGTCCAGAGCATGTTTCATTATTAAGCATAGATCAAAGAGAAGGCAGCGTACCTCCGGGTCAGCCCCGGAGACGTCCAGTGATGAGGAGAATGGAGAATCTGTGTCAGTTAAAGTTAAAAAGTCTATTGGAAAGGCTGCTTTGAACGGTTCTGTTGCTGATTCTGGCAAGCTGCCAGGGGCGGAGGCAGCTCCCAACATGGCGGCTCCCTCAGCTCCGGCTGTAGCCACCATTATCGAGGCAAGGTCACTTCCGCCCACTCTCTCAGCAGGACCGGAAGCCACTTCCACAGCAGCTGATCTGTCTCAAAACCTGTCAGCTTCTGTCAAGGTGGCTGTAAATTAAAACACAGCTCCAATTAAGCGAGTAGCAGTTTTAAAGACTAGAAGTGGAAAGACCAAAGCTGATCCAGGAGCTAATGGAGGAGAAGAGCAGGAGACTGAACCTGGTGAGGGACCCTCTACTAGAAAAGATCCTGCTGAGGAGAAAAAGAAGATTTGTTGTAAAGATCTAGATGAATTATTGAGATCAACACCAGAAAGAGATACAGCTAGGACAGCAGCTAAGGGTGCTTCTCAGCTTAGAGAGATCCTTAGAAGAGTGACAGCAGGAGTATGGGAACAACATGTTCAGGAAGATGTAGTAAATGGAAAGGAAGATGATATTTCCGAATGTCCTTCGCCTCGCGAAGAGCTGAGAAATGTCCGTAAAGATTACACCAGAGTAGATAAGGAGCCAATTCTAACTTGGCTTAGTAGATGTTATGATACAGGTGCTCCAACTCAAATAGTTGGAGACAAGTCAGCAGCTCAGCTAGGAAATCTCTCGAAGTATAGTGGAATAGATAGACATCTAGCGAAGATTCTTGGTAAGGTTAATCTGTGGGTACGCCTTTTATTTGCAGTTGCCCTGAGATACCCTTCCCGATATGATCTTCCATGGAATCCTAAACCCTGAACTACCATAGATGAGGGAATTAAGTGCCTGAAAGAATTTGCTGTTAGAGAGATACTCTATGGTGAACATGAAACTCTAAATCCTGATGACATTCCTGTGGGAACTGGTCTTGCTAAAAAGCTCATCAAGCTTGCTCCTTCTAATTATGCAAACATTCTCGCAAGCCGAATTGTGTCAAGAAATTACGGTGGAGCTTCTCCTATGGTTGGCCAATTGCTCGCCCCTAATCTATTAGTTTGTCACCTGCTCATAGAAGGCAACCAGGTTGGTCAGGCAGGATTTGCCCTTGGCAAAGCCATGCTGACTGTTCCCAATCACCTCTTCACTATTCTTCTGAGCCAGTAGTGCCTCCAGGAGGATCTGCTCCATGATCTTTCCAGGCACAGAGGTGAGACTGACTGGCCTGTAGTTCCCTGGTTCCTCCTTCTTACCCTTTTTGAAGATGGGGCAATGTTTCCCCTTTTCCAGTCTGTGGGGACTTCCCCAGACAGCCATGACTTTTGAAATATAATAGAGAGGGGTTTAACAACCTCATCTGCCAGTTCTCTCAGTACCCGTGGGTGTATCCTGTTGGGTCCCATGGACTTGAACACTTTCAGGTTCTTCAGGTGATCACAAACCTGATCTTCATTTACAATGGGCAGTTCTTCCTCCCCATCCCTGGCATTGTCTTCCATAACATCAGGAGTGTGGCTAGAGGCCCTTGCAGTGAAGACTGAGGTAAAGAAGTTATTGAGTACCTCAGCCTTTTCCTCATCACTTGTGACCATGTCACCATTTTCCTTTCTGAGGGGGCCCACACCTTCCCTTGTCTTCTTCTTCCCATTAATATACCTGTAGAAGTTCTTAGTGTTCCCTTTAACCTCCCTGGCTAGATTCAATTCGAACTTTGCTTTGGCTTTCCTAACCAGGACTCTTGCTGCTCGGGCAGCTTCCTTATATCCCCCCTGTTCTACCTGTCCTTCTCTCCACTTCCTGTAGAGTTTCCTTTTAAGTAATAGTGTGTCCAGTAGCTCCTTGCTCATCCAGGCAGGCCTCCTAGCATTCTTACCTGCTTTTCTCTTTGTTGGTACACAGAGCTCCTGGACACAGAGGAGGTGGTCCTTGAATACTGACCAGCTGTCCTGGGTCCCTCTTCTCTCCAGGGCTTTGTCCCATGACACTTGAGATCTCTTCCAACCTTAGTGATACTGAATACTGAATTCTGAATACTGAATACTTTGGCTATCAGATCCCTGAAGCGATCAAAATCTGCACGCCTAAAGTCTAGGGTCGTGAGCTTGGAATACTTCCTCCTGATTGCCCTGAGGAGATTAAATTCAACTGCTTCATGGTCACTGCAGCCAAGGCCGTCTCTGAGCCTCACGTTGCTTACCAGCCCTTCCCTGTTGGTGAGAACAAGGTCCAGCGTAGCACCATTTCTTGTTGGTTCCTTTACCAGTTGGAGGAGGAAGTTGTCTTCTATGCAGTCCAGGAACATGCTGGATTGCTCGTGCCTTGCTGTGTTGTCCCTCCAGCAGATGTCCGGGTGGTTGAAATCACCCATGAGGACCAGGGCTTGTGACCTGGAAGCCGCTTCTATTTGCTTATGGAGGGCCTCATCTGCTTGGATCTGCTGGTCAGGTGGCCTGTAGGAGACCCCCACAGTAATATCTCCTTCCCCTGTCCTGCCTTTAATTTTAACCCATACACTCTCAACCAGCTCATCATCCCTCCCCAGGTGGAGCTCCACTGATTCCAACTGGCTATTGACATAGAGGGCAACACCTCCTCCTCTCCTTCCCTGCCTATCCTTCCTAAAGAGTTTATACCCATCTATGCCTACATTCCAGTCATGGGAATAATCCCACCAAGTTTCAGTAACAGCCACTATGTTGTGGCATCCCAGCAGCACAGTGGCCCTTAACTCATCCTGTTTGTTGCCCAAGCTGCGCGCATTTGCATAGAAGCACTTCAGCTGGGCTGGCCCTGTCCTCCTCTTGTGCCAATTTCCCTCGGTTTCCACAGAATGTCCTGGTGGATCATTCATGGCTTGCCTCAGGTCAGCAAGTAGCTCTTAGCCTACCAATGAAATTCGTTTAGACCTGTCTTGTGTTTACAAAACATTCAGCCAGTGTGCCCCAGTACTGTCCTTTTCTTAAAGTCACAGCCTCAAACGGACACAGCCTTTTATTTGCAGTTGCCCTGAGATACCCTTCCCGAGATGATCTTCCATAGAATCCTAAACCCTGGACTACCAAAGATGAAGGAATTAATCGTCTGAGAGAATTTGCTGTTAGAGAGATACTCTATGGTGAACATGAAACTCTAAATCCTGATGACATTCCTGTGGGAACTGGTCTTGCTAAAAAGCTCATCAAGCTTGCTCCTTCTAATTATGCAAACATTCTCGCAAGCAGAATTGTGTCAAGAAATTACGGTGGAGCTTCTCCTATGGTTGGCCAATTGCTCGCCCCTAATCTATTAGTTTTGTCACCTGATCATAGAAGGCAACCAGGTTGGTCAGGCAGGATTTGCCCTTGGCAAAGCCATGCTGACTGTTATGGTGGAACTCCTCCTATTGTTGGCCAATTCACTGATCAAATGAGACAATTGGAGGATAGCATGACACGTGTTTCTTTGGTTTCAGCCATTGAAACTCTGTCTGGAAAAATTGAGAATTGCATGAAAAAGTCGAAGGATGAATTTAAAAATTCCATATCCCAATTAGCACAGAGAGATACTTCTAATTCTTCCTCCAGGTAGATATAAGTTTCATCTGTGAGGAATACACGTCCTCCAAGAAGGTGTGGCCGTTTGAGGCTGTGCCCTTAAGAAAGGGAATATTGTGGACGGAAGTTGGTAAACGGAAAGAATAATCTAAACTAATTTCATTGGTGAAGTGGGAGGAAGCACCTTCTGAACTGGGAGTGAACTGGGAGTGAACTGGGCACTCCAGCACTTTATCTTCAGTCTTGCTTCCGCCTCTCCACGGTGCAGCAGCTCTCTCTGTGCTGGGCTTTCTGCCAAGGCTCCGGCCTTGAAAAACTGATAAGACCTGTATTAACTCCTTTCCAATTAACACAAGTGCTTCTAACATTCTTTTTTCCTCTCTTTTCTTCCTCTTTCTATCCCACTCTGGGGAAACGGGGAGAGAGAGGAGAGTAGAGGTGGGAAATCCCCCTCAGCAAGGCGGGGGGAACTCTCATTTCTGTGTTACTTTATTGTATATCTTTGTATATATTGTAAATATTGTAAATTTGTAAATATTCCCCTGCATATCCTACATTGCTTTGTAAATATAAAGCTCCACTGCTTTGCTAATTCAGCTTGTGAGTTTTTTTTCCTTTCCCTTCAATTTTCTTTTCCCTTTACTTTACAGGGGGGAGGGAAGAGGCTTCTTGGCCTTACCCTTCCAACCCACCACAGAAGGCCATTCCAAAACAGATCTAACCAAAACAGACCACCAAGGCAAACACGTAGGAACATTTGGATAATTCTGTGTGATCAGTTTGGTGAGAACATGAACCGGTGGGATGGTCAACCAACTTCTAATCTTTTCAGGAGACTGAGGGAACTGCAAAGTGGCAGAACCCGAGGTAGCAATACCAGAAGGGTAGCTGTTACTTCCACAGTTCCCCAGAACAACTCTAGTAGCTCCAACAGTGGCTCCAGTTCTAACATTGCACACTGTGCTCAATGCACATGTACGCATGTTCCCCATACCTAGGGGTGCCCTGCCTCCCACCAGGGGGAGGAGAGGGATAACAGAGATAATAGAATCTATTGGGATGTGTACATCCAGTGGCCTGGCACTTCACAATTTCGGAAGTACAGGACCTTGGTTGACACAGGAGCTCAGTGCACCATAATGCCATCAAATTATCCGGGATCAGAGTCTGTAACTATTCTGGGAGTCACTGGTGGATCTCAAGAGTTAAGTAAGGTGGAGGTTAATATAAGTTTAACTGGTAAACAATGGAGGAAGCATACAGTTGTGACCGGACCTGACGCACCTTGTATTCTGGGAATTGATTTTCTGAGAGAAGGGCGTTTCAAAGACCCTAGAGGTTACAAATGGGCTTTTGGAGTAGCTTCTATAGAAATTGATGGACAAAAATTGAAGCTGTCTGCTAGACCTGAGCTTTCTGATGAATCTGCAGTTGTGGGACAACACAAGATACAGGACATTAAACTGCCGGTTGCTTCTCAGACTGTGCATCACAGACAATACAGAACCAACCGTGACTCTTTGTTGCTCATTCAGAATCTGATTCGTCTGTTGGAGAGTCAGAAAGTCATCAGCAAGACTCATTCACCTTTGAACGGTCCAGTGTGGCCTGTTGTCAAGGGTTGAGGGGAAGGCCCAGCTTTCTCCTCACCCGGTAAAGTGAAGGGAAAGGAAAATGAAAGGAAGGAAAAAAACCATACCCAGATTAGTAAAGGAAATGTGCTGTATTTACAAGCAGTTTAGGAAATGCAGGTTTATATACAGAATTTACAATATTTACAATATATATACAGAAATATACAACAAAGTAACACAGGAATGAGATTCCCTCCTCTACTGAGGAGGGTTCCCCCCCCCCCGTACACCCCTTTTCTCCCCTTTTTCCCCAGAGAGAGTTAGAAAGAGAGAAAAAGAGCAATTGTTAATTAAAGCAGAATGTGTTAGTAGAGGCCTTATCTGTCCAAGGTCAGTCTGCCCGAACGCTAAGAAACTGCGAAAGGAGGGGGAAAAAGTGCGAGACTGAACTGAGACTAGTCTCTGCTCAACTCAGAGTTCAAAGTTGCTTTCTACCAATCCACCAACGAAATTAGTTTAGACCTGTCCTTTGTTTATAAAACATTCGGCCATGGTGTCCCTTTGTTAAAGGCACCGCCTCAAACAGTCACAGTCCACCCCTTCTAAATAATTTCATTGGCTGTTCATACTGTCCATCCAATCCATGATGATATTTACAGTTCGTAAGTAACGTTCATAGTCCGTTCCGGCTATACTCAGATACAGATGATTCAAAAGCCCAAGAAAATCAGAAAATGAGAAAAATGGAAAACAGTTTATTTCTTTGCCGACGAAGCAAAGAAAAAGGAAAACAGGGATTCTCAGGGTCTCTTAGCTGACTCAGGGCTCTCAGGGTTCTCAGCGTTCATGCACCGTAGATTCCTCATTGATTCTTCCTTTGCACGCGATGTAGCTGTACAACAGTTTGAAATTAACCTCTTTCAGCTAAAGTTAAATTTCTTTGTGGAATACACTGAATTTCACCATTCTCTTGCATTACCCAATAAGTGTGACCCGGACCTTCAGCTGAAACCACCCCTCGGACAGGTTTAGCCTCTCCTGAGGGTGAAAATACCCAAACAGTTTTACCTAACAGATTCTTTTCTCTAACAACGGGAACTCTATCACCTTCTACTTTCTGTAGCAGATCTGAAAGTGCAGGTCCAGCTCGGTTCACTGAACCTCTACCATTTACCAGCCAGGTTGCTTGTGCTAAATGTTTGCATAATTAGGAGTAAGTTTGATGATCTTTTTAGCAAGACCAATACCCTACAGGAATATCATCAGGATTCAGAGTTTCATGTTCACCATAGAGTAACTCTCTAACAGCAAATTCTCTCACGCGCTTAATTCCCTCATCTATGGTAGTCCGGGGTTTAGGATTCCATGGAAGTTCATCTCGGGAAGGGTATCTCAGGGCAACCTCCATTAAAAGGCGTATCCACAGATTAACCTTACCAAGAACCTTGCCTAGATGTCTATCTATTCCATTATCCCTCGAGAGAGTTCCTAACTAAGCTGCTGACTTGTCTCCAACCATTAGAGCTGGAGCACCTGTATCATAACACCTACTCAGCCGAGCTAGAACTGGCTCCTTATCTGCTCTGGTGTAATCTTTACGGACATTTTGTAATTCTTCGCTTGGTGAAGAACACTCAGAAATGTCATCCTCTTCTTCCTCAACTTGTTGTCCTAGTAATCCTGCTGCCATTTTCTCAAGGATCTCTTTAATCCGAGAACCACCTCTGCCAGCTCCTGTTCTAGCTGCATCTCTATCCTGTTTTGATCTCACTAACTCAGCTAGATCTTTAAAATAAATCTTCTCTTCCTCCTCAGCAGGAGCTTTTCTAGTACAGGGTCCCTCACCAGGATCAGTCTCCTGCTCTTCTCCTCCATTAGCTCCTGGATCATCTTTGGTCTTTCCACATCTAGTCTTTAAAACAGCCACCTTAACTGGAGCTGTGTTTGAATTTACAACCAACTTGACAGAAACTGACAGGTCCTGAGATAAATCAGCTGCTGGGGCAGTGGCTTCCGGTCCCACCGTGAGAGTGGGTGGAAATGATGTTGCCCCGTTAATGGCCGAAGGAGAAACAGGAAGAAGAGAAGGAGGAGGCGCCATATTGGCCGCCGCCCCCAGCAGCATGCCAGAATCAGTGGCAAAACCGTTCAGAGCAGATTTTCCAATTAACTCCACACTCCTCATCTCTAGACATCTCTGGGACTGACCCAGAGCCACGCTGTTTTCTCTTTGATCTAGTTTTAATAACAAAACATGCTTTGGATACCGTCCTCTCCCGATGCAAAGAAAACAACAGATACATGTTAATTATCACTGAGAGCAGGATTATACACATATAATAAATCACCTTTGGATCCCAGCCATCACTTAAAGTTACTCTTTCTTCTACTGGGATCTTAAGCTCTTTGATTTCAATCAGGAGAGTGCTAGAGGTCACATTCCTGCATCTCGCTGGCCAGAAGAAATCCACAAATCTTGCATACCAAAGTCTGACTCTATACATAAACCACAAATATTTTTTCTGCATCAAATATTTACCCAGGTGATTAACAATCAAACCCAAACAATATCTGTAAACCAGAGCTCCCAGAATTGAAAAAAATAAACACTCTAATATCCACAGCACCTTCATGTTTTGCAAACCCGGCTATAAAACAATAAATCAAGCTAATTATCTGCCCCACGTTGGGCGCCAAGAAAAAAAATGTCGAGGGTTGAGGGGAAGGCCCAGCCTTCTCCCCGCCCTGTAAAGTGAAGGGAAAGGAAAATGAAAGAAAGGAAAAAACCACAGCCTGATTAGCAAAGGAAATGTGCTGTGTTTACAAGCGGTTTAGGAAATGCAGGTTTATATACAGAATTTACAATATTTACAATATATATACAGAAATATACAGTGAAGTAACACAGGAATGAGATTCCCTCCTCTACTGAGGAGGGTTCCCCCCCCATACCCCCCTTTTCTCCCCTTTTCCCCCAAGGAGTGTTAGAAAGAGAGAAAAAGAGCAATTGGTAATTAAAGCAGAATGTGTGTCGTAGGGTTGGGTGAAAGGCTGGACCTTCTCCCCACCCCGTAAGTAAAAGGAAGAAAATTGAAAGGGAAAAAAACCACAGTCACAATGTGTTAGTAGAGGCCTTATCTGTTCAAGGTCAGTCTGGCCGAAAGCCCGGAAGCTACAAAAGAAGGGGGAAAAAGTGCGAGACTGAACTAAGACTAGTCTCTGCTGAACTCAGAGTTCAAAGTTGCTTTCTACCAATCCACCAATGAAATTAGTTTAGACCTGTCCTTTGTTTATAAAATATTCGGCAATGGTGTCCCTTTGTTAAAGGCACCGCCTCAAACGGCCACACCTGTGCGAAAGCAGAATGGAGACTGGCGTCTGACAGTCAACTACCGAGCCCTGAAAGAAGTAACTCCACCTATGAGTGCAGCAGTACCAGACATGATGGAACTCCAGTATGAGCTGGAATCCAAAGAGGCCAAATGGTATGCTACCATAGACATTGCTAATGCGTTTTTCTCTATTCCCATAGCAGAGGATTGCAGGCCTCAGTTTGCTTTCACCTGGAGAGGAATCCAGTACACTTTCAACAGACTGCCAATGGGCTGGATCCACAGCTCAAGCATCTGTCATGCAGTGATCCACGATGCTCTGGAGAAAGGTGGTGCTCCAGAACACATCCAGTTCATCGATGATATCATCGTCTGGGGTAAAACTGCTGAGGAAGTCTTCCAGAAAGGTAACAAAATCATTGACATTCTTCTGAATGCAGGTTTTGCCATCAAGCGAGACAAGGTGAAAGGACCTACCACAGAAATTCAGTTTCTGGGAGTGCGGTGGCTGGATGGACGCAGATACATTCCAGTGGATGTGGTAAATAGAGTCTCTATCATGGCAAATCCCACAAACAAGCAAGAGACCCTACGTTTCTTGGGGATAGTGGGATTTTGGAGACTGCACATTCCTGGATACAGTCAGATTGTGAAACCTCTGTATGATGTGACTCGAAAGAGAAACAATTTGCACTGGGGACCTGAACAGCAAGCAGCCTTTGACAAGATAAAGCAAGAGGTAGTTCAAGCAATGGGTCTGGGACCTGTCCGAGATGGTCCAGACATTAAGAACATTTTGTACACGGCCGCAAGTGACAATGGTCCAACCTGGTGCTTGTGGCAAAAAGCTCCAGGTGAGACACGTGGACGACCTCTTGGTTTCTGGAGTCGAGGTTACAGAGAATAGAATAGAATAGAATAGAATAGAATAGAATAGAATAGAATAGACCAGGTTGGAAGAGACCTTCAAGATCATCACGTCCAACCTATCATCCAACACCACCTAATCAACTAACCCATGTAACCAAGCACCCTGCCAAGTCTCCTCCTGAACACCTCCAGTGACGGCGACTCCACCACCTCCCCGGGCAGTCCTTTCCAATGGGCAATCATTCTCTCTGTGTAAAATTTCCTCCTGACCTCCAGCCTGAACTTCCCCTGGCGCAGCCTGAGACTGTGTCCTCTTGTTCTGATGCTGGTTGCCTGGGAGAAGAGACCAACCTCTGCCTGTTTACAACCCCCGTTCAGGTAGTTGTAGAGAGCAATAAGGTCACCCCTGAGTCTCCTCCTCTCCAGGCTAAGCAGCCCCAGCTCCCTCAGTCTCTCCTCATAGGGCTTGTGTTCCAAGCCCCTCACCAACTTCGTTGCCTTTCTCTGGACTCGTTCCAGCAAGTCAACGTCCTTCCTAAACTGAGGGGCCCAGAACTGGACACAGTACTCGAGATGTGGCCTAACCAGTGCAGTGTACAGGGGCAGAATGACCTCCCTGCTCCTGCTGGCCACACTGTTCTTGATGCAGGCCAGAATGCCATTGGCCCTCCTGGCCACCTGGACACACACACACAGAGGTTCAGAGGCTAATTATACTCTAACAGAGAAAGAAATTCTAGCTGCCTATGAAGGAATAAAAGCATCTTCAGAAGTAATTGGAACTGAATCACAACTTCTCTTAGCTCCCAGATTACCAGTTTTGAATTGGATGTTCAAAGGAAAAGGCTCCACACCACATCATGCTGCAGACTCAACGTGGTCTAAGTGGATGGCTCTGATAACACAGAGAGCTCGAATGGGAAATCTTGAAAGACCTGGTCTAGTGGTGGTGATCTCAAGTTGGCCTGAAGGTATCAACTGTGCTAAACCTCCAGAGGAGAAAGTAACTCGTGCTGAGGAAGCTCCTCCTTACAATGACCTTTCTGATGATGAAAAGAAATGCTTTGTTCACAGACGGTTCCTGTCGTCTTGTGGGGAAACAAGCAAAGGTGGAAGTCTGCAGTGTGGAGTCCAACACACCGAGTTGCAGAGGCGAAAGATGGAGAAGGAGAATCCAGTCAGTTCGCAGAGGTAAAAGCTGTCCAGCTAGCTCTCCACGTGGCTGAACGTGAGAGATGGCCAAAGCTTTATATCTACACCGACTCCTGGATGGTAGCCAATGCTCTATGGGGTTGGCTGAAGAACTGGAAGAAGAGTGGTTGGCAGAGGAAAGGAAACCCCATTTGGGCAGCCGACCTGTGGCAGGACATTGCTGATCGAATCGAGAGAATTCCAGTGAAGGCGAGACACATCGATGCTCACATTCCTAAGAGCAAAGCTACTGAGGAAGAACAACACAACCATCAGGCAGATCTAGCTGCATGAGTTTCTCAAGTAGACATGGACTCTAATCATGATCTCGACTGGAAACACCGAGGTGAGATATTCTTAGCTCGGTGGGCTCATGATTTGTCAGGACATCGAGGCAGAGATGCGACATACTAATGGGCTCATGACAGATCCATAGACATTTCCATGGATGCTATCACACAAGTCATCCATGACTGTGACATTTGTGCTGCTATTAAGCCTGCAAGATGAATTAAGCCCTTGTGGTATGGTGACAGATGGTCCAAGTACAAGTATGGTGAAGCTTGGCAGATTGACTACATCACTCTACCACGTTGTCGTTCTGGTAAGCAATACGTGCTTACTATGGTAGAGGCAAACACTGGATGGTTGGAAACTTATCCAGTTCCACATGCAACTGCACGCAACACCATTCTCGGTCTGGAGAGACAGATCCTGTGGAGACACGGAACTCCAGAGAGGATTGAATCAGACAACGGAACTCACTTCAAAAACAACCTTGTAAAGTACTGGGCAAAAGAGCACGGCATGGAGTGGATATTCCATATTCCTTACTACGCACCAGCTTCAGGGAAGATTGAACGCTACAACGGTTTGTTGAAGACCACTCTTAAAGCCATGGGGGGTGGATCTTTGAAAAACTGGGAAAAACATTTAGCACAAGCAACCTGGCTGGTAAATAGTAGAGGTTCAGTGAACTGAGCTGGACCTGCACATTCAGATCTGCTACAGAAAGTAGAAGGTGATAGAGTTCCCGTTGTTAGAGAAAAGAATCTGTTAGGTAAAACTGTTTGGGTATTTTCACCCTCAGGAGAGGCTAAACCTCTCCAAGGGGTGGTTTCAGCTGACGGTCCGGGTCACACTTATTGGGTAATGCAAGAGAATGGTGAAATTCAGTGTATTCCACAAAGAAATTTAACTTTAGCTGAAAGAATTTAATTTCAAACTGTTGTACAGCTACATTGTGTCCAAAGGAAGAATCAACGAGGAATCTACGGTGCACGAACCCTGAGAACCCTGAGAGCCCTGAGTCAACTAAGAGACCCTGAGAATCCCTGTTTTCCTTTTTCTTCGCTTTGTCGTCGAAGAGATAAACTCTTTTCCATTTTTCTCACTTTCTGATTTTCTTGGACTTCTGAATCATCTACATCTGAGTATAGCTGGAATGGACTATGAACTTTACTTATGAAATGTAAATATGGTCTTTGATTGGATGGACAGTATGAACAGTCAATGAAATTATTTAGAAGGGGTGGACTGTGTCCATTTGAGGTTGTGCCTTTAAGAAAAAGACAGTGCTGGGACACTATGGCTGAATGTTGTGGACTGTTAACGAAAACAATCAGATATTCTAAACTAATTTCATTAGTGAGTTGGTAAAAAGGCAGTTTTAAGCTTAGGTGCAGCTGGGACTTTCCTCAGTTCGCTCCTTTCCTTTCTGGTTTCCAGCTCGTCCACTTCTGGGCTCCCCGCCAGACTGACCTTGGACAGATAAGGAAACTAAGGCCTACTAACATACTTTTGCTTTAATTAATAACTGCTCTTTTTTCTCTCTTTCTAACCCTCTGTATTTGGTTGAACTGGGGTGGAGTTAATTCTCCTCTCAGCATCGTTCAGAGAATAAAGGTGGAGGAAGAGCAGGTCCCGCATTCTCAAGCGGTGCCCCAATTCAGATGGTTAGGAACCACCCCTGCTTCAAATAGCAGGAGGGCCTCTGTGCCACGGGCCACGCACCAGGTGTCCCCCTGCAATCCACAAGAACTCACACAATTGCCCCAACAACACCACCTGAGCACCAAGTGCCAAAAAAAACAGAACGACGCCCAGAACTAAATTTAAACTCTCTTATCTTTTGCAATCCAATCTGCAAAGTATCCACAATAACCAGCTGCTACTCCTGCCTGGCTCGCCAAGAATGTAAAGGGGTTGAGGACAGACCCCCTGCCCACCTTAACCATCCTCTGCTACCAAGAATGTGCTAGGTTGAGGCAGCCCCCTTCCCCACCACTGGCAACAATAAACACTCAGACAAACGGATTGCAAAAGTGATGGAAAGTTTAAATAAAAAGCAGTGAACATTTACAGAGAACCAAAAGCACAGTGACAAAGAAAAATCCCAGAACAGACCCAGAGAGATCCCATCCCCACCTGAGGGTTCACCCAAGACCCCCAGGGCTCCTTCTTCCCCCTCCCACTGCTAGGCTAGTCTCAGCTGGCCAGATCTGAGACTGCCCATCCCCCTGTGGCCTTGGGCCTAGCCAGGCCCAAAGCCAGGATGCATCTCCCCCAGTTACCGGCTGACGGAGGAGGAAGAAAAGAGGAGGTGCTAGACTCCGCACTGGATCTTATAGTGGTGCAAAGGATTGTGGTAGGAAATACTACATAACTTCCTGTGTCCACCCCTCTGGGTTGGACTTCTGGACACAGGAAGTAAACATTGCAGGGGGGCATCCAGCTCAAACTGCAGCACCCTCTTTGGGGAAAAAGGGGAGAGAAGGGGGTACAGGGGGGGAAACCCTCCTCCAGAGGGGGGGGAATTTCGTTCCTGTATCATTGTTTCTTTTTTTTACCTTGCTGTATATTTCTGTGTATATATTGTAAATACTGTAAATTGTGTACATATCCTGCATTCCCTAAAAATTGCTTGTAAATATCGCATTTCCCTTTTGCTTCTCTGGTTGGCTAACTGTGGTTTATTTCTTCCTTTTTGTGGGGGAGAGAAGGCTAAGCCTTCTCTCTAAAACCCACCACAGTTAGAAAGAGAGAAAAAGAGCAGTTATTAATTAAAGCAAAGTATTAGTAGGCCTTAGTTGCTTATCTGTCCAAGGTCAGTCTGGCAGGGAGCCCAGAAGCAGACGAGCTGGAAAGGGAAAAGGAAAGGAGTGAACTGAGGAAAGTCCCAGCTGCACCTAAACTTAAAACTGCATTCTACCAATCCACCAATGAAATTAGTTTAGAATATCTGATTGTTTTCGTTAATATTCCAAAACATTCAGCCATAGTGTCCCAGCACTGTCACTTTTCTTAAAGGCACAGCCTCAAACGGTCACAGCACCCACTGTGGAAACTCTTCCTTTCCCACCTCAGCCACAGGAAGCAAACCCTCCTCTCTCTCCAAAATGTTGGGCTTGTGTGAATTGCCTTCTTTCCTGATTTTGAAGGCTTTCTCTTATGCCTGTAGTACAAAAAATCCAATGTTAATGAGCTTAGAAGGAGAAAGTAACATGCGGTAAAGCTGCAGCTCAGGAGCCTGAGATCTCACCCGGTGTAGCAAAATCTGAGTTTGCAATTAGATCTAGGTCAAGTGATTTAAAAAGTACAGGCTTACTTCCACTTCCAAACATCTTACTTTGGACCCGACAGAGCTTTGCAAAGGGGCTGAAATCCTGCTGTCTTGATCACTGGCTTCTACAATACATGAGATGCAAGGTTAAACCTCCTTACCCCCCCTCACCCCCCCCCACTGCCCTTGGAAAACAAGTACGGGACATTGGAGGTTGAGGGTGAGGTGATTCTGATATCGGAGGACACACCATCTGGGGTTTTCCCTGTGGCAAAACAGCCTAAGGTGAAACAACCTAAGGTGAAACAGCCTAAGCTTAAACAGCCTTCCCCTGGCATCAGGACTTGCTCCCTTAAAATAAAAAAGAGGAGGGTAATTGTTATTGGCGATTCCCTCCTGAGGGGAACAGAGGGCCCCATATGTCGGTCAGACCCTACTCACAGGGAGGTTTGTTGCCTTCCAGGAGCCATGGTTGGAGATGTTACCAGAAGACTGCCTGGTATGGTGCAGCCCTCTGACTATTATCCCTTGATAGTTATGCAGTTAGGGAATGATGATGTTGCAACCAGAACTCCCAGGGCTATCAAAGATGACTTCAGGGCCCTGGGAGATCTGGTTGAGGGATCCGATGCACAAATAATTTTTTTGTCTATACCCTTATTTGCAGGTGGGAATACCATAAGGAACAGGTCAGCAACAGAAGTCAACACGTGGCTTAGAGGCTGGTGCAGGCAAAAGAATTTTGGGTTTTTCGATCTTGAAAAACTTTGTGCTGCACCAGGCCAGCTGGCAACAGATGGAGCGAATCTGTCCCAGAGGAGGGGTAAGATCAGAGTGTATGAGAATGGCCTATCCCTCAAAGGGAAAAAGATTCTGGGGAGGGAATTGGCAGGTCTCATAGATAGGGCTTTAAACTAGTTTCGAAGGGGGAAGGGGTTGAAACCAGTCCCCCCAGGCTGGGGTCTGGGGGTGATAAGCCAGAGCCAGAGGTGAAACCAGCAGCCCGGATGAAGTGCATGTACACTAATGCACGAAGCATGGGCAACAAACAAGAGGAGCTGGAAGCCTTGCTGCAGCAGGAAAGTTATAATGTAGTTGCCATCACAGAGACGTGGTGGGACGACTCACATGACTGGAGTGCTGAAATTGATGGCTACAGGCTCTTCAGGAGAGACAGGCAAGGAAGAAGGGGTGGAGGGGTGGTCCTGTACATCACGGAGGCACTAGATGGCATTGAGACGGAGATTAGGGACGATTGGGTTGAGTGCCTGTGGGTGAGAATTAGAGGGAAGGCCAACAGGGCTGACATCCTGGTTGGAGTCTGTTATAGACCACCCAACCAGGAGGAGGATGTTGATGAGTCATTCTATAGGCAGCTTAAGGCTGTCTCAAGATCGCCTGACCTTGTTCTCATGGGTGACTTCAACTTGCCTGATATCTGCTGGGATCTTAACATAGCAGAGAAGTGGCAATCTAGGAGGTTCTTAGAATGCATGGAGGACAGCTTCTTATCCCAGGTGCTGCGAGAGCCTACCAGGGGCAAGGCTATGCTTGACCTCCTCTTCACCAATAGGGAAGGGTTGGTGGGTGATGTGGTGGTCGGAGGGTGCTTAGGGGCCAGTGACCACGAGAACCCCATGCAGTGCTACAGGTTAGAGTCAGAGTGGCTGGAGAGCAGCCAGGTGGAGAGGGACCTGGGGGTGCTGGTTGATGGTAGGATGAACATGAGCCTGCAGTGTGCCCAGGCGGCCAGGAGGGCCAATAGCATCCTGGCCTGCATCAAGAACAGTGTGGCCAGCAGGAGCAGGGAGGTCATTCTGCCCCTGTACTCTGCTTTGGTTAGGCCACACCTCGAGTACTGTGTCCAGTTCTGGGCCCCTCAGTTTAGGAAGGATGTTGACTTGCTGGAACGAGTCCAGAGAAGGGCAACGAAGTTAGTGAGGGACTTGGAACACAAGCCCTATGAGGAGAGACTGAGGGAGCTGGGGTTGCTTAGCCTGGAGAGGAGGAGACTCAGGGGTGACCTTATTGCTCTCTACAACTACCTGAAGGGGGGTTGTAAACAGGCAGAGGTTGGTCTCTTCTCCCAGGCAGCCAGCATCAGAACAAGAGGACACAGTCTCAGGCTGCACCAGGGGAAGTTCAGGCTGGAGGTCAGGAGGAAGTTTTACACGGAGAGAGTGTTTGCCCATTGGAATGGACTGCCCGGGGAGGTGGTGGAGTTGCCGTCACTGGAGGTGTTCAGGAGGAGACTTGACAGGGTGCTTGGTTACATGGGTTAGTTGATTAGGTTGTGTTGGATGATAGGTTGGACGCAATGATCTTGAAGGTCTCTTCCAACCTGGTTTATTCTATTCTATTCTATTATCTCTATGCATGTTGTACATGGAACCCTTTTAATAGTTTCTGTGTGCCTTGTCACTTGGTCATTTAATTACCAGACTTCCTTCTCTCTCATTCACATAGTACCTTAATCCACTCAGAAGACATCTTCCATTGCAGTCTCCTTGGTCCACTTCTGCTGTAACATTTTGAGAGGTCTATGGGACCTGGGTGTCATCCCAACATCATGCAGCCCAGCATAACTTCATTCACACAGATTAATCTCCTGCTGACTTACTCCTACTCTCAGACAGTGTGATGTGGTCCTCATTCAAGTAGGTGGCAAGCAGGGCAAAGTTAAAAAAGATACAATGACTCTCTCATAAAAATTATGATACAGCTACTCCATATTTTCCTTAAATACTCAAATTGCCTGTACAAGGGCCTAACGAAGGCTGATGTCAAGACTAAATTCTGGAATATTGTCAGGATCTTGTTCTGCCAATGTCTAGAAATAAATCTAGTGTAAACTAGAAGTTTTTTTTTTTAAACTTCTAATGCCATGGGGACAGCCAAGTACTTCTAGCTCAGTAAAGCACCCAGGGCAATACTGAGATCAAAATGCAACATTTTATGGGAGACACAAAATCTTTCTGAATAGCTCAGATGTAAAATATGATTTGCGTACTACCCGAGCAGAGGAAATAAAGAAGAATTAATAGTCTTATTAGAAACAAGCTTGAAATGTTAAGTATAGCCATCTCAAGCCACTGCATTAAATTAATTACTGGCTAATTTTTAAAAATCAGTCTCAGAATGCTGCTTTTGAACAGAGAAAAGATTACAAAGATATTCTCCCCTTCCCCGACGTTTTCAAATATTTTAGCAAACAATCTGGACGTTATTGTCAAGCTTACTGTGATTACTACACAGAAGACCTATAGGAGACCAAAGAGTAGTAAAATAATATCAAAATTGCATGAAATAAAATAATAAGGAAAGGAAAATGGGGATTGTGGGCTCTGCAGATTTCAGGCAAAATGACAACATTGACTGTGGTCCAGAGGCCAGAGTAATAAAATATACTGGAAAAAAAGTACTCATTTTCCTTGATTTAAGGCAAACAGTTCAATCCCAAAGAAGTCTTTTTATGTTTTTTCTAGAAGATTAAAATACATGAAGAAAACAGATTATATATATTTTTTTAAGTATCTTTGCACTTGGGGCAGTTGTCTATAAATTATTTTTTGATACAAAAAGACATGTAAAGGCTTCACAGGGGGGGAAAAGGAGTGAAAATTTCCAGCGCTGGATTTTTCAGAACAAGGTGAGTATAAATATAATCTGGAATGTGGACAAGGAACAGCCTTCAGTTTTAGTGAGAGAGGGGAAAGGCAAGAATTAACCAATACATTCACTAACTCCTCATTCTAACAGTAGTTTTACAGGATATGTGGCATTTGAGTTGACCCACATGTATGCAGAAGGGCTAAAGAACAGATTTACCTGTTCTGAAGCAAAATGGGGAAAATCTAGACTTTTTTTTCTTCAAACCCAAGTCTGCTCCCTTACAGACTGTAGATGGAGGACTGTGACCGGTTGACGTTGCCCCCTTAAGAAAGGGAATATGGTGGACGGAAGTTGGTAAACGGAAATAATAATCTAAACTATTTCATTGGTGAAGTGGGAGGAAGCACCTTGTGAACTGGGAGTGAAATGGGCATTTCCAGCACTTCTCTGTCACTCTTGCTTCCGCCTCTTCTTTGGGCAGCAGCTCTTTTCTGTGCTGGGCTTTCTGCCAAGAATTCGGCCTTGAAGATAAGATACCAGGTCTGTATTAACTCCTTTCCAATTAACACGAACTGCTTCTAACATTTTTTTTCCCCTCTTTTCTTTCTCTTTCTAACCCATTCTGGGGAAAGAGGGGAAGAGAGGGGAGAGCGGATGTGGGGAACCCCCTCTGCCGAGGGGGGTTGCTCTCATTTCTGTGTTACTCTGTTGTATATCTTTGTATATATTGTAGATATTGTAAATTTGTAAATATTCCCCTGCATATCCTTCATTGCTTTGTAAATATAAAGCTCCACTGCTTTGCTAATTCAGCTTGTGAGTTTTTTTTTTCCTTTCCCTTCAATTTTTTTTTCCCTTTTACCTTACAAGGGGGAAGGGAGGAGGCTTCTCGGCCTTACCCTTCCACCCCACCACAAGCACAAAAAGTTTTCCAAAGAAAGAGGTTAAAAATGTAGCTGGTTGTTTCTCAAACAGATGAATAAAGACTTCTCTGTTCTATTATCAGTGCTCATATCTGTTCTGGTACAGGATGTGTCATTGCTCTCTGTACCAAAATGTTACTGCATATTGTAACGTTCATCGAGAGTAATAATTAAAAGGAAAGCTCAAGATGCAGTTAAATCCTAACAGTGTCACTCTGGGATTTACATGTGTAAGTCATGCCCAGTGTTACAAAATTAACACAGGAAAACAAATTAATATTCTGTTACATCCCGGGGTACTTCTGGAGACTTCAGCAAATTCTTACTGATTTTACTCAAGTATTGGCATAACATCCAAATTTATGATGCACCTGAAGATGTCCTGGTTTTACTAAAACTCGTTTGTGCTCAACATTTTTAAAAATCAGGTCACTACATCACTGAATATAGAGAGAACCTTAGTAGGCTGGCCTGATTTTTGGAAGTGTCAAGCTGCCAGTTTACACTGAAATCAGTGACAATAATAGTGCTTCATAACTGGAAATCCAGCTGCCTTTTTGTTGCTTGTTTTTTTTCCTTTTGTTTTAGCTGCCTGTGAAAGATTTTGATTACCTAAAGCAGAAAATTTTAAACTGAAGCTTGGTCTTGCAACAACACAATGGAACAGAAATTTGGGTCATTATTTTAAGCGAGGGAAACAGTAACTGGGTCATTGTGATTGAGGTAGAAAAAACAGTTCAGCCTCAGTTTGCTGAATTCATCTAAGGTCTTCAACATTAAGAAAAAGTCTTCTTGTGCTTTCAGGATTTTTCCTGAGGTTTCATTCATAATGTAATGAAAAAGAATGCATACTCTCTTGTGCGTATTTCAGACAGAGGTAAGATCTTGTGTTACATTAACATATCAGTCAGAATAGAAAATCTGGGAGTGGGGTGAGAATATGGGGTTTCCCAATGTTTCATTTGGGAAACACTCTCCTTTCCACTGAAGTCAGTGACAGAATTCCTGTTGACTTTTAAGGAGAGCAAAAGCCAGCCAGCATAAAGAGAAAAAGAATAAACAGAAGTATCCCAAGCCTGCTGAGATTTCATTACATAATTTTAAAAATATGAAGGATAAATTCCAGGCATCTAAATGACATATACATGTGTTATGCACCATTAATAAGTGATGAGAAACAAATAAATGAAACCACACATTCTGTCGAGGGTTGAGGGGAAGGCCCAGCCTTCTCCCCGCCCTGTAAAGTGAAGGGAAAGGAAAATGAAAGAAAGGAAAAAACCCACAGCCGGATTAGCAGAGGAAATGTGCTGTATTTACAAGCGGTTTAGGAAATACAGGTTTATATACAGAATTTACAATATTTGCAATATATATACAGAAATATACAACAAAGTAACACAGGAATGAGATTCCCTCCTCTACTGGGGAGGGTTCCCCCCCCCCCGTACCCCCCTTTTCTCCCCTTTTTCCCCAAAGAGGGTTAGAAAGAGAGAAAAAGAGCAATTGTTAATTAAAGCAGAATGTGTTAGTAGAGGCCTTATCTGTTCAAGGTCAGTCTGGCCGAAAGCCCAGAAGCTGTGAGCTGCAGAAGGAGGGGAAGAAAATGCAGGACTGAGACTAGTCTCACTGGGAATCAAAACTTAAGGCAGTGCTCTGCCTCTCCACCAATTAAATTAGTTTAGACCTATCTTTTGTTTATAAAACATTCGGCCATGGTGTCCCTTTTCTTAAAGGCACCGCCTCAAACGGTCACACATGCACAGTGCACTATTGCTCTTCACAGGATGTAAGTCTAAGAACCTAAAAATAGAAAAGATGATTTTGTGTGCAAGTGCCATGAAGGAGCAGTGGTTCATCAGGGGAAGATGTAAACAGAGCACCAACACAGTCCCAGTGGGAGTGTACAAATGTGAGGGAGGGCATAGTTTCTCTCACTGTGCATCACAGAGAGAGAGCCAGGGAAGGCACAAACAGCATGGATCCAAACCACAATAGGTGTCCTCCCAGAGTGACTTATACCTGATTTTTTTCTTCACTGTAACTGGTCTTTTGTCCCTGAGAAACTGTTCCTGGCTACTAGCTATTAGCCTTTTATATGCCGGGTTTGATTCCTATTTTTGATACCTTACATGTCTCCTGAGTAATTTATGCTATGAAAAACAAGTTAAGCAAACAAGCAAGCTTCTCTTGTGCTTCATTCAGGAAGCAAGGATGTTAGTGGTCACTGACTAGAGAAGGAAAGATGGTCTTAGAAACAGCTTGAACTGAATTCTTTGAAGGCTGAAGATCAAGACCAGATTTTTTACTTAATTGCATAGAAAGAAGGCCAGTTGTTACCTTCCTCCATCTGAAGAAAGGTATGCTCATTCTGTTTCTAATGGGCAGTTGCTGTAGGAACCAGTCTCTCTCTGCAATTATGTCAGCAAAACAGCAAGAAATATATAAGCATAAAGCACAACTGTTTCCTCTTAGATGATGATTTGCCTACAAAAATAAATCCCACCTGTTCCAAAACTCTGACACAATAAAGAAAGTTGTACCAAGCACCTTGATTATTTCTAGAGTTGCCACAGGAGACTGCCAACAACCCTCTCTAACTGGCTGGTAGATGCCAAAAGCAGACGTGGTGATAAGTATGTGGTAGTCGTGGTTCCTTGCTGTGTGTCATCTGTGTAGATTTTGTTCTTTACAGGCACAAGTGCCATAAAAAATAAATCAAATAATCTTGAACAGCATTATCCATTGTGGTCAGTCCCTTCATTACTTTTGGACTTCCACATCTCAGGGTATCAAGGGTCACCTATCCTTGCTTCAGTATCCCCAGCTGCTGGGAGCTGATGGACTCAGGGAGTGCACTTCTCTTTACAGCAGAAATCAAATTAGTTAAAAATTAAACAGGGAAGGCTAGAAGTTATTGCTTAGTAACATCACTTAATAACACAGATTTCATTCCAGGTCTTACGTGTAGCTGTGTGGGAAAAGATATATGAATGTCTACTGCAAAAGCCAGTGTGAGAATAAAAACAGAAGCCTGAGAAGACTAAAGGGATACTAGAATGAGGTAAACTAACCTCAGCCCTGAAGATGGGTACAATTGCATTTAGGTAAAAAGCACATGATGGGCAGGTGATATGGAGTGTGCTCTGGTGAAAATATCAGTGTCCTCTTCTCAACAAGAGGAAACTAACTGAAAACTATCCAGAAAGTATGACTAGAACTGGAGTTGAGCAGATAAGAAAAAAAATAGTGTTGTGAGAACATGGACCCTATTTGTTCCAGGCTACACCATCAAAGGTATGAAGGTTCTCAGTGGTGGTTGCTATTTCTTACATCTCCAGTAATGGTAGTCTGGAAATCATGAAGGACCAGGAAATGACAAAACAGTCTCACGTACAAGAGCTACAGTGAAAACCCTAGAATCCAATGAATGGGCCCTTGAAGGAAAACTCACTGTTTAAAAGGAAGAAAACCATTTTGATTATAGGTAGAAAAACATTTAAATTGTAAGAAACATAACAGTAGAAAACTTCACTTAGAAACCAACAGAGCACATAACTACTGCAGTGCACTGAGTAACTGAAAACCTAAACTCTGTGCATGTCAACCTTACATCACAAAATCTTAGGAATATCAGAATACATGACTGAAAGCATATTCAGTACTGAAGCTTGACAACCACATTTGCAATAACCTGCAGCTGGGTAAAGATTATTGATCCATGAATGTATCTATGATCCATGAATGGATTGTACTACATCATGCAGATTTACTTGCACAAACTTTTCCCTTCTCAGTGGTTTCTGCACCATTTTTCAGTGTTAGTATGTCCTCGGGATGCATAAAACAACAGATCTGTTTTGAGTTGAGGCAACTATGCAGATTTATGCCAGCTGAGGAACCGGACTACAATATCATCACATTCCTTCCCTGTATGCGACATAATAGGGTTAGGCTGCAACCAGCTGTGGGAGCACCCATGTGGAGGCTAAGGGAAATCAGCCTCCCTCTAATGAAAGAAAACCTTGTCACATGTAATAGACAGTCACTTGTGATTCCACCCTGTCTGCTCTGTAACAGGTAACATTCATACATGGAAGCTGGGTTGTATCAGAAAGATTCATTTTAAACCTGTAGTGCTTTGATGGAAATTGGTGCATTGTCATATCAAAGAGCTGGTGTCAGCAAATATTAATCCACTCCTTGCTTCTATAATTGGGGGTGGGTGGGTGGTGGAGATAACCAACAAACAAAAACCACCACTGATAAAATGTGTATTTATGGAAATGCAAATTGTAGCCATCATGTTCTCCCGTGCCATACAAATGTTGCAGCCAGTCCTTCTTTCCACATGATTCTATTGGGTAATAATTGCTTATGTCTCATATATGAGAGGACCTAGAAATCCACTTTCAATTCAGAACACTCCTGAAGTCTGGAATAGGTAAAATATATTAATATCTCCTCATCACTAATGCTGCAACTCTTGTGTTTTATAAGCTGGTTTTAAAGTTATTGTCTCGGTCCAGAGAGGGAAAGAGACTCAAGTTCTTTTAGAACATTCCTGTGTTGTGAAATTAGAGGCACAAACGAGGCCAAAGTATCAACAACTAGACTATTTATTACATAAATAAAGTGGACATAAGAAGGGGAGAGGGAGAAAATAGAGAGGGAGAGAGAGAAGAGAGAGAGAAGAGGAAAGGAATTATATTACCACACCCCTCATCCCCCCCAAGACAGTTAAAGTCTGTGGAGGAAAGGTGCTGCAGGAGATGTTGGGTCTGTAGAGAAACGGTGCTGAGGTTTTTGCTGGAGAAGAGCTGTGATCCTCTGGGGAGATGTTGCGTTGGTACAGGAACGGTGCTGAGGCTCCTCTGGGCAGCCTGGGTCTGTAGAGAAAGGGTGCTGAGGCTTTGGCTGGAGAAGAGCTGTGGTCCTTTGGGCAGCCTCTTTTCTCCGGAGCAGCATTGTGCCAGCTTTCCCTTCTCAGCGACATGGTCCGTCTCCTGTGTTTTCCTTCATCTCTGTTTTTCTCCCCGGTTTTCTCCTCTGTTTCTCTCACAACAAACCAGTAGTTGCTCCAGTCTTTTATACAGTTTTTAGTCCTTAGGTATGAATTCAAATATTGTCCCTCAGGAATTCCAGGGGAAGGAAATAATCCTCAGGTCGTTTCCCCAGAAATCTTTCTGTGTATTGCTGTGTGTTTGGGCAAGATCTTGGATGGAGGAGGGGGGAATCTCCGTCTCCCCTGTCTCCATCAAGACAAGCCCCCCACATTCCTTACACATCAGGAAACAGGTGGTAAAACCCATTGTGTCACCCTGCCCAGGGTACTTGATGGGTGGAGATTATCTTGCCCTAAAGGCTTGATGGCTGGGTCCTTGGGTCTATTGTTGTAGTCCTGTGTTATCACGATACAATCACAAGCTGATTTGCATCCAGGATTGGTAGACAGGATTCTTTCCACCTTCTTTCCAGTGGCTCTGCTATCAGTTTATCTTTGTTGACTCACACCAAGAGAGACAAACTTATTAGTCTCTCACAGTTATAAAAGCCTTTCAGCCTGCCCAGACATGGTGGTAAAAGCCTTTCAGTTTGCCCAGTTTAGATACTCAAGCTTTTCAGTAGCCAAAAACCTTAGATCATAAGCAGCATCTCTTAGCTCAAGCTAGAAAACAGGAAAGTCTGTATTAAATAATGTAGAAAGAGTAAAATAATTGCAACCTTGATACTTGTTCATGATTCCTACATAAAAAAAAAATCTGTTCCATGGGAAAGGAGTTGGCTGAAGAAAATCTGCTTGTAATGATCTGACTTTTACTATGATTCTCAGCTTGTAATGATTGACTTTACTGTGTTTCTGTGTTGTCTGATCCAAAGCCCATAAATCTGATGGGAAATTAAGGTGGAAAATGTATCCTAACAATAAATGACAGCAAATCATTTGCAGCAGGGATTCAGCTTGTCCACTTGAATGGGCACAGAGATCAGAACATGCACTATTTACCTGGCCAGCTGAGACTACTACCTTCACCACTGCACCAAAATGAAAACTTGCAAACAGTTTAGGAGTGTTTTAGAAGTTTCAGTGAAAGACAATGACAATAAATGGCTTCAGTGAGGGATTCATTAGACATATTGGGAAGGAAGGAAAAGCCGTAAATCAAAACCAACAATTGATGTCTACTGGTTTTAGAACCTTTTAATATATTCAGAGGAGGAGGCTACAATCTAATGCTAATCTGAGTGGTATGTGATACCAACAAGTTGTAAAAAGTAGGAAGCTGAAATACAAGGTCAGACAGTCATCAGTTTTAGAAAAGCCAAGATTTTCTTGGCAGTCCTCAAAAACTCTTTTTAACAGCTCTCTTCTATGGGTATCTCAGTATAAAGGAGAGGAGCGATGTGACAGATTAGGTTTAGGAAGGTAATACTGGTAAAGACAAAGAGTCTAGCAGTAAAGGCAGCAGATAAACTGATAATCTTAGATTGACTCTGCTGGCAGAGATCGATGTGCAGTTGGATGTTGACTTGCTGGAACGAGTCCAGAGAAGAGCAACAAAGTTGGTGAGGGGTTTGGAACACAAGCCCTATGAGGAGAGGCTGAGGGAGCTGGGGTTGCTCAGCCTGGAGAAGAGGAGACTCAGGGGTGACCTTACTCTCTACAACTACCTGAAGGGAGGTTGTAGACAGGCGGATGATGGTCTCTTCTCCCAGGCAGCCAGTACCAGAACAAGAGGACACAGTCTCAGGCTGCGCCAGGGGAGGTTCAGGTTGGATGTTAGGAAGAAGTTCTATACAGAAAGAGTGATTGCGCTATGGAATGGGTTGCCCGGGGAGGTGGTGGAGTCGCCGTCATTGAAGGTGTTCAGAAGGAGACTTGATGGGGTGCTTGGTGCCATGGGTTAGCTGTTTGGGTGGGTTGGATTGGTTGATGGGTTGGACACGATGATCTTGAAGGTCTCTTCCAACCTGGTTTGATTTATTCTAATAAAGTTATTCTAATAACTATCCACTCATTACTGTGATGATCTGCAAAATGTTTCATTTGAACAAAAGATTAAAAAAAAATGTGAAAGGAGCCCTGGAGGCACCAAGCTTCTCCAGAAGCAGGCCTGATCATAGGCCTTTTTAAGTAGACTTGTTTTAAAAACTCGAGTATATCATAAGGTAAGCAACAAAATAGAGAAGCATATCTTCACAATCACAAGATAGCTTGCAATCAGTATAAATTGTCCTTGAATGCATTACAGCATTCTAGCAGAACTGCTGTCGCAAAAGACATCAGCAGGAGATGCTACCATCTTTCCAAACCTCAGGAATCAACCTAGCATGTCAAGTAAGATTTACTTTGGAAAACAAGCTGAGCAGTTAGTTTGGGTTACAAAAATTCTGAGGAAGAATTAGCAAGATTTTTTTTTTTCTTTGGTTCTAATCATTAATAAGAATTCTGTAGAATTATACTGAATAACTCTCTGACAACTGGGCATTTTTGATGAATTTTGAGTTCTAAAATACATATATTTACTGTACTCTATTTAACAATTTACATCAGAATGAGACTGAATGAGCATGTTTAAAATAAACTAGATAAAGAACAGAATTTCAGGGGCTTTCTCTGGCATCTTTACAGTGTTCCTATTTGCTGCTCCTCCCAATGCATGTTGCATGTTTGAGGTCCTGTTCTTAGCCTTATCCAGTCAGGAAGTTTCTCTCTGGCCTGGTTTCAGGTGGATCATATGTTAGCTTATGAACTAGTGAAATTTTAAAACACTGCTTGTTGAGTAAAGCCCGGAGTATTTGCCTACAAACTGGTGACACATGGGTTTGATGGGTGGACCACTAGATGGATAAGGAACTGGCTTGATGGCCGCACCCAAAGAGTGGCTGTCAATGGGTCCATGTCCCAGTGGAGGCCAGTGACAAGTGGAGTCCCTCAGGGATCAGTCCTGGGACCTGTCTTGTTCAACATCTTTGTGGGTGACATGGACAGTGGCATTGAGTGCACCCTCAGCAAGTTTGCTGATGACACCAAGCTGTGTGGTGCAGCAGACACGCTGGAGGGAAGGGAGGCCATCCAGAGGGACCTTGACAGGCTGGAGAGGTGGGCACAAGCCAACCACATGAGGTTCAATAAGAGCAAGTGCAGGGTCCTGCATCTGGGTCGAGGCAATCCCAGGCACAGGGGTTGTAAACAGGCAGAGGTTGGTCTCTTCTCCCAGGTAGCCAGGGGAAGTTCAGGCTGGAGGTCAGGAGGAAGTTTTACACAGAGAGAGTGATTGCCCATTGGAATGGACTGCCCGGGGAGGTGGTGGAGTCGCTCTCACTGGAGGTGCTGGAACGTGTCCAGAGAAGGGCCACGAGGATGATCAGAGGGCTGGAGCACCTCTCCTATGAGGACAGACTGAAGGAGTTGGGGCTGTTCAGTCTGCAGAAGAGAAGGCTCCGAGGTGACCTCATTGTGGCCTTCCAGTATCTCAAGGGGGCCTACAGGAAGGCTGGGGAGGGACTTCTCAGGATCTCAGGTAGTGATGGGACTAGGGGGAATGGAATGAAGCTGGAGGTGGGGAGATTCAGGCTAGATGTGAGGAGGAGGTTCTTCACCATGAGAGTGGTGAAACCCTGGAATGGGTTGTCCAGGGAGGCGGTTGAGGCCCCATCACTGGAGGTGTTTAAGACCAGGCTGGATGAGGCTCTGGCCAGCCTGATTTAGTGTGGGGTTTCCCTGCCCATGGCAGGGGGGTTAGAACTAGATGATCCTTGTGGTCCCCTCTAAAACTGACTGATACTATGATGATACTATGATGATACAGAATTTCTCGTGAAACATAAAAAGATGCAAGCATTTTGTTCTACACCTTGGAAAAAAATGGGTGCCATTGAAGTTGGATTGGTTGAATTTAACTGAGGAAGAAAGTTTGTCAAGTGTCAGTAGTAAATTTAGGTTAGGCAAGTTAAAGTATCTGCAAAGTAAAAGTACAATAGGTCCAGTATCAAGTAACTTCTCTGACTATGTTCCAGAATAAATTTTCCTGTGATGTTTCTGATATCTGGATCTGCTTCACTGTATATAAATAATTAACTTATTAGTTATCTTTTCCTGACCCAATATAGTACCCAAGTTGTTTGTTTGTTGTTTTTTTCTAGGACTATATGCTGTTCATTTAAAGAGGGAAGATGTACTCATCGAGTCCTGCCAAGATATGTAGATTTTAGAAAAATAAATCAAACCAGGTTGGAAGAGACCTTCAAGATCATCGTGTCCAACCCATCAACCAATCCAACCCACCCAAACAGCTAACCCATGGCACCAAGTACCCCATCAAGTCTCCTCCTGAACACCTTCAATGACGGCGACTACACCACCTCCCCGGGCAGCCCATTCCATAGCGTAATCACTCTTTCTGTATAGAACTTCCTCCTAACATCCAACCTGAACCTCCCCTGGCACAGCCTGAGACTGTGTCCCCTTGTTCTGGTACTGGCTGCCTGGGAGAAGAGACCATCATCAACCTGTCTACAACCTCCCTTCAGGTAGTTGTAGAGAGTGATAAGGACACCCCTAAGTCTCCTTCCAGGCTAAGCAGCCCCAGCTCCCTCAGTCTCTCCTCATAGGGCTTGTGTTCCCAGCCCCTCACTAACTTTGTTGCCCTTCTCTGGACTCGTTCCAGCAAGTCAACATCCTTCCTAAACTGAGGGGCCCAGAACTGGACACAGTACTCGAGGTGTGGCCTAACCAGTGCAGTATACAGGGGCAGAATGACCTCCCTGCTCCTGCTGGCCACACTGTTCCTGATGCAGGCCAGGATGCCATTGGCCCTCTTGGCTGCCTGGGCACACTGCAGGCTCATGTTCATCCTACCATCAACCAGCACCCCCAGGTCCCTCTCTGCCTGGCTGCTCTCCAGCCCCTCTGACCCCAGCCTGTAGCACTGCATGGGGTTGTTGTGGCCAATGTGCAGAACCCGGCACTTGGATGTGTTAAATCTCATGCCGTTGAATTCTGCCCATCTGTCCAGCATGTCGAGGTCCCTCTGCAGAGACTCTCTACCCTCCAGCAGATCAACTCCTTCCCCCAGCTTGGTGTCGTCAGCATATTTACTGATGATCGACTCAATGCCCTCATCCAGATCATCAATAAAGATGTTAAAGAGCACAGGGCCCAGCACTGATCCTTGGGGCACACCACTAGTGACTGGCCGCCAGCTGGATGTGGCACCATTCACCACCACTCTCTGGGCTTGGCCATCCAGCCAGTTCCTAACCCATCGCAGTGTGCTCCCGTCCAAGCCATGGGCTGACAGCTTGGCCAGGAGTTTGCTATGGGGGACGGTGTCAAAGCCCTTGCTGAGGTCCAGGTCGACTATGAAGCCCCAGAACAGAGAGCTTTCGAAAGCATGAAGCAGATAAAGCAGTAAATTAGCTGAGGCATGGGTCACTGTGACAGAAAAAGAAGATAAGGACTGACAAGAACTGTTAGGGTAGGCATGATTCAGAGCCAACAAGGCTAAACTAACACTCAGAACCAAGCCAGGCACACCGGGAATTGACCAAATTAGGAAAGGAGTTCAAAAGTTTAAGGAAGAAGACTCATCAGGAAACCCCTGCCCATGATGAAGGCCACCGGAATGACCACCAAGAAGATCGTCAAAGAGATGCCCCCGCCCACGCTCAGCCTACACCAACATGAATATGTATGCAAAGATATGATTATGTATAAGATCTGATGCAATACTACATCCAAAACTGTATAAAAGGCATGCTTTTGTTACGGAAAGGCAGAAATCCATTTAGTGATTTCTCCAACGCGTTGCCAATAAAATACCTCCTGTCTATCTGACTTAAACTGAGTCTCTTAGGCAGTTATTCTCGCCTTTTGGGGCAAAAATTCGGCATCATTTTCTGGCGACCCCAGATGGGGCCAGACAGGAGACCCAGGTCCTAAGGAATCCTCCCGAGCCGGGTCCGGGGCCGGGACCCTCTGGCGCCCCTGACAACTTTTTGTCAGAAGAGACCCCCGGACCAGTGCTCGTTGGTGGACGAAGGGTTACCTGCATCTCCTGCTCCAATCAAGAGGTATTTTTAATTGTTTATTGATTTTGGGATAAAGCGCTTTGACTGGGAAACAGGGACCAGACGTGGTCACCTCACGGAAAGCCTGGGGACGCCCTGGCAGAGTCCCACAAATAGGGGTTCGAGGCCCCATTGGAAATTTGGGGACAAGCCCCCACTGGAAAATAAGGGTTCGAGTCCCCATTGGAAATCGGAGTGTTTGTTAATCGGGTGTATGATTCTCTTTCATCTTAATGTTGTTGCTTTGTTTATTCTCTTTCATCTTAATGTTGTTGCTTTGTTTCTGAAAAGATACATTTGTGTCACACTTTGTCTAACATTGTTATGTTGTCTGCAAGAATCTCGCAATTTAGTAAGACTCAAGTTTGAATTTCGGGATACTTGGTATTTTGTGTTATCATCTGCAAACCCACCTTGGTTCACAGCTGTGTACCAGCGACAGCGGCAGGGAGTGAAGTGGGGGAGAGGCAGCGGCAAGCAGGTCAAAGTCAGGTCCGTTCTCGCTGCGGGATAGGGCCAGCCGCTGAGTCCACCGCTGACTTAAACTGAGTCTCTTAGGCAGTTATTCTCGCCTTTTGGGGCAAAAAATTCGGCATCAACTACATCCACTGGCCTCCCCACATCCACCAGGCGGGTCACCTGCTGATAGAAGGAGATCAGGTTGGTCAGGCAGGACCTGCCCTTCCTAAATCCATGCTGGCTAGACCTGATCCCTTGGCCATCCTCTAAGTGCTGTGTGCTGACAGGCCTATAATTCCCTGGCTCATCCAACCGGCCCTTCTTATGGATAGGCACCACGTTGGCCAGCTTCCAGTCCTCTGGGACCTCTCCAGTGAGCCAGGACTGCTGGAAAATTATGGAGAGTGGCTTGGCCAGCTCGTCTGCCAGCTCTCTCAGCACCCTAGGATGAATCCCATCTGGTCCCATGGACTTGTGGGGATCCAAGCTGCTAAGGAGAGTTCCAACCACCTCCTCATGGAACACAGGGAAACTGTGCAGCTCCCTGGCTCCTTCTGCCAGCTCTGCAGGCCAGCTGTCAGGAAGACGTTCTGTCCTTCTAGTAAAAATTGAGGCAAAGAAGGTGTTAAGTATCTCTGCCTTTTCCTCATCCTTTGTTACAATGTTCCCCTCTGTATCCACCAAGGAGTGGAGGTTGTCCTTTCCCTTCCTCTTCCTATTAATGTATTTATAGAAGGACTTTTTGTTGTCCTTCACAGTAGAGGCCAGTTTAAGCTCCAAGTGTGCTTTTGCCTCCTTAATTTTCTTCCTACAAGACCTAGCAACATCCTTAAACATTCTGTGGGTTGCCTCCCTTCTCTTCCAAAGTTGATACACCCTCCTTTTTTCCCTCAGTTCCTTTAAAAGTTCATGAACCATCCAGGCTGGCCGTCTGCCCCGGCGGCTCATCTTCCGGCACATTGGCACAGCCTGTCCCTGAGCCTTCAAGAATTCTTCATTGAAGTAGATCCAGCTCTCCTGGACCCCTTTGTTTTTAAGGGCTTTATCCCAAGGAACCCTCTGAATTAGTTCCTTGAATAACCCGAAGTCTGCCCTCCGGAAGTCCAGAGTGGAGGTCTTCTTGCTGCCCCTCTTGGCTTGACCAAAACCCGAGAATTCAATTATCTCGTGGTCACTGGACCCCAAACACCCTCCAACCACCACATCACCCACCAGTCCTTCCCTGTTGGTGAAGAGGAGGTCAAGAATAGCCTTGCCCCGGTAGGCTCTCGCAGCACCTGGGATAAGACCTAGGATTTCACAAAGCTGACATAGGGACTGAAAAATAAAACAATTGTTGAATGCAAAAAAAGAAAATGGAAGTTGAAGCAGAATATGAGTGTGAACCTTTGCAGAGAGTTTTGGTTGGGCAGAAAAATGAAGGCTTTAAAGCATATCAGCACTGTGTATTTTTTCCAAAAGATCAGATTTCCTGAGGCTGAACTTACAACTTATGCTATTTTAGTACACAAGGGTCAATTCCTCTTGACCATTTCAATTTTTTAAACCTGAATATGAATGGTTGGGAAGCAAAGGACATTACATACCAGGGATGGTATGTTGCACTGGGAGGGACTTCGTGAAACAACCCCTGATCGAATATTTAAATGTAAATGTGGCCGGTTGACGGTGCCCCCTTAAGAAAGGGAGTATGGTGGACGGAAGTTGGTAAACGGAAGGAATAGTCTAAACTAATTTTCATTGGGCGAGTGGGAGGAAGCACCTTCTGAACTGGAGTGAAATGGGCATTTCCAGCACTTCTCTGTCACTCTGGTTTCCGCTTCTCCACGGTGCAGCAACTCTCTGGCTGTGCTGGGCTTTCTGCCAAGGCCTCGGCCTTGAGGACTTGATATCAGGCCTGTGTTAACTCCTTTCCAATTAACACAAACTGCTTTTAACTTCTTTCTTTTCTCTTTCTCCCTCTTTTCCGAACTACTCTGGGGAAGGGGGGGAAGAGAGGGGAGAGCGGAGGTGGGGATCCCCCTCGGCCGAGGGAGGTTACTCTCATTTCTGTGTTACTCTGTTGTATATCTTTGTATATATTGTAGATATTGTAAATTTGTAAATATTCCCCTGCAAAATCCTACACTGCTTTGTAAATATAGCTCCACTGCTTTGCTAATTCAGCTGGTGAGTTTTTTTTTCCTTTCCCTTCAATTTTTCTTTTCCCTTTTACCTTACAAGGGGGAAGGGAGGAGGCTTCTTGGCTTTACCCTTCCACCCACCACAGTAAAGTACACAGAGATTGAAACAAGAGCACCGCTCAGCTTGCTACGACCTTTGCAGCATGTTTAAAGAGAAAATCCATTTTTTGATTATGCTTTATTGTCATTATAACCTTCTGCAGATTTCTTGATGTGCTAGAAAGTGAGAAAGTAGCAGTGCAGTAGACAAAATATCCCACTAGATCTCTACTCTTTTCTTGTGTATTCCATTTCTAATACTACTTCCATCACCAGAGTGTCGCAGTGCCTTCCACTAACACACAGAGCAACGCAACCAACATCTGTCAGATGTTCGTGCTCTTTGTTTCTCTCCTCAGGGGAAGATGTGCATTCAGTGGAATGTTTTCTGTTGGAATTTATTTTTAATAAAATCTAAATGCATGTTCTATTTTTTTGTTGGAGAAGTCGAAGAAATATGCTTTGCACTCAGAATAGTAGGTACACAGGATGCCATAGCCCAAGGCTGTCTCTGGGAGAGGGAAAATTGAGGATTTGTGCCCAGGAGTGGGTAAAAGCAATGGGCAGGTCATGAAGGGGATTGGCTGGGGAGTGCTTAAATGAAGCTGGGGCAAAGGGAGTACTCACACAAGCTAGGAATGCAAGGAGAGGATGAGGTTTTATTTTTGCATCTTTGACTGCTTGCATTCAAATCTTTTGTTGCAAATAAATTAATAATAACAACAACAACAAAAACAGTCTAATTCCCACATACTGTCATCAGAGCCATTCTGGAGATGGAACAAGAGGGCTACAACTATGAAGGCTGTGGCAGACTTGTGAGAGTATGTGTATGCATTTACTGTCTGCATTTTTTTAATTTCTAGCTCAGGGCAATGTTAACAAATCTCAGTGTCTTGTGCACACATTTAAAGAGAAGAAAGGGGTGGGGGGAAGTGATCAGGCACTTGCAGCTGCTGAGAACAGTTAAAAGGTAAACTTAGAGGGTTTTGAGCATACAGAGGAGAAGCAAGAATGATGTGTCCTTTTTCTTCTCAGTCATTAAGAAAACAATCTAAGAGACTTTTATGAAAAGCCAGGAGAAGACAGCTCCATCTTGTTCCCAACATTAGCAAGTGAATTTTGCCTTTGATTGGGGTAGATATGTTAATGTTAAATAAATAATTGTGGGGCTTTATTCAGTAGAGTCTTCCATTCTGCGAAAATAATCACTTTGTATGTTTGTTTCTCATTTGAACACAGCCTTAAGAATAAACTAGTCTTCACATAAATAGTAAATTGTACTTCTTTTGCAATAAAAAGACTTTAACTACAGCCCTGCAGCTAAACCAATGCAATTCTCAAGGAATATGCTTAAAATAAACACTACAGATAAACCATTCGAATTGTCTTCAGGTGATATCCTTTCTAACACAATTGTCTCTTTTTCTCATCTCATTTTTAACTTAACAGCTAAAACCTGGTGTGCTCAGCATGATTTAGAAAGTGAGACATCCCTGGAATTAGAGAGAAGCAACAAAACTTTAAAATTATCATCTCTGGTTGCAGAGACACATGTGCATTTGCATTGATGAAGACAAGAGCATAAGGGAGGATTATTTTGTTTCCCCATCCCAAGACACAAATTTAACCCCAAAGCTCTAGTCTCCAGAACTCTCACACATTTAATTTGAAAATATACCTGAACAAAGACTGCAAGTTCCATCCTTGGGGAGGCAGAGAGTAGATTTTTGTATTAGATTTACACCAGCAGTATGCAAAGACAGAAAATACACAGTAAGTCAAAGAGATTTTACTTATCAGAGCTTTAGACAACCATTTGTCAGTTCTTAACTGGATGACTCATTCCCATTTCTAATACCTAGGAATACAGGGCATGTGTGGGAACACAATGTCTGCATTGATTTTAATCTGGTCTCTTTTTGTACTGTCTACAAATAGCTCAGAATGAACCCAATCAGATAAGTAGAGCAGAAAATGATTGCAAAAACATAAAGTAAGCCACTCACGGGGGCGTAAGAAAGGCCAAGGAACACACAAAACAGAAAACACCAAGGTAGCAAAGAACAGTTCATAAAAGGATACAGTTCTTCTCTGCCATGACTCAATAATTCAGCTAGGCAAAATGACTCCCTGTAAAGGAAGATAAGATTTATTATTTTTTCAGGTGAAGGTCTAGCAGTTACCCTGCTTGAATCATAGTGTTAGCGGTACATCTTTTTTTAATTATTTCAATTTTTGGACCCCTTTCATACAAATCCAAAATCCATGTCAGAGTAGGAATGGGTCATCCATTGCTTACACTAGTGTTGCAGTTTGAGCTGGATGCCCCCCTGCAATGTTTACTTCCTGTGTCCAGAAGTCCAGCCCAGAGGGGTGGACACAGGAAATTATGTAGTATTTCATACCACAATCCTTTGCACCACTATAAGATCCAGTGCGGAGTCTAGCACTCTCTCTTTTCTTCCTCCTCCATCAGCCGGTAACTGGGGGAGATGTCTCCTGGCTTTGGGCCTGGTTAGGCCCAAGGCCATGGGGGGATGGGTAGTCTCAGACCTGGCCAGCTGAGACTAGCCTAGCAGTGGGAGGGGGAAGAAGGAGCCCTGGGGGTCTTGGGTGTACCCTCAGGTGGGGATGGGATCTCTCTGGGTCTGTTTTGGGATCTTTCTTTGTCACTGTGCTTTTGGCTTTCTGCAAAAGTTCACTGCTTTCTATTTAAAATTTCCATCACTTTTGCAATCCGTTTGTCTGAGTGTTTATTGTTGCCAGTGGTGGGGAAGGGGGCTGCCTCAACCCAGCACATTCTTGGTAGCAGAGGATGGTTGAGGTGGGCAGAGGATCTGCCCCCAACCCCTTTACATTCTTGGCGAGCCAGCCAGGAGTAAGAGTTGGTTATTGTGGCTACTCTGCAGATCAGATTGCAAAAGATAAGAGAGTTTAAATTTAGTTCTGGGCGTTGTTTTGGTTTTTGGCAGTTGGGGGCTTGTGTTGTTGTTGGGGTGATTGTGTTAAGTTCTTGTGGATTGCAGGGGGACTCCTGGTGCGTGGCCCGTGGCAGAGAGTCCCTCCTGCTATTTCAAGCAGGGGTGATTCTTAAGCATCGGAATGGGGGCACCGCTTGAGAATGCGGGACCTGCCTTCCCCCACCTTTATTCTCTGCGGAGCGGTAGAAGCGGCAGGGAGTGAAGTGGGAGAGGAGCAGTGGCGAGCAGATCAAAGTCAGGTCCGTTCTCGCTGCGGGGTAGGGTCAGCCGCGGCGAGCGGGCGAGCTCGGTTCCCTATGGGTGAACGGGGACTCCAGTTGGAAAGCTGTTCTCAAGGGCCATGAGGACGTGCTTATGGCTTTTGCTGGAGGAGGCGTTTGAATGCCTGAGGGGTGGAAGCGATTTTGATTCTGTACCGTGGTGATAGAGGTGGCCGGAGCCCTGCTGTATGCTTGGGCGGCGGCGGGCCCGGTCGTGCGCTCGGAGCGGTGACAGCGGTTCTGGTCGTGCGCTCTGGCTGCAGCGGGGCCGGCCCTAGTCTCTTCCCCGACTTTTTCGAACGAGTTCCGAAAATGGCGCCGAGCACCTAGCTCCACCTCTCTTCTCAGTAGGTTGTGGTGCAGCCCCTCCCTCTTTCGGGGGAGGGTTGTGTTGTTGGATGCTGTCACGTCTTGGTACGCAAACACCTAGTGGGAAGGCGGTGTACTGTGACATGCATCTGTATAGCCTCGGGCCGCGGCTGGAAGCGGTCAGCACTGGGCTTGGGATAGGTCCGTGCAGGGTTGTGAAAGGCTCAGGGTGCTGTTTTCCTGGAGGGGTGGAGAAGCAGTTAGAGCCTGATTGTTCTGACTGGCTTGCCCCAGGGGTGGAAATATGCAGCTGGATAAATAGAGATTGAAATAATGGTTTGGTTGCGAAGTTGTGAGGTTCTTTCCAGGTGACCAGGATGTCCAACGGATTCATGAAGAGCTTGCACCGAAGAAGAGTGAACTCTGCATCGCTGGGAGGTTCCATTAGATGAGGGAAGAAGAACTGGAATGGACTGACACTTGAGCCTGAATGAGAGACTGTTTGGGTGGACGCCCAGATGAAGATATGGACTTCACTGAACATGTCATGAGAAGATTTCTGATTTAATGATGTGTTTGGGTGCAAAGATTATGGTATGAAATAAGGGGTGGTGTGTTGCAGTTTGAGCTGGATGCCCCCCTGCAATGTTTACTTCCTGTGTCCAGAAGTTCAGCCCAGAGGGGTGGACACAGGAAATTATGTAGTATTTCCTACCACAATTCTTTGCATCCACTATAAGATGCAGTCCGGAGTCTAGCACCTCCTCTTTTCTTCCTCCTCCGTCAGCCGGTAACTGGGGGAGATGTCTCCTGGCTTTGGGCCTGGCTAGGCCCAAGGCCATGGGGGGATGGGTAGTCTCAGATCTGGCCACCTGAGACTAGCCTAGCAGTGGGAGGGGGAAGGAGGAGCCCTGGGGGTCTTGGGTGTACCCTCAGGTGGGGATGGGATCTCTCTGGGTCTGTTTTGGGATTTTTCTTTGTCACTGTGCTTTTGGCTTTCTGTAAATGTTCACTGCTTTTTATTTAAACTTTCCATCACTTTTGCAATCCGTTTGTCTGAGTGTTTATTGTTGCCAGGGGTGGGGAAGGGGGGCTGCCTCAACCCAGCACAGGTTAACATTTGCAGAAGCCCCCTTCATACAGTTTCTGAAAGCATCTTTCTACGAAGTTAGAAGTTTTCTCCAATTTGTCAGACCAGATATGTGATGTGTTCAAAACTGAGAATAGTGTTGTAATGTTGTATCACAAATACCCTCCAAAGTAACCGTACAGAGCAAGTGGAAAAGCAATTACATATTTGTAACTGCAGCAAGCCCCAAGTAAAACATACCTGTATATTTCATCCAGATCAGAATTAGGTTTTTAAGAAGCTATATATAGTGTCCTGTGATGAGAACCACCTCTCTATTTACTTCTGAACTAAATGGAAAGTTGCTTATGTATATCCTACACTTTTGCTAACATCTTGATGTTTGACTTCCAGAAGGAAAGAATATGAAAGATAATTAAACCCCAGAAAGAGAAGCAGACGGCATCACAATCCTGTTCCTTGGATATTTCCTTGATTGCAGACAATTGTTGTGGAACTTCTATGACAAAATGGGTTTGAAGATGTACTCCAAATCCATTGTACATGTCCTAAAGTTTCATGTAACACAAGGGAAGTTCAGGACTTCAATAGTGCATCTGGGTTTTACTGGCAATCTTGCATTTTTCTCTTCCAAGCCTGGATCTGCTGAAGCCAACAATGTTAGAGAAACCCCTTAGTCTTCCTCATATAGGGTATCCACTGAATGGAAATACTACTATCTCCTTGAACCACATTATATTCCTGTTACAAACTTATCTGTTGTGGACAGGTAACAGCAAGCTTTCCCTTTTTCACTGTAAAGGACAAGACAATCAAGACACTGAAAGCCATCAGGATCTTGTCTTCTGCACAGAGGGATTCACTTGCACGTGTGGAAGACCCATTGTACACAGAACTCAAGGACAGGAAGGCCTGAGGGTCAGCAAGATGTCAGAGGAAGAAATTCAACAAGCGTCCACTTAAAACCCAATAATTCAAGAGGATTATCATCTTAGAAATCAACTAAATGGAGCATATTGCTTGCCAAATAAGGAAAAGAGGGTTATTTATTGTTTTAGAAAGGACTTTTTATTAAAGAAAATACAGTTTATTATATTCAAGTAATAAAGATAAGCAACAAGGAAACTTCTGAATTAAATAATCGCCTTCACCAGGAAATAAATTGTTACTGTTACTGTATGGTTTCTTTCTATTCTATTCTATTCTAAATTAAAGTTTATTTTTAGTTAAACAATTGAGTATTAAACCACACATTTTTGGAACAGAATTCCAGAAGACTTAGATTTGGGGAGTTCTTTTTGCCTGTTGCTGTCATCTGGAATAAGCATCCTAAAACTGCCAAAACCAAAGACATTGTATTGGATTGAACTGAGGTGGAGTTAATTCTCCTCACAGCATCATTTTAGTGCTGTGGTTTTTTTTTGCAGCAGTAGTTGATGATACAGCAGTGTTTTGGCTACGGCTGAATCCAGTATCTGAGATGTGTCATTTCAACATTTCCCTGCCCCAGGAGTACACTGAGGGGTGGGCAAGATCTTGGGAGGGGACACAACTGAGCCAGCTGACTCAGACTGGCCAAAGAGGTATTCCATACCATATGATGTCAGCTCAGGTATAAGAAGGAAGTGAAAGAAGGAAGTTTGGGGATTCGTCCATGGTGTTTATCCTCCCAAGGAACCACCAATCATAGAGAGCCCTGCTTCCTGAGACCAACCACTGTCCTGCTGATGGGAAGTAGAGACTAACATCTCTCTCTCTGCTTTCTTTTGCTTCCGCGCAGTCTATTTGCTGTTTGTTTATTAGTGCTTTTAAATTGCTCCTATCTTATCCCCGGCTTCTGTTATATTTTCATTCCCTTCTTCCCCTGTTCACTTAAGAGGGGGAGTGATAGAGCAGCTTGGTGGGTATCTGGCCTCCAGGCCAGAGCCAAACCACCACCATCCTTTTTGGTGCATTGGCCGGGAAAACGGCAGCAAGGCCTTTGACACCGTCCCCCACAGCAAACTGCTGGCTAAGCTGTCAGCCCGTGGATTGGAATCTTACACTTTGTGCTGGGTTAGGAACTGGCTGGAGGGCCGGGCCCAGAGAGTGGTGCCACATTCAGCTGGCGGCCAGTCACCAGTGGTGTCCCCCAGGGATCAGTGCTGGGCCCTGTCCTCTTCAACATATTCATCGGTGATCTGGATGAAGGGGTTGAGTCAGTCATCAGCAAGTTTGCAGATGACACCAAGTTGGGGGCAGATGTTAGTCAGTTAGAGGGTAGAAAGGCTCTGCAGAGGGACCTCGACCGACTGGACAGATGGGCAGAGTCCAATGGGATGGCATTCAACAAGTCCAAGTGCCGAGTGCTGCACTTTGGCTACGGCAATCCCATGCAGAGCTACAGGCTGGGGTCGGAGTGGCTGGAGAGCTCCCAAACAGAGAGGGACCTGGGTGTGCTGATCGACAGCCACCTGAATATGAGCCAACAGTGTGCCCAGGTGGCCAGGAGGGCCAATAGCATCCTGGCCTGCATTAGGAATAGTGTGGCCAGCAGGAGCAGGGAGGTCATTGTGCCCCTGTACTCTGCTTTGGTTAGGCCGCACCTTGAGTACTGTGTCCAGTTCTGGGCTCCCCAGTTTAAGAAAGACATCGAAACACTTGAGCGTGTCCAGAGAAGGGCAACAAGGCTGGTGAGATGCCTTGAACACAAGCCCTATGAGGAGAGGCTGAGGGAGCTGGGATTGTTTAGCCTGGAGAAGAGGAGGCTCAGGGGTGACCTCATTGCCCTCTACAACTACCTGAAAGGTGGTTGTAGCCAGGAAGGGGTTGGCCTCTTCTCCCAGGCAACCAGCACCAGAACAAGGGGACACAGTCTCAAGCTGCGCCAGGGGAGGTTTAGACTCGAGGTGAGGAGGAAGTTCTTCACCGAGTGAGTCATTCGTCATTGGAACGGGCTGCCCAGGGAGGTGGTTGAGTCATCGACCCTGGAGGCATTCAAGGGGAGATTGGGCGTGGCACTTGGTGCCATGGTCTAGGCATGGGGTCTGTGTTGATAGGTTGGACTCGATGATCCTCGAGGTCCTTTCCAACCTAAGTGATACTGTGATACTGTGAAAAAATAATATAGCTGTAGTTTCTGCAGGTTTTTTTTTTATATAAGCTTGCTTATGATACAGGCTTCTCTGCTGGTCATATGGCTTGCTGATAACTTCTGCTTTGTTTTGGAAATACTTCATTTGTTTAGGAACATGCCGAAGCAAATAATGGCTATGTGTCTCTTTCTCCTGCTTGTAGGGCTGCTGTTTTGTGGGAGCTATGCTAGAGAGGTCATCATTTCTGTCTCCCCACCTGAAATATGTGTAGACAATTTTATTATATAGGTTGGACTCGATGATCCTCGAGGTCTCTTCCAACCTTAGTTATACTGTGATACTGTGATTATGCAGGCCCCCAAGATTTTGATCCATCCTTATGTGAGCTCTCTAGTACTGCTAATCAACATTACTGGCATGTTGCAGGTTTTGTGGAGTTTGATTCCATCATGGCATGAAAAGAGATGGGGATATATTGAAATGTGACTTGAAGCGGTCAGTCCCTGGGTGGCAGGGTGTGTGGAAGGACTTGGGCAGATTTCTAGGACGGTTATCACCTCCCATAGCCTGGGACTTTACCCCAGAAGAGGCAAGCGATCCTACTAAACTAACTCGCCATCTGATAGAAGGGTGCCTCGCTTATCCCAATGAAAACAAAGAACTTCTTGCACTCTACTGGGGCCTGGCCTGTGCTTACCGAGCCACAGTTCAATACTCTATGAGGACTATGGCTGAGGCAGGCACCCAAACACTACCTGAGGACACCATGGTGGAGATGGGGACCCAGACAGCAACCAGAGAGATTGCCCCAGTTGTAAAAAAGAAGCAGTGGACAAGGAGGTCAACAGGTCCCTTTCATCGATTGGTAAGGGATGAGGAAGATTATGATCAAGAGGCTGGTCCATCAAGTGGGAAATCAGAGGTAGTGAGTGAGATTAAACAAGAAGCAGAGACTACTCAGTCCTTGACCTCAGCAGAACTGAGAGACATACGCAAGGATTATAGTCGCCAGCCAGGAGAGCGAATTGCTGCTTGGCTGCTCCGGTGCTGGGATAATGGGGCTGACAGCCAACTGCTGGAAGGCAAAGAGGCCCAACAATTGGGACCCATTGCTGGAAACAGAGGTATTGAGAAAGGCATTGCAAAGGAGACAGGCATATGCAGCCTCTGGAGACGACTCCTGCTAAGTGTGAGGGCCAGGTACCCATGCAAGGAGGACCTTATGAGTTCTCCAGGGAAGTGGAATATGGCAGATGAAGGAATCCAATACTTAAGAGAATTAGCGGTGTTGGAAGTTATCTATAGTGATTTAGATGATCAAAGTGTCTCCACAGATCCAGAAGATGTCCCATGCACACGGGCCATCTGGAGGAATTGATCCAAGGTGCTCCAGCATCATATTCTAACAGCCTAGCAATGATGTACTATTTGGATGAGGACGCACGGTCTGTGGAGATTGTGTCAGCCTGGTTCCAGAATTTTGAAGATAACCTCTGTACTAACTCATTTCCACGTGCCAGTGCCTCATCGACCAGGTCTACTCCAAGAAATCAGTCCCCTCCTGCCTCAGTCGGAGGGAAAGGGAGCCCCAGACACACACCATGTGGAATACTCTGGTTTTTCCTTCGTGACCAGGGGGAGGACATGAGGAAGTGGGATGGTGAACCCACTTATAAATTCGAAGCTCAGGTACGTGAAAACAACAACTAAAAAGGGATCATTTAAGAAAACAGCAAAGGTATCTGCTGTAAAAAGCCAAAAAAGTAATCAACGATCTCTCAGGAGAAAAAGAACTGAGGTTACACCCCTTGATCCTGATGAGGGGACCTCTGGCCAGGTACTACCCAGATCAGACAGTGAATGCTCTGATGAGGACCAGGAGTAGAGGGTCCCTGCCTTCGGCTAGGAGGAGGAGAGGGATGACAGAGTATATTGGACTGTGTGGATTCGATGGCCTGGCACATCAAAGCCACAGAAATACAAGGCACTGGTAGACACAGGGGCACAGTGTACATTGATGCCATCAGGGCATAGAGGTGCTGAATTTCTTTTGATTTCTGGAGTGACAGGAGTCTGCCAGGAGCTGTCTGTATTAGAAGTTGATGTGAGCCTAACAGGGGACAAGTGGGAAAGACATCCCATTGTGACAGGCCCAGAAGCCCCTTGCATTCTTGGTATTGATTACCTCAAGAGAGGGTATTTCAAGGATTCAAAGGGTTATAGATGGGTTTTTGGTGTGGCCACAGTGAATACAAAGAAGATCAGACAGCTGTCTACCCTGCCTGGCCTTTCAGAAAGTCCTTTCATTGTGGGATTGCTGCAGGTTGAAGAACAACAGGTGCCAATTGCTACTAGAACAGTGCACCTACGGCAGTATCGTACAAACCGAGACTCCCTGGGTCCCATTCATTAACTGATTCACCAGCTGGAGATCCAGGGAGTGATCAGCAAAACACATTCACCTTTTAACAGCCCCATATGGCCAGTGTCAAAATCTGATGGAGGATGAAGATTAACTGTGGACTATCGTGGCCTGAACGAAGTGACGCCACCACTGAGTGCTACTGTACCAGACATGCTAGAGCTCCAGTATGAGCTGGAGTCAAAGGCAGCTAAATGGTATGCTACTATTGACATTGCCAATGCGTTCTTCTCAATTCCATTGGCAACAGAGTGCAGGCCACAATTTGCTTTCACCTGGAGGGGTGTTCAATACACGTGGAATCGATTGCCCCAGGGGTAGAAGCATAGCTCCACTATTTGTCATGGACTAATTCAGAGTGAACTGGAAAAGGGTGAGGCCCCTGAACATCTCCAGTGTCAAGTGGAGTGTTCAAGAAGGGAGAAAAAAATCATTCAAATACTCTTAAAGGCTGGGTTTGCTATAAAGAAAAGCAAAGTCAAAGGACCTGCGCAAGAAATTCAGTTCTTGGGAATAAAGTGGCAGGATGGACGCCGTCATGTACCTATGGACGTGGTCAACAAGATAACAGGCATGTCTCCACCGTCCAACAAGAAAGAGACACAATCCTTTCTAGGCCTTGTAGGGTTCTGGAAAATGCATGTTCCAGGCTACAGTCAGCTTGTCAGCCGTCTCTATCGAGTAACTCGAAAGAAGAATCAATTTGAATGGGGTAGTGAGCAGCAACAAGCTTTCAAACAGATCAAACAAGAGATAGCTCGTGCAGTGGCACTTGGGCCCATTCGCGCAGGACCATCGGTGCAGAACGTCCTTTACACCGCAGCTGGGGAGCATGGTCTTACTTGGAGTCTCTGGCAGAAGACACCAGGTGAAACCCGAGGTCGGTTGTTGGGATTTTGGAGTAGAGGATATCGAGGATCAGAAGCCCACTGTACACCAACTGAGAAGGAGATCTTAGCAGCCTATGAGGGAGTTCGAGCTGCATCAGAAGTAGTGGGTACAGAAGCAACTCTCCTCTTAGCACCAAGGCTGCCTGTGCTGCATTGGATGTTCAGAAGAAACATCCCTTCTACTCATCATGCCACCAGTGCTACATGGAGTAAGTGGGTAGCACTGATTACACAGCGAGCTCGACTGGGAAAACCAAACCACCCAGGAATTCTGGAAGAGATTTTGGACTGGCCAGAAGGCAGGGATTTTGGAGCATCGCCTGAGGAAGTGGTTCGTGCCCAAGAGGCACCACCATACAATGAGTTACCTGAAGATGAAAGGCCTTATGCTCTGTTTACTGATGGATCATGTCGTGTAGTAGGAAACCATCGGAAGCGGAATGCTGCTGTATGGAGTCCTACACGACAAGTTGTTGAGACTACTGAAGGAGAAGGTGAATCAAGTCAATATGCAGAGGTGAAAGCCATCCAACTTGCTCTAGAAATTGCTGAAAGAGAAAAGTGGCCAGTACTTTATCTTTACACAGATTCTTGGACGGTGGCTAATGCCTTGTGGGGATGGCTACAGCAGTGGAAGAAGACCAATTGGCAACGCAGGGGCAAGCCTATTTGGGCTGCCTCACTGTGGCAGGACAATGCTGCTCGGGTGGAGAACATGCCTCTGAGGGTACGTCATGTTGATGCTCATGTACCTAAGAGTTATGCTAATGAAGAACATCAAAACAATGAGCATGCAGACAAGGCTGCCAGGATTGATATAGCTCAAGTGGATCTAGACTGGGAGCGAAAAGGTGAACTGTTTGCAGCTCGATGGGCCCATGAAACATCAGGACATCTAGGGAGAGATGCTACGTACAGGTGGGCTCGTGACCGAGGGGTGGACTTGACCATGGAAGCCATCGCACAGGTCACACATGACTGTGAAACCTGTGCTGCCATCAGGAGGGCCACCAGAGCCAAGTCTCCCTGGAACAGAGGGCGGTGGCTGGGTTTTCGCTATGGCGAGGCCTGGCAGATTGACTATATTGGACCACTGCCACGAACACGCCAAGGCAAGTGCTACATCCTCACCATGGTGGAAGCAACTACAGGCTGGTTAGAAACATACCCTGTAAATCATGCTACTGCCCAGAACACCATCTTAGGCCTTGAAAGGCAAATCCTGTGGTGGTACGGTACCCCTGAACGGATCGAGTCTGACAACGGGACTCACTTCAGGAACAATGCCATCAGCTCCTGGGCCAAGAAACATGGCATCGAATGGGTGTATCACATTCCCTATCACCCACAAGCCTCTGGGAAGGTTGAAAGATATAATGGACTGTTAAAGACTATGCTGAAAGCATTGGGTAATGGGGCATGGAGGCACTGGGATGTAAATTTAGCAGAAGCCACTTGGCTGGTTAATTCTCGAGGATCTGCTAACCGTCCTGGTCCTGCCCAAACAGAACCCTTGCACACTGTGGGGGGAGATAAAGTCCCTGTAGTACACATGGGAAAGTGGCTAGGAAAGGCAGTGTGGGTTGCTCCTCCCATGGGGAAAGGCAAACCCATTCGTGGGATTGTCTTTGCTCAGGGGCCTGGATGTACATGGTGGGTAATGAAAAGAAATGGGGAGACTCAGTGTGTGCCTCAAAGGGACCTAACACTGGGGGAAAGGTAATTTGGAATGTGAATAATGTGAGTTGCATGTTGCAGAAAGTAACGAAGCAAGAAGAACACAGACTGATGAAGTTCTGCAAGGATCAAGAACGACACAGTGTTTGAGACCAGCTGGAGTTGGTGTCCAAGAACAGAATATCCTGCTTCTCCTGTCTTGAATATTCCCTAGTGACATCTGCAGGAGCAGAAAAAAACTTTCTTTAGGAGAGGACTGAGACATTGACATAAGTCTCTATATGTTGGAGTATTGAGATAGTTTAAGTATGTAGATCAGGTTGTGAATGAATGTAAGTAAGAAACACCCTTCACTTCAATCTGGACAATTTTAAATCAGCTTACATAACTGAAAATATATGGCTTATATTCCTCATCTCTGCACACACACTGATGTTTACTAGAAGTAATAAAAAAAATTCCTCTGATTTACATGTTTCTTTTTTCTTTTTTTTTTTTCCTGCTGAGCTAAAACTTTGTTGTCTACCTACATGTACCGCAGTAGATAACTCTCAGTTGGAGAGGGCTTTAAGTTACTGGAAATTAAACTTTTGGACTCCTCTGAAGTATCTGGGTTTTTCCATCACTCTGGAAGATAATTTGGCTTAAGGAAAATTCATTTTGCATGTTGAAACATGCCTGGTCCCATCACTTGAACTTTCCTTAAGCCGAGGGGTTCCCCACCTCCGCTCTCCCCTCTCCCCCCCCTTTCCCCAGAGCAGGTTAGAAAAGAGAGAGAGAGAGAGAGAGAGGAAAAAAAGTTAAAAGCAGTTTTGTGTTAATTGGAAGCAGTTAATACAGGTCTTATCAGGTTTGTCAGTTTGAAGGCCGGAGCCTTGGCAGAAAGCCCAGCACAGAAAGCTGCTGCCTGAAGAAGAGGCGGAAGCAAGACTGAAGATAAAGTTCCAGAGTGCCCAGGATACTTTCTCCTGCACTCCCAGTTCAGAAGGTGCTTCCTCCCACTTCACCAATGAAATTAGTTTAGATTATTCTTTCCGTTTACCAACTTCCGTCCACCATATTCCCTTTCTTAAGGGGGCAACGTCAACCGGTCACAAGGTGGTAGAAGCCTCATCCCTGGAGGTTTTGAAGGCCAGGCTGGATGTGGTTCTGAGCAACCGGATCTAGTGTGAGGTGTCCCTGCCCATGGCAAGGGGTTGGAAGTAGATGATCCTTCAGGTCCCTTCCAACCCTGACAATTTTATGATTCTGTGATTCTACAAGTGTCTAAAAACTGTCAATATTAAACCAGATATAGGAAAGAGAGAAGCATAGCCCAGGGACCTCTTATGTCACCCCAAACGAGGGTCCCGAGCAAGTTCCATACCTTGATGCTCTACACTGGCTGTATCCTGGTTTCCCTACCAACACCTTACACACCTACAACCACACGTCTGTATGGGGCAGGGACACATAATCCTAATACTCATCGTTTAGCTGCCATGTCTTTGTAGCAGAAAGAAGTGATAGCTTTATTCCATGGGTTCATTTTTAAACCATGTCACTTTTAATATACAAATACTAGATAGATCAAAATGATTTGTAAGGACTGTGTTCAGTTGAGACAGCATTCGTGGCACTGCAGTAAAACAAAGAGAAACATGCAGAGATTCAGTGCAGAGAGAAGCCTCAGAAAAACCTGCAGTGCAGCAGTATGAGTAAACTAGCTAACAAAACACTTGATATCTTTGTGCAGCAAGCCACATTAAATGAGGCATGAAAGAGTAATCTGGACATGCACTTAGTGAAAGGAGCAGACTGAAAAATAAAGAACCAGTTATACAGCTTCAAGCCATGATATTGAAAAAGAAACAATAAATGAACCAGTTCAGGGTTAACAGTAAATGAACCAGTTCAGGGTTAAAGACAAAATTAAGCATACTTGCAAACTGTGAAAAAAAATGGAGCTAAAAAATAGAAGCCACCTTTGTATCATCTATTTTGACTTCCTGAATAAGAGATGCTATTACATTTTTCTCCTCTTTTAATATCTAGGTTGCCTTTTCAGGTACAGTTAAACCAACACAATATTTAGCTACATGAAAACAAGTATCCTTGGTTAACTGTGTCACTGAACTACACTGTTAGGCTAAAGGACAGAAATATTATTTCTGCCCTTGGGGGAATAAACAGCTCTGCTCCACAGGCAGAGGACAAGGAAGATAATTCAGTTCATAACTGAGGGCATGCCCAAAAGATACTAAGCCACAACACTGTCAGAAAAAAACAACAAAACCCCATCATAACAGCTGCTCTTCCCAAGTACAAAATTCCCCAAAGCTGGTGTTTGGCTAAATTTCAACTTCATGAAGGAAGCTCACCAGTATATTCATATTCACCTCCAGAACAGGCTTCCCATTTCTACCCTGACCTCTCCCTGTTCATGTACCATTTTCACCCTCAAGAGATTTCAGAACTCACCAGTTTTGGAGAAAAAGGCAGGATACAAGCTAAGCAAAATCTGGGAAAAAATTAAAGGGGTGGGGGGGGGGGGAGGGGAGGGAGAAAAGATTGTTCTCCATTCCTACAGGCAGTCATAAAAACCCTGAAGCATAAGATTTGATTATAATCATATCTTTATTTAGAGCTGCAAGTGCAGTGGGGCATACCTAAGGCAATGCTTAACCCTCTGTCCTCTAAACAAGATTCAATAATTTCCACACAGCTTCTAGAGAGTAGCAGCAGAAAAGACTTGGGTATGCAATACTACTGTGAAGGAAGAGCTGCATGTCCTGTACTTACAAAGGGAGAAAACAGTAAAAGGGCTTAGTAAAGGTTTCAAAGCAAAAGAAGGAAAGAAAAGGGGAACTGTGGGCATACACAGAAGGCTATCGAGTCTAGTACTTAGCATAATAGATAACAGTATTTTGCCTACAGTTAAATTCAAAGATAGAAATGCATGTAAATATCATCTTAATAATGTCAAACAGAGAATTCAACACTGCATCAGACCCCCTATATATTCATCCTTACCTGACATCTGGATTGAACACCAACATTCTTTTGTGCTGTCCTCCTGGCACACACAATGCTAAGTGCAGAGACAAAATCATTTTCCTCTTATTTAATGCTCACTTGTCCATACATCCCAAGACAACATTGCTGTTTTATGATAAGCATTGAACAAGTTGCTTAGAGAGATGTTTATCCATGAAGGTGCCATTTTCTCACACAGATTCAAAAAAACAAAAAAGAATATAAATAACATCAATAACTATCTGTGGATACAGTTTGCTGATATGATCTTCAGTTTGTGCTCCCAGTTGTACTATTCTGGCTGTCAGCCTGCAAACATCTAAGCAGGTAATTCATACCACTGCGTATCATTAGGCTGTCCTCATGATTTACCACAACTCCTTATGGGTTCTGCAGGCTTGTTATTAATGATTTAAATAAGAATGTAGAAGTATCTTACAATGAATTTCTTTCCTGGTATGGTTTTTTAAAGTGTCCTGTAATTGACTTCAAGCACATCAGCATTTTCATTTGTCTTATAAATGGCTTAATATTGAAACAACCAATTTTCTGGATTTTGAGGAGTCATCACTTTTCAGATTCTTGGGAGGAAGGTTGTAAACAATTCCCCCCCAACATTTTAAAGTACTGTTCACACAAAGATGATGCTTTCACTACACCAACAATCCTTTAAATTTGGGTGAATATGAAATTCTTAAAGCTTCAGATACATTATTTACATTTTTTGCTATATTCTGTTCACACAAATTCGCTGTGACCGGTTGACGTTGCCCCCTTAAGAAAGGGAATATGGTGGACGGAAGTTGGTAAACGGAAAGAATAATCTAAACTAATTTCATTGGTGAAGTGGGAGGAAGCACCTTCTGAACTGGGAGTGAACTGGGAGTGAACTGGGCACTCCAGCACTCTATCTTCAGTCTTGCTTCCGCCTATCCACGGTGCAGCAGCTCTCTCTGTGCTGGGCTTTCTGCCAAGGCTCCGGCCTTGAAAAACTGATAAGGCCTGTATTAACTCCTTTCCAATTAACACAAGTGCTTCTAACATTTTTTTTTCTCTCTTTTCTTTCTCTTTCTATCCCACTCTGGGGAAAGGGGGAGAGAGGGGAGAGCGGAGGTGGGAAACTCCCCTCAGCAGAGGGGGGAACCCTCATTTCTGTGTTACTTTATTGTATATCTTTGTACATATTGTAAATATTGTAAATTTGTAAATATTCCCCTGCATATCCTACATTGCTTTGTAAATATAAAGCTCCACTGCTTTGCTAATTCAGCTTGTGAGGTTTTTTTTTCCCTTTCCCTTCAATTTTCTTTCCCTTTACCTTACAAGGGGGAAGGGAGGAGGCTTCTTGGCCTTACCCTTCCAACCCACCACATTCGCACATGGGAGAAAATGGTGACTTGCATATAGGCAAACATTATGTCTTTAAGATAGAGATTACTTCCCCTCCCCCCATCAGAATGGAGTAGAGTAGAGTAGAGTAGAGTAGAGTAGAATAGAATAGAATAGAATTAACCAAGTTGGAAAAGACCTTTGAGATCACTGAGTCCAACCTAACATCCAACACTATCTAGTCAACTAAACCATGGCACCAAGCACCCCATCCAGTCTCTTCCTAAACACCTCCAGTGATGGTGACTCCACAACCTCCCTGGGCAGCACATTCCAATGGGCAATCACCCTTCCTGGGAAGAACTTCTTCCAAACATGCAGCCTAAACCCCCCCTGGCGCAGCCTGAGACTGTGTCTTCTTGTTCTGGTGCTGGTTGCCTGGGAGAAGAGACCAACCCCCTCCTGGCTACACCCTCCCTTCAGGGAGTTGTAGACAGCAATAAGGTCTCCCCTAAGCTTCCTCTTCTCCAGGCTAAGCAACCCCAGCTCCCTCAACCTCTCCTCATAGGGCTTGTGCTCCAAACCACTCCCCAGCTTTGTTGCCTTTCTCTGGACACATTCCAGCAAGTCAACATCTTTCCTAAACTGAGGGGTCCAGAACTGGACACAGTACTCAAGGTGTGGCCTAACCAGTGCTGAGTACAGGGGCACAATGACCTCCCTGCTCCTGCTGGCCACACTGTTCCTCCGAAGGGCGAACTTCAGCCTGTTTAAGAAATTTATTTGAAAAGCCCCCTGGGTACCAGCCCTCATGAACCAAGGGGTTCAGGAGGGTTGGACCTACTTCAAACAGGAGCTCTTGAAGGCACAGGAACTGGCAGTTCCCACATGTCAAAAGGCGAGCCGGCGGGGAAGGCGACCGGCCTGGATGAACAAGCAGCTCCTGGAGGATTTAAGGGGAAAAAAGAGGCTGTATCACCTTTGGAAGGAGGGGAAGGCTTCTCGAGGTATGTTCAAGGAAGTTCTTACATTATGTGGGAATAAAATTAGGGAGGCAAAGGCCCAGCTGGAACTGAAGCTGGCCACCTCTGTCAAAGATAATAAAAAGCATTTTTATAAATATATTAACAATAAGAAGAATGGCAGGAAGAACCTCCACTGCTCATTGGACCTGGAGGGGAACACGGTGACTGAAGACGAGGAAAAGGCTGAGGTCCTGAACACCTTCTTTGCCTCAATTTTTAACAGCAAGGCAGGAGTTCAGGACGAGAGTCCTCCTGAGCTGGGCGATGGTGTCGAGGAGCAGTGTAGTGCCCCGGTAATCCATGAGGAATTAGTTCGGGACCTGCTGAGCCACTTGGACACTCACAAGTCCATGGGACCGGATGGGATCCATCCTAGGGTGCTGAGAGAGCTGGCACATGAGCTGGCCAAGCCTCTCTCCATCATTTTCTTCCAGTCCTGGCTCACAGGTGAGGTCCCAGATGACTGGAAACTGGCCAATGTGGTCCACATCCATAAGAAAGGTCGGATGGAGGAACCTGGAAACAACAGGTCAGTCAGCCTGACCTCAGTGCCAGGGAAAGTAATGGAGCAGATTATCCTGGCGGCAATAACTGCACACCTGAAGAATGGCCAAGGGCTCAGGTCCAGCCAACATGGATTTAGGAAAGGCAGGTCCTGCCTCTCCAACCTGATCTCTTTCTATGATCAGGTGACCCGTCTGGTGGACGTGGGGAGGCCTGTGGATGTGGTCTACCTGGACTTCAGCAAGGCCTTTGACACCGTCCCCCACAGCAAGCTGCTGGCTAAGCTGTCAGCCCGTGGATTGGGCCACTACACTCTGTGTTGGGTTAGGAACTGGTTGGAAGGCTGAGCCCAGAGAGTGGTGGTGAATGGTGCCACATCCAGCTGGCAGCCAGTCACCAGTGGCGTCCCCCAGGGATCAGTGCTGGGCCCCGTCCTTTTTAACATCTTCATTGATGATCTGGATGAAGGGGTTGAGTCAGTCATCAGCAAGTTTGCAGATGACACCAAGTTAGGAGCAGATGTTAGTCAGTTAGAGGGTAGAAAGGCTCTGCAGAGGGACCTCAACTGACTGGACAGATGGGCAGAGTCCAATGGGATGGCATTCAACAAGTCCAAGTGCCAGGTGCTGCACCTTGGCTACGGCAATCCCATGCAGAGCTACAGGCTGGGGTCAGAGTGGCTGGAGAGCTCCCAAACAGAGAGGGACCTGGGTGTGCTGATCGACAGCCACCTGAATATGAGCCAGCAGTGTGCTCAGGTGGCCAAGAGGGCCAATGGCATCCTGGCCTGCATTAGGAATAGTGTGGCCAGCAGGAGCAGGGAGGTCATTGTGCCCTTGTACTCTGCATTGGTTAGGCCGCACCTTGAGTACTGTGTCCAGTTCTGGGCTCCCCAGTTTAAGAAGGACATCAAAACACTTGAACGTGTCCAGAGAAGGGCAACAAGGCTGGTGAGAGGCCTTGAACACAAGCCCTATGAGGAGAGGCTGAGGGAGCTGGGGTTGTTTAGCCTGGAGAAGAGGAGGCTCAGGGGTGACCTGATTGCCCTCTACAACTACCTGAAAGGTGGTTGTAGCCAGGAAGGGGTTGGCCTCTTCTCCCAGGCAACCAGCACCAGAACAAGGGGACACAGTCTCAAGCTGCGCCAGGGGAGGTTTAGAGTTGAGGTGAGGAGGAAGTTCTTCACCGAGTGAGTCATTCATCATTGGAACGGGTTGCCCAGGGAGGTGGTTGAGTCATCGACCCTGGAGGCATTCAAGGGGAGATTGGACGTGGCACTTGGTGCCATGGTCTAGGCATGGGGTCTGTGTTGAAAGGTTGGACTCGATGATCCTCGAGGTCCTTTCCAACCTAAGTTATACTGTGATACTGGCCAGGATGCCAGTGGCCTTCTTAGCCACTTGGGCACACTGCTGGCTCACATTCAACCCAGTATCAACCAGTACCCCCAGGTCCCTTTCTGGTTGCTCTCCAGCCACTCTGGCCCCAGTCTGTAGCACTGCATGGGGTTGTTGTGGCCAATGTCTAGAACCCGGCACTTAGATGTATTAAATCTCATGCTGTTGGACTCTGCCCATCTGTCCAGCCTGTCAAGATCCCTCTGCAGAGCTCTCCTACCCTCTAACAGTTCAACACCTGCCCCCAGCTTGATGTCGTCTGCAAACTTATGATGACGGACTCAGTCCCCTCATCCAGGTCATTGATAAAGATATGAAAGAGCATGGGGCCCAGTACTGATCCCTGGGGAACACCACTAGTACTAATTATCTTGTATGATGTGATGGGTTGGGGCAAACCCCCTCCCCACCACGTGCAGAAATAACGACTCAAACAGATTGCAAAAGTGATGGAAAGTTTAAATAGAGAACAGTGAGTGCATGCAGAAGGCTAGAAACACAGTGACAAAAGAGATCCCAAAACAGTCCCAGAAGGATTCCACCCCTACCTGAGGGTGCATCCAAAACCCCCAGGGCTCCTCCTTCCCCCCCCCTACTATTAGGCTAGTCTCAGCTGGCCAGATCTGAGATTGCCCATCCCCCCGTGGTCTTGGGTGAAGCCAGGCCCATGGCCGGGAGATCTCTCCCTCAGTTACCGGGTGTCAGAGAGGAAGGAAAAGAGGAAGTGCCAGACCCTGCCGTAAAATTTATAGTGGTGCAAGGGATTATGGTAGAAATACCTAATTTCCTGTGTCCACCCACTGGACTGGACTTCTGGACACAGGAAACATCCCCGTAGCAGAGGGCACCCAGCCCAAACTACGACATATGAAAATGAGGAAATACCATATATTAGCTCTAAGTTTGTTCCTGGTCACATTGAATCTGCAGTAAATAAAACCTGAGTTGAAATTATACTGTCCCTGTGTTTGTAGCTGCTACATGATGGCAAAGGCTACTTTTATATTGATTTATAATTTGCATCATCCCCCTGCACCATTATCTGTGTTGTTCTGCCCTGGCACAGGTTCACTGCCTGGTTTGTACAAGGGTAAGCAAAGGGGAATCAGCTTTACGGGGTTGCTGAAGGGAAAAAAAAGTGATACAGCACTTCACACCAAGTAAAGACAGAAGAGAAAAAAACTGACCTGAAATATTGCAGTAGATATAAAGGAAGAGCAAAAGTCCATGGCAGTGACAAACTTGCAGAAAGAGAAAGAATCAGGATTAATTGGTAGTTTCCCAGCAAAAATGAGCAAGGAGCATAAACTGCTTAACATAATCCCAGGACATAAAAAGGAAACAATGGCCTACTGACAGAGAACAAAAAATAAAAAACAAGGGAAAGAGAAAACAAGAGTTTCTTTCTTTGCTGTAGTGGCTGTGGTCTATCAGATGTTACACACCTTGCAGAGCAATTTAATTGGATCAAGAGCTCTGTAGTATTATCTGACCACATAATCACATTAACGTTTGACTTACTTGCTTAAACCAGAACAAGTAGGTAGCAAAGGCTCAGGGAATTATGTAAACTAGAGCACTCATTTCTCCATGAATCCTGAAAGACTCAGAGAGTTTTAAATTATAAGAAACATTTTTTTAATCTTCTTAAAAATAATAATAAAAAATAACAAAATTAAAACTCCAAACCAGTGTTGTTGACCTGTACTCTCTTAAACAAATCAGTGGGTGATGTGTACCACCACAGAGCATGTTTATTTTCCGTAGCTTTTCATATATGCTGTGAACTGATCTGTGACTTATTTAACTATATATAAAAACAGCAGTGGGGTAAAGAATTTGAGATATCGAAATCAAACAGAAAATGGTCTTCTGTGGCTTTTGAGTATGTCACACAATGGTTGCTCTGGACTGTAATTCCTACCAACAAACATCTCATCCCCTCCTGTGTATGCAAAAAGTAAATGCAGCTGTGGTGAGATGGGGAGGTGTATACTTCCCTGCAAAGTAGCAGTGAAGCAGAAGGAAGGGGGAGGGGGAAAAACTGAGAAGCAAGACATGCAGCAGACCCCACAGTTCTTTCCATTAGATCTATCTGGGCTCAAATCTATGCTCTGTTCACATTCATAATTTATTTTCTGTTCTTATTCTATTTGATTTTTGGAACTGAACCCACATTTTAGTCAAGGTGCTACTTTACATAAACATGACAGTATCTCTCTTTCATCATTAATTGTGTGGTCACCATTTGTATTATTCACTACTACTATGTGACAACCAGCAATCCTGGCCAAGTTTGCCTTGGTCATTACTTCTTTCACTTATTCTGTGCAAAGTAGAAAATCCAAAACTGCTAAGTGTGAGAACTTTTTTTTTTCCAGTGTGCAGCAACTGAAAGTCGATATAGGGTAGTGAAAGGTAGAACATAAATACAGTTGAAATTTGTGATCTTCTCCCTGTATTACTAAACCATCAGACTCCCTTACTAAAACTGAAAGTTTTATTAGAGTTGAAGTTGGTTTTCCTCTATTGTTTTGGTATTAGCTGCAAGAGTTATATATGAAGAGCTGTGGCCGGTTGACGGTGTCCCTTTAAGAAAGGGAATATGGTGGACGGAAGTTGGTAAACGGAAGGAATATTCTAAACAATTTCATTGGTCAAGTGGGAGGAAGCACCATCTGAACTGAGACTGAAATGGGCATTCCCAGCACTTCTCTGTCACTCTTGCTTCCGCATCTTCTCTAGGCAGCAGCTCCCCTGTGCTGGGCTTTCTGCCAAGACTTCGGCCTTGAAGATAAGACTAACTTTTTTTCCAATTAACACAAACTGCTTCTAACATTTTTCTTTCTCTCTTTTCTCCCTCTTTTCCGAACTACTCTGGGGAGAGGGGGGGGAGAGAGGGGAGAGCGGAGGTGGGGAACACCTCGGCAAGGGGGAACACCTCGGCCGAGGGGGGTTACTCTCATTTCTGTGTTACACTGCTGTATATCTTTGTATATATTGTAGATATTGTAAATTTGTAAATATTCCCCTGCAAAATCCTACACTGCTTTGTAAATATAGCTCCACTGCTTTGCTAATTCGGCTGGTGAGTTTTTTTCCTTTCCCTTCAATTTTTTTCCTTTTACCTTACAAGGGGGAAGGGAAGAGGCTTCTTGGCCTCACCCCTTCCAACCCACCACATTTTTTTATTGGCGTACCCAACGTGCGGCAGATAATTAGTTTAATTTATTACTTGATTGATTTAGTGTTTTCCAGCTGAATTAGCAAACATGAAGGTCTTGTGGTTTGTGGAGCGATTGTTCTTTTCAATTTTTGGGGCTCTGGTTTACAGATATTGTTTGGGTTTGATTTTGGATTACCTGGGTAAATATTTGGTGCGGACAATTTATATGTGGGTTATGTATAGAGTTAAATTATGGTATGGAAAATGTATTAATTTATTATGGCCAGTGAGATACAGGAATGTTACCTCCACCACTCTCCCAATTGAGATAAAGGGTTTTAAGATTCCACCTGAGGAGAGAGTAACTTTAAGTGATGCCTGGGATCCAAAGGTGATTTATTTGGTGTGTATAATTCTGTTGCTGGTGATAACTAATGTGTATTGTCTATATTCCTGGCGTCGGGAGAAAAAGGTGTCCAGAGCTTGTTTTGTTATTAAAACTAGATCAAAAAGAAAACGCCGTAGCTCGAGATCAGTCCCAGAGTCATCTAGTGATGAGGACTGTGGAGAACCCGTGTCAGTTAAAAAGAAGGCTAAAAAGTTAATTGGTAAAGCAGCTCTAAATGACTTTGCTGATTCTAGCAAGCAGCCAAGGGCATCGGCTGGTATCAACATGGCTCCTACTCCTTCTCCTTCTTCTTCTTCTCCATTGGCCATTAACGGAGCAACGTCACTTCCACCTACTCCCTCGGTGGGACCGGAAGTCACTGCCCCAGCAGCTGATTTATCTCAGGATCTGTCAGCTTCCATTAAGGTGGCTGTAAATTCAAACACAGCTCCAGTTAAGGTGTCTCCTTTAAAGACTAGAAGTGGAAAGGCCAAAGATGGAGAAGAAGAGGAGCTGGAGACTGATCCTGGTGAGGGGCCCTCTACTCTAAGAGATCCTGCTCAGGAGGAAGAGGTGGTTTGTTTTAAAGATCTAGTTAACCTAGTGAGATCAAAGCAGGATACAGATGAAGCTAGGAAAGCAGCTGGCAAAGGTGGTTCTCAGCTTAAAGAGATCCTTAGGAGAATGACAGCAGGATTATATGGACAAAAATTCAGGGAGATGAAGAGGAAGATGATATTTTGAATGTTCTTCGCCCATGCGAGGAATTGCGTTATGTCCGTAAAGATTTCACCAGGGCGGATAAGGAGCCAGTTCTAGCTTGGCTCAGTAGGTGTTATGATACAGGTGCTCTGGCTCTAACAGTTGGAGACAAGTCAGCAGCTCAGTTAGGAACTCTCTCAAGGGATAATGGAATAGATAGACATCTAGGAAGAGCTCTCGGTAAGGTTAATCTGTGGATACGCCTTTTAATGGCGGTTGCCCTGAGATACCCTTCCCGAGATGATCTTCCATGGAATCCTAAACCCTGGACTACCATAGATGAGGGAATTAAGCGCTTGAGAGAATTTGCTGTTAGAGAGCTACTCTATGGTGAACATGAAACTCTGAATCCTGATGACATTCCTGTGGGTATTGGTCTTGCAAAAAAGATCATCAAACTTGCTCCTTCCAATTATGCAAACATTCTGGCAAGCAGAATTGTGTCAAGAAGTTATGGTGGAGCTTCTCCCACGGTTGGCCAATTCAGTGATCAAATGAGACAATTGGAGGATAGCATGACACGTGGTTCTTTGGTTTCAGCCATTAAAACGATGTCTGGTGATATTCAGAATTGCATAAGAGAGTTAAAAGATGAATTTAGAAATTCCATATCCCAATTGGCACAAAGGGATAATTTCAATTCTTCCTCCAGGTGGATACAAGTTTCATCTGTGAGGAATACACGTCCTCCAAGGAGGTCATTCCAAAACAGGACATTCCAAAACAGGTCATTCCAAAACAGACCGCCAAGGCAATCACGTAGAACTATTTGGATAACTCTGCGTGATCAGTTTGGTGAGAACATGAACCGCTGGGATGGCCAACCAACTTCTAATCTGTTCAGGAGACTGAGGGAATTGCAAAGTGGCAGAACCCGAGGTAGCAATACCAGAAGGGTAGCTGTTACTTCCACAGTTCCCCAGAACGACTCTTATGGCTCCAACAGTGGCTCCAGTTATAACATGCAAAGTTATAACCCTGCAAACTATGTGCAATGCACATGTGCGCATGTTCCCCATAACTAGGGGTGCCCTGTCTCCCGTCAGGGGGAGGAGAGGGATAACAGAGACAACAGATTCTATTGGGATGTGTACATCCAGTGGCCTGGCACTTCACAATTTCGGAAGTACAGGGCCTTGGTTGACACAGGAGCTCAGTGCACCATAATACCATCAAATTATCAGGGATCAGAGTCTATAACTATTCTGGGAGTCACTGGTGGATCTCAAGAGTTAAGTAAGGTAGAGGTTAATATAAGTTTAACTGGTAAACAATGGAGGAAGCATACAGTTGTGACCGGACCTGATGCACCTTGTATTCTGGGAATTGATTTTCTAAGAGAAGGGCGTTTCAAGGACCCTAGAGGTTACAAATGGGCTTTTGGAGTAGCTTCAATAGAAATTGATGGACAAAAATTGAGGCTCTCTGCCAGACCTGAACTTTCTGATGAATCTGCAGTTGTGGGACAACATAAGATACAGGACATTAAATTGCCGGTTGCTTCTCAGACTGTGCATCACAGACAATACAGAACCAACCGTGACTCTTTGTTGCCCATTCAGAATCTGATTCGTCAGTTGGAGAGTCAGAAAGTCGTCAGCAAAACTCATTCACCTTTCAACAGTCCAGTGTGGCCTGTGCGGAAGCAGAATGGAGACTGGCGTCTGACAGTAGACTACCGAGCCCTAAATGAAGTGACACCACCTATGAGTGCAGCAGTACCAGACATGATGGAGCTACAGTATGAGCTGGAATCCAAAGAGGCCAAATGGTATGCTACCATAGACATTGCTAATGCATTTTTCTCTATTCCCATAGCAGAGGAATGCAGGCCTCAGTTTGCTTTCACCTGGAGAGGAATCCAGTACACTTTCAACAGGCTGCCAATGGGCTGGATCCACAGCTCAAGCATCTGTCATGCAGTGATCCACGATGCTCTGGAGAAAGGCGGTGCTCCAGAACACATCCAGTTCATCGATGATATCATTGTCTGGGGTAAAACTGCTGAGGAAGTCTTCGAGAAAGGTAACAAAATCATTGACATTCTTCTGAATGCAGGTTTTGCCATCAAACGAGACAAGGTGAAAGGACCTACCACAGAGATTCAGTTTCTGGGAGTGCGATGGCAGGATGGACGCCGACACATTCCAGTGGATGTGGTAAATAGAGTCTCTACCATGGCAAGTCCCACAAACAAGCAAGAGACCCTACGTTTCTTGGGGATAGTGGGATTTTGGAGACTGCACATTCCTGGATACAGTCAGATTGTGAAATCTCTGTATGATGTGACTCGAAAGAGAAACCATTTCCACTGGGGACCTGAACAACAAGCAGCCTTTGACCAGATAAAGCAAGAGGTAATTCAAGCAATGGGTCTGGGACCTGTCCGAGATGGTCCAGACATTAAGAACATTTTGTACACGGCTGCAAGTGACAATGGTCCAACCTGGTGCTTGTGGCAAAAAGCTCCGGGTGAGACACGTGGACGACCTATTGGTTTCTGGAGTCGAGGTTACAGAGGTTCAGAGGCTAATTATACTCCAACAGAGAAAGAAATCTTAGCTGCCTATGAAGGAGTGAAAGCATCTTCTGAAGTGATTGGAACTGAATCACAACTTCTCTTAGCTCCCAGATTACCAGTTTTGAATTGGATGTTCAAAGGCAAAGGTTCCACACCACATCATGCCACAGACTCCACATGGTCTAAGTGGATGGCTCTGATAACACAGAGAGCTCGAATGGGAAATCTTGAAAGACCTGGTCTAGTGGAGGTGATCTCAAGTTGGCCTGAAGGTATCAACTGTGCTAAACCTCCAGAGGAGAAAGTAACTCGTGCTGAGGAAGCTCCTCCTTACAATGACCTTTCTGATGATGAAAAGAAATATGCTTTGTTCACAGACGGTTCCTGTCGTCTTGTTGGAAACAAGCGAAGGTGGAAGTCTGCAGTGTGGAGTCCAACACGCCGAGTTGCAGAGGCGAAAGATGGAGAAGGAGAATCCAGTCAGTTCGCAGAGGTAAAAGCTGTCCAGCTAGCTCTCGATGTAGCTGAACGTGAGAGATGGCCAAAGCTTTATCTCTACACCGACTCATGGATTGTAGCCAATGCTCTATGGGGTTGGCTAAAGAACTGGAAGAAGAGTGGTTGGCAGAGAAAAGGAAAACCCATTTGGGCAGCCAATCTATGGCAGGACATTGCTGATCGAATCGAGAGAATTCCAGTGAAAGTGAGACACATCGATGCTCACATTCCTAAGAGCAAAGCTACTGAGGAACAGCAACACAACCATCAGGCAGATCTAGCTGCAAGAGTTTCTCAAGTAGACATGGACTCTAATCTTGATCTCGACTGGAAACACCGAGGTGAGATATTCTTAGCTCGGTGGGCCCATGATTCGTCAGGACATCAAGGCAGAGATGCAACATACCAATGGGCTCGCGACAGATCCATAGACATTTCCATGGATGCTATCACGCAAGTCATCCATGACTGTGACATTTGTGCTGCTATTAAGCAGGCAAAACGACTTAAGCCCTTGTGGTATGGTGACAGATGGTCCAAATATAAATATGGTGAAGCTTGGCAGATTGACTACATCACTCTACCACGTTCTCGTTCTGGTAAGCAATACGTGCTTACTATGGTAGAGGCAAACACTGGATGGTTGGAAACTTATCCAGTTCCACATGCAACTGCACGCAACACCATCCTCGGTCTGGAGAGACAGATCCTGTGGAGACACGGAACTCCAGAGAGGATTGAGTCAGACAACGGAACTCATTTCAAGAACAACCTTGTAAAGAACTGGGCAAAAGAGCACGGTATTGAGTGGATATTCCACATTCCCTACTATGCACCAGCTTCAGGGAAAATTGAACGCTACAACGGTTTGTTGAAGACCACTCTTAAAGCCATGGGGGGTGGATCTTTGAAAAACTGGGAAAACATTTAGCACAAGCAACCTGGCTGGTAAATAGTAGAGGTTCAGTGAACCGAGCTGGACCTGCACATTCAGATTTGCTACGGAAAGTAGAAGGTGATAGAGTTCCTGTTGTTAGAGAAAAGAATCTGTTAGGTAAAACTGTTTGGGTATTTTCACCCTCAGGAGAGGCTAAACCTGTCCGAGGGGTGGTTTCAGCTGAAGGTCCGGGTCACACTTATTGGGTAATGCAAGAGAACGGTGAAATTCAGTGTATTCCACAAAGAAATTTAACTTTAGCTGAAAGAGGTTAACTTCGAACTGCTGTACAGCTACATCGCGCCCAAAAGAAGAATCAACGAGAAATCTACGGTGCACGAACCCTGAGATCCCTGAGAGCCCTGAGTCAACTAAGAGACCCTGAGATTTCCCTGTTTCCCTTTTCTTTGCTTCTTCGGCGAAGAAAATGAACTGTTTTCCATTTTTCTCATTTTCTGATTTTCTTGAACTTTTAAATCATCTACATCTGAGCATAGCCGGAATGGACTATGAACTTTACTCATAAACTGTAAATATCATTTTGGATTGGATGGACAGTATAAACAGTCAATGAAAATTGTTTAGAAGGGGTGGACTGTGGCCGGTTGACGGTGTCCCTTTAAGAAAGGGAATATGGTGGACGGAAGTTGGTAAACGGAAGGAATATTCTAAACAATTTCATTGGTCAAGTGGGAGGAAGCACCATCTGAACTGAGACTGAAATGGGCATTCCCAGCACTTCTCTGTCACTCTTGCTTCCGCATCTTCTCTAGGCAGCAGCTCCCCTGTGCTGGGCTTTCTGCCAAGACTTCGGCCTTGAAGATAAGACTAACTTTTTTTCCAATTAACACAAACTGCTTCTAACATTTTTCTTTCTCTCTTTTCTCCCTCTTTTCCGAACTACTCTGGGGAGAGGGGGGGGGAGAGAGGGGAGAGCGGAGGTGGGGAACACCTCGGCAAGGGGGAACACCTCGGCCGAGGGGGGTTACTCTCATTTCTGTGTTACACTGCTGTATATCTTTGTATATATTGTAGATATTGTAAATTTGTAAATATTCCCCTGCAAAATCCTACACTGCTTTGTAAATATAGCTCCACTGCTTTGCTAATTCGGCTGGTGAGTTTTTTTTTCCTTTCCCTTCAATTTTTTTTTCCCTTTTACCTTACAAGGGGGAAGGGAAGAGGCTTCTTGGCCTCACCCCTTCCAACCCACCACAAGAGCCTACCCAGTCCAGTGAGATAGAGGTGTGGGTTTTTTTTCATTTTAATTTAAAGTGCCTGCAACTCACCAGTAAGCTATATCTGCTATTTAAAAATAGGATATTATCAAAGGGTCTGGAATTCATTCTGTGCAGGGAAAGTGCTAAATCTTCATGCACACTAGAGATACCAAGTGGTACTTCCATAGGAGTAGGGAAAGGACTGAAGTTAGAGATGACTCACACTAAAAGGTTTTCAGTGTCTCTCTCTCTCCCCTCCTCCTTCTCTCCTCTCTAATTTGGCAGCCAAGAAGGTAGGCAAGCTGGAAGCTTTTAGTTCTGCTTGATAGTCTAACAAAATACCTAGTGCAGTTGCAGGGAGCCAGCATAAAAGCATGGTGTCTGATTAGATGAGATACCAGGAGACAAAAAAAAGATTGCAGTGCCTGCTGCGTTGAATCGGAAGTCAGGTTGAAATGAGGTGTTCCTCACACAGACAGCACAGGCACTGGGGAAGAGTATGAAGTGAAAAATGAGCAAATGTAGGGAATGCTAATGTTTTAGAATAAAAGCTGGAGCAGTTGGCAATTAAAAACAACCCCACAAAAAAAACCCACACAACTGAAATCAAACAAACAAAAAACCCAGCCAACCAACCAACCTAACAAAAACCAGCAGTCACATACTCTAATCTTATCACAAAGAGTGTTAGTATCACTAAAAGACACTTAAGCATGTACAGAAGTAGCCTCCATTGAAGGCCAAGGAGGAACTGCAGGTACTCAGTGCCTTCCATAAGGTTGTATACATTCTTTAAAATATATATACCTCTGATTAAATCCCTTCCCAATTAAGGAAGAACATTAAAAAGTCCAAATTTCCCATTTAGTAGAATAGGAGTTGATTGGGAGGGACCTACAATGATCATCTAGTCCAACTGACATGAACACCAGTTTCCTTATGAATTCTAAGTTATATCAAAGGTATTACTAAGTCTGGAATTTCACACAGCTCAATGTAACATCTTCCTTCCTGTTTGACCCACACAAGTAGGTGTGGATGCTAAAACAAAGCAAGGAAAGTAAGATTGAAAATGTTACCAGGTTCAGCAAATAGAAACTAGTTCTTTAAAGAGAAAAGAGGTGTACACAGCTGAGGTATTATTTAAAAAAAAGAAAAGAAAAAAGGACTAAACAGACTACATCCACTGAACTGATTTATCTTTGTTCCTAATGTTATTACTTGCACTGACTGCTCATTTACTAGCACTTGTGGGAAACAGTAGTGGGTGATGGGCAGGGAGGCACAGGAGTGCCCTTAATGCAGAAAGTGACTGCTCATTTCAAGATCCTCCATGACCTTCTCTATCCCTCATAAGTGGGAGGGTGAGAGCAAGCAATGAAAAAAACCAAGCTAATTTTCCTCCTTTTTCAGTATTAAGCATTCTGCAATGCTCAACTTCCTTTAACTCCTACTAAACATGAAAAATATCATCTTACATGTCAGGCTTTAAGAATTTTTTAATTTAATTTTCATTAAAAATAAATATTTGAAAAATAATTTTAAAGTGTTTGCAATCATGCAGATGAATCTTGATCTCAGCTCTGTTCAAATTCCCAGTCTCTGTGTAATTACTTGTGTAAAACACCTCTTGTGAATAGCAAGTAAATCATTAATGATGAGACTCTTTGGGATGGTTTCGAAGAGACCCAGCTGCTGTCTTTATGCTAAAAAACATCCATAAAGCAACAGTGATTAAACAACGTGGTATTTTTGCATGTCAGAGATGTGCTTGGATATTAATCATGCTTAGATGTGAATATCAAATCACCACTCTGAAAAGCAGTTACAGCTCCCATTTACAGACTGGTAATTTGAGGCACAGGTGAAGTGACTTGCTTCATATCGCACAGCAGATCTAAAGTCACAATCCTGGTTATAGCAGGGGAGGATTTCACTTTGTTTCTTTCCTTTTCATCCACTTTTTTTTTTTTTTCCAAATGAAACAAAAAAAGACCCCAAATAACAGTCTAGGTTCTTTGATGACAATGAAAGATCACAAGCAAACAAGAAAACCAAACAATCCAAAATCCAGAACCCAGGAAATGGGAAAAACATACTGCCAATGTTAGAAAATAGGAATTCAAATTAGAAAAAAAAATCCTAACATTGTGCAATCTTTTTTTTATCCTCTAAAAGGAAATATAGCCACACATTTTGCAGAATGAACAGCCCTTCGCAGGCCCTAAATCAGACACCAAAAAATATTTCTCCTGTCCTAAATCATAGCTCTACCCTCATTACAGAAATATATATATATGTAGAACAAGGGAGAGAAAAATGAGAATTGCTCTGTTTAATTGCGATAATAACAAGGACTGTTTAGTATATCTACAAGACATGTTTTTGCATAAAATATGCTGGGTTTGCAAGTGACTCTCAGAAGTAATTTTCCACTGTTTGTGTTTATATATAAATACATGCATATGAAACATTCACTGAAGCATATATATAAAAAATGTTTCATAAGCCCAGTGGAACAACAGCTGTAAATCATTACCAAAATTAGAAACTAAAACCTTCATTTGTGTCAGCTGTATAGAGGGTAGGAAGTTATTTATAAGATACCATAAATATATAGTTGAATTTCCTACTGAACTCAAAAAAGGTACACTAGCTATTCATAAAGCTGAGTCAGTGACTGTAAGAAGATGAGTTTGCAGAGCAGTGCTGAGCTGGACTAGGGCGATCACTGTGACATTTAGTGGTTACAATACCACTGGAACAGCAATCAACTCCTCCAGAGGAAGTAGTAATGTGCTTACTCAAATTTTCTGCCCTCCCTCAGGTTCATGAATTCACAATCTGAAAGTCTTCAACAGTCTTAAATCCAGAGACAATAGTGGTCCTTCACTTCCTCATACAGGAAGCCTTAATTTACAAGGATGGGTCACTTTAATTGCTACTCTGGTTTCTCTGCTTGAGCTGTTGGTAAAGATCTATGGCAAAACATATGGATGTTGAAGTAATAGCTGTGTCAGACCATTGTGTCTGCAGCTACTGTCTTATAAACTTTGCACTCAGAATATTTTGTAAAGAACTTGTAGGCAGTAGGTTTATGTCCTGACATTTGCAAACTACCTACGAAGTAAATCAGTATGTCTCAACAGTTAGCAAGCCTTGAAGATAGGGAGTGAGCTCTGAAATGATGAGGAAGCCAGGGACTCCATAATGCTAAAAGCCTGTTGTAATGGGTTGGGGCAAACCCCCTCCCCACCACAGGGCAGAAACAATGACTCAGACAAAGGGATTGCAAAAGTGATGGAAAGTTTAAATAGAAAAACAATTTAAAAACAAACAACAATGAAAGCTTTACAGAGAACCACAAGCACCGTGACAAAGAGAGAGATCCCAGAACATGCCCAAGAACATCCCATCCCCACCTAGGGGTACACCCAAACACCCCCAGGGCTCATTCCCCCCCCCCCAACCCAGCCTTGGGCCTGGGCAGGCCCAAGGGAGGCGGCTCACGCCATTTTACCTAGGCTGCAGCTGGGGACGAAAGAGGAAGTGAAGACCCCGCATGGGCATTTTATAGGGGAGCAGGGCATTATGGGAAATGGAATACCTGCCTGGGACCACCCCCTGGGCTGGGCCCACCCATAGGGACCTCCCAGGTGTGTTCTGTGCAGTGGCATCCGGGCCAGCACCCAGCCTAAACCATCACACCTGTTTAAACAATTTGTATTTTTAAGTCCTTCTGTTAGTCAAATCCTGATGTGAGTGCTTCCTCTTGCTTAGAGTAATAAATAGAGAAAAGTTCAAGCTCACATTCTATATCCAAATATATTTGGAATATGATATTTTGGTGCTTCTTAACTGTCAACACTGATGTTACCAAAAAAGATTTAGATTATAGCAATATTTAAAGACACCATTCTTCATTGTGAGGGTGAAAAATCATACCCTCCAGTGCAGTATGAGGTATGTGTAATAGGGAATAAAGTGTCCTGCAACTATCTCTGAGCCTTGCAGTGTCCATTGCTAATGGCAACCCTCTTCCAGGTTACTAGCTGTCACTGCAGCACAGAAAGTGAGAGGGCACTCACTCCATCTCTGTCTTCAAAAATGACTAGCCTGTCTGCCTGCTGGCACTCTTCAAATGTCAAAATGCTTGCTCCTACCACATCAGATGCTATACAGCTTGTTTTCCCCTTTTAATCTTAAACTACTACAGCCTCCACAGGCAAGCCTGAGAGAACAGGAGGGGAAAGGAGATGAGAGCTCCCATTGCCCAAAGAGAGGTCAGAATTAGCAATAACTTTCCATTTATTTCAGTATAGGATGCAGCCAGCTCTTTCCTCTTGTCGAGGGGTTGGAAGGGAAAGGCCGTGCCTTCTCCTCCCCCCGGAAAGTGAAGAAAAAAAAACTCACAGCTGAATTAGCAAAGCAGTGGGTGCTGTATATTTACAAAGCAATTTAGGGAACGCAGGGAAATATATACAGAATTTACAGGATTTATAATATATACAAAAATATACAACAAAGTAGCACAGAAATGAGAGTTCCCCCCTCTGCTGAGGGGATTCCCCACCTCTGCTCCCCCTTCTCTCCCCCTTTCCCCAGAGAGGGTTAGAAAGAGTGAAAAGAGAAAAAAGAGCAGTGATTAATTAGAAGCAGTTAGGCCGTTACGTGTTAGAAAGTTCTTATCTCTTCCCAAGGCCAAGTCTGGCCGAAAGCCCAGAAGCAGCGAGCTGCAAGCCACCCAAGGAGGGGAAGACACACTGACCAGAGAAGTGCAGGAATGCCCAGGATACTCTGCTGCACTCCCAGTTCAAAAGGTGCTTCCTCCCAATCTACCAATGAAATTAGTTTAGACCCGTCATTTCGTTTACAAACATCCAACCACCATATTCCCTTTCTTAAGGGGACAGCCTCAAACAGTCACAGTCCACCCCTTCTAAACAATTTCATTGGCTGTTCATACTGTCCATCCAATCCAAAACGATATTTACAGTTTGTGAGTAAAGTTCATAGTCCATCCAGCTATGCTCAGATGTAGATGATTCAAAAGTCCAAGAAAATCAGAAAATGAGAAAAATAGAAAAAAGTTCATTTCTTCACCGACAAAGCAAAGAAAAGGGAAACAGGGATTCTCAGGGTCTCTTAGTCAGGGATCTCAGGGTTCGTGCACCGTAGATTCCTCATTGACTCTTCCTTTGGATGCAATGTAGCTATACAACAGTTTGAAAATAACCTCTTTCAGCTAAAGTTAAATTTCTTTGTGGAATACACTGAATTTCACCATTCTCTTGCATTACCCAATAAGTGTGACCCGGACCTTCAGCTGAAACCACCCCTCAGACAGGTTTAGCCTCTCCTGAGGGTGAAAATACCCAAACAGTTTTACCTAACAGGTTCTTTTCTCTAACCACAGGAACTCTATCACCTTCTACTTTCCGTAGCAAATCTGAATGTGCAGGTCCAGCTCGGTTCACTGAACCTCTACTATATATCAGCCAGGTTGCTTGTGCTAAATGTTTTTCCCAGTTTTTCAAAGATCCACCCCCCATGGCTTTAAGAGTGGTCTTCAACAAACCGTTGTAGCGTTCAATTTTCCCTGAAGCTGGTGCATAGTAGGGAATGTGAAATATCCACTCAATACCGTGCTCTTTTGCCCAGTTCTTTACAAGGTTGTTCTTGAAATGAGTTCCGTTGTCTGACTCAATCCTCTCTGGAGTTCCATGTCTCCACAGGATGTGTCTTTCCAGACCGAGAATGGTGTTGCGTGCAGTTGCATGTGGAACTGGATAAGTTTCCAACCATCCAGTGTTTGCCTCTACCATAGTAAGCACATATTGCTTACCAGAACGAGAACGTGGTAGAGTGATGTAGTCAATCTGCCAAGCTTCACCATATTTGTACTTGGACCATCTGTCACCATACCACAAGGGCTTAAGTCGTTTTGCCTGCTTAATAGCAGCACAAATGTCACAGTCATGGATGACTTGCGTGATAGCATCCATGGAAATATCTATGGATCTGTCATGAGCCCATTGGTATGTTGCATCTCTGCCTTGATGTCCTGACAAATCATGAGCCCACCGAGCTAAGAATATCTCACCTCGGTGTTTCCAGTCGAGATCAAGATTAGAGTCCATGTCTACTTGAGAAATTCTTGCAGCTAGATCTGCCTGATGGTTGTGTTGCTGTTCCTCAGTAGCTTTGCTTTTAGGAATGTGAGCATCGATGTTTCTCACTTTCACTGGAATTCTCTCAACTCGATCAGTAATGTCCTACAACAGGTTGGCTGCCCAAATGGGTTTTCCTTTCCTCTGCCAACCACTCTTCTTCCAGTTCTTTAGCCAATCCCATAGAGCATTGGCTACCATCCATGAGTCGGTGTAGAGATAAAGCTTTGGCCATCTCTCACGTTCAGCCACATCGAGAGCAAGCTGGACAGCTTTTACCTCTGCAAACTGACTGGAATCTCCTTCTCCATCCTTCGCCTCTGCAACTCGGCATGTTGGACTCCACACTGCAGACTTCCACCTTCGCTTGTTTCCAACAAGACGACAGGAACCGTCTGTGAACAAAGCATATTTCTTTTCATCATCAGAAAGGTCATTGTAAGGAGGAGCTTCCTCAGCACAAGTTACTTTCTCCTCTGGAGGTTTAGCACACATGGTATCTTCAGGTCAGCTTGAGATCACCTCCACTAGACCAGGTCTTTCAAGATTTCCCATTCGAGCTCTCTGTGTTATCAGAGCCATCCACTTAGACCATGTGGAGTCTGTGGCATGATGTGGTGTGGAGCCTTTGCCTTTGAACATCCAATTCAAAACTGGCAATCTGGGAGCTAAGAGAAGTTGGGATTCAGTTCAAATTACCTCAGAAGATGCTTTTACTCCTTCATAGGCAGCTAAAATTTCTTTCTCTTTTGGAGTATAATTAGCCTCTGAACCTCTGTAACCTCGACTCCAGAAACCAAGAGGTTGCCCACGTGTCTCACCTGGAGCTTTTTGCCATAAGCACCAGGTTGGACCATTGTCACTTGCGGTCGTGTACAAAATGTTCTTAATGTCTGGACCATCTCGGACAGGTCCCAGACCCATTGCTTGAACTACCTCTTGCTTTATCTGGTCAAAGGCTGCTTGTTGTTCAGGTCCCCAGTGGGAATGGTTTCTCTTTTGAGTCACATCATACAGAGGTTTCACAATCTGACTGTATCCAGGAATGTGCAGTCTCCAAAATCCCACTATCCCCAAGAAACGTAGGGTCTCTTGCTTGTTTGTGGGATTTGCCATGGTAGAGACTCTATTTACCACATCCACTGGAATGTGTCCGCGTCCATCCTGCCACCGCACTCCCAGAAACTGAATCTCTGTGGTAGGTCCTTTCACCTTGTCTCGCTTGATGGCAAAACCTGCATTCAGAAGAATGTCAATGATTTTGTTACCTTTCTCGAAGACTTCCTCAGCAGTTTTACCCCAGACGATGATATCATCGATGAACTGGATGTGTTCTGGAGCACCACCTTTCTCCAGACCATCATGGATCACTGCATGACAGATGCTTGAGCTGTGGATCCAGCCCATTGGCAATCTGTTGAAAGTGTACTGGATTCCTCTCCAGGTGAAAGCAAACCGAGGCCGGCTTTCCTCTGCTATGGGAATAGAGAAAAATGCATTAGCAATGTCTATGGTAGCATACCATTTGGCCTCTTTGGATTCCAGCTCATACTGGAGTTCCATCATGTCTGGTACTGCTGCATTCATAGGTGGTGTCACTTCATTTAGGGCTCGGTAGTTGACCGTCAGACGCCAGTCTCCATTCTGCTTCCGCACAGGCCACACTGGACTGTTGAAAGGTGAATGAGTTTGGCTGACGACTTTCTGACTCTCCAACTGATGAATCAGATTCTGAATGGGCAACAAAGAGTCACGGTTGGTTCTATATTGTCTGTGTGTGATGCGCAGTCTGAGAAGCAACCAACAATTTAATGTCCTGCATCTTATGTTGTCCCTCAACTGCAGATTAGAATAGAATAAACCTTTATTAGAATAAACCAAATCAGGTTGGAAGAGACCTTCAAGATCATCGTGTCCAACCCATCAACCAATCCAACCCACCCAAACAGCTAACCCATGGCACCAAGCACCCCATCAAGTCTCCTTCTGAACACCTTCAATGACGGCGACTCCACCACCTCCCCGGGCAACCCATTCCATTGCGCAATCACTCTTTCTGTATAGAACTTCTTCCTAACATCCAACCTGAACCTCCCCTGGTGCAGCCTGAGACTGTGTCCTCTTGTTCTGGTACTGGGTGATTGGGAGAAGAGACCATCATCAGCCTGTCTACAACCTCCCTTCAGGTAGTTGTAGAGAATAATAAGGTCACCCCTGAGTCTCCTCCCCTCCAGGTGTGGTGGGTGAAAGGGTAAGGCCGAGAAGCCTCTTCCCTTCCCCCTTGTAAGTAAAAGGGAAAAAAAAAATTGAAGGGAAAGGAAAAAAATCTCACCAGCTGAATTAGCAAAGCAGTGGAGCTATATTTACAAAGCAGTGTAGGATTTTGCAGGGGAATATTTACAAATTTACAATATCTACAATATATACAAAGATATACAACAGAGTAACACAGAAATGAGAGTAACCCCCCTCGGCCGAGGGGGATCCTCACCTCCGCTCTCCCCTCTCTTCCCCCCTTTCCCCAGAATAGTTCGGAAAAGAGGGAGAAAGAAGAAAGAAAGAAGTTAAAAGCAGTTTGTGTTAATTAGAAGCAGTCAATACAGACCTGGTTAATCTTATCTTCAAGGCCGAGGCCTTGGCAGAAAGCCCAGCACAGCAAAGAGTTGCTGCCTTGTGGAAAGGCGGAAGCAAGAGTGACAGAGAAGTGCTGGGAATGCCCACTTCACTCTCAGGCCAGATAGTGCTTCCTCCCACTCGACCAATGAAAATTAGTTTAGAGTATTCCTTCTGTTTACCAACTTCCGTCCACCATACTCCCTTTCTTAAGGGGACAGCGTCAACCGGGCACACCAGGCTAAGCAACCCCAGCTCCCTCAGCCTCTCCTCATAGGGCTTATGTTCCAAACCCCTCACCAACTTCGTTGCTCTTCTCTGGACTCGTTCCAGCAAGTCAACATCCTTCCTAAACTGAGGGGCCCAGAACTGGACACAGTACTCGAGGTGTGGCCTAACCAGTGCAGTGTACAGGGGCAGAATGACCTCCCTGCTCCTGCTGGCCACACTGTTCTTGATGTAGGCCAGGATGCCATTGGCCCTCTTGGCTGCCTGGGCACACTGCAGGCTCATGTTCATCCTACCATCAACCAGCACCCCCAGGTCCCTCTCTGCCTGGCTGCTCTCCAGTCACTCTGACCCCAGCCTGTAGCACTGCATGGGGTTGTTGTGGCCGATGTGCAGAACCCGGCACTTGGATGTGTTAAATCTCATGTCGTTGGACTCTGCCCATCTGTCCAGCCTTTCGAGGTCCCTCTGCAGAGCCTCTCTACCCTCCAGCAGATCAACTCTTGCCCCCAGCTTGGTGTCGTCAGCAAATTTACTGATGATGGACTCAATGCCCTCATCCAGATCATCAATAAAGATGTTAAAGAGCACAGGGCCGAGCACTGATCCTTGGGGCACACCACTAGTGACTGGCCGCCAGCTGGATGTGGCACCATTCACCACCACTCTCTGGGTTCAGCCCTCCAGCCAGTTCCTAACCCATCGCAGTGTGCTCCTGTCCAAGCCATGGGCTGACAGCTTGGCCAGCAGTTTGCTATGGGGGACGGTGTCCAAGGCCTTGCTGAGGTCCAGGTAGACTACATCCACAGGCCTCCCCACATCCACCAGGCGGGTCACCTGATCATAGAAGGAGATCAGGTTGGTCAGGCAGGACCTGCCCTTCCTAAATCCATGCTGGCTAGGCCTGATCCCTTGGCCATCCTCTAAGTGCTGTGTTATTGCACTCAGGATGACCTGTTCCATGATCTTGCCTGGCACTGAGGTCAGGCTGACAGGCCTGTAATTCCCTGAATCGTCCAACCGGCCCTTCTTATGGATGGGCACCACGTTGGCCAGCTTCCAGTCCTCTGGGACCTCACCAGTGAACCAGGACGGCTGGAAAATTATGGAGAGTGGTTTGACCAGCTCATCTGCCATCTCTCTCAGCACCCTAGGATGAATCCCATCTGGTCCCATGGACTTGTAGGGATCCAAGTTGCTAAGGAGAGTTCCAACCACCTCCTCATGGAACACAGGGAAACTGTGCAGCTCCCTGGCTCCTTCTGCCAGCTCTGCAGGCCAGTTGTCAGGAAGACGTTCTGCCCTTCTATTAAAAATTGAGGCAAAGAAGGTGTTAAGTATCTCTGCCTTTTCCTCATCCTTTGTTACAATGTTCCCCTCCGTATCCACCAAGGAGTGGAGGTTGTCCTTCCCCTTCCTCTTACTATTAATGTATTTATAGAAGGACTTTTTGTTGTCCTTCGCAGTAGAGGCCAGTTTAAGCTCCAAGTGTGCTTTTGCCTCCCTAATTCTCTTCCTACAAGACCTAACAACATCCTTAAACATTCTGTGGGTTGCCTCCCCTCTCTCCAAAGGTGATACACCCTCCTTTTTTCCCTCAGTTCCATTAAAAGTTCATGAACCATCCAGGCTGGCCGTCTGCCCCGGCAGCTCATCTTCCGGCACATTGGCACAGCCTGTCCCTGAGCCTTCAACAATTCTTCATTGAAGTAGGTCCAGCTCTCCTGGACCCCTTTGTTTTTAAGGGCTTTATCCCAAGGAACCCTCTGAATTAGTTCCTTGAGTAACCCGAAGTCTGCCCTCCGGAAGTCCAGAGTGGAGGTCTTCTTGCCGCCCCTCTTGGCTTGACCAAAAACCGAGAATTCAATTATCTCGTGGTCACTGGACCCCAAACACCCTCCAACCATCACATCGCCCACCAGTCCTTCCCTGTTGGTGAAGAGGAGGTCAAGCATAGCCTTGCCCCTGGTAGGCTCTCGCAGCACCTGGGATAAGAAGCTGTCCTCCATGCATTCTAAGAACCTTCTAGACTGTCTCCTCTCTGCCGCGTTGAGATCCCAGCAGATGTCAGGCAGGTTGAAGTCGCCCATGAGAACAAGGTCCGGGGATCTTGATACAGCCCTAAGCTGCCTCTAGAATGCTTCATCAACATCTTCCTCCTGGTTGTGTGGTCTATAACAGACTCCAACCAGGGTGTCTGCCCTGCTGGTCTTCCCTCTAATTCTTATCTGCAAGCATTCAACCCGATCATCCCTAATCTCCATCTCAATGGCATCTAGTGCCTTCCTGATGTACAGGGCCACCCCTCCACCCCTTCTTCCTCGCCTGTCTCTCCTGAAGAGTTTGTAACCGTCAATTGCAGCGCTCCAGTCATGTGAGTCGTCCCACCACGTCTCTGTGATGGCAACTACATCATAATTTTCCTGCTGCATCAAGGCTTCCAGCTCCTCCTGTTTGTTACCCATGCTTCGTGCATTAGTGTACATGCACTTCAGCTGGGCTGCTGGTTTCACCTCCGACTCTAGCTTGTTGCCCCCAGACTCTTGTCTGAGAGGACTATTTTCAGCCCCTTCCCCCTTCAAAACTAGTTTAAAGCCCTGTCGATGAGACCCGCCAATTCCCTTCCCAGGATCTTTTTATCTTTGGGGGACAGTCCGTTCTCATATACAGTGATCTTTCCCCTTCTCTGGGACAGATGTACTCTATCTGTTGCCAGCTGGCCTAGTGCAGTAGAAAGTTTCCCAATATCAAAAAAACCAAAATTCTTTGACTGCACCAGCCTCTAAGCCACTTGTTAACTATAGCTGCTGACCTGTTCCTTACTGTATTCCCTCCTGCAGTTAAGGGTATTGATGAAAAAATTATTTGTGCCCCTGACCCCTCAACCAGGTCTCCCAGGGCCCTGAAGTCATCATTGATAGCCCTGGGAGTTCTGGTTGCAACATCATCATTCCCTAACTGCATAACTAGTAAAGGGTAGCAGTCAGAGGGCTGCACCAGTCTGGGCAGCCTACTGGTGACATCATTAACTTGGGCTCCTGGCAGACAACAGAGTTCCCTATGAGATGGGTCAGGCCGACATATAGGGCCCTCCATTCCCCTCAGAAGGGAATCACCAATAAAAATTACCCTCATCAGAAAGCTCAGGTCTAGCAGACAGCTTCAATTTTTGTCCATCAATTTCTATAGAAGCTACTCTAAAAGCCCATTTGTAACCTCTAGGGTCTTTGAAACGCCCTTCTCTCAGAAAATCAATTCCCAAACTACAAGGTGCGTCAGGTCCGGTCACAACTGTATGCTTCCTCCATTGTTTACCAGTTAAACTTATATTAATCTCCACCTTACTAAACTCTTGAGATCCACCAGTGACTCCCAGAATAGTTATAGACTCTGATCCCTGATAATTTGATGGCATTATGGCGCACTGAGCTCCTGTGTTAACCAAGGTCCTGTACTTCTGAAACTGTGAAGTGCCAGGCCACTGGATGTACACATCTGTCGTAGGGTTGGAAGGGTAAGGCCAAAAAGCCTTCTCCCTACCCCCTGTAATGTAAAGGGAAAGAAAATTGAAGGGAGTGGAAAAAAAACCTCAGAGCTGAATTAGCAAAGCAGTGGAGCTGTATATTTACAAAGCAATGTAGGATATGCAGGGGAATATACACAAATTTACAATATTTACAATATATACAAAGATATACAATAAAGTAACACAGAAATGAGAGTTCCCCCCTCTTCTGAGGGGGTTCCCCACCTCCGCTTTCCCCTCTCTCCCCCCTTTGCCCAGAGCGGGTTAGAAACAGAGAGAAAAGAGAGAAAAAAAAACTTAGAAACAGTTATGTGTTAATTGGAAAGCAGTTAATACAGACCTTAGTAGCTTATCAGTTTGTGGCCGGTTGACGTTGCCCCCTTAAGAAAGGGAATATGGTGGACGGAAGTTGGTAAACGGAAGAAATAGTCCAAACTAATTTTCATTGGACGAGTGGGAGGAAGCACCTTCTGAACTGGAGTGAAATGGGCATTTCCAGCACTTCTCTGTCACTCTTGTTTCCGCTTCTCCACGGTGCAGCAACTCTCTGGCTGTGCTGGGCTTTCTGCCAAGGCCTCGGCCTTGAGGATAAGATAACCAGGCCTTCTTTCTCTTTCTCCCTCTTTTCCGAACTATTCTGGGGAAAGGGGGGAAGAGAGGGGAGAGCGGAGGTGGGGAAACCCCTCGGCCGAGGGGGGTTACTCTCATTTCTGTGTTACTCTGTTGTATATCTTTGTATATATTGTAGATATTGGAAATTTGTAAATATTCCCCTGCAAACCCTACACTGCTTTGTAAATATAGCTCCACTGCTTTGCTAATTCAGCTGGTGAGTTTTTTTTCCCTTTCCCTTCAAATTTTTCTTTTCCCTTTTACCTTACAAGGGGGAAGGGAGGAGGCTTCTTGGCTTTACCCTTCCACCCACCACATTTTTTTTATTGGCGTACCCAATGTGCGGCAGATAATTAGTTTACTTTATTACTTGATTGATTTAGTGTTTTCTAGCTGAATTAGCAAACATGAAGGTCTTGTGGTTTGTGGAGCGATGATTCTTTTCAATTTTTGGGGCTCTGGTTTACAGATATTGTTTGGGTTTGATTTTGGATTACCTGGGTAAATATTTGGTGCGGACAATTTATATGTGGGTTATGTATAGAGTTAAATTATGGTATGGAAAATGTATTAATTTCTTATGGCCAGTGAGATACAGGAATGTTACCTCCACCACTCTCCCAATTGAGATAAAAGGTTTTAAGATTCCGCCTGAGGAGAGAGTAACTTTAAGTGATGCCTGGGACCCAAAGGTGATTTATTTCATGTGTATAATCCTGCTCTCAGTGATAATTAACGTGTATCTGCTGGTCTCTTTGCGGCGAGAGAGAAAGGTGTCCAGAGCTTGTTTTGTTATTAAAACTAGATCAAAAAGAAAACGCCGTGGCTCTGGATCAGTCCCAGAGTCATCTAGTGATGAGGAAGGTGGAGACTCTCTGTCAGTTAAAAAGAAGGCTAAAAAGTCAATTGGTAAAGCAGCTCTAAATGACTTTGCTGATTCCAGCAAGCTGCCAAGGGCGTCAGCTGGTATCAACATGGCTCCTACTCCTTCTCCTCCCTCTTCTTCTTCGTCGGCCATTAACGGAGCAACGTCACTTCCACCTACTCCCTCGGTGGGACCGGAAGTCACTGCCCCAGCAGCTGATTTATCTCAGGACCTGTCAGCTTCCATTAAGGTGGCTGTAAATTCAAACACAGCTCCAGTTAAGGTGGCTCCTTTAAAGACTAGAGGTGCAAAGGCCAAAGATGGAGAAGAAGAGGAGCTGGAGACTGATCCTGGTGAGGGGCCCTCTACTCTAAGAGATCCTGCTCAGGAGGAAGAGAAGGTTTGTTTTAAAGATCTAGCTAACCTAGTGAGATCAAAGCAGGATACAGATGAAGCAAGGAAAGCATATGGCAAAGGTGGTTCTCAGATTAAAGAGATCCTTAGGAGAATGACAGCAGGATTATATGGACAAAAAATTCAGGGAGATGAAGAGGAAGATGATATTTTGGAATGTTCTTCGCTCCGAGAGGAATTGCGTTATGTCCGTAAAGATTTCACCAGGGCAGATAAGGAACCAGTTCTAGCTTGGCTTAGTAGGTGTTATGATACAGGTGCTCCGGCTCTAACAGTTGGAGACAAGTCAGCAGCTCAGTTAGGAACTCTCTCAAGGGATAATGGAATAGATAGACATCTAGGCAGAGCTCTCGGTAAGGTTAATCTGTGGATACGCCTTTTAATGGCGGTTGCCCTGAGATACCCTTCCCGAGATGATCTTCCATGGAATCCTAAACCCTGGACTACTATAGATGAGGGAATTAAGCGCTTGAGAGAATTTGCTGTTAGAGAGCTACTCTATGGTGAACATGAAACTCTGAATCCTGATGACATTCCTGTGGGTATTGGTCTTGCTAAAAAGATCATCAAACTTGCTCCTTCCAATGATGCAAACATTCTGGCAAGCAGAATTGTGTCAAGAAGTTATGGTGGAGCTTCTCCTACGGTTGGCCAATTCAGTGATCAAATGAGACAATTGGAGGATAGCATGACACGTGGTTCTTTGGTTTCAGCCATTGAAACTCTGTCTGGAAAAATTGAGAATTGCATGAAGGATCTGAAAGATTCCATATACCAATTGGCACAAAGGGATAATTTCAATTCTTCCTCCAGGTGGGTACAAGTTTCATCTGTGAGGAATACACGTCCTCCAAGGAGGTCATTCCAGAACAGCTCATTCCAAAACAGGTCATTCCAAAACAGACCACCAAGGCAATCACGTAGAACTATTTGGATAACTCTGCGTGATCAGTTTGGTGAGAACATGAACCGCTGGGATGGCCAACCAACTGCTAATCTTTTCAGGAGACTGAGGGAATTGCAAAGTGGCAGAACCTGAGGTAGCAATACCAGAAGGGTAGCTGTTACTTCCACAGTTCCCCAGAACGACTCTTATGGCTCCAACAGTGGCTCCGGTTATAACATGCAAAGTTATAACCCTGCAAACTATGTGCAATGCACATGTGCGCTTGTTCCCCATAACTAGGGGTGCCCTGCCTCCCGCCAGGGGGAGGAGAGGGATAACAGAGATAACAGAATCTATTGGGATGTGTACATCCAGTGGCCTGGCACTTCGCAATTTCGGAAGTACAGGGCCTTGGTTGACACAGGAGCTCAGTGCACCATAATACCATCAAATTATCAGGGATCAGAGTCTATAACTATTCTGGGAGTCACTGGTGGATCTCAGGAGTTAAGTAAGGTAGAGGTTAATATAAGTTTAACTGGTAAACAATGGAAGAAGCATACAGTTGTGACCGGACCTGATGCACCTTGTATTCTGGGAATTGATTTTCTAGAGAGAAGGGCGTTTCAAAACCCTAGAGGTTACAAATGGGCTTTCGGAGTAACTTCTATAGAAATTGATGGACAAAAATTGAAGCTGTCTGCCAGACCTGAACTTTCTGATGAATCTGCAGTTGTGGGACAACATAAGATACAGGACATTAAATTGCCGGTTGCTTCTCAGACTGTGCATCACAGACAATACAGAACCAACCGTGACTCTTTGTTGCCCATTCAGAATCTGATTCGTCAGTTGGAGAGTCAGAAAGTCGTCAGCAAAACTCATTCACCTTTCAACAGTCCAGTGCGGCCTGTGCGGAAGCAGAATGGAGACTGGCGTCTGACGGTCAACTACCGAGCCCTAAATGAAGTGACACCACCTATGAGTGCAGCAGTACCAGACATGATGGAGCTACAGTATGAGCTGGAATCCAAAAATGCCAAATGGTATGCTACCATAGACATTGCTAATGCATTTTTCTCTATTCCCATAGCAGAGGAATGCAGGCCTCAGTTTGCTTTCACCTGGAGAGGAATCCAGTACACTTTCAACAGACTGCCAATGGGCTGGATCCACAGCTCAAGCATCTGTCATGCAGTGATCCACGATGCTCTGGAGAAAGGAGGTGCTCCAGAACACATCCAGTTCATCGATGATATCATCGTCTGGGGTAAAACTGCTGAGGAAGTCTTCGAGAAAGGTAACAAAATCATTGACATTCTTCTGAATGCAGGTTTTGCCATCAAACGAGACAAGGTGAAAGGACCTACCACAGAAATTCAGTTTCTGGGAGTGCGATGGCGGAATGGACGCCGACACATTCCTGCGGATGTGGTAAATAGAGTCTCTACCATGGCAAATCCCACAAACAAGCAAGAGACCCTACGTTTCTTGGGGATAGTGGGATTTTGGAGACTGCACATTCCTGGATACAGTCAGATTGTGAAACCTCTGTATGATGTGACTCGAAAGAGAAACCATTTCCACTGGGGACCTGAACAACAAGCAGCCTTTGACCAGATAAAGCAAGAGGTAGTTCAAGCAATGGGTCTGGGACCTGTCCGAGATGGTCCAGACATTAAGAACATTTTGTACACGGCTGCAAGTGACAATGGTCCAACCTGGTGCTTGTGGCAAAAAGCTCCAGGTGAGACACCTGGACGACCTCTTGGTTTCTGGAGTCGAGGTTACAGAGGTTCAGAAGCTAATTATACTCCAACAGAGAAAGAAATCTTATCTGCCTATGAAGGAGTAAAAGCATCTTCTGAAGTGATTGGAACTGAATCACAACTTCTCTTAGCTCCCAGATTACCAGTTTTGAATTGGATGTTCAAAGGCAAAGGTTCCACACCACATCATGCCACAGACTCCACATGGTCTAAGTGGATGGCTCTGATAACACAGAGAGCTCGAATGGGAAATCTTGAAAGACCTGGTCTAGTGGAGGTGATCTCAAGCTGACCTGAAGATACCATGTGTGCTAAACCTCCAGAGGAGAAAGTAACTTGTGCTGAGGAAGCTCCTCCTTACAATGACCTTTCTGATGATGACAAGAAATATGCTTTGTTCACAGACGGTTCCTGTCGTCTTGTCGGAAACAAGCGAAGGTGGAAGTCTGCAGTGTGGAGTCCAACACGCCGAGTTGCAGAGGCGAAAGATGGAGAAGGAGAATCCAGTCAGTTCGCAGAGGTAAAAGCTGTCCAGCTAGCTCTCGACGTGGCTGAACGTGAGAGATGGCCAAAGCTTTATCTCTACACCGACTCCTGGATGGTAGCCAATGCTCTATGGGGTTGGCTAAAGAACTGGAAGAAGAGTGGTTGGCAGAGAAAAGGAAAACCCATTTGGGCAGCCAACCTGTGGCAGGACATTGCTGATCGAATCGAGAGAATTCCAGTGAAAGTGAGACACATCGATGCTCACATTCCGAAGAGCAAAGCTACTGAGGAACAGCAACACAACCATCAGGCAGATCTAGCTGCAAGAGTTTCTCAAGTAGACATGGACTCTAATCTTGATCTCGACTGGAAACACCGAGGTGAGATATTCTTAGCTCGGTGGGCTCATGATTCATCAGGACATCAAGGCAGAGATGCAACATACCAGTGGGCTCGTGACAGATCCATAGACATTTCCATGGATGCTATCACACAAGTCATCCATGACTGTGACATTTGTGCTGCTATTAAGCAGGCAAAACGACTTAAGCCCTTGTGGTATGGTGACAGATGGTCCAAGTACAAGTATGGTGAAGCTTGGCAGATTGACTACATCACTCTACCACGTTCTCGTTCTGGTAAGCAATACGTACTTACTATGGTAGAGGCAAACACTGGATGGTTGGAAACTTATCCAGTTCCACATGCAACTGCACGCAACACCATTCTCGGTCTGGAGAGACAAATCCTGTGGAGACACGGAACTCCAGAGAGGATTGAGTCAGACAATGGAACTCATTTCAAGAACAACCTTGTAAAGAACTGGGCCAAAGAGCACGGTATTGAGTGGATATTCCACATTCCCTACTATGCACCAGCTTCAGGGAAGATTGAACGCTACAACGGTTTGTTGAAGACCACTCTTAAAGCCATGGGGGGTGGATCTTTGAAAAACTGGGAAAAACATTTAGCACAAGCAACCTGGCTGGTAAATAGTAGAGGTTCAGTGAACCGAGCTGGACCTGCACATTCAGATTTGCTACGGAAAGTGGAAGGTGATAGAGTTCCTGTTGTTAGAGAAAAGAATCTGTTAGGTAAAACTGTTTGGGTATTTTCACCCTCAGGAGAGGCTAAACCTGTCCGAGGGGTGGTTTCAGCTGAAGGTCCGGGTCACACTTATTGGGTCATGCAAGAGAATGGTGAAATTCAGTGTATTCCACAAAGAAATTTGACTTTAGCTGAAAGAGGTTAACTTCAAACTGTTGTACAGCTACATCGCGACCAAAAGAAGAATCAACGAGGAATCTACGGTGCACGAACCCTGAGATCCCTGAGAGCCCTGAGTCAACTAAGAGACCCTGAGAATCCCTGTTTCCCTTTTTCTTCGCTTCGTCGGTGAAGAAATGAACTGTTTTCCATTTTTCTCATTTTCTGATTTTCTTGGACTTTTGAATCACCTACATCTGAGCATAGCCGGAATGGACTATGAACTTTACTCACGAACCGTAAGTATCATTTTGGATTGGATGGACAGTGTGAACAGCCAATGAAATTGTTTAGAAGGGGTGGACTGTGGCCAGTTGACGTTGCCCCGTTAAGAAAGGGAATATGGTGGACGGAAGTTGGTAAACGGAAGGAATAGTCTAAACTAATTTTCATTGGGCGAGTGGGAGGAAGCACCTTCTGAACTGGAGTGAAATGGGCATTTCCAGCACTTCTCTGTGACTCTGGTTTCCGCTTCTCTACGGTGCAGCAACTCTCTGGCTGTGCTGGGCTTTCTGCCAAGGCCTCGGCCTTGAGGATAAGATAACCAGGCCTGTATTAACTGCTTCCAATTAACACAAACTGCTTTTAACTTCCTTCTTTCTCTTTCTCCCTCTTTTCCGAACTATTCTGGGGAAAGGGGGGAAGAGAGGGGAGAGTGGAGGTGGGGATCCCCCTCGGCCGAGGGGGATTACTCTCATTTCTGTGTTACTCTGTTGTATATCTTTGTATATATTGTAGATATTGGAAATTTGTAAATATTCCCCTGCAAACCCTACACTGCTTTGTAAATATAGCTCCACTGCTTTGCTAATTCAGCTGGTGAGTTTTTTTTCCCTTTCCCTTCAAATTTTTCTTTTCCCTTTTACCTTACAAGGGGGAAGGGAGGAGGCTTCTTGGCTTTACCCTTCCACCCACCACACAGTTTCAAGGCCAAAGTCTTGGCCGAAAGCCCAGGAGCTGCAAGCTGCTGCCCTGCGGAGGAGCGGGAGCAAGACTGAAGATAAAGTGCTGGAATACCCATGATACCCTCCTGCACTCCCAGTTCAGAAGGTGCTTCCTCCCACTATACCAACGAAACTAGTTTAGATCGTTCTTTTCATTTACCATCTTCCGTCCACCATATTCCCTTTCTTAAGGGGACAGCCCCAACCAGTGACAACATCCCAATAGATTCTATTGTCTCTGTTATCCCTCTCCTCCCCCTGGCGGGAGGCAAGGCACCCCTAGTTATGGGGAACATGCCCACATGTGCATTGCACATAATTTGCAGGGTTATAACTTTGCATATTATAACTAGAGCCACTGTTGGAGCTACTAGAGTTGTTCTGGGGAACTGTGGAAGTAACAGCTACCCTTCTGGTATTGCTACCTCGGATTCCGCCACTTTGCAATTCCCTCAGTATCCTGAAAAGATTAGAAGTTGGATGACCATCACAGCGGTTCATGTTCTCACCAAACTGATCATGCAGAGTTATCCAAATAGTCCTACATGACTGCCTTGGTGGTCTGTTTTGGAACGACCTGTTTTGGAATGACCTCCTTGGAGGACGTGTATTCCTCACAGATGAAACTTGTATCCACCTGGAGGGAGAATTGAAATTATCCCTTTGTGCCAATTGGGATATGGAATTTCTAAATTCATCTTTTAACTCTCTTATGCAATTCTGTATATCACCAGAAATAGTTTTAATGGCCGAAACCAAAGAAACACGTGTCATGCTATCCTCCAATTGTCTCATTTGATCACTGAATTGGCCAACCGTAGGAGAAGCTCTGCCATAATTTCTTGACATAATCCTGCTTGCCAGAATGTTTGCATAATTAGAAGGAGCAAGTTTGATGATCTTTTTAGCAAGACCAATACCCACAGGAATGTCATCAGGATTCAGAGTTTCATGTTCACCATAGAGTAGCTCTCTAACAGCAAATTCTCTCAAGCGCTTAATCCCCTCATCTATGGTAGTCCAGGGTTTAGGGTTCCATGGAAGATCATCTCGGGAAGGGTATCTCAGGGCAACCTCCATTAAAAGGCGTATCCAGAGATTAACCTTACCGAGAGCTCTGCCTAGATGTCTATCTATTTCATTATCCCTTAGGAGAGTTCCTAACTGAGCTGCTGACTTGTCTCCAACTATTACAGCTGGAGTACCTGTATCATAACACCTACTAAGCCAAGCTAGAACTGGCTCCTTATCTGCCCTGGTGTAGTCTTTATGGACATTTCTCAGCTCCTCCTCCGGAGATGAACACTCAGTTATGTCATCTTCCTCTTGCCCCTCCCCCTCAACTCGTTGCCCTGATAATCCTCCTGCCATATTCTCAAGGATCTCTTTAAGCTGAGAAACACCTTTGCCAGCTCCTATCCTAGCAGCATCTCTATCCTGCTTTGCTCTCAGTAGGTTAGCTAGATCTTTAAAACAAATCTTCGTCCACGTGTCTCACCTGGAGCTTTTTGCCACAAGCACCAGGTTGGACCATTGTCACTTGCAGCCACGTACAAAATGTTCTTAATGTCTGGACCATCTCGGACAGGTCCCAGACACATTGCTTGAATCACCTCTTGCTTTAACTGGTCAAAGGCTGCTTGTTGTTCAGGTCCCCAGTGGAAATGGTTTGTCTTTCGAGTCACATCATACAGAGGTTTCACAATCTGACTGTATCCAGGAATGTGCAGTCTCCAAAATCCCACTATCCCCAAGAAACGTAGGGTCTCTTGCTTGTTTGTGGGATTTGCCATGGTAGAGACTCTATTTACCGCATCCACTGGAATGTGTCCGCGTCCATCCTGCCACCGCACTCCCAGAAACTGAATTTCTGTTGTAGGTCCTTTCACCTTGTCTCGCTTGATGGCAAAACCTGCATTCAGAAGAATGTCAATGATTTTGTTACCTTTCTCGAAGACTTCCTCAGCAGTTTTACCCCAGACGATGATATCATCGATGAACTGGATGTGTTCTGGAGCACCGTCTTTCTCCAGAGCATCGTGGATTACTGCATGACAGATGCTTGAGCTGTGGATCCAGCCCATTGGCAGCCTGTTGAAAGTGTACTGGATTCCTCTCCAGGTGAAAGCAAACTGAGGCCTGCATTCTTCTGCTATGGGAATAGAGAAAAAGGCATTAGCAATGTCTATGGTAGCATACCATTTGGCCTCTTTGGATTCCAGCTCATACTGTAGCTCCATCATGTCTGGCACTGCTGCACTCATAGGTGGTGTCACTTCATTTAGGGCTCGGTCGTCTACCGTCACATGCCAGTCTCCATTCTGCTTTCGCACAGGCCACACTGGACTGTTGAAAGGTGAATGAGTTTTGCTGACGACTTTCTGACTCTCCAACTGACAAATCAGATTCTGAATGGGCAACAAAGAGTCACGGTTGGTTCTGTATTGTCTGTGATGCACAGTCTGAGAAGCAACCGGCAATTTAATGTCCTGTATCTTATGTTGTCCCACAACTGCAGATTCATCAGAAAGTTCAGGTCTAGCAGACAGCTTCAATTTTTGTCCATCGATTTCTATAGAAGCTACTCCAAATGCCCATTTGTAACCTCTAGGGTCTTTGAAACGCCCTTATCTCAGAAAATCAATTCCCAAAATACAAGGTGCTTCAGGTCCGGTCACAACTGTATGTTTCCTCCATTGTTTACCAGTTAGACTTATATTAACCTCTATCTTACTTAACTCTTGAGATCCACCAGTGACTCCCAGAATAGTTATAGACTCTGATCCCTGATAATTTGATGGCATTATGGTGCACTGAGCTCCTGTGTCAACCAAGGCCCTGTACTTCCGAAATTGTGAAGTGCCAGGCCACTGGATGTACACATCCCAATAGAATCTGTTGTCTCTGTTATCCCTCTCCTCCCCCTGACGGGAGACAGGGCACCCCTAGTTATGGGGAACATGCGCACATGTGCATTGCACATAGGTTGCAGGGTTATAACTTTGCATGTTATAACTGGAGCCACTGTTGGAGCCATAAGAGTTGTTCTGGGGAACTGTGGAAGTAACAGCTACCCTTCTGGTATTGCTACCTCGGTTCTGCCACTTTGCAATTCCCTCAGTCTCCTGAAAAGATTAGAAGTTGGTTGGCCATCCCAGTGGTTCATGTTCTCACCAAACTGATCATGCAGAGTTATCCAAATAGTTCTACGTGATTGCCTTGGTGGTCTGTTTTGGAACGACCTGTTTTGGAATGACCTCCTTGGAGGACGTGTATTCCTCACAGATGAAACTTGTATCCACCTGGAGGGAGAATTGAAATTATCCCTTTGTGCCAATTTGGATATGGAATTTCTAAATTCATCTTTTAACTTTCTTATGCAATTCTGTATATCACCAGACATAGTTTTAATGGCCGAAACCAAAGAACCACGTGTCATGCTATCCTCCAATTGTCTCATTTGATCACTGAATTGGCCAACCGTAGGAGAAGCTCCACCATAACTTCTTGACACAATTCTGCTTGCCAGAATGTTTGCATCATTGGAAGGAGCAAGTTTGATGATCTTTTTAGCAAGACCAATACCCACAGGAATGTCATCAGGATTCAGAGTTTCATGTTCACCATAGAGTAGCTCTCTAACAGCAAATTCTCTCAAGCGCTTAATTCCCTCATCTATGGTAGTCCAGGGTTTAGGGTTCCATGGAAGATCATCTCGGGAAGGCTATCTCAGGGCAACTGCCATTAAAAGGCGTATCCAGAGATTAACCTTACCAAGAGCTCTGCCTAGATGTCTATCTATTCCATTATCTTTTGAGACAGTTCCTAACTGAGCTGCTGACTTGTCTCCAACTGTTAGAGCCAGAGCACCTGTATCATATAACACCTACTAAGCCAAGCTAGACCTGGCTCCTTATCCGCCCGGGTGAAATCTTTACGGACATAACGCAATTCCTCACATGATGACGAACATTCTGAAATATCATCTTGTTCCTCGTCTCCCTGAATTCTTTGTCCATATAATCCTGCTGTCATTCTCCTAAGGATCTCTTTAAGCTGAGAACCACCTTTGCCAGCTGCTTTCCTAACTTCATCCTTATCCTGCTTTGATCTCACTAGGTTAGCTAGATCTTTAAAACAAACCTTCTCTTCCTCCTGAGCAGGATCTCTTAGAGTAGAGGGCCCCTCACCAGGATCAGTCTCCAGCTCTTCTTCTCCATCATCTTTGGTCTTTCCACTTCTAGTGTTTAAAACAGCCACCTTAACTGGAGCTGTGTTTGAATTTACAGCCACCTTAATGGAAGCTGACAGGTCCAGAGATAAATCAGCTGCTGGGGCAGTGATTTCCGGTCCCACCGAGAGAGTGGGTGGAAACGACGTTGCTCCGTTAATGGCCGATGGAGAAGAAGGAGGAGGAGAAGGAGTAGGCGCCATGTTGATACCAGCCGCCGCCCTTGCCAGAATCAGCAGCAAAGTCATTTAGAGCAGCCTTTCCAATTAACTTCTTAGCCCTCTCTTTGACTGACACAGATTCTCCACACTCCTCATCACTAGATGTCTCTGGGACTGATCCAGAGCCACGGCATTTTCTCTTTGATCTAGTTTTAATAACAAAGCACGCCTTGGACATCTTCCTCTCCCGTCGCAAAGAAAACAGTAAATATGCAATTACTGAAGCCCCAGAACAGAGAGCTTTCGAAAACATGAAGCAGATAAAGCAGTAAATTAGCTGAGGCATGGGTCACTGTGACAGGAAAAGAAGATAAGGAATAGAGACTGACAAGAACTGTTAGGATAAGCATGATTCAGAGCCAACAAGGCCAAACTGACATTCAGAGCCAACAAGGCCAAACTAACACTCAGAACATTATCAGCAGAACCAAGCCAGGCACACCGGGAATTGACCAAATTAGGAAAGGAGTTCAAAAGTTTAAGGAGGAAGACTCATCAGGAAACCCCTGCCCATGATGAAGGCCACCGGAATGACCACCAAGAAGATCGTCAAAAGAGATGCCCCCGCCCACGCTCAGCCTACACCATGCCCCACATGAATATGTATGCAAAGAAATGATTATGTGTAAGATCTGATGCAATACTACATCCAAAGCTGTATAAAAGGCATGCTTTTGTTACGGGACAGGCAGAAATCCATTTAGTGATTTCTCCAACGCGTTGCCAATAAAATACCTCCTGTCTATCTGACTTAAACTGAGTCTCTTAGGCAGTTATTCTTGCCTTTTGGGGCAAAATTCGGCATCATTTTCTGGCGAGCCAGCCAGGAGACATACAGGAGGGGTCCTCCCCGAGCCGGGTCCGGGGCCGGGACCCTCTGGGCGCCCTGACGACTTTTTGTCAGAAGAGACCCCCCCCCCGGACCAGCGCTCGAAGGATTACCAGCATCTCCTGCTCCAAACAAGAGGTATTTTAATTGTTTACTGGTTTTGGGATAAAGCGCTTTGACTGGGAAACAGGGACCAGACGTGGTCACCTGGTGGGAAAGCCCGGGACGCCCTGGCAAAGTCCCAATTGAGGGTTCGAGTCCCCAGCTGGAAAATAAGGGGATTCGAGTCCCCCAACTGGAAAATAAGAGTGTTTGTTAATCGGGTGTATGATTCTCTTAATGTCGTTGCTTTGTTTCTGAAGAGATACATTTGTGTCACACTTTGTCTAACATTGTTATGTGTCTGCAAGAATCTCGCAATTTAGTAAGACTCGAGTTTGAATTTCGGGATGAGGACTTGGTATTTTGTGTTAACTGTAATCTTTTTTTTAGTGTGTAAGAATTTACTGTGATTATCTTTTGCAAACCTACCTTGGTTCACAGCTGTGTGCCAGCGACATCTTGTGGTAAAGCAGTATACTCTGATAGACCGGAAAGGTAGGACAGTTTGAATGAACGTGTGGGGGTGATTGAATGAGACACAGCATCGCTGCGAAGTGAGAGGGAGTCCCAATCCGCATTTCCTGTTCTTCGCGAGAAGCCAGGTCGGAAACGGACAAAGCGATTGGAAATTGTGTGCATGAAGTATTAAAATATAGAGCTTGCATAGTGTATATAGTGCTTGCGGGAAAAAGAGACTGTTCCGTTAAACAGAGAACGCAGATACAGGGAACAGCCATGGGAGGTCGACAGAGTAAGGACATAAATATGAAAACCCCTTTAGGATGTATTCTAAAGCATTGGAAGGACTTGGGAGGGATTCCAGGGGGGAGCATAAGTCAAAAGACACTCCTTAAATATTGCACACAGTGGTGGCCATTGTATAAGTTAGATGACAATGAGAAATGGCCACCGGAGGGAACAACTAAATATAACACTATTTTACAATTGATGATCTTCCTCCGCCGGCTCAATAAATGGGATGAGGTGATGTATGCAGACATGTTCTTCACTCTAAGGAATAAACCTGAGTGGCAGAGAGAGTGCGGAATTAATGTAGCCCCTCAGGATCCTCTGGTACTAGCTCTGGAAAGGGATAAGAAGGGTCCAAAGCTGGAGGAACGTTGCTGTGATGTATGTAGTATTGGACAGCAGTGTCTCAAGCTAACAAGAAGAGATAGTGAAGAAGAGAGCAAAATAAGCCTGGGGGAATACCATCCATTTGCTCCAGGGTGGGAAGGGTCTCTTCCCAGGCCAAAAGAGGAGCAAGGGGATCCTAGCCCATTAAAGGAACTGGAGCGATGGTGGAAATCTAAGTTTGGGCGCAGCCCTCCGAGGGTAGACAACAGTTGGGAGGAGGGTAGTCCATTAAAATCGGGAATTGACAAGAGGAAAAGCAGCCCTCAGGGACTAAATACTCCACAGGGGTCAGGGAGCTACATGGATGCTGAGAGCCCACCCAGATTAGAAGTCGAAAGGGAGGAAGGCAGTCCGTCAGGAGCAGAGAGCCGAAGGGAGACACTTAGCCTGCCCGAGCTCAGTCAATATGGAGGTAACAACACATCCAGAAGTGGAAACGCTAGTAAAATAAAAACCAGCACACCAAGGACTGGGGACAAAAGTAATTCACTGGGAAGCGGCGTCTCTGAATTTAAATATAGTGAGAAGGATGATAACGAGACATGCAGAAAGGGGGGCAGGGAACCACTTAATATAGTAATTCAGATAAAGGATGAGAGAAGTGGGAGGGAAGCAGAGGATGAGAAGGACAGCAGCCCGGGACAGGATAGGAGCCAGCAGACACAAAAAGGGCAACAGACGCAGGACGAAAACCGGATGGATTGTGTAATGGAGATAAAAGGGGAAGAAGAACAGGGAGTGGGGAAGAGGAAAGAGAAGAGAAAGAATAGGGGAGACGTTGGGGCACAGGAAGGAGATCCAGGGGAAGAGATCGGTCACTCGTATTATACGAGATCTGTGGCACGAGGGGAAGCAAAGCAAGGAGAGGAAGGGAACCATACGATAGCTCCTCTCCGAGAAGTTGTACCAATGGTAGGGGAAAAGACTAGAGTAAAAGTACCGTTCTCGACAAGTGATTTGAACAGTTGGAGGGATGAGGCAAGGAATTTCAGGAGAAACCCTGAGGGAGTAGCGAAGAGGTTTGAATTAATGGCAAAGAATTTAGATATTGATTGGGAGGATATAGAAGTGATGCTGTCAGAGTTGACAGATACAGAAAGGGAACTCGTATTGGAAACAGGAAAACGACATGCTCAGGTATTATCAGGAAGACTAGAAGATAATTTTCCCAGCAGTAAACCAGAATGGGACCCGGGCAATCCAGAGCACTATCAACAGCTAGTGCAGTATAGAAAACTGATAGCGATGGGCTTGCGTAATGCGATCCCTAAGGCTATAAATTGGTCAATGCTATATGACGTCAGGCAGGGAAAGGATGAGACCCCATCAGAGTTTTTGGATAGACTTAGGGTAGCGATGAGACAATACACACCCCTGGACCCAGCAACAGAAGAAGGGAAACAGCACTTGTTAGGGTTGATGATGGGATAGAGTAACCCAGACATTAGAAAGAAATTACAAAAACTTGAGCATCCAGCAAATAAAAACCTAGAGACACTGCTAAATGAGGCATGGAAAGTATACAATAATAGAGAGATTGAGGAGAAGAAAAAGGAGGACAAGAGAATAGCTCGAGTAGTTGCTGTAGCAGTGGCAGCTCAGAAGACAGGTTACTCGGAACCTGGAACCAGGGGAAGAGGTAGAGGCAACCCAGCAGGAAGGGGAGGAAGGCTCCAACCCCACCCAGCTAGAGTAGGGCCAAATCAATGTGCATACTGCCTACAGATGGGACACTGGAAGCGGGAATGCCCCCAACGAAGGGAAAGGTTAATGGCCACTACTACTACCACACATCAGAATAGTGAATGAGGAAGACCGGTGGGCTGTACCCTAGCAGACCCACTGGTTAAAATAGAGCTAGGGGAAGGTAAAAGGAATTGAACTTTTTGATTGATACGGGAGCAACTTTTTCGGTTTTAAATCAGGAATTGGTACCTAAAAGTGATGAATTTGTACAAGTTGTGGGAGCATCAGGCCAACCAGAAAAGGCTTACTTTTTGAAATCCATTAAATACATCACCAGCAGCAGATTTATACACATCAAATAAATCACCTTTGGATCCCAGCCATCACCTAAAATTATTCTCTCCTCCGGCGGAATCTTAAAACCCTTTATCTCAATTGGGAGAGTGGTGGAGGTAACATTTCTGTATCTCGCTGGCCATAAGAAATCCACGCATTTTCCATACCATAATCTAACTCTATACATAACCCAGAGATAAATTGTCCGCACCAAATATTTACCCAGGTAATCCAAAATCAAACCCAAACAATATCTATAAACCAGAGCCCCAAAAATTGAAAAGAATAGTCGCTCTACAAACCACAACACCTTCATGTTTGCTAATTCAGCTAGAAAACACTAAATCAATCAAGTAATAAATTAATCTAATTATCTGCCCCACGTTGGGCGCCAAGAAAAAAAAAGAATGTCGAGGGTTGGAAGGGAAAGGATGTGGCTTCTCCTCCCCCCGGAAAGTGAAGAAAAAAAAACTCACAGCTGAATTAGCAAAGCAGTGGGTGCTGTATATTTACAAAGCAATATAGGATATGCAGGAGAATATACAGAATTTACAATATTTACAATATATACAAAAATATACAACAAAGTAGCACAGAAATGAGAGTTCCCCCCTCTGCTGAGGGGCTTCCCCTCCTCTGCTCCCCCTTCTCTCCCCCTTTCCCCAGAGAGGGTTAGAAAGAGTGAAAAGAGAAAAAAGAGCAGTGATTAATTAGAAGCAGTTAGGCCGTTACGTGTTACAAAGTTCTTATCTCTTCCCAAGGTCGAGTCTGGCCGAAAGCCCAAAAGCAGCGAGTTGCAAGCCACCCAAGGAGGGGAAGACAGACTGACCAGAAAAGTGCAGAAATGCCCAGGATACTCTGCTGCACTCCCAGTTCAAAAGGTGCTTCCTCCCAATCTACCAATGAAATTAGTTTAGACCCGTCATTTCGTTTACAAACATCGGACCACCTTATTCCCTTTCTTAAGGGGACAGCCTCAAACTGTCACATGTCTTCTTTGCCAAGGGCTCGCACCCCACCTCCCCAGCCCTTCAACATCCAGCTTCCTTTCAAATAAATAAATAAATAAATAAAACCAGGTTGAAAGAGACCTTCAAGATCATCACGTCCAACCTATCACCCAACACCACCCAATTAACTAACCCATGTAACCAAGCACCCTGTCAAGTCTCCTCCTGAACACCTCCAGTGACGGCGTCTCCACCACCTCCCCGGGCAGTCCATTCCAATGGGCAATCACTCTCTCCGTGTAAAACTTCCTCCTGACCTCCAGCCTGAACTTCTCCTGGCGCAGCCTGAGACTGTGTCCTCTTGTTCTGGTGCTGGCTGCCTGGGAGAAGAGACCAACCTCTGCCTGTTTACAACCCCCCTTCAGGTAGTTGTAGAGAGCAATAAGGTCACCCCTGAGTCTCCTCCCCTCCAGGCTAAGCAGCCCCAGCTCCCTCAGTTTCTCCTCATAGGGCTTGTGTTCCAAGCCCCTCACCAACTTCGTTGCCCTTCTCTGGACTCGTTCCAGCAAGTCAACATCCTTCCTAAACTGAGGGGGCCCAGAACTGGACACAGTACTCGAGGTGTGGCCTAACCAGTGCAGTGTACAGGGGCAGAATGACCTCCCTGCTCCTGCTGGCCACACTGTTCTTAATGCAGGCCAGGATGCCATTGGCCCTCTTGGCTGCCTGGGCACACTGCAGGCTCATGTTCATCCTACCATCAACCAGCACCCCCAGGTCCCTCTCTGCCTGGCTGCTCTCCAGCCACTCTGACCCCAGCCTGTAGCACTGCATGGGGTTGTTGTGGCCAATGTGCAGAACCCGGCACTTGGATGCGTTAAATTTCATGCCGTTGGACTCTGCCCATCTGTCCAGCCTGTCGAGGTCTCTCTGCAAAGCCTCTCCACCCTCTAGCAGATCAACTCCTGTTCCCAACTTGGTGTCATCAGCAAATTTACTGATGATCGACTCAATGCCCTCATCCAGATCATCAACAAAGACGTTAAAGAGGATGGGGCCCAGCACTGATCCCTGGGGGACTCCACTACTGACTGGCCGCCAGCCGGATGTGACACCATTCACCACCACTCTCTGGGTTCGGCCATCCAGCCAGTTCCTAACCCAGCTCAGAGTGCTGCTGTCCAAGCCATGGGCTGACAGCTTGGCCAGGAGTTTGCTATGGGGGACGGTGTCAAAGGCCTTGCTGAGGTCCAGGTAAACTACATCCACAGGCCTCCCCACATCCACCAGGCGGGTCACCTGATCATAGAAGGAGATCAGGTTGGTCAGGCAGGACCTGCCCTTCCTAAATCCATGCTGGCTGAGCCTGATCCCTTGGTCATCCTCTAAGTGCTGTGTTAATGCACTCATGATGACCTGTTCCATGATCTTGCCTGGCACTGAGGTCAGGTTGACAGGCCTGTAATTCCCTGGCTCATCCAACCGGCCCTTCTTATGGATGGGCACCACGTTGGCCAGCTTCCAGTCCTCTGGGACCTCGCCAGTGAGCCAGGACTGCTGAAAAATGATGGAGAGCGGCTTGGCCAGCTCCTCTGACAGCTCCCTCAGCACCCTAGGATGGATCCCATCTGGTCCCATGGACTTGTGGGGATCCAGGCGGCTGAGCAGATCACCAACTACCCCATATTGGAACAGTGGAAAACTATGCTGCTCCCTGGCTCCTTCTGCCAGCTCTGGAGGCCAGCTGTCTGGAAGACATTCTGTCCTGCTAATAAAAATTGAGGCAAAGAAGGTGTTAAGTATCTCTGCCTTTTCCTCATCCCTTATCACAACGTTCCACTCCGTGTCCACCAAGGAGTGGAGGTTGTCTCTGCCCTTCCTCTTGCTATTAATGTATTTATAGAAGGACTTTTTGTTGTCCTTCACAGCAGAGGCCAGACTAAGCTCCAAATGCGCTTTTACCTCCCTAATTTTCTTCCTGCAAGACCTAGCAACATCCTTAAATTTTTCACGGGTTGCCTTCCCTCTCTTCCAAAGGTGATACACCCTCTTTTTTTCCCTTAGTTCCATTAAAAGTTCTTTAACCATCCAGGCTGGCCGTCTGCCCCGGCGGCTCATCTTCCGGCACATTGGCACAGCCTGTCCCTGAGCCTTCAACAGTTCTTCCTTGAAGTAGGACCAGCTCTCCTGGACCCCTTTGTTTTTAAGGGCTTTATCCCAAGGAACCCTCTGAATTAGTTCCTTGAGTAGCCTGAAGTCCGCCCTCCGGAAATCCAGAGTGGAGGTCTTCTTGCTACCCCTCTTAGCTTGACCAAATAATGAGAATTCAATTATCTCGTGGTCACTGGCCCCTAAGCACCCTCCGACCGCCACATCACCCACCAACCCTTCCCTATTGGTGAAGAGGAGGTCAAGCATAGCCTTGCCCCTGGCAGGCTCTCGCAGCACCTGGGATAAGAAGCTGTCCTCCATGCATTCTAAGAACCTCCTAGATTGCCACTTCTCTGCTATGTTAAGATCCCAGCAGATATCAGGCAAGTTGAAGTCACCCATGAGAACAAGGTTAGACGATCTTGAGACAGCCTTAAGCTGCCTATAGAATGACTCATCAACATCCTCCTCCTGGTTGGGTGGTCTATAACAGACTCCAACCAGGATGTCAGCCCTGTTGGCCTTCCCTCTAATTCTTACCCACAGGCACTCAACCCGATCGTCCCTAATCTCCGTCTCAACGGCATCTAGTGCCTCCCTGACGTACAGGGCCACCCCTCCACCCCTTCTTCCTTGCCTGTCTCTCCTGAAGAGCCTGTAGCCATCAATTGCAGCGTTCCAGTCATGTGAGTCATCCCACCACGTCTCTGTGACGGCAACTACATCATAACTTTCCTGCTGCAATCAAGGCTTCCAGCTCCTCTTGTTTGTTGCCCATGCTTCATGCATTAGTGTACATGCACTTCAGCCGGGCTGCTGGTTTCACCTCTTGCTCTGGCTTATCACCCCCAGACCCCAGCCTGGGGGACTGGTTTCAACCCTTCCCCTTCGAAACTAGTTTAAAGCCCTATCTATGAGACCTGCCAATTCCCTCCCCAGAATCTTTTTCCCTTTGAGGGATAGGCCATTCTCGTACACTCTGATCTTACCCCTCCTCTGGGACAGATGTACTCCATTTGTTTCCAGCTGGCCTGGTGCAGCAGAAAGTTTTTCAAGATCAAAAAAACCAAAATTCTTTTCCCTGCACCAGCCTCTAAGCCACTTGTTGACTTCAGCTGCTGACCTGTTCCTTATGGTATTCCCACCTGCAACTAAGGGTATAGACAAAAAAATTATTTGTGCATCGGATCCCTCAACCAGATCTCCCAGGGCCCTGAAGTCATCTTTGATAGCCCTGGGAGTTCTGGTTGCAACATCATCATTCCCTAACTGCATAACTATCAAGGGATAATAGTCAGAGGGCTGCACCATACCAGGCAGTCTTCTGGTAACATCTCCAACCATGGCTCCTGGAAGGCAACAAACCTCCCTGTGAGTAGGGTCTGGCCGACATATGGGGCCCTCTGTTCCCCTCAGGAGGGAATCGCCAATAACAATCACCCTCCTCTTTTTTTTTAAGGGAGCAAGTCCTGATGCCAGGGGAAGGCTGTTTAAGCTTAGGCTGTTTCACCTTAGGTCGTTTCACCTTAGGCTGTTTTGCCACAGGGAAAACCCCAGATGGCGTGCGCTCCGATATCAGAATCACCTCACCCTCAACCTCCAATGCCCCGTACTTGTTTTCCAAGGGCAGTGGGGGTGAGGGGGCAAGGAGGTTTAACCTTGCATCTTTTGATAGGAACCTGCATCCATTCCCCTCTTCTTTTTGGATAACTGGCCTCTGCTGGGGGGGCCTGCAGAGCCTGGTTACTCAGGTTCGTCACCCTTCTGCAATTGCATACATCTCTAAATCTAGCAACCTTATCCTTCAGTCCGGCCACCAGGCTAAGCAGACAGTCGATCTGCTCACACCTAAAGCAGGAGCCGTCCCCTCTACCCTGCATCTCAAGTGCCAGGTTCCAGCACTGTCTGCAGCTAGATGCCTGGACACCTACCTCTTGCTTATGACACCTACCTATCCGCTTATATTCCCCCTCAGTCTGGGTCGAGACTGACTTTTTAAAGGAGTTATTGCGGCGAGTTACCACCATGGCTAGCCCTGCCCCACGGGACCTACTGGAGAATGTTTTTTTTTTAAAAAGTGTGGCGGCGCGCGCGTCCGAGCGAGAAACCACAGGCTGAAATGGAAGCTGCCGTGAGCTGTCGCGGGCTTTGAAACTGCCGCGGCACGCAGGGACCCGAACGATCCCGAACACGTGGAGGCTCTCTGTGCCTTCTTGCCCTACTACTGAATACATGTTCCCAAGGGATGGCTTGTAATAGTAAATGGCATTGAGATCCTACATAAAACATTTTACCTGCTTAGGGCTGGAAAGAAGGGCAGATTTCATTGTCCCTGTTTTATAGATAGAAAATCTTAGGTTCATAAAAAGGTTGTCCTGAATTGCCAAACCTGATGCACCAATGTGACAGGTTGACGTTGCCCCCTTAAGAAAGGGAATATGGTGGACGGAAGTTGGTAAACGGAAAGAATAATCTAAACTAATTTCATTGGTGAAGTGGGAGGAAGCACCTTCTGAACTGGGAGTGCAGGAGAAAGTATCCTGGGCACTCCGGAACTTTATCTTCAGTCTTGCTTCCGCCTCTTCTTCAGGCAGCAGCTTTCTGTGCTGGGCTTTCTGCCAAGGCTTCGGCCTTCAAACTGACAAACCTGATAAGGCCTGTATTAACTGCTTCCAATTAACACAAAACTGCTTTTAACTTTTTTTTCCTCTCTTTTCTTTCTCTTTCTATCCCACTCTGGGGAAAGGGGGAGAGAGGGGAGAGCACAGGTGGGAAACCCCCTCAGCAGAGGGGGGAACCCTCATTTCTGTGTTACTTTATTGTATATCTTTGTATATATTGTAAATATTGTAAATTTGTATATATTCCCCTGCAAATCCTACATTGCTTTGTAAATATACAGCTTCACTGCTTTGCTAATTCAGCTTGTGAGGTTTTTTTTCCTTTCCCTTCAATTTTTTTTTCCCTTTTACTTTACAGGGGGGAGGGAAGAGGCTTCTTGGCCTTACCCTTCTACCCCACCACAACCAAATATGAACAGACAATTTTCTGGGATCTTACTGACCACACCTGAAGTGTATTAAGGTCCTATTTCACTTTCAAACAGATTGTCTTTACAGCAAGAATACAGTGCAATGCACTACCTGGCCAAAGGTCTGAGTGAGCAGTTCTTTGTTCTGCATCATGATTTTACTTGAGTTAAATTTCAAATAACACTCACTGGGTTGCTGATCAATGGCTGTGTAAATTACAATGGTATTCCATCTACTTTAACATGGAAACTGCCATGTACAGGTAGGAGAATTGCAGCTTGCGTGTGCACAACTGAGTGCAAACACAGCACATGGTGACAAGGCAGTAGTAGCAAAAAGATAAACCCATCAAATTTAAAGCTAAGCCTAAAGGCAGCTCTACCAAGCTTTTATCATCAGTAACACTGAGTTCTGCAAGTTCTAATATAGTTAAAAAGAAAGGGTGAAAAAGAAAATACTAGCTCTTTGGCACCCCTTTGCAGAGCTCTCTGTGCTGTTCAGAGTTTTGCTCTAGTTTCTGTCAGGAAGCAGCTTTCTCCTCTGAACTGTCCCACAGAAGTTATGCCTGTTCTGTGGTGTACTCAGACCACAGGCTTGCAGGGAGGAAGAGTTTTGCTGTACTTCTTCTTCCTCAGTCTGTCTTCAGGCCAGAAGGTGGACAGACCTACTCTTTCTCAAGAAAGGTGGACATACTCAGAACAGGTGTAAAACATGGCTACTTATCCCCAGGGCCCAGAACAGTGGACAAGCAGCTACTCAGTTAGTGGTTTACTGAAGCTATGAAGTGTCAGATGGAGAATCAGGGAGTTCCAAATTGGCATGTGTTAATGAAATAAACCAAAATAAAAGAAATGAAAGAAATAAAAGAATGCATATAAACTCAGCTGCCTTAATCCATTCGCAATCTAACTATTTAATCACAAAGTCAAATAGCTGATTTGTGTGGCTTTCTTATAAAGGGAGGCAAACTGTCTTTAGCTTTGTTAACAAATATTCCAGAAAAAGCAGGAAGCAAAGTTCTAATCTAATTGTGCTATAACCTGATGCCAGTAATTGCGTATCCAATATGATAGCTGAATTACTGGGATTTATCTGTTTTGCCCAAAAAGATTAGATTAGCTTGAGTTTTCAGCCAAGAAGCATTGCTTTTAATTTTCAGAGTCTTTTTGGATCCCTTTGGTAATTTTACAATGGATTAAGACACTTTGGTTGGCAAAACTAGTTCTCGTTACAGTGCTGTTTCAAAGGAGCAGATTTCCTTCTCATTCCAGTCCTATTATCTACTCAGGCTAACAGAGACTGCTTATGAGAACTCCTGGGTAAAAAGCCATTATGGCCAACCCTAAAATCCCTTCACCAAACAGTACATGTGCAGGATTTAAGAGTTTTTTCTATTCCTTTCTTATTTACAAGGCCTGACATTGAGCTTGAGTTTGACTATATGATCCCAGTTGCACCCATACTGCCTGTACGGGCTGAGTTTGATCTCAGATCAAAAGTTTTCACAATCTATGCCTAAAGAATCTGTTACCACACCCCAGATGTGTGTCAGGGTGAAAAGCAACATACAGGCTGCAGAAGCATGGAAGAGTTAATATAACAGCATAGGCATTCCCATTGAGATTATAATATGCTTCCTTCAAGCTAGTAACACAGGGCTCAGATCATATGTCAGCCCATTTACCCCCTTGATATTCTTCCCATAAAGTGGGAAGTGAGTCCAGCTTAAAAGATATAAATACATACATATGTATACACATACACATATACACAACTTTCAAAGTAATATAGTTGGTATCATCTTTATCTACTACATTTTAGAAATATTAAGCTTTTCCTTGAGTTTTCTTGACTAAAATATTCATCTTTGGGGAAAACAAACAAACAACAACAAAAACCAACAAACAAAACAACAGATGGGGCATTTTTGCCCAATTGCCAGAGCCCAGGAAGCACAGAAAGGTACCACCATGAGCAAAGTACAAGGGCTACAATGAAAACAATGCTATGTATAAGTCCATGTGCTTTTCAAGATAGTGCTTAGCCTGGTATATATGCAAGAAATAAATGTCATGCCTTCAAAAAATAGGGAAAACACAGAGGTCACTCTTACAAAGTAATGATATTAAAGGAAATTTTGGAGATAAAATAAATTTCATGGAAGAAATCTGGGCCATGGAGACACCAGGGAGGAATTTTCCATCACCTGTACAGCCAAGACTTCACTTTACTTCAATTTTTTCAGTGTTATATGTAGTCATCTTCTTATATTTTATTATAATTTTCCTTATCTTTATAAGTTTAAAAAAAAAAGTAGAATTTTGCATTGCTGGTTCATTTACACAGTATCACAGTATCACAGTATAACTTAGGTTGGAAAAGACCTCGAGGATCATCGAGTCCAACCTATCAACACAGACCCCATGACTAGACCATGGCACCAAGTGCCACGTCCAATCCCCTCTTGAACGCCTCCAGGGACGGTGACTCAACCACCTCCCTGGGCAGCCTGTTCCAATGACGAATTACTTGCTCGGTGAAGAACTTCCTCCTCACCTCGAGTCTAAACCTCCCCTGGCGCAGCTTGAGACTGTGTCCCCTTGTTCTGGTGCTGGTTGCCTGGGAGAAGAGACCAAAGGAAAGAGTAAAAGGTTTGCAATATAGAGAAGTAAAACTATTAGTAACATTTAAAATCATTATAGAAAAACAATATATCCAACCCTAACAATTCTATGATTCCATGACTTTAATGGAGATGATAGGTGTTTGCACTATTTGGGGGAGAAAGATGCAAAAAATAGTGCATGACCCTGGCATCTGTTCTTAGTGCTTAAGCCACACTGGGAACTGGGGCAATTGTTATATAACATTGTGGGTCATTACTAAGATTTTGTCAAGCTAACTGATGCCTTTACTCACTACATTTCATTCATTTCATTTCTTTGAAAGCCTCAGCAAGGACAAGGCAAAAGCCCCTGAAAGCAAAGGCTGAGCCACTGACTTGTATATCAGGTAACATTTTAATAAGTGCAAATCTCAGGAAAAAGAATTCTATAAGAAATAGTTTGAGGTTCATTTCAGTTCCAGGACAACTTGAAGGAAATTTTATCAGGGAATATCCATGGGAATCTTCTTTCCAAATCCATACACTCTCCATGAACCTCCATGCACACCTGCCACAGGGACTTCTCTCAAGGAAACTCTTTCCTCATGAACAAGGAGGTGCTGGCTCTGATCAGATAGGAGGAAGATGCATCTGTCAGAGTGAGTAATATGGTAGAAGAATGACAAAGTGTAGTGGTTTGAGCCTTAACTGGAGTTTAAGAGCTCAGATGGTAGCGAGAAACCAAGTAATCCTCCCCTGGCTCCCGAAGAGACTGGAGGTAAATCTACCAAAAATAATCTGCAGTCAGTTTGGAACTAGGAGAAGTAAATTTTTACCTATATATATATATCAATAACAGGGAGGAATAAGGAACAGGAATAAGGATAAATGGGAAAATATACAAAACCAAATTTGGATGGCCTTGTATCTCCCTTGATGTATATGGATTTCAGTCCTTTAGAGGAGCATGGATGCAGCAGAGTGTGACCATTTGAGGCTGTCCCCTTAAGAAAGGGAATGTTGTAGTCGGATGTTTGTAAATGAAAAGACGGATCTAAACTAATTTCATTGGTAGATTGGGAGGAAGCACCTTCTGAACTGGGAGTGCAGCAAAGTATCCTGGGCATTCCTGCACTTTTCTGGTCAGTCTGTCTTCCCCTCCTTCGGTGGCTTTGCAGCTCACAGCGTTCTGGGCTTTTGGCAAAGGCTTGACCTTGAAACTTGATAAACTGCAAGGCCTCTATTAACTGCTTTCCAATTAACACATAACTGCTTCTAATTATTTTCTCTTTTCTCTCTTTCTAATCCTCTCTGGGGAAAGGGGGAGAGAAGGGGGAGCAGAGGTGGGGAACCCCCTCAGCAGAGGGGGGAACTCTCATTTCTGTGCTACTTTGTTGTATATTTCTGTATATATTGTAAATACTGTAAATTCTGTATATATATTCCCCTGCATATCCTATATTGCTTTGTAAATATACAGTATCCACTGCTTTGCTAATTCAGCTGTGAGGTTTTTTTCCCTTTCCCTTCAATTTTCTTTCCCTCTACTCACAGTGGGGGGGGGAGGGGCCTAGCCTTTTCCCCAACCCTACGACACAGGGAGAAGACCAGGCCCCACCACATGACAGAACCAGGAGGATGGCAGCGGCTGTTGGTCCTTTCGAACAGGCGAGGCAGGAGCAAAGAAAAAGATGGCTGCCACACCCTCCCCTTTATAGTCTTGCTGGACAGGAAGGGGGAGCAGAACAGACCAACTTAGACCTGGGAGACCCCTCTTCCCAGGAGGGAGAAACCATGTCCACCTGGATCAGGTTTCTTTTGTCCCCTGGGGAAAGCAGGGCTCTCACAACCCCCAGGATGGGTGTAGCCCACCACACAGAGTTGAGTCATTTGGTGAGGAAAGGCTATGGGTGTTTTTTCATGAGAAGATTTTGAGCCACAGTTTCACACCCTGTGACTGTACACAGACTGAAGTGGTTGCAACACACAGCAGATCAGGGAGACCAGCTGGGCCACCATAGAGGATCAGAGACCAGCAGAAAAATCTTGGCCACTGAAGCCATGATGAGTGGGAAGGGAAATATGAGGAGGGAGAAACCTGTGGGAAGATTGAATGGAGTTGACAAGTGGTCAGTGTCCTTATGGGACTTTCAGAGCTACTGCATAGCCAGCCAGGATGTTAGAGGCAATGCCCCAAGTACTGAATGCAAATTAACTGAGCCAGATTGCCCAGCTGCAAGAGATTCTTGAATGCATATCTGAATTTTATACAGGACTCCTTCAATAGCTGAAACAAACTCCGGAGTGTTTAGTCACAGTGGGGGCTGAGGATCACATGAATCCATCATAGACTACCTTTACAACTTGGTTTAAGTTAGAACAGAAATAATTTATTCTATTCTATTCTAATTCTGTCCAGTAACATTACTTTTCAGCTAAATCTCTTCTAGAGCAACCACACTTTATGAAGATAAGAACATATTTCCACAGACAATGCCTGCTTCTGGCAGTGATAATGCTTGAGGTTTCTAGTTAGTATCTAGGAGTGGTATGCAGCCCAAGGTCAGTGCTGAATCTTGCATACCAAGTTGGAGGTGCAGAGCAACAGGATGCACCTGCAGGGAGAAGCGGGCTGTTCAGGTGACCCAAAACTGACCCACAAGGTATTCCTTTCCATATATTTGGTGTCATATTCGGTGTAAAGCTGAGGGATTATGAGGGTCAATCTTTCTTCTTCAATGGCCAACATCCAAGAAGGACTCTGTCAATTCTTCCTTCAGTACCAATCCATGTATTCCTGAATATAGTTCCAGAATCCATCTCCTGAATCCAGTTCCTGTCTGCTGCTAAGTCCAGTTGGGACTTCTGCCACAACATCAGTGGTAATGGTGACTAGTTGCTATCAGGGGGCTGGGATGATATTGGGTTTGTATCTATTTTATGTCATTATTATTTTCACTTAGAATTTTTTATTTTATTTAGAATAAACCAAACCAGGTTGGAAGAGACCTTCAAGATCATCGCGTCCAACCCATCAACCAATCCAACCCACCTGAACAACTAACCCATGGCACCAAGCACCCCATCAAGTCTCCTCCTGAACACCTCCAATGATGGTGACTCCACCACCTCCCCAGGCAGCCCATTCCAATGGGCAATCACTCTTTCTGTATAGAATTTCTTCCTAACATCCAACCTAAACCTCCCCTGGCGCAGCCTGAGACTGTGTCCTCTTGTTCTGGTACTGGGTGCCTGGGAGAAGAGACCATCATCCGCCTGTCTACAACCTCCCTTCAGGTAGCTGTAGAGACTGATAAGGTCACCCCTGAGTCTCCTCTTCTCCAGACTAAGCAATCCCATCTCCCTCAGTCTTTCCTCATAGGGCTTGTGTTCCAAATCCCTCACTAACTTCGTTGCCCTTCTCTGGACTCGTTCCAGCAAGTCAACATCCTTCCTAAACTGAGGGGCCCAGAACTGGACACAGTACTCGAGGTGTGGCCTAACCAATGCAGTGTACAGGGGCAGAATGACCTCCCTGCTCCTGCTGGCCACACTGTTCTTGATGCAGGCCAGGATGCCATTGGCCCTCTTAGCTGCCTGGGCACACTGCAGGCTCATGTTCAGCCTACCATCGACCAGTACCCCCAGGTCCCTCTCCACCTGGCTGCTCTCCAGCCACTCTGACCCCAGCCTGTAGCACTGCATGGGGTTGTTGTGGCCAATGTGCAGAACCCGGCACTTGGATGTGTTAAATCTCATGCCGTTGGACTCTGCCCATCTGTCCAGCCTGTCGAGGGCCTTTGCAGAGCCTCTCTACCCTCCAGCAGATCAACTCCTGTCCCCAGATTGGTGTCGTCAGCAAATTTACTGATGATCGACTCAATGCCCTCATCCAGATCATCAACAAAGATGTTAAAGAGCACAGGGCCGAGCACTGATCCTTGGGGCACACCACTAGTGACTGGCCGCCAGCTGGATGTGGCACCATTCACCACCACTCTCTGGGTTCAGCCCTCCAGCCAGTTCCTAACCCATCGCAGTGTGCTCCCGTCCAAGCCATGGGCTGACAGCTTGGCCAGCAGTTTACTATGGGGGATGGTGTCAAAGGCCTTCCTGAGGTCCAGGTAGACTACATCCACAGGCCTCCCCACATCCACCAGGCAGGTCACCTGATCATAGAAGGAGATCAGGTTGGTCAGGCAGGACCTGCCCTTCCTAAATCCATGCTGGCTGAGCCTGATCCCTTGGCCATCCTGTAAGTGCTGTGTGATTGCACTCAGGATGACCTGTTCCATGATCTTGCCTGGCACTGAGGTCAGGCTGACAGGCCTATAATTCCCTGGCTCATCCAACCGGCCCTTCTTGTGGATGGGCACAACATTGGCCAGCTTCCAGTCCTCTGGGACTTCTCCAGTGAGCCAGGACTGCTGGAAAATTATGGAGAGTGGCTTGGCCAGCTCATCCGCCAGCTCTCTCAGCACCCTAGGATGGATCCCATCTGGTCCCATGGACTTGTGGGGATCCAAGCTGCTGAGGAGAGTTCCAACCACCTGTGAGAGACTAAAAGTTTGTCTCTCTTGGTGTGACTCAACAAAGATAAAATCAATTGCTGCTTCCCCAGACAATTGCTGATATGTGTTGGGCAGAGCCACTGGAAGGAAGGTGCAAAGACCAATCCTGGATGCAAATCAGTTTGTGATTGCATCGTGATAACACTGAACTACAACTTGAGCAACTACTGGCTTGTTAGGGAGAAAAACAGAGATGAAGGAAAACACAGGAGACGAACCATGCCGCTGACGTGGGAAAGCTGGGACAATGCTGCTCCGGAGAAAAGAGGCTGCCCAGAGGACCACAGCTCTTCTCCAGCCAAAGCCTCAGCACCCTTTCTCTACAGACCCAGGCTGCCCAGAGGACCACAGCTCTTCTCCAGCCAGAGCCTCAGCACCGTTCCTGTACCAACCCAACATCTCCTGCAGCACCTTTCCTCCACAGACTCAAACTGTCTTGGGGGGGTGAGGGGTGTGGTAATATAATTCCTTTCCTCTTCTCTCTCTCCCTCTCTCTTTTCTCCCTCTCCCCTTCTTATTTCCCCTTAATTGATGTAATAAATAGTCTAGCTGTTGATATTTTGGCCTCGTTTGTGCCTCTAATTTCACATCACGGGAATATTTAAATGAACTGTGTCTCCGGGTTGAGACACCACCTCCTCATGGAACATAGGGAAACTGTGCAGCTCCCTGGCTCCTTCTGCCAGCTCTGCAGGCCAGCTGTCAGGAAGGCGTTCTGTCCTTCAAGTAAAAATTGAGGCAAAGAAGATGTTAAGTATCTCTGCCTTTTCCTCATCCCTTGATACAACATTTCCCTCCATGTCAACCAAGGAGTGGAGGTTGTCCTTTCCCTTCCTCTTGCTATTAATATATTTATAGAAGGACTTTTTGTTGTCCTTCACAGTAGAGGCCAGTTTAAGCTCCAAATGTGCTTTTGCCTCCCTAATTTTCTTCCTACATGATTTGGCAGCATCCTTAAATATTCCGTGGGTTGCCTCCCCTTTCTTCCAAAGATGATACACCCTCTTTTTTTCCCTTAGTTCTATTAAAAGTTCATTAACCATCCAGGCTGGCTGTCTGCCCCGGCGGCTCATCTTCCGGCACATTGGCACAGACTGTCCCTGAGCCTTCAACAATTCTTCCTTGAAGTAGGTCCAGCTCTCCTGGACGCCTTTATTATTAAGGGCTTTATCCCAAGGAACCCTCTGAATTAGTTCCTTGAGTAACCTGAAGTCCGCCCTCCGGAAATCCAGAGTGGAGGTCTTCTTGCTACCCCTCTTAGCTTGACCAAATAATGAGAATTCAATTATCTCGTGGTCACTGGACCCCAAACACCCTCCAACCACCACATCACCCACCAGCCCTTCCCTGTTGGTGAAGAGGAGGTCAAGCATAGCCTTACCTCTGGTAGGCTCTCACAGCACCTGGGATAAGAAGCTGTCCTCCATGCATTCTAAGAACCTCCTAGACTGTCTCCTCTCTGCTGTGTTGAGATCCCAGCAGATGCCAGGCAGGTTGAAGTCACCCATGAGAACAAGGTCCGGAGATCTTGAGACAGCCCTAAGCTGCCTCTAGAATGCTTCATCAACATCTTCCTCCTGGTTGTGTGGTCTATAACAGACTCCAACCAGGGTGTCTGCCCTGCCGGTCTTCCCTATAATTCTTACCCACAAGCATTCAACCCGATTGTCCCTAATCTCTGTCTCAATGGCATCTAGTGCCTCCCTGACGTACAGGGCCACCCTTCCACCCCTTCTTCCTTGCCTGTCTCTCCTGAAGAGCCTGTAGCCATCAATTGCAGTGCTCCAGTCATGTGAGTCGTCCCACCATGTCTCTGTGATGGCAACTACATCATAACTTTCCTGCTGCAACAAGGCTTCCAGCTCCTCTTATTTGTTACCCATGCTTTGTGCATTAGTGTACATGCACTTCAGCTGGGCTGCTGGTTTCACCTCCGACTCTAGCTTGTTGCCCCCAGACTCTTGCCTGAGGGGACTAGTTTCAGCTCCTTCCCCCTCTGAAACTAGTTTAAAGCCCTGTCGATGAGACCTGCCAATTCCCTTCCCTTAAAGTAGTTCTCATTTTCTTTTCCAGAACATAAGTGCCTCCCCCTTATTCCCTTTCTCTTCCTTTCAGGAAGGGAACAGGCTTAATACAGAGCATCTGTCTCTCGTTCAGTGGCCAGCCCAGCCCTAATTCTTGACACTTTGTCAAAACCACATCTATATTCCTATGTGTTCCAGGTGAGGCTGTTGTTTCTAAATCCCAACCTCCCTAATGATCTTCTGGTCCATGTAACTGCATGTCTTCAGGTTTGTAAATTAGTGAGTTTATCTAAACATAAAATTCAGAATAGCCTTTTTTTTGTAATAAAAAAAATAGGTTTTGGGAGTTGTTTTATCTTGCACAAGGAACTACTATCAACTGCCATTAACACCGCACATTACCCCCTCTCCAATTCTGTTTGTTGCTCCTTCAAAGGGGTCTCTAGATCATATTATTCCTTTATGAAAGTAAAGTCACCTCTTACTTAAGGATATAAGTATGTAGGTTTACACCAGAAGAAATCAAAGACAGAATGAAAGCAAAATATTCTAAAAAACCCAAAGATGATGAACATTTCATGACATAAAGGCTACATGTATGTATCTCACTTGGAAACAACAGCACAGTCACAAAGAGACTGACCCATTCTTTGCTCTCATTCTGACACCATGAGGTCTGCGTTGATAGGTTGGACTCGATGATCCTCGAGGTCCTTTCCAACCTAAGTGATACTGTGATACTGTGAAAAAAAAAAAAAGAATCATATGGATACACTGAGAACACAAGGACACGACCTGCAGCCTTGCAGTTCCAAACAGCCATGACTCAACTTCCTGTGCTTGAAGGAGGGTCAGAATAAAAGCATCTTGGAGTAATTTTTCTGAAGTTAGGGAGAAACGACTGTAAGTTCCTTCCAAATATCTGAGGTAAATTAGATATATATGGCTCCAGGTCTGACATGATTAGGTGAATTCTCAGAAATTTGTGTTCTGAGTGCCAATGAAGAAGCAGCAAATACTCTGAGCATGTGTTGCTGTGAAGGTCTGAACACATGCTTATGTGTGTGTTTGCTTTGTCCTCTTTCAACATAAAATCATTCTGTTGAAAGAGTGTGTCTCAACAGCACACAAAGTAGAAAGTGGATTTTTGACCTGACATCAAAGTAAAAGAAATGAAGAAATGTTTAGCACAAAAATTATTTGGGAAACTTGCTACAGAACATATTCATCCCAGTTCTCTTTTCTTTCCCCTCCAGCCCCTTAAGCAAGTTTATAGATAATCGGTTTTTGTCTTCTTTTCCTTTTATTTTTTTTTCTCTGCTTTGCATTTGTAATTTAAAACAGGAAAAAATTTTGTGGCAAAAGATTTCCTGGTACATTATGAAAAAAATTATTACAAATTCTAGTCAGGGAAATACTCCTTTGAGTAAGTGCCTTATTGAATAGAGGCCAGTAAAAAAGGAAGAATTCACCCCACACATACATGACTCTTATCCAGAAGAGAAAAATGTCATAGCTAGAAACTTCCTACAGTCCAGAAGATCATCTTATGTATGGCAAGGAAAACTAATTTGAGGCTACCAACCTGAATGGGGTGATCTTGGAGTGGTCACAGGCAATGAGCACTATCCTATAACAGAAAAAAGGAAAGCTAAGGAAAAGTGGGGAATTTGTAGATTTGATGAACCATTTTCTTCATCATCCTGTTGAGTCAATTGCTGTGATTTACTAGACACCATGAATGACATTACATCATTCACGGGCTGGCTCAAAATCTCTCAGAGACTGCCCTTCTGTTAACTTCCGCTGGCTTTCAGACCCATGAATGCTGTGCATTGAGATACACTAAGGCCACTATCCAGCCAAGTAAGCACATATTTAACTTGCACCATCATAATAGTCCCATTGAACTCCCAGGATTACCTCTGCTGCTTAAACACTTGCTTATGTGCTTTGCTTGGCTCATTGACTAAAATTTCAATAGTATTACTCCAGAAATGAATTTGGCTCAACTTCTGATGAAACGTTGCGGATATCTAAAGATATCTGGTACAGAATTCAGCATCAATTTTGCTGCAACATGACATACAATAGCAAGTGATAGCAATAGACATACAATAGCAAGTGATGAGGAAAAGGTTGAGGTACTTAATAACTTCTTTACCTCAGTCTTCACTGCAAGGGCCTCTAGCCACACTCCTGATGTTATGGAAGTCAAAGCCAGGGACGGGGAGGAAGAACTGCCCATTGTAAGTGCAGATCAGGTTCGTGATCATCTGAAGAACCTGAAAGTGTTCAAGTCCATGGGACCCGACAGGATACACCCACGGGTACTGAGAGAACTGGCAGATGAGGTTGCTAAACCCCTCTCTATTATATTTCAAAAGTCATGGCAATCTGGGGAAGTCCCCACAGACTGGAAAAGGGAAACATTGCCCCATCTTCAAAAAGGGTAAGAAGGAGGAACCAGGGAACTACAGGCCAGTCAGGCTCACCTCTGTGCCTGGAAAGATCATGGAGCAGATCCTCCTGGAGGCACTACTCGCTCAAAAGAATAGTGAAGAGGTAATTGGGAACAGTCAGCATGGCTTTGCCAAGGGCAAATCCTGCCTGACCAACCTGGTGGCCTTCTATGAGCAGGTGACAAAATTAATCGATGAGGGGCGAGCAACTGATGTCATTTACCTGGACCTGAGCAAAGCCTTCGACACTGTCCCGCACCACATCCTGGTCTCCAAACTGGTGACACATGGGTTTGATGGGTGGACCACTAGATGGATAAGGAACTGGCTTGATGGCCGCACCCAAAGAGTGGCTGTCAATGGCTCCATGTCCCAGTGGAGGCCAGTGACAAGCGGAGTCCCTCAGGGATCAGTCCTGGGACCTGTCTTGTTCAACATCTTTGTGGGTGACATGGACAGTGGCATTGAGTGCACCCTCAGCAAGTTTGCTGATGACACCAAGCTGTGTGGTGCAGCAGACACGCTGGAAGGAAGGGAGGCCATCCAGAGGGACCTTGACAGGCTGGAGAGGTGGGCACAAGCCAACCTCATGAAGTTCAAGAAGGGCAAGTGCAGGGTCCTGCATCTGGGTCGAGGCAATCCCAGGCACAAATCCAGGCTGGGCAGTGACTGGCTGGAAAGTAGCCCTGAGGAGAGAGACTTGGGGGTGCTGGTGGACAAAAAGCTCAACATGAGCTCTCAATGTGCACTTGCAGCCCACAAGGTCAATCAGATCCTGGGCTGCATCAGGAGAAGTGTGGCTAGCAGGTCGAGGGAGGTGATCCTCCCCCTCTACTCAGCCCTGGTGAGACCCCACCTGGAGTACTGTGTCCAGTTCTGGAGCCCCTATTACAAGAGGGATGTGGAGGTGCTGGAACGTGTCCAGAGAAGGGCCACAAGGATGATCAGAGGGCTGGAGCACCTCTCCTATGAGGACAGACTGAAGGAGTTGGGGCTGTTCAGTCTGCAGAAGAGAAGGCTCCGAGGTGACCTCATTGTGGCCTTCCAGTATCTGAAGGGGGCCTACAGGAAGGCTGGGGAAGGACTTCTCAGGATGTCAGGTAGTGATAGAACTAGGGGGAATGGAATGAAGCTGGAGGTGGGGAGATTCAGGCTGGATGTGAGGAGGAGGTTCTTCACCATGAGAGTGGTGAGACCCTGGAATGGGTTGTCCAGGGAGGTGGTCGAGGCCCCGTCCCTGGGGGTGTTTAAGACCAGGCTGGGTGAGGCTCTGTCCAGCCTGATCTAGTGTGGGGTTTCCCTGCCCATGGCAGGGGGGTTGGAACTAGATGATCCTTGTGGTCCCTTCCAACCCTGAATGAAACTATGAAACTATGAAACTAAGTAGAAATTATTTCTCTGAAGAGTTTTATGGTGATGAAAGCTAGGGAAAAAAATGGCAAGAGCATATCTATTGCTTGGTAACTGTCTCACATAAATTCTTACGTACAAGTATTCTATTTATCGCAGGAGAAATGTTGCAGTGGGACAGACTCTTTAGTTTTCTTTTCTTTTCTTATTTTTTTTTTCTTTCTTCAGTATTCCCATGGAAATACTTATTTAGAATTACCATTATTTTTTCATGAATAGTATTGTAAATATGTAATGGAACATAAATATTTTGTATGTAGCCTAATAAAAAATTTAATTCCATGAAAGATTTATCGCCACTAAAAATAATTTGGCCTCAAATAGGAGTTAGTGGCAGTAATATGAGGCCAATACTCATCCTTTAAGAAAAAAACAGAGAAGTTAAGCAAATACTCCCAAACATGTTTCATGGCATTTAACCCAAACATAAAAATTAGTTTATGCTAAAAACAGCTACACCTGAGACAAAAGGGAAGAATCCAAATAACATCTTATTGTAGATCTAACTTAAAGACAGTTAAATGTAGATTATCTGACAGTGTACTAAAGAAAAATCCATTAGGGTGAGTAAGACTTCCCATATAAAAGTAATTATTTTATGGAGACAGAAAACCAAATTTACACTCTGCATGTAGCCAAGAAATTTTGCAATTGTCTGTTTCTGTCCACACACAACAGTAGGTAAAGCCTACATTTCTTAGATGATCTTCAAAGATCCTTTCCACCCCAGATTCCTACAGGTCAAACAGTTTTCAGAAAACTGAAAATAATTCCATATATGCAGTTCCTCAGCCCACCCCAGAGAGGCTTCCTCCCAAGACAATATTTTCCTGTTCTTGTCTGCCTTCAGTGCTGTTGAACTCCTGCCATCTCATGTAACTACATATGAGCAACCACAATTAAAAAATTTTCAGTTCAAGTACTTGAAGTAAATTTTGTGTGCTACTTCCTACAGTGTAAAAATAAATTCTCAAGAGAATATTAGGCAAACCAAAGTCATAAATAAATGTTTGAAAATTATGACCAGCCCACAGACTCTTCATGACCAGAGATACATACCAGTTTTGGCAGGTCCATCTTTCAGAGTGAATTATTCATCCCTCTCTTAACATTTCTACTTTAACAGTTTTTAATTTCATTGCTGTTGGGCAGAAGTGTGAAACCACAATAGTAAAATGAAAGTGGCCCTAAGGAATTACTCTATATGAGTCAAAGTCAAGGAAAATGCCTTAATGAGTACAGAGCTGCATGTTTTAAGTGCCAGTGTATTTCATCCTTGCTAAAACAAGTCAAAGTACATGGCCAGCTTGTGTGCAGTGGCAACAGCTATGTGGCAGAAAGCCTAGACAGGCAGGTCAGGCACTGAAAAAGGTATCAGGACTCCAATCACTGCTGGATCATATTCTGCATTTGTCACTGGACAGTCCTCAGCTAACCATTAACAGCTGATGCACATTACAGAGCTGCTTCATATCCTTGAGGTGTTACAAATTCCTAAGGAGATCTGTAGCTATAGCACCTCACTCTCTGGAATCAGATGGGATTTTAGCCCTGTGTTAACTCCTAGATTTCTTCTGAAGACCAATAAGCTAATTTAAACATCAGGTATATTCTGCCACAAGCATTCCTGGCAGAGCCTGGGTGAATTCCTTGAGTCAAGCTCTTCCAAAGAACAAAGGGCTGAAAATGCTTTATAGCCTTCCAGTACCCACTGGCAAAATGAGGCTAATAATCCAAGCAGCTATCACCTGCTTAGCACACCCTGAGAATCAGAAGGATGTTAGTCCCTCACAGCTCTGTAACACTTTTATCCCCAAGAGACTTTCCTTGAAAAGAGCTGAAGTTCCCTGTCTCAGAAGTGACTCCTTGAAATGGCAGTAGTGTTTAAAAGATGATACTCTGCACAATCTGTACTTCAGGTTTTGGTCACTGTTGTTTTTATGTTTTGGAAGAGAATCAATAGTATTTTGCAAGACCAAGACATTCTTTCAGCTTTACTGTAATCAATAGACATATTTTCAGAACTTAAAATTTGTTCATTCTTAGTATATTTTTTTTCTGGTAAATAAAACTTGAGGGAATATTAGAGTAGAACTTATGGAAACCCTGTGTTAGTAACCCAATCCTTACATGAACTAATGTCCACACCCTCACATTGGATTTTTCATGCTGTTCAGACTGCAAGAGAATGTAACATGAAAAGTCTCTGAGAAGCATGCTAAAAATCTTCCTATAGGTTTTGTCTTCATGATATTCACAGATAGAAGTGATTCTGTCCTCTGGAAGATAATAAAATAAGTGCCTTTATAGTACTGGGGCTCATATACTACTGAAGGTAAAATTTGCAGTTTTCTATTGAAGACTCAATCCTCTCTGCCCAAAATCCCATAAAGTACAATCCCCAGCAGTGGAAATGTCTGTCATAATACTGTAATTAATTAAAAAAAAATCTAATTAAATTACTGATTTTTTAAAAACTACTACCTTTATTGTAAAAAATGTGGCTCAAAATTGCACTTAATTGTTGCATCTTAATAAGATATATAAAATGACACAGATAAAGTAATTATTTCTTGTTGGTATTCTACAGAGTTGAAGCCCAAAAGAGAATGCTAATATTCCAGTCACATAATCTACATCAGTTCTGAATTACACTCCGTTAATATTCACAGATTTAGCTTGGATGTATCTACTTATATAAAGCCAAGAATTTTCTGATATCTACAGATCATCAATACCGTGTGCAAACTTATCAAACCAAGCACAACATCTGTCTAGCATATGCTTTTTGGTCTGTAAAAAAAACCAACAACCTAACAGCAACCAAAAAAAAATCTTGGAAGCACAAACTGCCAAACTATTTTAACTATTCTTTTGCATCCTGTGTCAAGGTTGTTGTGGTGGGGTGGAAGGGTAAGGCCAAGAAGCCTCTTCCCTCCCCCCCTTGTAAAGTAAAGGGAAAGAAAAAATTGAAGGGAAAGGGAAAAAAAACTCACAAGCTGAATTAGCAAAGCAGTGGAGCTTTATATTTACAAAGTAATGTAGGATATGCAGGGGAATATTTACAAATTTACAATATCTACAATATATACAAAGATATACAATAAAGTAACACAGAAATGAGGGTTCCCCCCTCTGCTGAGGAGGGTTTCCCACCTCCGCTCTCCCCTCTTTTCCCCCTTTCCCCAGAGTGGGATAGAAAGAGAAAGAAAAGAGAGAAAAAAAAATGTTAGAAGCAGTTTGTGTTAATTGGAAGGGAGTTAATACCGGCCTTTATCAAGTCTTCAAGGCCGGAGCCTTGGCAGAAAGCCCAGCATAGAGAGAGCTGCTGCACGAAGAAGAGGCGGAAGCAAGACTGAAGATAAAGTTCCCGGAGTGCCCAGTTCACTCCCAGTTCACTCCCAGTTCAGAAGGTGCTTCCTCCCACTTCACCAATGAAATTAGTTTAGATTATTCTTTCCGTTTACCAACTTCCGTCCACCATATTCCCTTTCTTAAGGGGGCAACGTCAACCGGTCACAGTCCAGCCCTTCTAAACAATTTCATTGGCCGTTCATAATGTCCATCCAATCCAAAATGATATTTACAGGTCGTGCATAAAGTTCATAGTCCATTCCGGCTATACTCAGACGTAGATGATTCAAAAGTTCCAGAAAATTAGAAAATGAGAAAAATGGAAAACAGTTTGTTTCTTTGCCGATGAAGCAAAGAAAAAGAAAACAGGGAAATCTCAGGGTCTCTTTGTTGACTCAGGGCTCTCAGGGATCTCAGGGCTCGTGCACCGTAGATTTCCTCGTTGATTCTTCTTTTGGGCGCGATGTAGCTGTACAATGGTTTGAAATTAACCTCTTTCAGCTAAAGTTAAATTTCTTTGTGGAATACACTGAATTTCACCATTCTCTTGCATTACCCAATAAGTGTGACCCGGACCTTCAGCTGAAACCACCCCTCGGACAGGTTTAGCCTCTCCTAAGGGTGAAAATACCCAAACAGTTTTACCTAACAGATTCTTTTCTCTAACAACAGGAACTCTATCACCTTCTGCTTTCCGTAGCAAATCTGAATGTGCAGGTCCAGCTCGGTTCACTGAACCTCTACCATTTACCAGCCAGGTTGCTTGTGCTAAATTTTTTTCCCAGTTTTTCAAAGATCCACCCCCCATGGCTTTAAGAGTGGTCTTCAACAAACCATTGTAGCGTTCAATCTTCCCTGAAGCTGGTGCATAGTAGGGAATGTGGAATATCCACTCAATACCGTGCTCTTTTGCCCAGTTCTTTACAAGGTTGTTCTTGAAATGAGTTCCGTTGTCTGACTCAATCCTCTCTGGAGTTCCGTGTCTCCACAGGATTTGTCTCTCCAGACCGAGAATGGCGTTGTGTGCAGTTGCATGTGGAACTGGATAAGTTTCCAACCATCCAGTGTTTGCCTCTACCATAGTAAGCACGTATTGCTTACCAGAACGAGAACGTGGTAGATTGATGTAGTCAATCTGCCAAGCTTCACCATACTTGTACTTGGACCATCTGTCACCATACCACAAGGGCTTAAGTCGTTTTGCCTGCTTAATAGCAGCACAAATGTCACAGTCATGGATGACTTGTGTGATAGCATCCATGGAAATGTCTATGGATCTGTCACGAGCCCATTGGTATGTTGCATCTCTGCCTTGATGTCCTGACGAATCGTGAGCCCACCGAGCTAAGAATATCTCACCTCGGTGTTTCCAGTCGAGATCAAGATTAGAGTCCATGCCTACTTGAGAAACTCATGCAGCTAGATCTGCCTGATGGTCGTGTTGCTGTTCCTCAGTAGCTTTGCTCTTAGGAATGTGAGCATCGATGTGTCTCACTTTCACTGGAATTCTCTCGATACGATCAGCAATGTCCTGCCATAGGTTGGCTGCCCAAATGGGTTTTCCTTTCCTCTGCCAACCACTCTTTTTCCAGTTCTTTAGCCAACCCCACAGAGCATTGGCTACCATCCATGAGTCGGTGTAGAGATAAAGCTTTGGCCATCTCTCACGTTCAGCCACGTCGAGAGCTAGCTGGACAGCTTTTACCTCTGCAAACTGACTGGATTCTCCTTCTCCATCCTTCGCCTCTGCAACTCGGCATGTTGGACTCCACACTGCAGACTTCCACCTTCGCTTGTTTCCAATAAGACGACAGGAACCGTCTGTGAACAAAGCATATTTCTTTTCATCATCAGAAAGGTCATTGTAAGGAGGAACTTCCTCAGCACGAGTTACTTTCTCCTCTGGAGGTTTAGCACAGTTGATACCTTCAGGCCAACTTGAGATCACCTCCACTAGACCAGGTCTTTCAAGATTTCCCATTCGAGCTCTCTGTGTTATCAGAGCCATCCACTTAGACCATGTGGAGTCAGTGGCATGATGTGGTGTGGAACCTTTGCCTTTGAACATCCAATTCAAAACTGGTAATCTGGGAGCTAGGAGAAGTTGTGATTCAGTTCCAATCACTTCAGAAGATGATTTTACTCCTTCATAGGCAGCTAAAATTTCTTTCTCTGTTGGAGTATAATTAGCCTCTGAACCTCTGTAACCTCGACTCCAGAAACCAAGAGGTCGTCCACGTGTCTCACCTGGAGCTTTTTGCCACAAGCACCAGGTTGGACCTTTGTCACTTGCAGCCGTGTACAAAATGTTCTTAATGTCTGGACCATCTCGGACAGGTCCCAGACCCATTGCTTGAACTACCTCTTGCTTTATCTGGTCAAAGGCTGCTTGTTGTTCAGGTCCCCAGTGGAAATGGTTTCTCTTTCGAGTCACATCATACAGAGGTTTCACAATCTGACTGTATCCAGGAATGTGGAGTCTCCAAAATCCCACTATCCCCAAGAAACGTAGGGTCTCTTGCTTGTTTGTGGGACTTGCCATGGTAGAGACTCTATTTACCACATCCACTGGAATGTGTCGGCGTCCATCCTGCCACCGCACTCCCAGAAACTGAATCTCTGTGGTAGGTCCTTTCACCTTGTCTCGTTTGATGGCAAAACCTGCATTCAGAAGAATGTCAATGATTTTGTTACCTTTCTCGAAGACTTCCTCAGCAGTTTTACCCCAGACGATGATATCATCGATGAACTGGATGTGTTCTGGAGCACTACCTTTCTCCAGAGCATCGTGGACCACTGCATGACAGATGCTTGAGCTGTGGATCCAGCCCATTGGCAGCCTATTGAAAGTGTACTGGATTCCTCTCCAGGTGAAAGCAAACTGAGGCCTGCATTCCTCCGCTATGGGAATAGAGAAAAATGCATTAGCAATGTCTATGGTAGCATACCATTTGGCCTCTTTGGATTCCAGCTCATACTGTAGCTCCATCCTGTCTGGCACTGCTGCACTCATAGGTGGTGTCACTTCATTTAGGGCTCGGTAGTCTACTGTCAGACGCCAGTCTCCATTCTGCTTCCGCACAGGCCACACTGGACTCTTGAAACGTGAATGAGTTTTGCTGATGACTTTCTGACTCTCCAACTGACGAATCAGATTCTGAATGGGCAACAAAGAGTCACGGTTGGTTCTGTATTGTCTGTGATGCACAGTCTGAGAAGCAACCGGCAATTTAATGTCCTGTATCTTATGTTGTCCCACAACTGCAGATTCATCAGAAAGCTCAGGTCTGGCAGATAGCTTCAATTTTTGTCCATCAATTTCTATTGAAGCTACTCCAAAAGCCCATTTGTAACCTCTAGGGTCCTTGAAACGCCCTTCTCTCAGAAAATCAATTCCCAAAATACAAGGTGCATCAGGTCCGGTCACAACTGCATGCTTCCTCCATTGTTTACCAGTTAAACATATTAACCTCTACCTTACTTAACTCTTGAGATCCACCAGTGACTCCCAGAATAGTTATAGACTCTGATCCCTGATAATTTGATGGTATTATGGTGCACTGAGCTCCTGTGTCAACCAAGGTCCTGTACTTCCGAAATTGTGAAGTGCCAGGCCACTGGATGTACACATCCCAATAGATTTTATTATCTCTGTTATCCCTCACCTCCCCCTGGCGGGAGGCAGGGCACCCCTAGTTATGGGGAACATGCGCACATGTGCATTGCACATAGTTTGCGGGGTTATAACTTTGCATGTTATAACTGGAGCCACTGTTGGAGCCATAAGAGTCGTTCTGGGGAACTGTGGAAGTAACAGCTACCCTTCTGGTATTGCTACCTTGGGTTCTGCCACTTTGCAATTCCCTCAGTCTCCTGAAAAGATTAGAAGTTGGTTGGCCATCCCAGCGGTTCATGTTCTCACCAAACTGATCACGCAGAGTTATCCAAATAGTTCTACGTGATTACCTTGGTGGTCTGTTTTGGAATGACCTGTTTTGGAATGACCTGTTTTGGAATGACCTCCATGGAGGACGTGTATTCCTCACAGATGAAACTTGTATCCACCTGGAGGGAGAATTGAAATTATCCCTTTGTGCCAATTGGGATATGGAATTTCTAAATTCATCTTTTAACTTTCTTATGCAATTCTGTATATCACCAGACATAGTTTTAATGGCCGAAACCAAAGAACCACGTGTCATGCTATCCTCCAATTGTCTCATTTGATCACTCAATTGGCCAACCGTGGGAGAAGCTCCACCATAACTTCTTGACACAATTCTGCTTGCCAGAATGTTTGCATAATTGGAAGGAGCAAGTTTGATGATCTTTTTAGCAAGACCAATACCCACAGGAATGTCATCAGGATTCAGAGTTTCATGTTCACCATAGAGTAGCTCTCTAACAGCAAATTCTCTCAAGCGCTTAATTCCCTCATCTATGGTAGTCCAGGGTTTAGGATTCCATGGAAGATCATCTCGGGAAGGGTATCTCAGGGCAACCACTATTAAAAGGCGTATCCACAGATTAACCTTACCGAGAGCTCTGCCTAGATGTCTATCTATTCCATTATCCCTTGAGAGAGTTCCTAACTGAGCTGCTGACTTGTCTCCAACTGTCAGAGCTGGAGCACCTGTATCATAACATCTACTAAGCCAAGCTAGAACTGATTCCTTATCTGCCCTGGTGAAATCTTTACAGACATAACGCAATTCCTCGCGGGGCGAAGAACACTCTGAAATAGCATCTTGGTCTTCGTCTCCCTGAATTCTTTGTCCATATAATCCTGCTGTCATTCTCCTAAGGATCTCTTTAAGCTGAGAACCACCTTTGCCAGCTGCTTTCCTAACTTCATCTGTATCCTGCTTTGATCTCACTAGGTTAGCTAGATCTTTAAAACAAACCTTCTCTTCCTCCTGAGCAGGATCTTTTAGAGTTGAAGGCCCCTCACCAGGATCAGTCTCCACCTCTTCTTCTCCATCTTTGGCCTTTCCACTTCTAGTCTTTAAAGTAGCCACCTTATCTGGAGGTGTGTTTGAATTTACAGCCACCTTAATGGAAGCTGACAGGTCCTGAGATAAATCAGCTGCTGGGACAGTGACTTCCGGTCCCACCGAGGGATTGGGCGGAAGTGACATTGCTCCGTTAATGGCCGACGGAGAAGAAGAAGGAGAAGGAGTGGGAGAAGGAGTAGGCACCATGTTGATACCAGCTGCCGCCTTTGGAAGCTTGCTGGAATCAGCAAAGTCATTTAGAGCGGCTTTACCAATTAACTTTTTAGCCTTCTTTTTAACTGACACAGATTCTGCACATTCTTCGTCACTAGATGTCTCTGGGACTGACCCAGAGCCATGGCGTTTTCTTTTTGATCTGGTTTTAATAACAAAACAAGCTCTGGACACCTTTCTTTCTCGCCTCAAAGAAATCAGGAGATACACGATAATTATCACCAGCAGCAGAATTATACCCATTAAATAAATCACCTTTGGATCCCAGGCATCACCTAAAGTTACTCTCTCCTCAGGCGGAATCTTAAAACCCTTTATCTCAATTGGGAGAGTGGTGGAGGTAACATTCCCGTATCTCACTGGCCATAGGAAATTAATACATTTTCCATACCATAATTTAACTCTATACATAACCCACATATAAATTGTCCGCACCAAATATTTACCCAGGTAATCCAAAATCAAACCCAAACAATATCTGTAAACCAGAGCCCCAAAAATTGAAAAGAATAATCGCTCCACAAACCACAACACCTTCATGTTTGCTAATTCAGCTGAAAAACACTAAATCAATCAAGTAATAAATTAAACTAATTATCTGCCGCACATTGGTTACGCCAATAAAAAAAATGTGGTGGGGTGGAAGGGTAAGGCCAAGAAGCCTCTTCCCTCCCCCTCTTGTAAAGTAAAGGGAAAGAAAAAATTGAAGGGAAAGGGAAACAAAAACTCACAAGCTGAATTAGCAAAGCACTGGAGCTTTATATTTACAAAGCAATGTAGGATATGCAGGGGAATATTTACAAATTTACAATATTGACAATATATACAAAGATATACAATAAAGTAACACAGAAATGAGGGTTCCCCCCTCTGCTGAGGAGGGTTTCCCACCTCCACTCTCCCCTCTTTTCCCCCTTTCCCCAGAGTGGGATAGAAAGAGAAAGAAAAGAGAGAAAAAAAAATGTTAGGAGCAGTTTGTGTTAATTGGAAGGGAGTTAATACCGGCCTTTATCAAGTCTTCAAGGCCGGAGCCTTGGCAGAAAGCCCAGCATAGAGAGAGCTGCTGCACGAAGAAGAGGTGGAAGCAAGACTGACGATAAAGTTCCCGGAGTGCCCAGTTCACTCCCAGTTCACTCCCAGTTCAGAAGGTGCTTCCTCCCACTTCACCAATGAAATTAGTTTAGATTATTCTTTCCGTTTACCAACTTCCGTCCACCATATTCCCTTTCTTAAGGGGGCAACGTCAACCGGTCACAGTTGTGTAAGAAAGTCTTGTTTTATTGGTTTCGTGAATGTCTACAGGCACTCCATGAGTGTTTGGTTCTCACCATGATCATGGAATCACAGAATGTTAGGGGCTGGAAGGGACCTTGAAATATCATCTAGTCCAACCCCCATGCAGTGAAGGACCACTAGATCACAAAAGAACACATCCAGGTAGGTTTTGAATGTCTCCAGAGAGGGAGATCCCACAACTGCCCTGGGAAGCTGTAGCGAAGGATGCTTATGGTCAGGATTGTGCCCATAACATTTGTGTAGGATATATTTTCTCTGTGTATTAACCCTCCTTTGTTCCCCCCTCCTTTCTGGAGGCAGCAGGGGGGATCCTGGCGCCACTGAGTCCAGGTAAACAGCCTACCTGGGCGTGGTCTCACCCCTGTAGTACAAGAGGCAGGCTATATGTTTGTTTCCCTGGGTATAGCATATACTCAGGCCATATTTGGTAGGTGCCAGTTCATTGGTTAATCTTTGCATTAGCAACAGATGCTTATTGGGCCAGTATTCACTGGGGCAAATGGTAAATAGGGGTCGTTTGGTAAATGAGCCCCCCACCACCTCGGTGTTGGATCCTGTGCGTGTGTGCGTGCCAGCCAGTGCTTCGGGAGGCCTCGTGGTCCTTTTGCCCCCATCACCCAGCGGCGTGCGATGCCGTTGACAGCACTCCATGGGATCAACCGCTGCGTGATCCATCATAGGAGAAAACCTGGTAGCCCGTGTGAACCAGCGTTGCTGACCTGCCACTGCCCCCTCCGAGCGAGGAACCTTTGTATCCTGGGAGAGAACAGCAGAGCCACGCGGTGCAGCCACGCGGCCGGTGCCATTTCCTGTCTCCTTATTACGGCACATCTATGCCACGTTGTCTGGATTATAAACATTATTGAGGAAAGACTCCACGAAGTTCTCAGCTTGTGAGTAAGCCAAGCCCTTTTTGTAGAGCTTCAGTTAGGATAGCGTTTATATTGCTCCAGGTGGAGGGTTAGCGGTCACTGACCAACCCCTCCCCCGCCACTCTCTGACTCAGTTTAGAGTATAAGTTCTGTGAATCATTTTGATTTAAATGCCCATACATAACATTCTGTAAAGATAGTTCCACTAACCGAATATTGATACCTGTGAAGGGTGACTGTAAATACCCCGTTACAGAGTTTGTATATATATAAATAAACTTATATTTTCGTTGATGGATCTGCCGTGCATTTCTGAGGGCATATCCACTACAGAAGCATGTTCCAGTGTTCTGTCACCTTCACAGTGATTTTTTTTTCATGTTTATATGGAACTTCCTAGGCCTCAACTTCCACCCATTGCCCCTTGTCTTGTCATTGGGCATCACCAAGAAGAGCCTGACTATTCTCTGTGCCAAAGATGGAACTGATAGATATTCAAGTTTCTGTCAAAATCAATGTTTTCTTGTGAACAAATTGATGTAAAATGTATATTAATTCTCTATGGATACAGGAAGGAGTTGGAAAAGGAAGCTCAGGAAAGAGCTCCTTTGGAAATGAACACAATTTTTGCCTCGTTCAAGCAACATTTGTAAGGCCAACAGTAGGAAACAGATGATCTAAATAAATCTTATATTTTAGATGAAAACTGCAATATTTCACAGTAAGGACTATATCTGTGCAAGACTATGTTAAGGTACAAGTCCAATTTTGGTAATTCATTAAAGGAAGGAAGAGGTCATAGCCTAGATCTATAAAGGGTAAAACCTAGTCCCGTCTACTAGTTATTTGATGCTCAGTGATGGAAAAAAGCAGTTACTCCAAAGATACAATGAGGCTGAAGTAGTTACCTGCCAGAGTAAACGATGTCTATTTTGATATATATAGATATATTATTTTTGAGTTTGAATTGCTTTGTTGCATATGGAAAATCCAAAGAGAGAAACAAAACTGTTCAGAGAGTGCCTATCAATGTCTTCCCAGTAATTTCCAACCACAAAAAAACCCCACAACCAACCAACCAAACAAACAAACAAAAAACCAAAACAAAAACCAAACAACTACCTCTGTCAAGCAGAAATCCCACACAAAACAAGTAGAAAATGCCCTGAAGCATCCCTAAATTTCAGTGAGCATCTCAGGGAACCATGTGTGCCCATGTCCATTACCTCGGGTATGTACTCTCATTCTTTTCATAAATATATTTTAGATCTCTGTATTGGGTCCTCTGGATCAGCAATACCACTGGAATCAAACACAGCACATCCCAAGAAATCTGAGCCCTATGAGCATTAAGTAACCTGATCAGGTGATGTCATCTGACTGTTCCTGACCTCCCATAGCAAAAGCAATCCCAAGTCTCTGTTTCCAAGAATGGAAGTTGCAGAAAATTATTATTCCCCATTTGCAAAAGAACTTATGACCTTCAGTATTTCCATCACATGGCTTATTAGTATTCCACTGTAGGTTTATTTTACTTCTGGGATTGCACCACCCCATTCCTGATTACTTTGTTTTTTCCTAACCTCTCAGCTACTAAGATATGTATTTAAGTAGTAAGGAAAATATTAGCTGGTTTCTTCTATGATAAGAAAGGAAAAAATCCCCCCCCAATAAAACAGAGCACTACCTAGGGTTGCATTATATTGCTGAAGAATGAATGTGCAATATTGGAGAGTTCTTGACTATGTGGTCTTTGCATACACCCTACAGTAGTCTCATGGTGTATGTAAACTAATTAAAATTGTTGTCTTTGAAAAACTTTGTTTGCAACTTCAATTTACCTCAGTATCTATAATCGTGGTACCTAGTGTTAAATTCAGCCAACAGAGTAGACTGTTAAAATAAAGTTTACAGAGTCTGATAGTGATAAGAATATTTTACAAGGGATGTACAATTTAAAAAATGAGACTTTGTTTTCCAGGTGGTGACCATCTGGTGTCTGTGACTGTATGTTTGAGTATTAGTCTAAGTCATTATTGTGTCAGTCTTACACATACACAGACCATACTGGCCCTACTGCTCAATGCCATAACAGCACCTTTGTTTGTCCCTCAGGAATGTCATTTGTTCATTGCAGACTACCTAAGGGCTGTTTCCTGCTTACGTGTTCTTTGGCCTTCTGCAAAAACACATATTCTTCCCTCCAGGGGGAAGAATGAGGTTTAATATTGCTGCAACAAAACTTCAGGAAATATATGCAGAGTTATAATTAATTACATCAATATACATTTCCAGTCCCTTTTGGAATCTCATTATGTTCTTGCCCTTGACTTTCTGTAGCTTCCACAAGCTAATTACAGGTTGGCTGAAGAAGCATTTCTTTGTATCTCTATCTTGGTTGTTGATTTGTACATTTTTGTCATATTTATTTCCAGTGTGAGTGGTCTGTTTCCAAGTTTCTTGATCACTGTCAATTTGCTTTGAACAGCTCCTCAAAATACTTTATTCAGAAGGCAATAATCTTTGCTGCATATAAATTGCAGATGAGGACATTTCTGATTTACGGAAGAGTACTTCAGTGATCTCCATGTAGATTGTCTAAAAAAAATGAACTGACCAACTATGTCTCTGTTTCTGATCTTTACTTCAAATTCAGCTGAAGTGTCCTGGCTGTGCTATCTATAAAGTGGTCCAGATGATTCACTTGAGACATATTGATTCAGCATCACTCTTAGATGATATGCTTTGTGCTACAGGGATTTCACTTGCCAATAATCAGAAAAAGCTCCTTCATCGGTATTAGAAATCTACATCTTCAGTTCATACACAGGCAGTTCTTGGTTACTGATAAAACACTTGTTGGCCTCTAAATAGAAAGAATTTTCTCAGTTCTAAGAGCTCCTACAAGTCAGAGTCCAAATGCCTAACCTCTAATGTATGCATGTTCATATAACTACAGCTGTTTATTCCTACAAGCAGATAACCTCTCCATTCTGGTATAAATTCCTTACAGAAGTTGACAAATAAAGTATTTATTTAAAAATGTATTCCCATATCCAAGCATGTTAAGGGTACAATTGCTTTCCATACTCAGGCCTGGTTTATCATACAGACTTATAAGAAGACTTGCCATCACAAGAAATTGGTCATTTCTCCCTGGTTCCAAGCACCAAAATTATACAGGTGAGTTCAATGAATAGAATAAAAACAGAAGATAAGACCAGAGGGAAAGAGGGGATTAGTTCTTGCTTTCAAAATTAAGAGGTTCAACTAGGACCACATTTATCAACATTAGAACCACAAATTATAAATAAAAATTTATCTGGAGTACATCTTCATCTTGTGCCTTGTTCATACCTTTTTTTACCATGCATGATACTAATGATATTTAAATTTATAGCATCAGGGGTTGAGATCACAGATTTAAATATCATACCAAAGAAAGTTATTTTTGACTGAGACCTGTGTTCAGTGTTGACCAATATACCAGTGAATTTCTTTTGAAAACACATGGAATTCAATGAAGAATAATCAAGGCCCTGCCAGATCTGAAATGTCTGAAATTTGGTGATAGGATCCATTCTGTAGGATTTGTACAGGGATCCCTTATGATCATCATCCAAAACCCAGATAGAGGGGAAACCAGTAAATGATACGTGTGGTATGGAAATTAATTGTAATAAAACAAACCACTGCTCAGCAGAAGGAAGGAGGAAAAGGATTCAGACCTGGCCACAAAGTCCTTGGGCAAGCACTGTGCAAATACCAAAACTTTTCCCTGTCCCAATTAAATAATCACATCAAGTTCTCTAGAGCAGAAAATCAGGCTAGAGTCTAGGTTCTCAGAATACTATCTCTTATGTAGTAGAGGGAAATAACAAGCAGGTATCACTTTGCTGGTTTTTTTCCCTTTTTTTTTTCTTTCTGTAGCAAAATTGCAAGCTCTCTGTCTGTCCGTTTGACCCTCACTCCCAATTCTAACAAAATCCCAGTAAGACCATTTCATTTGAGGGAAACAACAGCAGAATTACCAGTTGCAGAAGCTCAAGACTTCCCTGGTTCCAGAATCTCATGAGACTACCCTCTAAACCAATCTATCTGTACACCTAACACCAATGATGAAATACACTGTCTGTGCAACACCACAGCTTAGACAGAGATGAGAGGGCCTGGAGCCAGTCAGTTCCACACAATTCTTAGAGTCAGTTGTTGTTTACTGAAAGAAATATTAGAAAAGAGATTGCAAAAGAGAAATGGGTCCCTACTACAGGCCCTGAAGCACAGAGCTCCAAGGGAGGCACTCATAATAAACAGTTCCCTAATTATCATGAGTCAGAAAGATCCACTTTGAAAGAGATCTGATAGCAAGTGCTGACAGCACTGCACAAGCAAATAAGGACTGCCCTTCATTCAGTGAAGGGCATAAATGTATGCTGGGTCCATTCTGAGAGTGAAGGGCTTCATTTGGATAGCTTGTACCACCCCAGTCAGCATTTTACTTTTTGCTTTCCCCATTCCTAAGCAATATTTGTGTTGTTTATTTCTGCAGACTTACAGAATGGCAGCTTTGTAGTTTAGACTTCTATACTGTGTACATTTTTATTTAGTTTTTTAATACATAGATGTCTATATTCTCTCCATTCTCTAGCTTTCTTACTCCTCTGAAGCACACTATGGAACAATGTGGGGCATATTCAGCTCCTCTTTGCCCCAAAGCCCACTGCCGTGTGAAGTGCCATGGGAAAGGAGAAATTATAGTTTGAGTGTGCAGAGAACAAAGAGTGTTACAAACTAGTCACTACTTTTTAAATCCAAGGAAGGATGTAGCCTTTTCCTGCTGGGGGAGTTTCCAAGAGTAGGAGTCAAAATCTCATTTCTGGTATGCATAGTCTCTTGAGTCAGTAATATTTTACCCAAGCAGATAAAAAAATTGCTTTGTTTCTTTTCTTTTTTCAGTTTCCCTTAGATAGCATATTCAGTAGGCATCAGCCACAGCTCCCAGGTATGCAAGGCAGATTTATATACTTTGGGACTGACCTGAAAACAGGGCCTGAGCAGTCCTTTGGATCTCTCTAATTGGTCTGCTGAAGATTAAGTTACTCACTATGCACAAATACTTGGGTTAAGTTTGTTTATTAAGCATATCTGCTCCTTTCTTTGCATCATGATTTTGCTAATAAAGCACGGATATTAGATGGTAGATACCACAAATGGGAATCTCCAGGAAATGGCATATTGCAGAAGCAAGATGAAGTTGCATAAAAGTTGGAGTCACTACACGCTCCAAAGAATAGTGAAGAGGTGATTGGGAACAGTCAGCATGGCTTTGCCAAAGGCAAATCCTGCCTGACCAACCTGGTTGCCTTCTATGAGCAGGTGACAAAATTAATAGATGAGGGGCGAGCAACTGATGGAATTTACCTGGACCTGAGCAAAGCCTTTGACACTGTCCCACACCACATCCTGGTCTCCAAACTGGTGACACATGGGTTTGATGGGTGGACCACTAGATGGATAAGGAACTGGTTTGATGGCCGCACCCAAAGAGTGGCTGTCAATGGGTCCATGTCCCAGTGGAGGCCAGTGACAAGCGGAGTCCCTCAGGGATCAGTCCTGGGACCTGTCTTGTTCAACATCTTTGTGGGTGACATGGACAGTGGCATTGAGTGCACCCTCAGCAAGTTTGCTGATGACACCAAGCTGTGTGGTGCAGCAGACACGCTGGAGGGAAGGGAGGCCATCCAGAGGGACCTTGACAGGCTGGAGAGGTGGGCACAAGCCAACCTCATGAAGTTCAATAAGAGCAAGTGCAGGGTCCTGCATCTGGGTCGAGGCAATCCCAGGCACAAATCCAGGCTGGGCAGTGACTGGCTGGAAAGTAGCCCTGAGGAGAGAGACTTGGGGGTGCTGGTGGACAAAAAGCTCAACATGAGCTCTCAATATGCTCTTGCAGCCCGCAAAGCCAATCAGATCCTGGGCTGCATCAGGAGAAGTGTGGCTAGCAGGTCGGGGGAGGTGATCCTCCCCCTCTACTCAGCTCTGGTGAGACCCCACCTGGAGTGCTGTGCCCAGTTCTGGAGCCCCTATTACAAGAGGGATGTGGAGGTGCTGGAACGTGTCCAGAGAAGGGCCATGAGGATGATCAGAGGGCTGGAGCACCTCTCCTATGAGGACAGACTGAAGGAGTTGGGGCTGTTCAGTCTGCAGAAGAGAAGGCTCCGAGGTGACCTCATTGTGGCCTTCCAGTATCTGAAGGGGGCCTACAGGAAGGCTGGGGAAGGACTTCTCAGGATGTCAGGTAGTGATAGGACTAGGGGGAATGGAATGAAGCTAGAGGTGGGGAGATTCAGGCTGGATGTGAGGAGGAGGTTCTTCACCATGAGAGTGGTGAGACCCTGGAATGGGTTGTCCAGGGAGGTGGTCAAGGCCCCGTCCCTGGGGGTGTTTAAGAGCAGGCTGGATGAGGCTCTGTCCAGCCTGATCTAGTGTGGGGTGTCCCTGCCCATGGCAGGGGGGTTGGAACTAGATGATCCTTGTGGTCCCTTCCAACCCTGAATGAAACTATGAAACTATGATTTTTTTGTCCATCTGCTGTAGTGTCTGTCATCTGTAGAGATTTTGGAAGGGTGAAACAGAAAGAATAATCAGCTTCTTTTCAACAAAGGACTTTGATACTTCCACAATAAGCTGGAGGGACTGTCATTGACAGTTACCAAGTTATTAGTCAACAGCTAACCCCTCTGTCACATGCTGCACTCAGATTGCACTAGGCTGGACAAGACAGAGCTTGTAGTGTACTGGTGTAATGGCTGCTGACCTGAGGAGCATGCAGTCTGACGGCAGAAACATAGGACTGAAGTTAAGGGTTATGTGCTGGTGAGAAGTAAAGCTGAAGATGTTATAGTAGGGTTTGTGAGTCATTTCATGGGATCCATGTGTAGGTAGCTAGAATAAGATAAGCATCTGTTTGGACTCCATTGAATAGCCTAGACACCTAGCTCACATATGATCACTTACATTGTAAGACACCTAAGTGTCTTGTGATATCTGAGGTACACAATACATGCTGGTGTGACAGACATGGCACAGACCTTAGAACAGCATTTTCTCGACCAGTAACTGCAAGCCATCCAGGCTATCTCAAGGTGTCTCATATAGTGCTAGACACGTGTGTTTAGGCAACTGAATCCCTTCTTGAGTGAGAAACATAGGTGTTGATCAGTGGCTCCAGGAAGAGACACTGCAGCCAAAAGGCACTCATATTACTGAGAAAAAGGAAACATGATATATTAATCAACATAGGGAAGTACCCCTTTAATGATATATTTAGTAGTGGCAGATAATCCTTCATGACAGTAAATTCAGGAGTCATGAGACTTCCCCAGATATCAGTCATTTCATGATGATAATTCCCTCGCCGTGATCTTGTGGTATTGCAACAATAATTATTGCTTAAACTTTCAAATTTACATAATTTTTAAGTGGGTTTACCCCCTCTTTTTAAAACCCTTTTTTTCTATTATATTTTAAAACTTCTAGAATATTTGCTTGAAAAGCATTGTAAATTTATTTATTACTATTGGTTTCATACATTATTATTGAGCAAATGAATACTAATGCCCGCTCTTGCTACTACAAGAAGCATAATATTCCTTTTCATTATATTGCTCTGTAATTAGTAGTTTTTATCTTTTTATCTTTTCATCTTCCATCCTCATCTTTAGACAGAGTGAACATTGTCAGTTTTGCCATGATTGTCTTCTATAGACTTGAAATTGGGGTTTGGTGCATTAAGTAAGATAACAATTTCTTTACACTTAGACATTCTTCAAAGAGATCAACACTCAGCAAGATGCTAATAGCATGAGACAGAAACAGTTTAATATTTTTATTAAACATTTCAGAGCCTCTATCTTTGCCCTAATCACATCATTCTTTGCTTTTGAAATTACATGCATAACAATTTCCTACTTCTGAATTCCATTTCTTCTATCAGCCTTTCTAAAAATTAAAGATGGTATAAGAATCATAGAATCAATAAGGTGGGAAAAGACCTCAAAGATCATTAAGTCCAACCTGTCACCACAAATCTCTTGACTACTAAACCATGGCACCAAGAGCCACATCCAATCCCCTCTTGAACACCTCCAGGGACAGTGACTTCACCACCTCCCTGGGCAGCCCATTCCAATGGCTAGCAACTCTCTCTGTGAAGAACTTTCTCCTCACCTCAAGCCTAAACTTCCCCTGGTGCAGCTTGAGACTGTGTCCTCTTGTTCTGGTGCTCGTTGCCTGGGAGAAGAGACCAATCGCCTCCTGGCTACAACCTCCCTTCAGGTAGTTGTAGAGAGCAATATGGTCTCCCCTGACCCTCCTCTTCTCCAGGCTAAACAATCCCAGCTCCCTCAGCCTCTCCTCATAGGGCTTGTGCTCCAAACCCCTCATCAGCTTCGTTGCCCGTCTCTGGACATGTTCAGAAGTCCTTCTTAAATTGAGGGGCCGTAGTGAAGGATGCTTATCATCAGGATTGTGCCCCAAACATTTGGGTAGGATATATTTCTGTATGTGTTAACCCTCCTTTGTCCCCCCCCCTTTCTGGAGGCAGCAGGGGGAATCCTGGCGCCACTGAGTCCAGGTAAACAGCCTACCTGGGCGTGGTCTCACCCCTGCAGTACTAGAGGCAGGCTATATGTTTGCTTCCCCAAGTATAGCATATACTCAGGGCCATATTTGGTAGCTAGTAGTTCATTGGTTAATGTTTGCGTTGGCAACAGGTGCTTATTGGGCCAGTATTCACTGGGGCAAATGGTAAATAGGGGTCGTTTGGCAAATGAGCCCCCCCACCTCGGTGTTGGAGCCTGTGTGTGCGTGCGTGCCAGCCAGTGCTTTGGGAGGCCTCGTGGTCCTTTTGCCGCTGTTACCCAGCTGTGTGCAGTGCCGTGGACAGCACTCCGTGGGATCAACCGCTGCGTGATCCATCGTAGGAGAAAACCTGGTAGACCGTGTGAACCAGCGTTGCTGACCTGCCACTGCCCCCCTCCGAGCGAGGAATTTTGTATCCTGGGAGAGAACAGCAGAGCAACGCGGTGCGGCCACGCAGCCGGCGCCATTTCCTGCCTCCTTATTACGGCACATCCGTGCCACGTTGTCTGGATTATAAACATTATTGAAGAAAGACTCCACGACTTCCTCAACGTCTGAGTAAGCCAAGCCCTTTTTTGTAGAGCTCCGTTTAGATTAGCATTTATATTGCTCCGGGTGGAGGTTTGCCGGTCACTGACCAACCCCTCCTCCGCCACTCTCTGACTCAGTTTAGATTCTAAGTTCTGTGAATCATTTTGGTTTAAATGCCCATACATAACATTCTGTAAAGATAGTTCCACTAACCGAATATTGATACCTGTGAGGGGCGATTGTAAATACCCCGTTACAGAGTTTGTATATATATAAATAAACTTATATTTTCGTTGATGGATCTGCCGCGCATTTCTGAGGGCATATCCACGACATTAATGGCGCAGCGAGCAGGGGTTATCCGATAAGTGACTATCTCTACAGAATGGGATACGTAATAAAACGATCCGATATGCAATGGGCTATAGAAAACCTGACAAATCCGGATCAAATCACCACGAAATTATCCGAATACGTGGTCGAGCTATGCGCTGATCCAACCGCAATAACCGAGGAGAGAGTTACTGCGATCGGGGCTTGCATAATGCGAGCACAAGACGAATTTACAGCATTAGAGGAAAAGATTAAAAAACTTGAGGAAAAAAATAACTTCCTGGAAAGAGAGTTAGGAAAGTCTGAGGCACAAAATGATAAACTTCATAACTTGTTAACTTTGCAAATTAAAGAAAGCAACGCTACTATGAAGGTATTAGCGGGATCAGACAGAGACTCTGTTTCAAGCCTTCCTGGGATCTCCCAACCGCCTAGCCCCGAGCAGCCCCGCGACCACGATGTCGCGCCCGGCCGCCGGCTCTCCCGTACAGTCCTTTTACGAATTACCCCCACCGCAGTCTCGCGGAAAGGACAGAAAGGTAGCGAATCCCACCGTAGCGCAAGACTTTAGACCCACGGTCCCCTTGGACCTGCCGAGACTCGAACACTGCAAAGCCCGAGTCCCGATTCACTCGCTCAGCCCAGCACATCAGCAGCCGCGGTGAATTAAATTCGCCTGACAATAGTGCTCCGAGAAGCGAAGCCCGGAAAAATCCCATAGCTACCGAACGGAGAGAAACCCATCTGACCGGGACGATACGGATTACAGTTCAGAAGATGAACCCATACGGAGGAAAGCCGTGCATTTACGTCCCGTTCTTAAAGAGCAATACACGGACGGCCGCCGTGGCGAGGGACAACAACTACCTCTGTTCGCCCGTACAGCGGAGCAAAGCTTCGGGACCTGCAGGAGACGTTTGCACGAGAACCGGACGAGTCGGTAACAGACTTTTTGTATCGTGTTATGGAATTGGGTGGGGATACAATTATTTTGGACCGTAATGAAGCAAAAAGGCTGTTCATGGGGTCATGAAGTATTTTTGGGTATGGGTCGGAGGGATACCACTCGTTAACTTCCCGTGTCGCTCACTGGGCTGGAAGTTTAGATCCTATAGATAGAGACGAATCAACAGAAGTGAGGGTTACCAGTTCGGCCGAACTCACTGCCGCGATTAAAAAATTGGCGTGCGTTCAAGCAATGTACGATCGTGGGGCATATCCTTCCCCACTAGATGCCCCAATTAACCCAGTGCGACTCAAAATTCTAATCCGTGGGCTGCCGCCGGGTCTGAAAAATGTATGTGATGCCAAAAAGGAGGAAATTGAACGAGTAGTCGAAAGGAATATGGCCTCTACTAATTCCCGGGAACACCAATTAACTTGGGAAGAGCTGTTGATGGCATTATCCCACAAGGGCCGAGACTTGGGCTACTCTGATCATACGCTCATGGCCAAGACTCCCGGCGACAGACACCATACTGGTTTCAAAGGCAACCACGCGGCGACGCCGCGGGGGAAAAAGCAGGAAGTGCGCCGCACTAAGACATCCCCTACTGCGACTTCTGCGGGTTCAAGCAACAGCCCGGAGTCAGATCGCCGTCACTCGGGAAGTCCCAGAGGGAGAAATTCCGACCGCTGGAGAGATAAACGGCGTACTTTTAATAGATCATTTTCACCCAGAGAGAAATGGTATCGACTAGCATTGTCTTTGAATGTACCTGAATACTTAATAGCGTCATTACCAACGAGACTGTTAAAAGGCGTAGTGCTGAGCATACAAAATAAATCCGGTAGCTGGGAAGAGGACGACTACCGAAGTGACCGCCGCGGCAAGGGGAAGAATGGAGCTGGAAGCAGCAGTCCTAAAACTGTTTCACCCAGCAAGGATGCTAACCCCTTCATACCTCGCCGCCAGAGCCCAGATAAAAGCCAAAAACTAGACACAGCGGTGACTGTTCCAGGCCTCACTCATCGCTTTGTTAATGCTTGTCAATGGTCTGAGGATCCAGAGCCTTTCATTTTGATTCCCACTGGACCTACTCGAACTGCTGTAAAATTCCTTATTGACACTGGGGCGCAAATCAGTGTTTTGAATGTGCAACAAGCTAAACGCTTGAAGATCCTGCCATCCCGGAAAAGGATTAAGATACAGGGTGTTACAGGAATGCCTCATATGTGCCATTTAGCCAAAACAAGGTTGTGGCTTCCTGGTGACAAGCGGAGTACCCTGGTAGAAGTTGCCCTGAGTCCGTACCCGAGAACATCCTTGGATTTGATGTTTTAGCTGGCAAACGGTGGCATCTCCCTAACGGTACCCTGTGGTGCTTTGGCTCCTATGGAGTAGGAGCAAAAGGGATTGAAACCGCTCGGGTAGGCACTCTCCAAATTGCTCCACCCTTACCCAAATCAAGTATCACATGTGTTGCACAGTATTCCCTACCAGCAGCAGCCAGACAAGGCATCACTGAGGTGATTGCAGACCTGGAAAAGAGACAAATCATTACCAGGACACACTCACCCTATAACTCACCAGTGTGGCCAGTGCGTAAACCTGATGGACGATGGAGACTCACCATTGACTACAGGAGGCTCAATAGCAACACGCCCCCTCTCACCGCTGCAGTCCCAAGCCTGACATCCATCGTGACAGCAATCCAAGCTGCGTCACATACTTGGATGGCTTCACTGGACATTAAGGACATGTACTTTATGATCCCTCTACGTGAGGAGGATAAACCACAGTTCGCTTTCACATGGCAAGGTTCCCAATTCACCTTCAATCGTCTTCCCCAGGGTACAAGCACTCAGGAACCATTGCACACAACTCCTTAGCAGCACTGTTAGACACCATTGAAGTCCCAAAAGATGTAAGTGTCTACCAGTACATAGATGACATCTTTGTCGGGGAAATGATGAAGGTAAGGTGGGTTCAGTAGCTGCAGCGATCTGGGACCTCTTGACCAAAAATGGGTTACAGGTTCCACAAGCTAAATGTCAAGGCCCGAGCCAAGAAATTAAATTTCTTGGATCCTGGTGGGTAGCAGGAGCAATATCAGTGCCAGAGGATGCTCTTGAGGCTATTGAAAAGGGCCAACTTCCCAATAACAAAAGGGAGCTTCAGTGGCTCTTGGGTACCTTGGGTTACTGGAGAAAACATATTCCAGGTTTCTCAGTAATTGCTCGTCCCCTCTATGACCTGCTTAAAAAGAGCAGAGTCTGGGACTGGACCCCAAGGCATACTGAAAGCCTAAAGGTTTTGAAGGACGAATTAAAGGCTTACCAGAAATTGGGCCCTTTGCACCCACATGACCCCTTAAGGGCAGAATGGGGCTTCTCTGAACATGCTTCCTACTGTGGGATTTTCAAAGGGGACCTAAAGGCCCGAACAGAGCCCTTTTATTCTCTTCAACAGCATTCAAAGATGCTGAAAGGAGATACTCTGAATGGGAGAAGGGACTCCTGTCTCTGAGCCGAGCTGTCAAAGAGGCAGAGAAGCTGCGCACTACGCAGGATATTGTAGTGCAAGGTCCATTCTCTCTGCTCAAAGCAATCCTCAATGGAACCCCACCACCAGAAGGAATTGCTCAGAAGGCTACTGTAAGAAAATGGTATGCCTATCTGGAAGGGATGGCTCAGCTTATGCCTCTAAGAGAAGGGCCCACAAAAGTATCCAAATTGCAGCAGCCTATCAACCCACATACTATCCCACTGTGCCAGCCCTACAAGCCATCTCCTATTCAGGTAGCACCTGAATTGACTGCCGACACCAATACTGAGGGAGTGTGGTTCACAGATGCATCTGCCCAAAGGGTAGAATCACAGTGGCATTACAAGGCCGCAGCACTGGAGATTGGCACAGACAGGACTGTCATTGAAGAGGGTGAAGGCAGTGCCCAAGTGGGAGAACTGCGTGCCCTCATGCTAGCTGTGGAAAATGGTGCAGAGACCATATACACTGATTCATATGCTACTTTCAAAGGTGCCACAGAATGGATTTGCCAGTGGGAAGCAAACCAGTGGATAGTTGGCAATACCCCAGTTTGGAGGGCAACCGACTGGCAAAGACTACTAGAGATAAGTCGAGCCAGGACCATCAAAGTAGGATGGGTAAAGGGACACTCCAGGAAGCAAACCCCTGCTGCTACTTGGAATCAACAAGTAGATCACTTAGCAAAAATCAGTGTGGTTGATCGTGAGGGAAAGGAATGGGAGCGATTGGCTGAGTGGCTACATATTAAAAGAGGTCACTCAGGTAAGTCAGACCTTTACTACGAATGCAGATCCAGGGGGTGGCCAGTTTCTTTGACCACATGCGAAACCATTGTTTCAGCCTGCCCTCAGTGCCAGATCAGATTAAAAGCTAACCATCCCGGTCTGGCTCCGGCCCAGCATATCAAGGAAGACAAAGTACTATGGAGCACATGGCAGATTGATTATGTTGGTCCCCTCCGACCCTCACATGGGAAAAAATACATACTGGTAGGGGTAGAAGTGGTTTCAGGCTTAGTCATGGCCACTGCTACTAGCACTGCTTCAGGAGCTCAAACCATTGAAACTCTAAAGGATTGGTTCAGCATTCTGCCTATGCCTGAACATATTCAGAGTGATAATGGTTCACATTTCACCTCAACCTCAGTCCAAGACTGGGCCCGAGGGGAAGGAGTCAAATGGACATTTCATACTCCATATTATCCCCAGGCAAATGGCATAGTGGAGAGGGCAAATGGCCTCATTAAGAAACATGCAAATGTTTCAAGGAGTAATTGGGATAAACGCCTGCCTTCTGCAGTTTTCATTGTAAACAACCGATGGGGGAATTATGGCAGCCCCAAAGTCAAGGCATTTTGCCCTGCTGACCCAGTTAGGGATGTCAGCCACATGCCAGGGGAGGCAAAGGATGAACACCCACATTCCGTAACACAGATGCAGGTGGGCCAACCAGTGTTAGTGAAACTGCCTTCTATCGGGATTGTACCCATGACACTGGCTAAGCCCAGGGTCTATACGCTTGGGAGGCTACTGACATCAATGGAAAAACTCATCGCATAAGTGCTCGGTGGGTCGTTCCAAATTACTAACTGTCAAGCCCGGCTTTAAATACCGTGGCCAGTTTTGTTTCTCCACAGAATGACAACGGTTCCAGTGGACAGATTATCCTGGAAAGGAAGACCCGTCTCGGGAGTAACAGGGATCCACCACCGGTCAGGGGGTGGAGATTAGAAAACACTAAGGTCACCGATACTGACCTTAGACTTAAGGAGTTCTATACTGTGTTGTAGCATGCTTTGTTTAGAGTACAGTTGTACACTTCTGAGATATGTATATATATATATGCATGACGTTTTTGTGATGTTTCTATATAATGTTTAATTCATCTTTGGTAGAGTTTAGTTATAGAATAATATTTGCCCACATATACTTGCCCATAAGCAGGGGGTGGAATGTAGTGAAGGATGCTTATCATCAGGATTGTGCCCCAAACATTTGGGTAGGATATATTTCTGTATGTGTTAACCCTCCTTTGTCCCCCCCCCTTTCTGGAGGCAGCAGGGGGAATCCTGGCGCCACTGAGTCCAGGTAAACAGCCTACCTGGGCGTGGTCTCACCCCTGCAGTACTAGAGGCAGGCTATATGTTTGCTTCCCCAAGTATAGCATATACTCAGGGCCATATTTGGTAGCTAGTAGTTCATTGGTTAATGTTTGCGTTGGCAACAGGTGCTTATTGGGCCAGTATTCACTGGGGCAAATGGTAAATAGGGGTCGTTTGGCAAATGAGCCCCCCCACCTCGGTGTTGGAGCCTGTGTGTGCGTGCGTGCCAGCCAGTGCTTTGGGAGGCCTCGTGGTCCTTTTGCCACTGTTACCCAGCTGTGTGCAGTGCCGTGGACAGCACTCCGTGGGATCAACCGCTGCGTGATCCATCGTAGGAGAAAACCTGGTAGTCCGTGTGAACCAGCGTTGCTGACCTGCCACTGCCCCCCTCCGAGCGAGGAATTTTGTATCCTGGGAGAGAACAGCAGAGCAACGCGGTGCGGCCACGCAGCCGGCGCCATTTCCTGCCTCCTTATTACGGCACATCCGTGCCACGTTGTCTGGATTATAAACATTATTGAAGAAAGACTCCACGACTTCCTCAGCGTCTGAGTAAGCCAAGCCCTTTTTTGTAGAGGTCCGTTTAGATTAGCATTTATATTGCTCCGGGTGGAGGTTTGCCGGTCACTGACCAACCCCTCCTCCGCCACTCTCTGACTCAGTTTAGATTCTAAGTTCTGTGAATCATTTTGGTTTAAATGCCCATACATAACATTCTGTAAAGATAGTTCCACTAACCGAATATTGATACCTGTGAGGGGCGATTGTAAATACCCCATTACAGAGTTTGTATATATATAAATAAACTTATATTTTCGTTGATGGATCTGCCGCGCATTTCTGAGGGCATATCCACGACAGGGGCCCAGAACTGGACACAGAACTCAAGGTGTGGCCTAACCAGTGCAGAGTACAGGGGCACAATGACTTCCCTGCTGCTGCTGACCACACTGTTCCTGATACAGGCCAGGATGCCATTGGCCTTCTTGGCCACCTGGGCACACTGCCGGCTCGTGTTTAGGTGGCTGTCAATCAGCACCCCCAGGTCCCTTTCTGTTTGGCTGTTTTCCAGCCATTCCAACTCCAGCCTATAGCGCTGGCTGCATGGGGTTGTTGTGGCCAAAGCGCAGCACCTGGCACTTGGACTTGTTGAATGCCATCCCATTGGACTCTGCCCATCTGTCCAGCCTATCAAGGTCCCTCTGGAGAGCCCTTCTACCCTCTAACAGATCGATCAACATCTGTTCCCAACTTGTTGTCATCTGCAAATTTGCTGATGACTGACTCAATCCCCTCATCCAGGTCATCATTAAAGATATTGAACAGGATGGGGCCGAGAACTGATCCCTGGGGGACACCACTGGTGACTGGCTGCCAGGTGGATGTGGCACCATTCACCACCACTCTCTGGGCTCGGCCCTCCAGCCAGTTCCTAACCCAGCACAGAGCGTTGCATTCCAAGCCACGAGCTGACAGCTTGGCCAGGAGTTTGCTGTGGGGAACGGAGTCAAAGGCCTTGCTGAAGTCCAGGTGGACCACATCAACAGCTTTTCCCACATCCACCAGATGGGTCACCTGATCATAGAAGGAGATCAGGTTGGAGAGGCAGGATCTGCCCTTGCTAAATCCATGTTGTCTGGGCCTGATCCCTTGGCCATCCTTCAGGTGCGCAGTGATTGCCCCCAAGATGATCTGCTCCATAATTTTCCCTGGCACTGAGGTCAGGCTGACTGGCCTGTAGTTTCCAGGTTCCTCATCTGACCCTTCTTGTGGATGGGCATCACAATGGCCAGTTTCCAGTTGTCTGGGACCTCTCCAGTGAGCCGGGACTGGTGGAAAATGATGGAGAGAGGCTTGGCCAGATGTGTATATGGGTGTATCCTTTGCCAGCAGTAAGTGAATTTATACCATCAACTAAAGATTTGTGACAACTAGAACTTCAGTCCTATGTTTAAAAACCACTGTTGCACAATGTTTTTTCATTCAATTCACCACTACTGTCAATAGGTCTACTTAGGTGTGCAAGACTCATTCATATGAATAAATACTTGCAGTTATGTCCCATGAAGAAAACAAAGAGGGCTTCAGGCAATTGGCCAGCTGATTGTTAATGACTTGGCATTTATACAACTCATTCTTCCCATGAACAATACCATTTATTGTGATAGAGTTCAGGAACTAAGTATAGCAGGAACCAGCAAAAGATGACTAAAATTATAGCAAGGCAGAAATGAAAGCCATAATGTAGAGCCATGGTGGTTATATAATTTCCCTTCAGAAATGAGAGAGAAAAGCAAGACCATTCTTTCATCCATTCTTCTCATTTAAAATAAACCTCACAAAAAATATGCAGATACAGACCACAGAAACTCCAGGCCTGAGGTCCTGGTTCACACAGTTTTAGCTTCTGTCAAATGATAATTAAGAGCATGGGATGACTCTAAATGAAAGCAAGACTTAAGCTGAATATGAAGTATGTCATCCCAAAATCTATTGATATGGAAGCATCTTGAAGACTGGAATACACACTCATCTGTATGCATACATAAGTATTCAAAGGGAATAAGATGTGGCAGCCACACAGAAAGGCAAGGGGGAGGGAAATGTATTTTTACTAACATCAAAATTTTCATTCCAATAATTTTGTTCAATAAGGAACACAATTCTGAGAGAGTAGATGTTTACTTTTGATGAACAGCAAGTTCATCAGCAATTTCATCTAGAAATTAGAAAGAAAAATCATTCAGTAGACCTCTAGAACATGTAAAAAAAATAATTGGCCTTTTATTCCCTCCAGAAGGAAAATATGTGTGTATATATATATATATATAAAAATCATGGACAACAATGCTATAAATAGAAGAATCAGCATGGTTTTAATCTGAAACACCTGGGATAGCCTTTTGCAGGATTTAGGAAGGAGTTTTGTGCCAAGGAGAATTTGTTCTCTAAAGTCTTTTCTCTTACAGAATCTGATTTGAAGTACCTTGAGGAATTGACAGACAGCAATCTCCAACCTATCATGAGCTATTTAGGGCATCACAAGTTTTGAGGAGTGAAACACCACTACTTCTGAAGGTTCCTGGTATGAAATGTCCATCTAAGTGTTTTTCAATTTGTCCTGATAATGTGCATAATTTTTATTATCTGTTCTTTTTGATGTTTGGGATATCATGCAGAGGAATACTGAGTTACAAAACAGTAATGTATGTTATTAAACCCATTAAACTACAAAAGCCACTACTTACTAAAGATAGAATTTCTGAGAGGTCTAGACATTACATAGAAGCATAGTGTCCTGTTCTCTCCTTCTGTATCTCGCCTGGAGTGACCAGGGAAAATTAGCCTTGGACATTGATACAAAAAAAAAAAAATATTATGATGGCATGGATCAAATTAATTGTGCCCGGTTGACGCTGTCCCTTTAAGAAAGGGAATATGGTGGACGGAAGTTGGTAAACGGAAGGAATACTCTAAACTAATTTTCATTGGTCGAGTGGGAGGAAGCACTATCTGGCCTGAGAGTGAAGTGGGCATTCCTAGCACTTCTCTGTCACTCTTGCTTCCGCCTTTCCACAAGGCAGCAACTCTTTGCTGTGCTGGGCTTTCTGCCAAGACTTCGGCCTTGAAGATAAGAAAAGCCAAGTCTGTATTAACTGCTTCTAATTAACACAAACTGCTTTTAACTTCTTTCTTTTCTCTTTCTCCCTCTTTTCCAAACTATTCTGGGGAAAGGGGGGAAGAGAGGGGAGAGCGGAGGTGAGGATCCCCCTCGGCCGAGGGGGGTTACTCTCATTTCTGTGTTACACTGCTGTATATCTTTGTATATATTGTAGATATTGTAAATTTGTAAATATTCCCCTGCAAAATCCTACACTGCTTTGTAAATATAGCTCCACTGCTTTGCTAATTCAGCTGGTGAGTTTTTTTTTCCTTTTCCTTCAATTTTTTTTCCCTTTTACCTTACAAGGGGGAAGGGAAGAGGCTTCTTGGCTTTACCCTTCCAACCCACCACATTTTTTTTTATTGGCGTACCCAACGTGCGGCAGATAATTAGTTTAATTTATTACTTGATTGATTTAGTGTTTTCTAGCTGAATTAGCAAACATGAAGGTCTTGTGGTTTGTGGAGCGATGATTCTTTTCAATTTTTGGGGCTCTGGTTTACAGATATTGTTTGGGTTTGATTTTGGATTACCTGGGTAAATATTTGGTGCGGACAATTTATATGTGGGTTATGTATAGAGTTAAATTATGGTATGGAAAATGTATTAATTTCTTATGGCCAGTGAGATACAGGAATGTTACCTCCACCACTCTCCCAATTGAGATAAAGAGTTTTAAGATTCCGCCTGAGGAGAGAGTAACCTTAGGTGATGCCTGGGATCCAAAGGTGATTTATGTGATGTGTATAAATCTGTTGCTGGTGATGGTGATTGCATATTTGCTGTTCTCTCTGTGGCGAGAGAAAAAGGTGTCCAGGGCGTGTTTTGTTATTAAAACTAGATCAAAAAGAAAACGCCGTAGCTCAAGATCAGTCCCAGAGTCATCTAGTGATGAGGACTGTGGAGAACCCGTGTCAGTTAAAAAGAAGGCTAAAAAGTCAATTGGTAAAGCAGCTCTAAATGACTTTGCTGATTCTAGCAAGCAGCCAAGGGCATCGGCTAGTATCAACATGGCTCCTACTCCTTCTCCTTCTTCTTCTTCTCCATCGACCATTAACGGAGCAACGTCACTTCCGCCTACTCCCTCGGTGGGACCGGAAGTCACTGCCCCAGCAGCTGATTTATCTCAGGACCTGTCAGCTTCCATTAAGGTGGCTGTAAATTCAAACACAGCTCCAGTTAAGGTGGCTCCTTTAAAGACTAGAGGTGCAAAGGCCAAAGATGGAGAAGAAGAGGAGCTGGAGACTGATCCTGGTGAGGGGCCCTCTACTCTAAGAGATCCTGCTCAGGAGGAAGAGGTGGTTTGTTTTAAAGATCTAGCTAACCTAGTGAGATCAAAGCAGGATACAGATGAAGCTAGGAAAGCAGCTGGCAAAGGTGGTTCTCAGCTTAAAGAGATCCTTAGGAGAATGACAGCAGGATTATATGGGCAAAGAATTCAGGGAGATGAAGAGCAAGATGATATTTTGGAATGTTCTTCGCCCCGCGAGGAATTGCGCAATGTCCGTAAAGATTTCACCAGGGCGGATAAGGAACCAATTCTAGCTTGGCTTAGTAGGTGTTATGATACAGGTGCTCCAGCTCTAACAGTTGGAGACAAGTCAGCAGCTCAGTTAGGAACTCTCTCAAGGGACAATGGAATAGATAGACATCTAGGCAGAGCTCTCGGTAAGGTTAATCTGTGGATACGCCTTTTAATGGCGGTTACCCTGAGATATCCTTCCCGAGATGATCTCCCATGGAATCCTAAACCCTGGACTACCATAGATGAGGGAATTAAGCGCTTGAGAGAATTTGCTGTTAGAGAGCTACTCTATGGTGAACATGAAACTCTGAATCCTGATGACATTCCTGTGGGTATTGGTCTTGCTAAAAAGATCATCAAACTTGCTCCTTCCAATTATGCAAACATTCTGGCAAGCAGAATTGTGTCAAGAAGTTATGGTGGAGCTTCTCCCACGGTTGGCCAATTCAGTGATCAAATGAGACAATTGGAGGATAGCATGACACGTGGTTCTTTGGTTTCAGCCATTGAAACTCTGTCTGGAAAAATTGAGAATTGCATGAGAGAGTTAAAAGATGAATTTAGAAATTCCATATCCCAATTGGCACAAAGGGATAATTTTAATTCTTCCTCCAGGTGGGTACAAGTTTCATCTGTGAGGAATACACGTCCTCCAAGGAGGTTATTCCAAAACAGGTCATTCCAAAACAGGTCGTTCCAAAACAGACCACCAAGGCAATCACGTAGAACTATTTGGATAACTCTGCGTGATCAGTTTGGTGAGAACATGAACCGCTGGGATGGCCAACCAACTTCTAATCTTTTCAGGAGACTGAGGGAATTGCAAAGTGGCAGAACCCAAGGTAGCAACACCAGAAGGGTAGCTGTTACTTCCACAGTTCCCCAGAATGACTCTTATGGCTCCAACAGTGGCTCCGGTTATAACATGCAAAGTTATAACCCTGCAAACTATGTGCAATGCACATGTGCGCATGTTCCCCATAACTAGGGGTGCCCTGCCTCCCGCCAGGGGAGAGGGGATAACAGAGATAATAGAATCTATTGGGATGTGTACATCCAGTGGCCTGGCACTTCACAATTTCGGAAGTACAGGGCCTTGGTTGACACAGGAGCTCAGTGCACCATAATACCATCAAATTATCAGGGATCAGAGTCTATAACTATTCTGGGAGTCACTGGTGGATCTCAAGAGTTAAGTAAGGTAGAGGTTAATATAAGTTTAACTGGTAAACAATGGAAGAAGCATACAGTTGTGACCGGACCTGATGCACCTTGTATTTTGGGAATTGATTTTCTCAGAGAAGGGCGTTTCAAGGACCCTAGAGGTTACAAATGGGCTTTTGGAGTAGCTTCAATAGAAATTGATGGACAAAAATTGAAGCTGTCTGCCAGACCTGAACTTTCTGATGAATCTGCAGTTGTGGGACAACATAAGATACAGGACGTTAAATTGCCGGTTGCTTCTCAGACTGTGCATCACAGACAATATAGAACCAACCGTGACTCTTTGTTGCCCATTCAGAATCTGATTCGTCAGTTGGAGAGTCAGAAAGTCATCAGCAAAACTCATTCACCTTTCAACAGTCCAGTGTGGCCTGTGCGAAAGCAGAATAGAGACTGGCGTCTGACAGTAGACTACCGAGCCCTAAATGAAGTGACACCACCTATGAGTGCAGCAGTACCAGACATGATGGAGCTACAGTATGAGCTGGAATCCAAAGAGGCCAAATGGTATGCTACCATAGACGTTGCTAATGCATTTTTCTCTATTCCCATAGCAGAGGAATGCAGGCCTCAGTTTGCTTTCACCTGGAGAGGAATCCAGTACACTTTCAACAGGCTGCCAATGGGCTGGATCCACAGCTCAAGCATCTGTCATGCAGTGATCCACGATGCTCTGGAGAAAGGCAGTGCTCCAGAACACATCCAGTTCATTGATGATATCATCGTCTGGGGTAAAACTGCTGAGGAAGTCTTCGAGAAAGGCAACAAAATCATTGACATTCTTCTGAATGCAGGTTTTGCCATCAAACGAGACAAGGTGAAAGGACCTACCACCGAAATTCAGTTTCTGGGAGTGCGATGGCAGGATGGACGCCGACACATTCCAGTGGATGTGGTCAATAGAGTCTCTACCATGGCAAGTCCCACAAACAAGCAAGAGACCTTACGTTTCTTGGGGATAGTGGGATTTTGGAGACTGCACATTCCTGGATACAGTCAGATTGTGAAACCTCTGTATGATGTGACTCGAAAGAGAAACCATTTCCACTGGGGACCTGAACAACAAGCAGCCTTTGACCAGATAAAGCAAGAGGTAATTCAAGCAATGGGTCTGGGACCTGTCCGAGATGGTCCAGACATTAAGAACATTTTGTATACGGCTGCAAGTGACAATGGTCCAACCTGGTGCTTGTGGCAAAAAGCTCCAGGTGAGACACGTGGACGACCTCTTGGTTTCTGGAGTCGAGGTTACAGAGGTTCAGAGGCTAATTATACTCCAACAGAGAAAGAAATCTTAGCTGCCTATGAAGGAGTGAAAGCATCTTCTGAAGTGATTGGAACTGAATCACAACTTCTCTTAGCTCCCAGATTACCAGTTTTGAATTGGATGTTCAAAGGCAAAGGTTCCACACCACATCATGCCACAGACTCCACATGGTCTAAGTGGATGGCTCTGATAACACAGAGAGCTCGAATGGGAAATCTTGAAAGACCTGGTCTAGTGGAGGTGATCTCAAGTTGGCCTGAAGGTATCAACTGTGCTAAACCTCCAGAGGAGAAAGTAACTCGTGCTGAGGAAGCTCCTCCTTACAATGACCTTTCTGATGATGAAAAGAAATATGCTTTGTTCAGAGACAGTTCCTGTCGTCTTGTTGGAAACAAGCGAAGATTGAAGTCTGCAGTGTGGAGTCCAACACGCCGAGTTGCAGAGGCGAAAGATGGAGAAGGAGAATCCAGTCAGTTCGCAGAGGTAAAAGCTGTCCAGCTAGCTCTCGACGTAGCTGAACGTGAGAGATGGCCAAAGCTTTATCTCTACACCGACTCATGGATGGTAGCCAATGCTCTATGGGGTTGGCTAAAGAACTGGTAGAAGAGTGGTTGGCAGAGGAAAGGAAAACCCGTTTGGGCAGCCAACCTGTGGCAGGACATTGCTGATCGAATCGAGAGAATTCCAGTGAAAGTGAGACACATCGATGCTCACATTCCTAAGAGCAAAGCTACTGAGGAACAGCAACACAACCATCAGGCAGATCTAGCTGCAAGAGTTTCTCAAGTAGACATGGACTCTAATCTTGATCTCGACTGGAAACACCGAGGTGAGATATTTTTAGCTCGGTGGGCTCACGATTCGTCAGGACATCAAGGCAGAGATGCAACATACCAATGGGCTCGTGACAGATCCATAGACATTTCCATGGATGCTATCACGCAAGTCATCCATGACTGTGACATTTGTGCTGCTATTAAGCAGGCAAAACGACTTAAGCCCTTGTGGTATGGTGACAGATGGTCCAAGTACAAGTATGGTGAAGCTTGGCAGATTGACTACATCACTCTACCATGTTCTCGTTCTGGTAAGCAATACGTGCTTACTATGGTAGAGGCAAACACTGGATGGTTGGAAACTTATCCAGTTCCACATGCAACTGCCCGCAACACCATTCTCGGTCTGGAGAGACAGATCCTGTGGAGACACGGAACTCCAGAGAGGATTGAGTCAGACAACGGAGCTCATTTCAAGAACAACCTTGTAAAGAACTGGGCAAAAGAGCACGGTATTGAGTGGATATTCCACATTCCCTACTATGCACCAGCTTCAGGGAAGATTGAACGCTACAACGGTTTGTTGAAGACCACTCTTAAAGCCATGGGGGGTGGATCTTTGAAAAACTGGGAAAAACATTTAGCACAAGCAACCTGGCTGGTAAATAGTAGAGGTTCAGTGAACCGAGCTGGACCTGCACATTCAGATTTGCTACAGAAAGTAGAAGGTGATAGAGTTCCTGTTGTTAGAGAAAAGAATCTGTTAGGTAAAACTGTTTGGGTATTTTCACCCTCAGGAGAGGCTAAACCTGTCCGAGGGGTGGTTTCGGCTGAAGGTCCGGGTCACACTTATTGGGTAATGCAAGAGAATGGTGAAATTCAGTGTATTCCACAAAGAAATTTAACTTTAGCTGAAAGAGGTTAACTTCGAACTGCTGTACAGCTACATCGCGCCCAAAGGAAGAATCAACGAGGAATCTACGGTGCACGAACCCTGAGAGCCCTGAGTCAACTAAGAGACCCTGAGATTTCCCTGTTTCCCTTTTCTTTGCTTCGTCGGCGAAGAAAATGAACTGTTTTCCATTTTTCTCATTTTCTAATTTTCTTGAACTTTTGAATCATCTACATCTGAGCATAGCCGGAATGGACTATGAACTTTACTCACGAACTGTAAATATCATCTTGGATTGGATGGGCAGTATAAACAGTCAATGAAAATTGTTTAGAAGGGGTGGATTGTGCCCGGTTGACGCTGTCCCTTTAAGAAAGGGAATATGGTGGACGGAAGTTGGTAAACGGAAGGAATACTCTAAACTAATTTTCATTGGTTGAGTGGGAGGAAGCACTATCTGGCCTGAGAGTGAAGTGGGCATTCCTAGCACTTCTCTGTCACTCTTGCTTCCGCCTTTCCACAAGGCAGCAACTCTTTGCTGTGCTGGGCTTTCTGCCAAGACTTCGGCCTTGAAGATAAGAAAAGCCAAGTCTGTATTAACTGCTTCTAATTAACACAAACTGCTTTTAACTTCATTCTTTTCTCTTTCTCCCTCTTTTCCGAACTATTCTGGGGAAAGGGGGGATGAGAGGGGAGAGCGGAGGTGAGGATCCCCCTCGGCCGAGGGGGGTTACTCTCATTTCTGTGTTACACTGCTGTATATCTTTGTATATATTGTAGATATTGTAAATTTGTAAATATTCCCCTGCAAAATCCTACACTGCTTTGTAAATATAGCTCCACTGCTTTGCTAATTCAGCTGGTGAGTTTTTTTTTCCTTTCCCTTCAATTTTTTTTCCCTTTTACCTTACAAGGGGGAAGGGAAGAGGCTTCTTGGCCTCACCCCTTCCAACCCACCACATTAATGTTTGGGGTTTTTTTTCCCGTTAGAGAAGTGGATACATAAGCCCTCAGAACTTGAACAAATTAAGATTATAACACAGTAGTTGAATAGCTGTGCTTACAATATTTCTTGGCTTTTGCAGTTCAGTTCAGCTTCAGCAACAAAAATAACAAACAAGTCAGACCTCCAAAACACACACAGGTTGTTCAAAAACGGTGAACTTTTTAAAAAAAGAACACATCTGAAGTCACTTAGGCATCTCTGACATTCAAGCGTTAATGTACAGTCATAAACACAAAGTCTAAACCAAGAACAGGTCATAATTAAAATATGAAAGCTACAAAACTTTTGTTAAAAGGTGAGAGAAGAAACCACTCCAGCACAAGCTGGAAAGATGTCACATGTGAATCTATGAAAATCTGCCTGGGAATTGTGCATTGCTATGAGTAGTGGGAAAACTGTCAAAGGAGCAACCAAAGGGCGAAAAAAGGAACCATGGAATTTATCCAGCCGTGAGAAGGGAGGAGGGAGTGTTTTGTGTTCTTCTTTGTGTCTACTTTCATATTTTAATTTCAAAGAAAAATTAAGTTCTTTAAAGAAAATAAATTGACCTCTGTTTTTCCTACTGTGACCGTTTGAGGCTGTGCCTTTAAGAAAGGAACAGTGCTGGAACACTCTGGCTGAATATTTTGTAAACAATGATAGGTCTAAACTAATTTCATTGGTAGATTGGTAGAATGCAGCTTTAAGTTTTAGTGAAGTTGGAATCTTGTTCAGTTCCTCTCTGTTCTCCTTTTCCAGCTTGTCTGCTTCTGGGCAACTAGCTGGAGTTCTGACCTTGAATACCAGATAAGCATTAATCCTGCATTCACTTGGAGGCCTAATAAGACTTTTCTTCCTTAATAACTGCCTTTTCTCTCTGTAACCCTTTTTGGGAAAAAAGGGAGGTAGGGGGAGAGAGTGGGGTACAGGGGGGGAACCCTCCTCTGTTCGGAGGGGGGAATTTTGTTCCTGTATTTTTCTTTGCTGTATATTTCTGTATATATATTGTAAATACAGTATATGTTGTGTATATACAACCTGCATTTAAGTTTTGCTTGTAAATATAGCATATCCTTTGCTTTCTCTGACTGGGCTAGCTGTGGTTTCTTTCTGTTGTGGGGGAGGGAGAGCTAGGCCTTCTCTCAACTCACTACACCTACTTTAATTCACAATGTCCCCTTCATAAAGGCTGTTCATTTTGAATAGAAATATAAAGTGGAAGAAATCCCAGAATGATGAGTGTTTTGTTATAACTAACATACCATAATTAATAGATCTGTAAATGTGTGTTGCATTAACCTCCACCAACTGCTAAGCTCAAGCAATTTGTCACAATATGCCTTTAAAATAGCATTTCCTATTGTAAGAATCACCATCCTGGTTTAGAAATGAGAGGACCACATACACTCACTTAATGAAGGTACTGTGTTTGCCCTCAATGCAATAAATTATCTAAAAGATAGGTGGAGCATGTGTAATAAAACTGAGCCATGCTGCATCACTGCCCTTCAGGGCTCTCTTAAACTGCACAGCCCTGCGCACCCTGACTGCTATTGCAGTGCAACTGTGCAGACTCTCATGGATGCTCCAGCCTGATGCCCACCTGAGTCTGGTAATAATATCATAGTATCATCATAGTATCAGTCGGGGTTGGAAGGGACCACAAGGATCATCTAGTTCCAACCCCCCTGCCATGGGCAGGGACACCCCACACTAGATCAGCCTGGCCAGAGCCTTGTCCAGCCTGGTCTTAAACATCTCCAGGGACGGGGCCTCGACCACCTCCCTGGACAACCCATTCCAGGGTCTCACCACTCTCATGGTGAAGAACCTCCTCCTCACATCCAGCCTGAATCTCCCCACCTCTAGCTTCATTCCATTCCCCCTAGTCCTATCACTACCTGACATCCTGAGAAGTCCTTCCCCAGCCTTCCTGTAGGCCCCCTTCAGATACTGGAAGGCCACAATGAGGTCACCTCAGAGCCTTCTCCTCTCCAGACTGAACAGCCCCAACTCCTTCAGTCTGTCCTCATAGGAGAGGTGCTCCAGCCCTCTGATCATCCTTGTGGCCCTTCTCTGGACACGTTCCAGCACCTCCATATTCCTCTTGTAATAGGGGCTCCAGAACTGGACACAGTACTCCAGGTGGGGTCTCACCAGGGCTGAGTAGAGGGGGAGGATCACCTCCCTCGACCTGCTAGCCACACTTCTCCTGATGCAGCCCAGGATCTGATTGGCTTTGCGGGCTGCAAGTGCACATTGAGAGCTCATGTTGAGCTTTTTGTCCACCAGCACCCCCAAGTCTCTCTCCTCAGGGCTGCTTTCCAGCCAGTCACTGCCCAGCCTGGATTTGTGCCTGGGATTGCCTCGACCCAGATGCAGGACCCTGCACTTGCTCTTATTGAACTTCATGAGGTTGGCTTGTGCCCACCTCTCCAGCCTGTCAAGGTCCCTCTGGATGGCCTCCCTTCCCTCCAGCGTGTCTGCTGCACCACACAGCTTGGTGTCATCAGCAAACTTGCTGAGGGTGCACTCAATGCCACTGTCCATGTCACCCACAAGGATGTTGAACAAGACGGGTCCCAGGACTGACCCCTGAGGGACTCCGCTCGTCACTGGCCTCCACTGGGACATGGAGCCATTGACAGCCACTCTTTGGGTGCAGCCATCAAGCCAGTTTCTTATCCATCTAGTGGTCTACCCATCAAACCCATGTGTCACCAGTTTGGAGACCAGGATGTGGTGCGGGACAGTGTCGAAGGCTTTGCTCAGGTGCAGGTAAACGACATCAGTTGCTCGCCCCTCATCTATTAATTTTGTCACCTGCTCATAGAAGGCCACCAGGTTGGTCAGGCAGGATTTGCCCTTGGCAAAGCCATGCTGACTGTTCCAAATCACCTCTTCACTTTTCTTCTGAGCCAGTAGTGCCTCCAGGAGGATCTGCTCCATGATCTTTCCAGGCACAGAGGTGAGACTGACTGGCCTGTAGTTCCCTGGTTCCTCCTTCTTACCCTTTTTGAAAATGGGGGTAATGTTTCCCCTTTTCCAGTCTGTGGGACTTCCCGAGATTGCCATGACTTTTTAAATATAATAGAGAGGGGTTTAGCAACCTCATCTGCCAGTTCTCTCAGTACCCATGGGTGTATCCTGTCGGGTCCCATGGACTTGAGCACTTTCAAATTCTTCAGGTGATCACGAACCTGATCTGCACTTACAATGGGCAGTTCTTCCTCCTCGTCCCTGGCATTGTCTTCCATAACATCAGGAGTGTGGCCAGAGGTCCTTGCAGTGAAGACTGAGGTAAAGAAGTTATTGAGTACCTCAGCCTTTTCCTCATCACTTCTGACCATGTCACCATTTTCCTTTCTGAGGGGGCCCACACCTTCCCTAGTCTTCTTCTCCCCATTAATATACCTGTAAAAGTTCTTAGTGTTCCCTTTAATCTCCCTGGATAGATTCAATTCAAACTCTGCTTTGGCTTTCCTAACCAGGACTCTTGCTGCTCGGGCAGCTTCCTTATATCCCCCTGTTCTACCTGTCCTTCTCTCCACTTCCTGTAGAGTTTCTTTTTAAGTAATAGTGTGTCCAGTAGCTCCTTGCTCATCCAGGCAGGCCTCCTAGCATTCTTACCTGCTTTTCTCTTTGTTGGTATACAGAGCTCCTGGACACAGAGGAGGTGGTCCTTGAATACTGACCAGCTGTCCTGGGTCCCTCTTCCCTCCAGGGCTTTGTCCCACGACACTTTGGCTAGCAGATCCCTGACGCGATCAAAATCTGCACGCCTAAAGTCTAGGGTTGAGAGCTTGGAATACTTCCTCCTGATTGCCCTGAGGATATTAAATTCAACTGCTTCATGGTCACTGCAGCCAAGGCTGTCTCTGAGCCTCACATTGCTTACCAGCCCTTCCCTGTTGGTGAGAACAAGGTCCAGCATAGCACCATTTCTTGTTGGTTCCTCTACCATTTGGAGGAGGAAGTTGTCTTCTATGCAGTCCAGGAACATCCTGGATTGCTGGTGCCTTGCTGTGTTGTCCCTCCAGCAGATGTCCGCGTGGTTGAAATCACCCATGAGGACCAGGGCTTGTGACCTGGAAGCCGCTTCTACTTGCCTGTGGAGGGCCTCATCTGCTTGGATCTGCTGGTCAGGTGGCCTGTAGGAGACTCCCACAGTAATATCTCCTTCCCCTGTCCTGCCTTTAATTTTAACCCATACGCTCTCAACTAGCTCATCATCCCTCCCCAGTTGGAGCTCCACTGATTCCAACTGGCTATTGACATAGAGGGCAACACCTCCTCCTCTCCTTCCCTGCCTATCCTTCCTAAAGAGTTTATACCCATCTATGCCTACATTCCAGTCATGGGATTCATCCCACCAAGTTTCAGTAATAGCCACTATGTTGTGGCATCCCAGCAGCACAGTGGCCCTTAACTCATCCTGTTTGTTGCCCAAGCTGCGCGCATTCACATAGAAGCACTTCAGCTGGGCTGGCCCTGTCCTCCTCTTGTGCCAATTCCCCTAGGTTTCCACAGAATGTCCTGGTGGATCATTGGTGGCTCACCTCAGGGCAGCAAGTTGAGAGCCCTTACCAGCTCTCCTTCTCTCTGCTGCTGGTGAGCTGCCCCTCTGTTTGTCACCGGCCAGCAGGAGACTATTAACCCCTTCCCCCTTCAAATCTAGTTTAAAGCCCTATCAATGAGCCCTGCCAATTCCTGCCCCAGGATTCTTTTCCCCCTCTGGGACAAGTGTGTCCCATAAGTTGTTTTCAGCTCAGGTGCCTTGAAAACCAATCCATGATTGTGGAACCCAAAGCCCTGTCGATGGTACCAGCCCCTGAGCCATGAATTGACCTGTCGGCCCTTCCTCAGTGTTCCCTCATCCATTGCTGACGTTAGAGGGATAGTAGAGAACACTACCTGAGCCCCTGATCTCTTTAGCAGTTGCCCTAAGGTTCTGAAATCTTTTTTAATAGATTGTGAGCCTCTCATTGTTACATCGTCACTACTCACCTGAAAGACCAGCAGTGGGTAGTAGTCTGAAGGACTCACGAGATTGGGAATTTTATCTACAATGTCTTTTACTTGGGCACCAGGGAGGCAGCTGACCGCTCTATGAAATGGGTCTGGTCTGCATATTGGGCCCTCTGTTCCCTTCAGGAGGGAGTCTCCTATAACGATGACCCTACGAGGTTTCTTTTCTGGGTAAGTTTTGATGGTTGGCCTGAGGCAACCTGTCATTGGTGCAGCTTCTGACCTTCTTGAGTCCTCGACCTTACCAATGACCTGTTCCTCCCGCAGAGCCTCATACCTGTTCTGTAACTGCACTGTAGGCAGCGTGCTGCTCACAGGAGCAGACTTCCTTTGTTTGCATTTCTTCCGTCGGGCAGAGACCTGTTCCCATTGGCCCTGCTCATGTGGGTTATTACAGGGAGTTTGAGAGGCTTGCTGCTGGGAAGGTATCAAAGTCCCTGTTACACTAAGAGCTACCCCCTGTTCTGGTTTAGAAGAGGTTACATTATGGGAATCACCAATTTTCCGTTCGCCATCTCTTATAGCTCTTAGCCTACCAATGAAATTCGTTTAGACCTGTCTTGTGTTTACAAAACATTCAGCCAGAGTCCTCCAAGGAGGTCTTTCCAAAACAGATCAAACCAAAATAGACCACCAAGGCAGTCACGTAGGACTATTTGGATAACTCAGCGTGATCAGTTTGGTGAAAACATGAACAGGCGGTATGGCCAACCAACTTCTAATCTTTTCAGGAGACTGAGAAAACTGCAAAGTGGCAGAACCCGAGGTAGCAATACCAGAAGGGTAGTTGTTACTTCCACAGTTCCCCAGAACAACCCTAGTAGTTCCAACAGTGGCTCCCGTTATAACACTGCACACTGTGCTGAATGCACATGTGGGCATGTTCCCCATAGCCAGGGGTGCCCTGCCTCCTGCCAGGGGGAGGAGAGGGATAACAGAGATAACAGAATCTATTGGGATGTGTACATCCAGTGGCCTGGCACTTCACAGTTTTGGAAGTACAGGGCCTTGGTTGACACAGGAGCTCAGTGCACCAAAATACCATCAAATTATCAGGGATCAGAGTCTATAACTATTCTGGGAGTCACTGGTGGATCTCAAGAGTTAAGTAAGGTGGAGGTTAGTATAAGTTTAACTGGTAAACAATGGAAGAAGCATACAGTTGTGACCAGACCTGACGCACCTAGTATTTTGGGAATTGATTTTCTGAGAGAAGGGCGTTTCAGAGACCCTAGAGGTTACAAATGGGCTTTTGGAGTAGCTTCTATAGAAATTGATGGACAAAAATTGAAGCTGTCTGCCAGACCTGAGCTTTCTGATGAATCTGAAGTTGTGGGACAACATAAGATACAGGACATTAAATTGCCGGTTGCTTCTCAGACTGTGCATCACAGACAATACAGAACCAACCGTGACTCTTTGTTGCCCATTCAGAATCTGATTTGTCAGTTGGAGAGTCAGAAAGTCATCAGCAAAACTCATTCACCTTTCAGGAGTCCAGTGTGGCCTGTGCGAAAGCAAAATGGAGACTGGCATCTGATGGTCGACTACCGAGCCCTGAATGAAGTGACACCACCTATGAGTGCAGCAGTACCAGACATGATGGAGCTACAGTATGAGCTGGAATCCAAAGAGGCCAAATGGTATGCTACCATAGACATTGCTAATGCATTCTTCTCTATTCCCATAGCAGAGGAATGCAGGCCTCAGTTTGCTTTCACCTGGAGAGGAATCCAGTTCACTTTCAACAGATTGCCAATGGGCTGGATCCACAGCTCAAGCATCTGTCATGCAGTAATCCACGATGGTCTGGAGAAAGGTGGTGCTCCAGAACACATCCAGTTCATTTAGGATATCATCGTCTGGGGTAAAACTGCTGAGGAAGTCTTCGAGAAAGGTAACAAAATCATTGACATTCTTCTGGATGCAGGTTTTGCCATCAAGCGAGACAAGGTGAAAGGACCTACCACAGAAATTCAGTTTCTGGGAGTGCGGTGGCAGGATGGACGCCGGTACATTCCAGTGGATGTGGTAAATAGAGTCTCTACCATGGCAAATCCCACCAACAAGCAAGAGACCCTACGTTTCTTGGGGATAGTGGGATTTTGGAGACTGCACATTCCTGGATACAGTCAGATTGTGAAACCTCTGTATGATGTGACTTGAAAGAGAAACAATTTCCACTGGGGACCTGAACAACAAGCAGTCTTTGACCAGATAAAGCAAGAGGTAGTTCACGCAATGGGTCTGGGACCTGTCCGAGATGGTCCAGACATTAAGAACATTTTGTACACGGCTGCAAGTGACAATGGTCCAACCTGGTGCTTGTGGCAAAAAGCTCCAGGTGAGACACGTGGACGACCTCTTGGTTTCTGGGGTCGAGGTTACAGAGGTTCAGAGGCAAATTATACCCCAACCGAGAAAGAGATTCTAGCTGCCTATGAAGGAGTAAAAGCATCTTCTGAAGTAATTGGAACTGAATCCCAACTTCTCTTAGCTCTCAGATTACCATCCTGTTTGTTGCCTGCTTCAGGTAAGAATCATAGAATCATGTTATCATAAAATCAATAAGGTTGAAAAAGACCTCAGAGATCATCAAGTCCAATCGGTCACCCAAGACCTCATGACTACTAAACCATGGCACCAAGTGCCATGTCCAGTCCCTTCTTGAACACCTCCAGGGACGGTCACTCCACCACCTCCCTGGGCAGCCCATTCCAATGGCCAATCACTCTTTCTGGGAAGAACTTCTTCCTAACATCCAGCCTAAACCTCCCCTGGTGCAGCTTGAGATGGTGTCCTCTTGTTCTGGTGCTGATTGCCTGGGAGAAGAGACCAACCCCCTCCTGGCTACAACCTCCCTTCAGGTAGTTGTAGAGAGCACTAAGGTCTCCCCTGAGCCTCCTCTTCTCTAGGCTAAACAATCCCAGCTGCTTCAGCCTCTCCTCATAGGGCCTGTGCTCGAGACCTCTCACCTGCCTTGTTGCCCTTCTCTGGACACATTCAAGAGTCTCAAAGTCCTTCTTAAATTGAGGGGCCCAGAACTGGACACAGTACTCAAGGTGTGGCCTAACCAGTGCAGAGTACAGGGGCACAATGACTTCCCTGCTCCTGCTGGGCACATTATTCTTGATGCAGGCCAGAAAAATATGCTTTGAGACTCCAAGCGGGGTCTTGGCAGGCTACCTGCAGAACAGCCCTCAAGAACTTGCTCTGTAGTGTTTGAAATTAGATGCAAACATTGGAGATGAATCAATGTGAGAAGCTCATTAGCGCAGCACAGGCACCTTGCAGACAGAATTTTGTGACCACAGCTATCATGACAAAACCATTGTTCCTGGCAGTAGTTTTACTGCTTGTCAGGACTGATCATAAACATATCTATTCACAAAATAAACAACAGCAATAAACTCAACAGAACTCTACAAAAACACCAATATGGATCAGGAAGGATTGCTGTTGATGATGTCACACCTTATTTGGTTTTACAAATCAGTAAACTGTGCTTCTCTGACCAGGAAATTGAAGCTTGCAAAAAAATTTGTGGGTTTTTTATTTCTTCTTATAAATCTGAAGATGATTGCTTACTTTTAAGTACAACAATATAACTGTTGGATATAAATAAAAATACTGTTGCTTAAAAACTCCCAAAGATTCAGAAAATAAACTGGATGTTTTCTCTTGGGCTGATATTCCAAAGCATACTGGAAGTATCTAAAATGACAAACAATATCTCAGTTTTGAGATTTCATGTAACCTCTTTTCAAAAGAAGACCATAAAAAGAAAATTATTCCATTGTTTTCATTTACCCTTAACATATTATCTTCTGAGCACAGTTACTGAAGTAGATTATTTTGTTTTGCTTTTCTTTCAAAAGCTGGGTTAAAACCTGCTTAGGTTCTGTGAGAAATGGATTTTGCAATATTAGGTCAGTTGCAACTAAAGTTCATACATAAAAATTGTTCTTTTCATATAAAAATCCCCCAACAAATTCAATTAGAACAGAGCAGATGTCTTGTCTGAATAATAGGATGTTGATCTCGTAAGATGAGACACATTGGACTTGATCCTAAAGCTATTCAACCATTCTAATATATTAGTTTTACTTCAGTTGTCAAAATGACTCCCAGTCCTTGAAGTATCCAGACTTTATTATGCTGCTGTACAAACAATAAAAAAAAACAATCAAACTGTATTTGTCCTAAAGAATGTGATGCCTATTTTAATAGGATTAGCATATTATTTTTTATACCTTATCTTATTATCTAAAAAGCATACTTGTATGTATAAAAATACCTCTTTGTGCACATACCTTTTTATTTCCTATGAATAATTTTGTTCAGGGCCCATGAAAACCTATAGGAATGTAAATTATTACACTGACTTTCTTAGACTTCGTGTCAGGCTAGAATTAGGACACAGTTTTCCTGATTTCTGGTGACTACAAGGTTGCCATCTATATTTGAACTAGATGTTTTAGGCTCCTGTTTTAAAAACATTAAAAGAGTTCCCAGGCAGTGAGTGTGGGGTGCCACTCGTCTGATGAAATATCAGTGTCTACTCTGGGTCGAGATTAATCACTCTCTAAACTCTGCAGGCTGTGCTGAACAGGTTTCCATGAGCTGTACAGGAACTGAGACATCCTTCCTGCAAAACCCTAAATCTCAGGAGACTGAAACCCACCAGAAGGTGTTTAAAGATTCTGATGACTGAACTGGTTGATTCTCCTGTTATTTTTATTTTATATATGCATATTTTATTTTATATATATGCATAAGATAACAAAAAAAATTAATAACAAAACTTATATATTTGCATAGACAACTGTTTCCTGAAAAGGTAAAGGAAAGATCCCTGTCACCTCTCATCCTCCTCCTTCTCAAATAGCAGGCACAGCATGCTGGAAAAACTCCAGCCTACAGAACTGCCAAACCTTTCCCCAGTTTTTCTTGCTGATGAAACAAACTGTGATGCTCTGAAGCACCTGGGGAATACATCACTGTTTCCTATTTCAGCTTCTTACCCAGATTGGTGCAAGGAAAAAATTCTTTGCAGCAAGAGTGCTGAGGCACTGGAACAAGTTTTCCACGGAGGTTGTGGATGCCCCCTGCTTGGAGCTGTTTGAGGCCAGGTTGGATGAGGCCTGGAGCAAACTGGTCTAGTGAAAGGTGTCCCTGCCCATGGAGGGGGAAGGGCTGGAAGTAGATGATTTTTAAGTTCCCTTCCCACCCAAACCATTCACATTTAGGATTGTTCATTTCTGTGTGCACACACATGCCCCTAGGCATACATGCAGGCACACAAACTTTTACATAATATCCTGTTTGCTGAAGGAAAACAAAGTTCTGAGCATTTATTTATTCAGAATACAATTTTGCAACAGTTATGTGTAATTTGTCATGGGTGATGGGGTTGCAATCTCAGGCACGAACCAATTGATCTATAGAGAACCATCTTGAAGCAACTCATGTACTGCCACTCTGCTTAAAGTTGAGCAGACTGCCAGGACTTTGGTGTCATTTTTGTGGTAGGTGAGAGTGACATATATCATTTTTGGACATCATATCTGTGTCAAGGCAAAATCTTACAGATGTAGTCTTCAATAACCATTATTTATGCCAGGGTAATACAGGGATGGACATACACAAAACATCTGAGCTGCATTGATACTGAATTTATTTTGTATATGTCATTTTCAATCTGCTACTAGACTTTTCATTGGTCTTTATGAACAACCAAAACAAGCAACCTGTGCCTGGTTGACGCTGTCCCTTTAAGAAAGGGAATATGGTGGACGGAAGTTGGTAAACGGAAGGAGTATTCTAAACAATTTCATTGGTCGAGTGGGAGGAAGCACTATCTGGCCTGAGAGTGAAGTGGGCATTCCCAGCACTTCTCTGTCACTCTTGCTTCCGCATCTTCTCTAGGCAGCAGCTCCCCTGTGCTGGGCTTTCTGCCAAGACTTCGGCCTTGGAGATAAGAAAGGCCAGGCCTGTATTAACTCCCTTCTAATTAACACAAACTGCTTTTAACTTCTTTCTTTCTTCTTTCTCCCTCTTTTCCGAACTATTCTGGGGAAAGGGGGGAAGAGAGGGGAGAGCGGAGGTGAGGATCCCCCTCGGCCGAGGGGGGTTACTCTCATTTCTGTGCTACTCTGTTGTATATCTTTGTATATATTGTAGATATTGTAAATTTGTAAATATTCCCCTGCAAAATCCTACACTGCTTTGTAAATATAGCTCCACTGCTTTGCTAATTCGGCTGGTGAGTTTTTTTCCTTTCCCTTCAATTTTTTTCCTTTTACCTTACAAGGGGAAGGGAAGAGGCTTCTCGGCCTTACCCTTTCACCCACCACATTTTTTTATTGGCGCCAACGTGGGGCAGATAATTAGTTTAATTTATTACTTGATTGATTTAGTGTTTTCTAGCTGAATTAGCAAACATGAAGGTCTTGTGGTTTGTGGAGCGATTGTTCTTTTCAATTTTTGGGGCTCTGGTTTACAGATATTGTTTGGGTTTGCTTTTGGATTACCTGGGTAAATATTTGGTGCGGACAATTTATATGTGGGTTATGTATAGAGTTAAATTATGGTATGGAAAATGTATTAATTTATTATGGCCAGTGAGGTACAGGAATGTTACCTCCACCACTCTCCCAATTGAGATAAAGGGTTTTAAGATTCCGCCTGAGAGTAACTTTAGGTGATGCCTGGGACCCAAAAGTGATTTATTTGATGTGTATAAATCTGTTGCTGGTGATGGTGATTGCATATTTGCTGTTCTCTCTGTGGCGAGAGAGGAAGGTGTCCAGGGCGTGTTTTGTTATTAAAACTAGACCAAAAAGAAAACGCCGTGGCTCTCGATCAGTCCCAGAGTCATCTAGTGATGAGGACTGTGGAGAACCCGTGTCAGTTAAAAAGAAGGCTAAAAAGTTAATTGGTAAAGCAGCTCTAAATGACTTTGCTGATTCTAGCAAGCAGCCAAGGGCATCGGCTGGTATCAACATGGCACCAACTCCTTCTCCCACTCCTTCTCCTTCTTCTTCTTCTCCATCGGCCGTTAACGGAGCAACGTCACTTCCGCCTACTCCCTCGGTGGGACCGGAAGTCACTGCCCCAGTAGCTGATTTATCTCAGGACCTGTCAGCTTCCATTAAGGTGGCTGTAAATTCAAACACAGCTCCAGTTAAGGTGGCTCCTTTAAAGACTAGAGGTGCGAAGGCCAAAGATGGAGAAGAAGAGGAGCTGGAGACTGATCCTGGTGAGGGGCCCTCTACTCTAAGGGATCCTGCTCAGGAGGAAGAGGTGGTTTGTTTTAAAGATCTAGTTAACCTAGTGAGATCAAAGCAGGATACAGATGAAGCTAGGAAAGCAGCTGGCAAAGGTAGTTCTCAGCTTAAAGAGATCCTTAGGAGAATGACAGCAGGATTATATGGGCAAAGAATTCAGGGAGATGAAGAGCAAGATGATATTTTGGAATGTTCTTCGCCCCGCGAGGAATTGCGCAATGTCCGTAAAGATTTCACCAGGGCAGATAAGGAACCAATTCTAGCTTGGCTCAGTAGGTGTTATGATACAGGTGCTCCGGCTCTAACAGTTGGAGACAAGTCAGCAGCTCAGTTAGGAACTCTCTCAAGGGACAATGGAATAGATAGACATCTAGGCAGAGCTCTCGGTAAGGTTAATCTCTGGATACGCCTTTTAATGGCGGTTGCCCTGAGATACCCTTCCCGAGATGATCTTCCATGGAATCCTAAACCCTGGACTACCATAGATGAGGGAATTAAGCGCTTGAGAGAATTTGCTGTTAGAGAGCTACTCTATGGTGAACATGAAACTCTGAATCCTGATGACATTCCTGTGGGCATTGGTCTTGCTAAAAAGATCATCAAACTTGCTCCTTCCAATTATGCAAACATTCTGGCAAGCAGAATTGTGTCAAGAAGTTATGGTGGAGCTTCTCCACGGTTGGCCAATTCAGTGATCAAATGAGACAATTGGAGGATAGCATGACACGTGGTTCTTTGGTTTCAGCCATTGAAACTCTGTCTGGAAAAATTGAGAATTGCATGAGAGAGTTAAAAGATGAATTTAGAAATTCCATATCCCAATTGGCACAAAGGGATAATTTCAATTCTTCCTCCAGGTGGATACAAGTTTCATCTGTGAGGAATACACGTCCTCAAGGAGGTCATTCCAAAACAGGTCATTCCAAAACAGGTCATTCCAAAACAGACCGCCAAGGCAATCACGTAGAACTATTTGGATAACTCTGCGTGATCAGTTTGGTGAGAACATGAACCGCTGGGATGGCCAACCAACTTCTAATCTTTTCAGGAGACTGAGGGAATTGCAAAGTGGCAGAACCCGAGGTAGCAATACCAGAAGGGTAGCTGTTACTTCCACAGTTCCCCAGAACGACTCTTATGGCTCCAACAGTGGCTCCAGTTATAACATGCAAAGTTATAACCCTGCAAACTATGTGCGATGCACATGTGCGCATGTTCCCCATAACTAGGGGTGCCCTGCCTCCCGCCAGGGGGAGGAGAGGGATAACAGAGATAATAGAATCTATTGGGATGTGTACATCCAGTGGCCTGGCACTTCACAATTTCGGAAGTACAGGGCCTTGGTTGACACAGGAGCTCAATGCACCATAATACCATCAAATTATCAGGGATCAGAGTCTATAACTATTCTGGGAGTCACTGGTGGATCTCAAGAGTTGAGTAAGGTAGAGGTTAATATAAGTTTAACTGGTAAACAATGGAGGAAGCATACAGTTGTGACCGGACCTGATGCACCTTGTATTTTGGGAATTGATTTTCTGAGAGAAGGGCGTTTCAAAGACCCTAGAGGTTACAAATGGGCTTTTGGAGTAGCTTCAATAGAAATTGATGGACAAAAATTGAAGCTCTCTGCCAGACCTGAACTTTCTGATGAATCTGCAGTTGTGGGACAACATAAGATACAGGACATTAAATTGCCGGTTGCTTCTCAGACTGTGCATCACAGACAATACAGAACCAACCGTGACTCTTTGTTGCCCATTCAGAATCTGATTCGTCAGTTGGAGAGTCAGAAAGTCATCAGCAAAACTCATTCACCTTTCAACAGTCCAGTGTGGCCTGTGCGGAAGCAGAATGGAGACTGGCGTCTGACAGTAGACTACCGAGCCCTAAATGAAGTGACACCACCTATGAGTGCAGCAGTACCAGACATGATGGAGCTCCAGTATGAGCTGGAATCCAAAGAGGCCAAATGGTATGCTACCATAGACATTGCTAATGCATTTTCTCTATTCCCATAGCAGAGGAATGCAGGCCTCAGTTTGCTTTCACCTGGAGAGGAATCCAGTACACTTTCAACAGGCTGCCAATGGGCTGGATCCACAGCTCAAGCATCTGTCATGCAGTAATCCACGATGCTCTGGAGAAAGGCGGTGCTCCAGAACATATCCAGTTCATCGATGATATCATCGTCTGGGGTAAAACTGCTGAGGAAGTCTTCGAGAAAGGTAACAAAATCATTGACATTCTTCTGAATGCAGGTTTTGCCATCAAGCGAGACAAGGTGAAAGGACCTACCACAGAAATTCAGTTTCTGGGAGTCCCGTGGCAGGATGGACGCCGACACATTCCAGTGGATGTGGTAAACAGAGTCTCTACCATGGCAAGTCCCACAAACAAGCAAGAGACCTTGCGTTTCTTGGGGATAGTGGGATTTTGGAGACTGCACATTCCTGGATACAGTCAGATTGTGAAACCTCTGTATGATGTGACTCGAAAGAGAAACCATTTCCACTGGGGACCTGAACAACAAGCAGCCTTTGACCAGATAAAGCAAGAGGTAGTTCAAGCAATGGGTCTGGGACCTGTCCGAGATGGTCCTGACATTAAGAACATTTTGTACACGGCTGCAAGTGACAATGGTCCAACCTGGTGCTTGTGGCAAAAGCTCCAGGTGAGACACGTGGACGACCTCTTGGTTTCTGGAGTCGAGGTTACAGAGGTTCAGAGGCTAATTATACTCCAACAGAGAAAGAAATTCTAGCTGCCTATGAAGGAGTGAAAGCATCTTCTGAAGTGATTGGAACTGAATCACAACTTCTCTTAGCTCCCAGATTACCAGTTTTGAATTGGATGTTCAAAGGCAAAGGTTCCACACCACATCATGCCACAGACTCCACATGGTCCAAGTGGATGGCTCTGATAACACAGAGAGCTCGAATGGGAAATCTTGAAAGACCTGGTCTAGTGGAGGTGATCTCAAGTTGGCCTGAAGGTATCAACTGTGCTAAACCTCCAGAGGAGAAAGTAACTCGTGCTGAGGAAGCTCCTCCTTACAATGACCTTTCTGATGATGAAAAGAAATATGCTTTGTTCACAGACGGTTCCTGTCGTCTTGTTGGAAACAAGCGAAGGTGGAAGTCTGCAGTGTGGAGTCCAACACGCCGAGTTGCAGAGGCGAAAGATGGAGAAGGAGAATCCAGTCAGTTCGCAGAGGTAAAAGCTGTCCAGCTAGCTCTCGACGTAGCTGAACGTGAGAGATGGCCAAAGCTTTATCTCTACACCGACTCATGGATGGTAGCCAATGCTCTATGGGGTTGGCTAAAGAACTGGAAGAAGAATGGTTGGCAGAGAAAAGGAAAACCCATTTGGGCAGCCAACCTATGGCAGGACATTGCTGATCGAATCGAGAGAATTCCAGTGAAAGTGAGACACATTGTGCCCGGTTGACGGTGTCCCTTTAAGAAAGGGAATATGGTGGACGGAAGTTGGTAAACGGAAGGAATATTCTAAACTAATTTTTCATTGGGCGAGTGGGAGGAAGCACTATCTGGCCTGAGAGTGAAGTGGGCATTCCCAGCACTTCTCTGTCACTCTTGCTTCCGCATCTTCTCTAGGCAGCAGCTCCCCTGTGCTGGGATTTCTGCCAAGACTTCGGCCTTGAAGATAAGACTAACTTTTTTTCCAATTAACACAAACTGCTTCTAACATTTTTCTTTCTCTCTTTTCTCCCTCTTTTCCGAACTACTCTGGGGAGAGGGGGGGGAGAGAGGGGAGAGCGGAGGTGAGGATCCCCCTCGGCCGAGCGGGGCTACTCTCATTTCTGTGTTACACTGCTGTATATCTTTGTATATATTGTAGATATTGTAAATTTGTAAATATTCCCCTGCAAAATCCTACACTGCTTTGTAAATATAGCTCCACTGCTTTTGCTAATTCGGCTGGTGAGTTTTTTTTCCTTTCCCTTCAATTTTTTTTCCCTTTTACCTTACAGGGGGGAGGGAAGAGGCTTCTTGGCCTCAGCCCTTCCAACCCACCACATTTTTTTATTGGCGTACCCAACGTGGGGCAGATAATTAGTTTAATTTATTACTTGATTGATTTAGTGTTTTCCAGATGAATTAGCAAACATGAAGGTCTTGTGGTTTGTGGAGCGATTGTTCTTTTCAATTTTTGGGGCTCTGGTTTACAGATACTGTTTGGGTTTGATTTTGGATTACCTGGGTAAATATTTGGTGCGGACAATTTATATGTGGGTTATGTATAGAGTTAAATTATGGTATGGAAAATGTATTAATTTATTATGGCCAGTGAGATACAGGAATGTTACCTCCACCACTCTCCCAATTGAGATAAAGGGTTTTAAGATTCCACCTGAGGAGAGAGTAACTTTAAGTGATGGCTGGGATCCAAAGGTGATTTATTTCATGTCTATAATTCTGCTGCTGGTGATAATTATCGTGTATCTCCTGATTTCTTTATGGCGAGAGAGAAAGGTGTCCAGAGCTTGTTTTGTTATTAAAACTAGATCAAAAAGAAAACGCCGTGGCTCTCGATCAGTCCCAGAGTCATCTAGTGATGAGGACTGTGGAGAACCTGTGTCAGTCAAAAAGAAGGCTAAAAAGTTAATTGGTAAAGCAGCTCTAAATGACTTTGCTGATTCCAGCAAGCTGCCAAAGGCGGCAGCTGGTATCAACATGGCTCCTACTCCTTCTCCTTCTTCTTCTTCTCCATCGGCCATTAACGGAGCAACGTCACTTCCGCCTACTCCCTCGGTGGGACCGGAAGTCACTGCCTCAGCAGCTGATTTATCTCAGGACCTGTCAGCTTCCATTAAGGTAAATTCAAACACAGCTCCAGTTAAGGTGGCTCCTTTAAAGACTAGAGGTGCAAAGGCCAAAGATGGAGAAGAAGAGGAGCTGGAGACTGATCCTGGTGAGGGGCCCTCTACTCTAAGAGATCCTGCTCAGGAGGAAGAGGTGGTTTGTTTTAAAGATCTAGTTAACCTAGTGAGATCAAAGCAGGATACAGATGAAGCTAGGAAAGCAGCTGGCAAAGGTGGTTCTCAGCTTAAAGAGATCCTTAGGAGAATGACAGCAGGATTATATGGACAAAAAATTCAGGGAGACGAGACGGAAGATGATATTTTGGAATGTTCTTCTCCACGGGAGGAATTGCGTTATGTCCGTAAAGATTTCACCAGGGCAGATAAGGAACCAGTTCTAGCTTGGCTCAGTAGGTGTTATGATACAGGTGCTCCAGCTCTAACAGTTGGAGACAAGTCAGCAGCTCAGTTAGGAACTCTCTCAAGGGACAATGGAATAGATAGACATCTAGGCAGAGCTCTTGGTAAGGTTAGTCTGTGGATACGCCTTTTAATGGCGGTTGCCCTGAGATACCCTTCCCGAGATGATCTTCCATGGAATCCTAAACCCTGGACTACCATAGATGAGGGAATTAAGCGCTTGAGAGAATTTGCTGTTAGAGAGCTACTCTATGGTGAACATGAAACTCTGAATCCTGATGACATTCCTGTGGGTATTGGTCTTGCTAAAAAGATCATCAAACTTGCTCCTTCCAATTATGCAAACATTCTGGCAAGCAGAATTGTGTCAAGAAGTTATGGTGGAGCTTCTCCCACGGTTGGCCAATTTAGCGATCAAATGAGACAATTGGAGGATAGCATGACACGTGGTTCTTTGGTTTCAGCCATTGAAACTCTGTCTGGAAAAATTGAGAATTGCATGAAGGATCTGAAAGATTCCATATCCCAATTGGCACAAAGGGATAATTTCAATTCTTCCTCCAGGTGGATACAAGTTTCATCTGTGAGGAATACACGTCCTCCAAGGAGGTCATTCCAGAACAGGTCATTCCAAAACAGGTCATTCCAAAACAGACCACCAAGGCAATCACGTAGAACTATTTGGATAACTCTGCGTGATCAGTTTGGTGAGAACATGAACCGCTGGGATGGCCAACCAACTTCTAATCTTTTCAGGAGACTGAGGGAATTGCAAAGTGGCAGAACCCAAGGTAGCAATACCAGAAGGGTAGCTGTTACTTCCACAGTTCCCCAGAACGACTCTTATGGTTCCAACAGTGGCTCCAGTTATAACATGCAAAGTTATAACCCTGCGAGCTATGTGCAATGCACATGTGCACATGTTCCCCATAACTAGGGGTGCCCTGCCTCCCGCCAGGGGGAGGGAGGGGATCACAGAGATAATAGAATCTATTGGGATGTGTACATCCAGTGGCCTGGCACTTCACAATTTCGGAAGTACAGGGCCTTGGTTGACACAGGAGCTCAGTGCACCATAATACCATCAAATTATCAGGGATCAGAGTCTATAACTATTCTGGGAGTCACTGGTGGATCTCAAGAGTTAAGTAAGGTAGAGGTTAATATAAGTTTAACTGGTAAACAATGGAGGAAGCATACAATTGTGACCGGACCTGATGCACCTTGTATTTTGGGAATTGATTTTCTGAGAGAAGGGCGTTTCAAAGACCCTAGAGGTTACAAATGGGCTTTTGGAGTAGCTTCAATAGAAATTGATGGACAAAAATTGAAGCTATATGCCAGACCTGAACTTTCTGATGAATCTGCAGTTGTGGGACAACATAAGATACAGGACATTAAATTGCCGGTTGCTTCTCAGACTGTGCATCACAGACAATACAGAACCAACCGTGACTCTTTGTTGCCCATTCAGAATCTGATTCGTCAGTTGGAGAGTCAGAAAGTCGTCAGCAAAACTCATTCACCTTTCAACAGTCTAGTGTGGCCTGTGCGGAAGCAGAATGGAGACTGGCGTCTGACAGTAGACTACCGAGCCCTAAATGAAGTGACACCACCTATGAGTGCAGCAGTACCAGACATGATGGAGCTACAGTATGAGCTGGAATCCAAAGAGGCCAAATGGTATGCTACCATAGACATTGCTAATGCATTTTTCTCTATTCCCATAGCAGAGGAATGCAGGCCTCAGTTTGCTTTCACCTGGAGAGGAATCCAGTAAACTTTCAACAGACTGCCAATGGGCTGGATCCACAGCTCAAGCATCTGTCATGCAGTGATCCACGATGCTCTGGAGAAAGGCGGTGCTCCAGAACACATCCAGTTCATCGATGATATCATTGTCTGGGGTAAAACTGCTGAGGAAGTCTTTGAGAAAGGTAACAAAATCATTGACATTCTTCTGAATGCAGGTTTTGCCATCAAACGAGACAAGGTGAAAGGGCCTACCACAGAGATTCAGTTTCTGGGAGTGCGATGGCAGGATGGACGCCGACACATTCCAGTGGATGTGGTCAATAGAGTCTCTACCATGGCAAGTCCCACAAACAAGCAAGAGACCCTACGTTTCTTGGGGATAGTGGGATTTTGGAGACTGCACATTCCTGGATACAGTCAGATTGTGAAACCTCTGTATGATGTGACTCGAAAGAGAAACCATTTCCACTGGGGACCTGAACAACAAGCAGCCTTTGACCAGATAAAGCAAGAGGTAATTCAAGCAATGGGTCTGGGACCTGTCCGAGATGGTCCAGACATTAAGAACATTTTGTACACGGCTGCAAGTGATAATGGTCCAACCTGGTGCTTGTGGCAAAAAGCTCCAGGTGAGACACGTGGACGACCTCTTGGTTTCTGGAGTCGAGGTTACAGAGGTTCAGAGGCTAATTATACTCCAACAGAGAAAGAAATTCTAGCTGCCTATGAAGGAGTAAAAGCATCTTCTGAAGTGATTGGAACTGAATCACAACTTCTCTTAGCTCCCAGATTACCAGTTTTGAATTGGATGTTCAAAGGCAAAGGTTCCACACCACATCATGCCACAGACTCCACATGGTCCAAGTGGATGGCTCTGATAACACAGAGAGCTCGAATGGGAAATCTTGAAAGACCTGGTCTAGTGGAGGTGATCTCAAGTTGGCCTGAAGGCATCAACTGTGCTAAACCTCCAGAGGAGAAAGTAACTCGTGCTGAGGAAGCTCCTCCTTACAATGACCTGTCTGATGATGAAAAGAAATATGCTTTGTTCACAGACGGTTCCTGTCGTCTTGTTGGAAACAAGCGAAGGTGGAAGTCTGCAGTGTGGAGTCCAACACGCCGAGTTGCAGAGGCGAAAGATGGAGAAGGAGAATCCAGTCAGTTCGCAGAGGTAAAAGCTGTCCAGCTAGCTCTCGACGTAGCTGAACGTGAGAGATGGCCAAAGCTTTATCTCTACACCGACTCATGGATGGTAGCCAATGCTCTATGGGGTTGGCTAAAGAACTGGAAAAAGAGTGGTTGGCAGAGAAAAGGAAAACCCATTTGGGCAGCCAACCTATGGCAGGACATTGCTGATCGAATCGAGAGAATTCCACTGAAAGTGAGACACATCGATGCTCACATTCCTAAGAGCAAAGCTACTGAGGAACAGCAACACAACCATCAGGCAGATCTAGCTGCAAGAGTTTCTCAAGTAGACATGGACTCTAATCTTGATCTTGACTGGAAACACCGAGGTGAGATATTCTTAGCTCGGTGGGCTCACGATTCATCAGGACATCAAGGCAGAGATGCAACATACCAATGGGCTCGTGACAGATCCATAGACATTTCCATGGATGCTATCACGCAAGTCATCCATGACTGTGACATTTGTGCTGCTATTAAGCAGGCAAAGCGACTTAAGCCCTTGTGGTATGGTGACAGATGGTCCAAGTACAAGTATGGTGAAGCTTGGCAGATTGACTACATCACCCTACCACGTTCTCGTTCTGGTAAGCAATACGTGCTTACTATGGTAGAGGCAAACACTGGATGGTTGGAAACTTATCCAGTTCCACATGCAACTGCACGCAACACCATTCTCGGTCTGGAGAGACAGATCCTGTGGAGACACGGAACTCCAGAGAGGATTGAGTCAGACAACGGAACTCATTTCAAGAACAACCTTGTAAAGAACTGGGCAAAAGAGCACGGTATTGAGTGGATATTCCACATTCCCTACTATGCACCAGCTTCAGGGAAGATTGAACGCTACAACGGTTTGTTGAAGACCACTCTTAAAGCCAGGGGGTGGATCTTTGAAAACTGGGAAAAACATTTAGCACAAGCAACCTGGCTGGTAAATAGTAGAGGTTCAGTGAACCGAGCTGGACCTGCACATTCAGATTTGCTACGGAAAGTAGAAGGTGATAGAGTTCCTGTTGTTAGAGAAAAGAATCTGTTAGGTAAAACTGTTTGGGTATTTTCACCCTCAGGAGAGGCTAAACCTGTCTGAGGGGTGGTTTCAGCTGAAGGTCCGGGTCACACTTATTGGGTAATGCAAGAGAATGGTGAAATTCAGTGTATTCCACAAAGAAATTTAACTTTAGCTGAAAGAGGTTAACTTCGAACTGCTGTACAGCTACATCGCGCCCAAAAGAAGAATCAACAAGGAATCTGCGGTGCACGAACCCTGAGATCCCTGAGAGCCCTGAGTCAACTAAGAGACCCTGAGATTTCCCTGTTTCCCTTTTCTTTGCTTCTCCGGCGAAGAAATGAACTGTTTTCCATTTTTCTCATTTTCTGATTTTCTTGGACTTTTGAATCATCTACACCTGAGCATAGCCGGAATGGACTATGAACTTTACTCACGAACTGTAAATATCATCTTGGATTGGATGGACAGTATAAACAGCCAATGAAAATTGTTTAGAAGGGGTGGATTGTGCCCGGTTGACGGTGTCCCTTTAAGAAAGGGAATATGGTGGACGGAAGTTGGTAAACGGAAGGAATATTCTAAACTAATTTTTCATTGGGCGAGTGGGAGGAAGCACTATCTGGCCTGAGAGTGAAGTGGGCATTCCCAGCACTTCTCTGTCACTCTTGCTTCCGCATCTTCTCTAGGCAGCAGCTCCCCTGTGCTGGGCTTTCTGCCAAGACTTCGGCCTTGAAGATAAGACTAACTTTTTTTCCAATTAACACAAACTGCTTCTAACATTTTTCTTTCTCTCTTTTCTCCCTCTTTTCCGAACTACTCTGGGGAGAGGGGGGGGGAGAGAGGGGAGAGCGGAGGTGAGGATCCCCCTCGGCCGAGCGGGGCTACTCTCATTTCTGTGTTACACTGCTGTATATCTTTGTATATATTGTAGATATTGTAAATTTGTAAATATTCCCCTGCAAAATCCTACACTGCTTTGTAAATATAGCTCCACTGCTTTTGCTAATTCGGCTGGTGAGTTTTTTTTCCTTTCCCTTCAATTTTTTTTCCCTTTTACCTTACAGGGGGGAGGGAAGAGGCTTCTTGGCCTCAGCCCTTCCAACCCACCACACACATCGATGCTCACATTCCTAAGAGCAAAGCTACTGAGGAACAGCAACACAACCATCAGGCAGATCTAGCTGCAAGAGTTTCTCAAGTAGACATGGACTCTAATCTTGATCTCGACTGGAAACACCGAGGTGAGATATTCTTAGCTCGGTGGGCTCACGATTCGTCAGGACATCAAGGCAGAGATGCAACATACCAATGGGCTCGTGACAGATCCATAGACATTTCCATGGATGCTATCACGCAAGTCATCCATGACTGTGACATTTGTGCTGCTATTAAGCAGGCAAAACGACTTAAGCCCTTGTGGTATGGTGACAGATGGTCCAAGTACAAGTATGGTGAAGCTTGGCAGATTGACTACATCACTCTACCACGTTCTCGTTCTGGTAAGCAATACGTGCTTACTATGGTAGAGGCAAACACTGGATGGTTGGAGACTTATCCAGTTCCACATGCAACTGCACGCAACACCATTCTCGGTCTGGAGAGACAGATCCTGTGGAGACACGGAACTCCAGAGAGGATTGAGTCAGACAACGGAACTCATTTCAAGAACAACCTTGTAAAGAACTGGGCCAAAGAGCACGGTATTGAGTGGATATTCCATATTCCCTACTATGCACCAGCTTCAGGGAAGATTGAACGCTACAACGGTTTGTTGAAGACCACTCTTAAAGCCATGGGGGGTGGATCTTTGAAAAACTGGGAAAAACATTTAGCACAAGCAACCTGGCTGGTAAATAGTAGAGGTTCAGTAAACCGAGCTGGACCTGCACATTCAGATTTGCTACGGAAAGTAGAAGGTGATAGAGTTCCTGTTGTTAGAGAAAAGAATCTGTTAGGTAAAACTGTTTGGGTATTTTCACCCTCAGGAGAGGCTAAACCTGTCCGAGGGTGGTTTCAGCTGAAGGTCCGGGTCACACTTATTGGGTAATGCAAGAGAATGGTGAAATTCAGTGTATTCCACAAAGAAATTTAACTTTAGCTGAAAGAGGTTAACTTCAAACTGCTGTACAGCTATATCGCGCCCAAAACAAGAATCGACGAGGAATCTACGGTGCACGAACCCTGAGAGCCCTGAGTCAACTAAGAGACCCTGAGATTTCCCTGTTTCCCTTTTCTTCGCTTCGTCGGTGAAGAAATAAACTGTTTTCCATTTTTCTCATTTTCTGATTTTCTTGGACTTTTGAATCATCTACATCTGAGCATAGCCGGAATGGACTATGAACTCTATTCACGAACTGTAAATATCATCTTGGATTGGATGGACAGTATAAACAGCCAATGAAAATTGTTTAGACAACCAAACAGCAAAACAACAAAAAACAAAGCAAAACAACACAACCACCACACAAAAAAACTCCACAACAACAACATTCCAAACCCTGCAGACTCTTGTGATAGTTATTGGATGGCTCAAGCTGCAAACTTCCCTGTCCTCATCAGCTGGGAGCCACACTTATAATTTGTTGTGTCCACATGTTTAAATCCCAGGAAGCAGACACATTTCAAGCTACTCATGAAATTGTTTTCATCCTTGCTTTTCAAACAAAAATATTAGTATTAGATTATTCGGCAAAACTATAACACCAAATAAATATTATGTAAGGGAAGTACATAAATAGGTTATAGAAAGGCAGAATAACATTGCAAAGGGGAAAAAATGTGACTCATTTTTTGCAATTTTATTTTGTTTGTTTTCCTAATGCTCAGTGTACAATTGAAATAAATGGAAACTTTAGGAAATATTCTACAGAAGGCAGAGTCCAAAAATGCAGAAGGTTATGCAAGGCTAACTGTAAAAATAAGCAGATGAGTCTTCTAAAATAATATTGCAACATTTTTTGGCTTCCATTTATTGGTTGCCATAGGATTTTTACTCAGGGAGCAACTGCTAAACACAAGGCTGCCTCATACCATAGCTTGGCTTTTAAGAGAAGAAAAACATTAACATTGTTTAATGAACACTCTTGTCTGGAGAACTATTAGCAAATGCTAGGAACTCATTTTCCTACTGAGAGAGATTTGCAAGTGCTTTGTTTACTGTGCTGTGCCCAATTTCAGTATTCAGTATTCCTAAGGTTGGAAGGGACCTCAAAGATCATCGAGTCCAACCTGTCACCACAGACCTCACCACTAGAGTAGGGAAGACACTACTGCCCACTGCAGGCTTGAACTCACAACCTTCCCATTAAGTGCTTTATGTCCCATTATGTGCTACCAACTGAGCCACCTTTGTAACAACTGAGCCACCTTTGTATTTGAATCTTCCTCTTTGACAACATGGAGATGTCTCTCCCAAACTAAAAAGCAACTTGTTTTTGTGGAAGGTTGTGGGGAAAGAAAGTCTAAGAGCAAACAGGTTAAAGCATCACATTCACAACAGAAAGCATCACAAGGCACTTTGAATGAGCTGTATGTGCTACACCATCTGCTTCTGGAGCCAGAGATCACATCCTCTGGTGTACAGTAAAGAAAGACATGCTTTTGTATGGCATTTAATTACTCTACTTAACAGGTGTCAGGTTTTTATTTCACTAGGTGTACATCCTATATAGAGCTGTAACAAGAGGAAAATAAAATAGTCACATGCTATAAAAAGTAGATAAATAAATTTGCTCTTCATGTTTTATTCAGTCTCCCAGTATATCTTGATATAACATTCGTCATTACTATTTTTTATTACAATGGTTTATGCTATCTCTGCTGTTGAGTTTATTTCTGGGTTTTCTCCAGCAACTGCTTGATGTAAAAGGCCTAAAGCAGCTCACATGTGCCCATGGCTGAGCGCTTACTCATATATTACATAAGGGTCAGGCCTCCTTTGGCCTGAAACCCTTCTAGGACAACAACTTTTGCAAGCTTGTTTCACAAGTGGATATTTCTGAAGAGGGAAGGAGAGCATTTTCCTAAATAAATTAAACTGCATTTACATATTTAAAAGCACACAATTTTGACACCTAGGAAACTCCAAAGCTAATGAGAGAATAGTCTTCTGAACCCCAGGTATTCAAACACAAAGGTTTTCTGTGCCATCCTACATGGATACCTATATTGATGTGCCCACCCACTACCATCTGAGATGCTTGAGGACACCTCACTGTATCTCCAGCTGTCTATTCATAAGAGTTCCTTCTTTCATAGCCCCTGTGTCACATCTGCAAGACTTGTGTAGATGTCTTAGATACCTGGTGTATCTCAAAAGAAACAAGACATTTCTGTGTATGCAAATAATTGGGCCTCTGGCAAGCAGAGAGTATTAATCCCATCTAACTTTAGACATCTATGCCTGAGCTAGTCACAATGAGGTCCTTTTATAGTCAGCAGAGAGAGATGTAGTTGTCAACATTTAGCTGGACAAATCCCACCCCAAATTCCACTTGTGTAATCCATAACTCCCAGCTTCAATAGCATTAGATGGTCTGAATCTTATCCTTGTCCTCTCTGTATATGTAAAGCTGGCAGAGGGTTTCTCTGCCCCTCTGATTTGATAAATGATGCAGAACAAAGCTTGGGCTTGTCTATACTGACTCCAGAAGTTCAGTCAACCTCCCCTGCTGTGCTTCGACAGAGTAACCTTTTGTTGTGAAAACAACCTTGAAACTGCCTTAAATATCAGTCTGCAGCAAAAGCACAATGATTCCATCACAGACAATGATGCCTACATCCTATTGTGGTGAAGGCACATTATGCCCCAATACTGAATCTTGTCCCAGCATGTGGGCAAGTTCCCCCTCCCTCCAGGAGGAAGACAAAAGCCAAGGCATTAGCCAGGCTTGCGCGCACCCAGCGCATGCAGCGCTCATGCTGGCACCAAGTATGGGCATAATTCTAGCTTCACGCTTTCTATAGGCTGAAGCCAGTTGCTTATGAGAGTGCCCATTGGTCAAGCCCAGGCTCGAGGAATCTATAAGTGTCACCCCAGTTGGTGAACACGTTGCCCCCTCATTTACTTTGTCTCTGTGCTTGCTCAAGAGAGCAACTCTCGAGCTGCAGCCTTTGCCATTGAGCCGGGGAAGGCGACCGGCCTGGATGAGCAAGCAGCTCCTGGAGGATTTAAGGGGGAAGAGGAGGCTGTATCACCTTTGGAAGGAGGGGAGGGTTTCTCGAGGTATGTTCAAGGAAGCTGTTAGATTATGTAGGAATATAATTAGGGAGGCTAAGGCCCAGCTGGAACTGAAGCTGGCCACCTCTGTCAAAGACAATAAAAAGCATTTTTATAAATATATTAACAATAAGAAGAGGGGCAGGAAGAACCTGCACTCCCTAGTGGACCTGGAGGGGAACACGGTGACTGAGGATGAGGAGAAAGCTGAGGTCCTGAACACCTTCTTTGCCTCAATTTTTAACAGCAAGGCAGGAGTTCAGGACGAGTGGCCTCCGGAGCTGGGCGATGGGGTCGGGGAGCAGTGTAATGCCCCGGAAATCCATGAGGAGTTAGTTCAGGACCTGCTGAGCCACTTGGATATTCACAAGTCCATGGGACCGGATGGGATCCATCCTAGGGTGCTGAGAGAGTTGGCAGATGTGCTAGCTAGGCCACTCTCCATCATTTTCCTCCAGTCCTGGCTCACAGGTGAGGTCCCAGATGACTGGAAACTGGCCAACGTGGTCCCCATCCACAAGAAGGGTCGGATGGAGGAACCTGAAACTACAGGCCGGTCAGCCTGACCTCAGTACCAGGGAAAGTGATGGAGCAGATTATCCTGGCGGCAATAACTGCGCACCTGAAGGATGGCCAAGGGCTCAGGTCCAGCCAACATGGATTCAGGAAGGGCAGATCCTGCCTCTCCAACCTGATCTCTTTCTATGATCAGGTGACCCGCCTGGTGGATGTGGGGAGGCCTGTGGATGTGGTCTACCTAGACTTCAGCAAGGCCTTTGACACCGTCCCCCACAGCAAACTGCTGACTAAGCTGTCAGCCCGTGGATTGGATCAATACACTCTGTGCTGGGTTAGGAACTGGCTGGAGGGCCGGGCCCAGAGAGTGGTAGTGAACGGTGCCACATCCAGCTGGAGGCCAGTCACCAGTGGTGTCCCCCAGGGATCAGTGCTGGGCCCTGTCCTCTTCAACATATTCATTGATGATCTGGATGAAGGGGTAGAGTCAGTCATCAGCAAGTTTGCAGATGACACAAAGTTAGGGGCAGATGTTAGTCAGTTAGAGGGTAGAAAGGCTCTGCAGAGGGACCTCGACCGACTGGACAGATGGGCAGAGTCCAATGGGATGTCATTCAACAAGTCCAAGTGCCGAGTGCTGCACTTTGGCTACGGCAATCCCATGCAGAGCTATAGGCTGGGGTCGGAGTGGCTGGAGAGCTCCCAAACAGAGAGGACCTGGGTGTGCTGATTGACAGCCCCCTGAATATGAGCCAACAGTGTGCCCAGGTGGCCAGGAGGGCCAATGGCATCCTGGCCTGCATTAGGAATAGTGTGGCCAGCAGGAGCAGGGAGGTCATAGTGCCCCTGTACTCTGCTTTGGTTAGGCCGCACCTTGAGTACTGTGTCCAGTTCTGGGCCCCTCAGTTTAAGAAGGACATCAAACACTTGAGCGTGTCCAGAGAAGGGCAACAAGGCTGGTGAGAGGCCTTGAACACAAGCCCTATGAGGAGAGGCTGAGGGAGCTGGGATTGTTTAGCCTGGAGAAGAGGAGGCTCAGGGGTGACCTCATTGCCCTCTACAACTACCTGAAGGGTGGTTGTAGCCAGGAGGGGGTTGGCCTCTTCTCCCAGGCAGCCAGCACCAGAACAAGGGGACACAGTCTCAAGCTGCGCCAGGGGAGGTTCAGACTCGAGGTGAGGAGGAAGTTCTTCACCGAGCGAGTCATTCGGCATTGGAACGGGTTGCCCAGGGAGGTGGTTGAGTCTTCGACCCTGGAGGCGTTCAAGGGGAGATGGCACTTGGTGCCATGCTCTAGGCATGGGATCTGTGTTGATAGGTTGGACTCAATGATCCCCGAGGTCCTTTCCAACCTAAGTGATACTGTGATTGTTGTTAGCTTCTGTTATACATGCACGCATACTGGAAGCCTCTGCATCGTTGAAGAAGCCCTTAGGGAGGACCTTCGCTGAGCCTGAGGAGCTCAGCATTGCTACAACCAGTCGTGCCGATCGGAAGAGCCCATCGTGTCACCGGAGGACTGGACCAACCCCCGCGGGTAAGATCTGCCCAGTTGCCGGGGAGAAGGGACTTGATCAATACCGAGTCCGTGTATGCCTAGCCCCGCCGTAGCGGGAGAGACGCCGCCGAGTGCTGCTCTGAGGAGCCGCCGAGTGCCGCTCTGAGTCCTGCGGATCCCAGGGAAAACCAAAGCATTGTTAGTGCTTATACTGCACCGGACCCAGGACCACTACGAGAGTCCTGTTGTTCCTTTAACCTCATTAAACGAGAATCCGCCGCCTAACGCAGCTGCATTCTCTCCCCGAGGCTGTTTGCATCAGCCCCAAGAACCGCCGTGGTTGGGCCGACCCCCGTAGCTTCGCCTGCTTCCGTCGGTCGAGCTCACCTACCGGCCACCGTCGTCCCGCCCTGCCGTGCGAGCCGACTTTAGAGGGCCGACCCCACGGACCGACCCTGTCCAGGACCGATCCCTGTTGTCTGAAGGGAATTGAATATCTCCCACGTGCTTTCCATCCACTAGCACTCAGTTCAAAGTATCCGCGTCTAGCAGAGTAAGCGCTGACGCATAGACAGATTATAATATTGCTGTGTATAGCCAGAAGCCGCCCGCGTCCCGCCGAGTCTCCATCTAGTGGCCAAGCGGCAGAACTGCACCCTTCGTTATATAAATACAGAAAGGGTTTATAGATAGTTCAATTACGTTATAATCATAACACTAAGCCAGTTGTGGAATGTATTTCACGAACGTGCACTAGAACATGTATATAAGTTGGTGATTCATCGGTTATTAATAGTTTGATAATTAATTAAAATAATATTTTTCATAATTCATATTTCATATTAATAAATTTAATAACCTCTTCACCACACCTATCTACTAACCTCCTCAAAGAAGGTCTTTCCCAGGTCTCTAGGGATTATATCTGTTATTGATTCAGATGACTGGAACTCACAGTAAATGGATGGTGCCAAGAAGTTGCAAAGATAGACTGAAAGATGTGGTTTAGATCTTTTTTAATTTTTTCCCCACTTCTCTGAACAATTGGCATCCAACCGCTGCAATGTTACAAAGATTACTTACGGATGGAAGTAGCAATAGTTAGAGTCTCTTAATCTCACCTGCCATTAGAAAGAAGATAAGAAGCTTTCTACACTTTAGAAAAGTCTGGTGTTTCTGAGATAGATAGCCTTTGAATACAGTGTATGCATTTCTTCCTTACTTTTATGGTGTGCCCACCATGGTGGCTCCAAATGCACTCTGTGTGACCTAGCAGCACAAACCCCAAGACAGCAAGCATCACGTACAATTGCACTTGTCCTAAATAAAAGCAAAGTATATTGGGAGAGTAGAAAAAACCAGAACAGAGACATGTTTAAACACAATGACTGAGGGATTTCTCTCCTTCCTCTTCAGTTTAGGAAAATAGATTACCAAAAGTCTATGATTGCTTTCATAAAACAACCTTGTATCTGCTATAATGTTACCTTCACAACTTACATATAGACTAGATTATCCTAACCCAAAAAAACTTAATTTCTCAAAGTATTACTAACTACAGGTGATGATGATGGTGCTGTTGAAGGAGAAGGAGCTGAATGACATGCTTGTTAATCATGGAGGTATGTTATCAATAGAACTCAAGGCATTTTGCAAAATTGGTTGTACAATTCCAGCATGCTTCAGTTTTATCAACTGCAGACAATAGCAAGATGTTAGTGGATTTCTCTGAATCATGCATTTCACGCTGGCCAATGCTCCTTTTTAAAATTAAAGACAATACATTGTTAACTTTCTGACAAATCTTGCTGCTATCCTGAGGTTACATGAGATCACTGGTTACTCATGTTAGCAGCTTCCCAGAGCAAAGACTCGATATTGTACACAGTACCACAACAACAGATTTGCTGATGTTTCTCATCATGTTGAAAAGAAAGAAAAACAAAAAAAGGAAAAAAAAAAAGATGCTTTTTCTTTCTCTGCCATAAAGTCTGTGTTGCAATCATTCGAGTGCTCTTTCAAGATGTACTCCTTTGACTGAATTACAGAGTTCATAAAAAGTAACAACCAGTAAAATATGCATATACTTAACCATCTTGAATATGATGATTTGATTGGTCTTGATCTGAGTTACCAAGGAAAGTAAGCATGTTATATAATTTTGGAAGCAATGTTTATTCTAATAACAAGTTTGCATGTAGCAAAGTTCTTTTACTCTAATGCAGATGGAGCCCTGTCAGAAACTTGGTCCCCAGAAGAGCTGCAATTTTTACCCACAGGTGCCTCTGTTTTATAGCTACTTTAAAGACTGTTCATGTGGATGAGGCACATTTCTTGCTAAAGCAAAAACTAAAATGCTTAACTAGCAAGTACAAGCATTTAGAAATTACAGATAATCTGCAGTTATGGTGCTTACACATAGGAGGGAGTAGAATGCAATAAAACATGAAGTAATGAAATGCCTGTTGGTGACTAGTAAGCATGAAATTTCCCCTTCTTGAAGGTTGATAGCAAGCTTTTAAATTTAAGCCATAGCTACATGGAATTGCACTTTTATTTCAACCCATGATATTCTACTTCTGGCTAAAATGCATTCCTCCATTTTATCCTTACTTCCAGTGGCTGAATTAGATCAAATTTAAACTATAAACTGTTGTGAGAGAAACAATGAACTAACTTGGAAAAAGAAGACGTGAAATAACGACTGGATTGCAGCAAACAAGTGATCACTGGTTGAGATCAGTGGTCCTCATGGAGCAATGAGCACACACAAATATCCAAGCCAGGCACTCTGAGCAAACACTGAAATTGCGTTTTTAAGGTTAAGCATAGAAGGTAAGTATACACATAAAATCTCCTTTGTACAGCACAACATGTGAATTCTTGGGTCAGTTCTGTCTGAGCAAAAATCAGACACTTACCCACCTCTGTCCCATACCTTAAAGAATTTGGCTTGACCTAGAAAGCCAACTCTTCCTAGGTGTCCCCTTACTGTAGGTAATCACAGTTACAGGTAAAAGTGTCTGGTTTTAAGGGCACATTTGGTCACAACCAAAGGGAGGAAGCTACCCGTTTCCTATTGATGCCTTTCAAGTGAGTCAGCATAACTCGGACTTCTTGTGGTAGCAGCTGGTGCAGCAGGACAGGGCGGCAGGCAGGGAGCACTGGAAGAGGCAGCAGCTTCCTGTCATGCTGCCTGATGGCTAGTAGCAGCTCTCCCACCTTCCTCATTGACCAATTACACACACTTACACAAGCATGCAGAAGCGATCAGTATTTGCAGTGCCATGTCAAAACAACTTTTTTGACTTATCCACTCTGGTTGGCTTTGTGGAGGCCAAAAGTTCAGACCTAGACTTCCCTGCAAGGAAGAGCTACCCGACACCCACCTCAAACAAAGCATGCACTTAACACTGATGTTTGGAGATTAAGATGGGGGAAAAGTCAAGCCCAGTGGTAGCTCTATAGCTTTTTACAGAGGTCTTATCAAGGACAAAGTGTTTCAGTTTTTCCAGGACTGATTCTGGTGTCAAGAGGGTGAGTGGACAAACACACCATTTCCTTCTTTGTGTGCTGCTTTTGCAGTATGCATTTTGCTAACCTAATCAGATGAAGATAAACACCTTGCAATATACTGCATTAACTGACGTCAGCTTTTTGTGTGCTTGGAATGATGTCAGCATCAACTTTGCAATTATGCTTTAATCTATTGAGCAGAAATAAATGCAGGAGCTAACCTATTACTTTCCACAAGCTGCCACACCAAGATTATTTTATTTTACCCCTGCAGGCCATGGATGTTCTGCAAAGGAGGCAGAAGAGCCAGAACGTGATCCACTCTTGTACTAAGCCGTTTTTTTAATGAGTCTAAACAAATTCAAATTGAATAATAACTAGAATAAATGACACCTCTCAGCACACATCAGGTTCATCTATGCCCTTAAGAAATGGATTCTGCTCATTTACATCAACACAAAAAATATTAAATTAATTTCTCAGGATTTACATTGCCATCACTGTAAATGCTTTTCGTCACGTTTACATACACTCACTGATCTACTTAAACCTTTCCAAGCCCAATATGGCCTAGAGTTTCAAACTTGTATAGAGGTCTCTGGGGATGTATCTCAGTTGGAAGAAAATTTCAGGCAAATAGCCTAAACTGGGTAATTCAGAAGTCAAAAAAAAAAAAAAAAAAGGCATGGAAACTGGGACCAGAAGTGGCTTGATTTCTTTTTTGAAGAAATTTTCCACACTTGTTTGTCATGTTCCAGTGGAATTATACCATATTACAGGTCATTTATACCCTGCTTTACTTACACTTTGATTTCAAATTGTCTTATCATGTTACTGATTTTCAACATTTGTTTCTACTGAAAGAATAGGAATGTTACAAGCTAGTTAAGTTGTTAGTTATACTGTCACTTATTAAATTAGCAAGATTTTCATAGAAACCTTTGACAAAACTAAGAACTGATCATTACTAATTCTTTTGATATTCACTATGTTATTAGTCACAGAGCTCACTCATAACATTTCCAAGTTTCAACATAATCATTTCAGGATGAGTATATTTTCCCCTTCCTAATAATTTTTACTTGGCATCACATTTCTTACCCTTCCCCTCTGACTGCCAGGAAAGTGTGGTTTGGGGTCTTCGTAGCTTTGGTTTGCCTTTTTTGTCTTCTCAGAAACACAAGTTTAACAAGGTTATTCCATCTCTAAGGGAGTACATTTTTAATTGCCTTGTTTATCTCCACACCACATGCACACCTTCAGTAAGGCTAAGGGATCAGATTATATGACATCATGGTGCCAAAGGAATAACTAACTGTCACTTGTTTGTGCACTCCTGAAGAAGAGCGCACAGTTCATCATCAGTGCTGCAATGACAAAATTAAATGTGATAAATAACAACATTTAATTTTTTTAAAGTATTTTTAAATAGGAGGGGCAGAGGAGACAAAGAGTGTGTGTGGGGTGGGGTGTGTGTGTCTCTGCCTCAGGGTCACATTCTGTGAAATGGCTTTGTTTGTAGACACGCTTTTCACTCTGTGTAGTTGTGAGATCATCCCTTTCCCCAGCATGGGGAAGCAGCTAAGACCATCCAACAGCCTCTGCTCAGCAAAATCCTTAATTCTTTTGCAGTTGCTACCCAAATCTAGGGTTGAGAGGACTACCAAAGCTGTTTAGGCAGTTCTGCAGCAAGTACTTCTATACCCATACTCCACTAATAGCATACATGAAGGAATTAAGAGGACCAGCAATCAGCTGTGTGAACTACAGATCCCCCTCTTAAGTTTCACTTTAGGGACAAGGAAGTTCTGAAAACAAGGCATCCCTTCAGGATTTTATAAAGCTGACTTCAGCTGCCAAAGGATTCCTCCACAGCAACACCAAGAAAGCTTTTTCTTTGAACAAAAGACTCACTGGAAACGAGCAATCGTTAGTCAGACACATTTTTCCTATAATTACTGGCAGTGAAAAAGCAAGCATGTAGGTTGCTGTAAAATAAGGTCTGACTACTTCCACCCAAACAGAACAGAAGCCATTCACATAAGTTTTAGTGGGGGAGAAGGAAATTCTTCTCTCCCCCCCCTCCCCTTCTCTCTATGACTGATTACAATCTGGTTTTTTGGTTGTTTTATGGGTTTTTTTGTTTTTTCTCTAAAGCACATTTACTGTGGGAGTTTGATTTGAAAGAGTTTCAAGTAATTTAAACTTTGGCTGCAGGCATACAGATCACTTAGAAACTGATCTTTGAGCGTTTCTGCACACTAATAACTTTTATTTTTGGTGCTATAATCAACAGTTCTAATTTGCAATCTACCAACTGAAATATTCAACACGTGCCAGGAATTACCTTGGATGAAATCATGTAGCACAATTAGCCAGCCTGACAGTCATCCCTGTGCTACTAGTTTGGGTACAAGACTGTTATTATTTTGAAGTGAAGAGGTTTGGGGCTAGGGGGTTTCTTTAGGGGTGATCATCAGCCTCCTATAGCTTTGTCAAATCATAGAACTGCTTCAAACAGACATCCTGGTTCAAATCAAAGCTCAGTTCAAACTGTCTTTTCTTAATGGCCCAGGATTCACCTGTCCTGCACCATGTTCACAAAGCATCTTACATGCTCCACATGCACTTCTACATGGTCTCACTATCTGCATCTATTAATTACCACCTGAGTGACAGAAACAGAATTTGGCCTTAAGTAAAAGACGGTAAATTAGGAGGTACTATTTCAGATCTAGTCTTTGCAGAGGTACAAAGGCAAGACATACGTTTCTCTAGGACTTACAGAAAGTGCAAATGCCAGCCCATTCCATTTTGGTATCTCTCTTCATCAGTCAGAGAGCCTCCTGTCATTAAAACTATGTAATTCTGAGCACATTTCAGTACTCTCCTTGAAAAAGGTAAATGAGCTGGATAAGTGGTAGGAACAAACCACAGGAAAATAAAGAAAAGGATGTTTTGTTCATTGAAAAGAGCATAACTTTTGATTAAAAGGTTTACAGCATTACCTTGCAAATATAAGCGCTAAGTTTTCTCAGCTCATAGGTCTGCCAAGAGCTTGTTAGCAGCACAAAACATGCCACCTAAATGATCCAAAAGGAGCAAACTCCTGCAGAGCCTCTGTCATTTAGTAAGAACATCATTCACCACCGAAGTTTAGTTAAATATGCACAATTTTATTTATTGAAGAGATTAGGACAAAAAACATTAAACCAAATACATGACAAAGCACCAGAGGCAGTAAAACCCCACCATGCACATCACCAATCTTTCCTCCTATAAGGTACTTATAATAAAAAAAAAAGTCCTTCTTGACACAGCATCATCTTCAGAGGGTAAAAACATTACTCCTTTATATTCTTATTTACCAAAATAGAAGCAAGGCAGGTCAGCTGCAGCTAGCTTTGTCTCTTGATAAAGAACTGTGAAACATCCTCTTGAGAGTGGGACCATAACTTTCCTGCAAGGCAGGCAAATAGCATCCATACGTCAAATGCCAAGTAGCTGTACGCACATGCCACATACTATAATTAAGCACAAATTCAAGTAACATTTACATACTACAGAGTTCACATGTACCTACCCAAAAAACATGACCACTTCACAAAACGTATACAGGCAGTAATATCAAAACAACTGAGGTACTGGAAACACAAATATTTATGCCAAGAGATTTCAATATCATACAGCAATATAAAAGCAGTAATAAAAACATTTGCCAGTCTAAATCAAATAAAGCTATCTAGAAAAAGAAGCTAAATAAAAAGTTATTTAGGGACAGAAATACCTGAACAGAAGTGTGTTAACTACAGCATGTAACATGTCATCCCAAGTCAACCCGTAATTGAAGTACTGGCTTAATACATCACTACTGTGACATTTTCTTCAATAAATAGAATAAGTCTTGACAATACAAAAGGTGCATATTACTGTGTATGTTTCAAGAGGAATATCTGTAATATAAATGTTCAGCTTATTAATACCCTCTTATTTCTTATTCTGGACATGAACAAAAAAACCAAAACCCAAACAAAAACAACAACAACAAAAAGCTAAACAAAAAAAACAAACAAAAAAATCAAATCCAAACAATTTTTCCTAGTTGAGAGAAATTCAAAGAAAAAAAAAAACAACTCACAATAGTCGTCTTCAATAATAAAAGAGCCCTCTATTTACATGTGGGCCAGTCAGTTAAAGAAGATATCGGTTCTCAGATAATGACATGACTAAGGGCTTTCTGCCCTCTCTAGTCATATACATGCAGCATGGCAGATATGGAAACCAGTATCTTGTATCTTAAAAAAAAAAATAAGGAAAAAAAAATCAGTTTTCTTCCTTCCCCCCCCATTATAGCAGTAATGCGTCTGGAAGTTTGAGTCGTAATAGCTTCCTGCAACAAACCATTTGACACAAAACAGAACAGCTTGTTAAATGACAGTTACTTCCCCTTAAGGGAACAAAGCATTAAAATGTCATTTCCTGACAAGAATATTAAGTAGTTTATTTAGAAGAAATGAGTTGAAAATAGCTATCAAGAGACATTAATTGAAATTTTGTTTGTTTTTAGCACCCACTTTTCATATCCATCTTTGTGCATCTAATTATTTTTTTAAGTTAACCCCATTAATTATTAGGTATCTGATTAAAAAAAAAAAAGTGTTAGCCAATTGTCCTTTCCCTGAATAATGGCTGAAGTTAAATATCTAACAGTGCGATGCCAAGATGTGAGGCAAAAAAGTTGCTATTTGTTGTGAGTTACCACTATTTTAAATGGAACAGAAACAGGAGTGACACAGCTGCACCAGAATTGGCATGTGCAGTCTCCTTGGCTCCAAAAAGGTGAGAAGCTACAATTGCTCCATGCTGCCTTTTCTCCTCCAAATCAATCTAACCTGATAGCAAGCTCCCCCCGCCCCCCCAATCTGTCCCCATGCTACATTTGTTATATTAGCTCCTTGTGGAGGTTCCTTCTCAGTCTGAGGATCTCTTGAGTGTCTTTTGCTACCAAGCTAGGCTGATGCAGGATGTGATTTAACATGGTCAGGAAGGGCTCCTTCATGTGTCCATCTCCAGGTTGTGTACCTTTTGAACACCAGTCTTTGTGTTCAGTTAAAGAATGGGTCCAAGTCTTCTTCCATGTTGACATCAGGCACCAGCTGATCTGATACTTCCTTAGCACCATATCCTGAATTCGATACATTAAAATCTGTAGAAAACCATGGATGGTCCAGAATTTCTTGTGAAGTCAGCCTTTCCGATGGCTCCTGACGCAGTATGCTACGTATGAGGCATTTTGCCTTAGGGGATAGAGTTTCTGGAATGTTAAACTGCCCACGACGGATCTTGCTGAAGAGGGAACTAGGTTCAATGTCATGGAAAGGATAGCGTCCAACTAGCATGGTATAAAGCATGACACCTAGACTCCATACGTCCGCTGCTTTGCCAGAGTAGCTGCCATTTGTGTTCAAGATCTCTGGACTCACATAAGCTGGGCATCCATGTTTATCAGAAAGAGAGTCATCATTTCCTCTTAAAATATATGCATCTTCTAGGCTTTCCAATTTCACTCTAGTCCTGTGGGGGAAAAAAAACAACACCGAAACCATCAAGTTAAGCAAACATAAAAACTCAGATTCTTAACTGTTAACAATTACAGAGTCATAATAGTAATGTTCTGCATGACTCAACTACAGAAGTGCATTAGCTTAAGATCCCACTCATAGGACTTGTTGCAGATAATTGATACTGTCTCTTCTATACCAGCGAGAGATACCAGAGACATATAGGGAATATTGCCAAACACAGAGCCATAAGATTTCAAATACAGTTATGTCCCACAAAGTCATTTGTATCTTTTCAAGACCTTGCTAATAATTGCCATATTCATGTGCTTGTAAATTTCTCATAGGCATGATTTCCAAAACTCCGGAGACACAAACCTCAAGAATTTTTCTGCGCTGGTTGCACTCTAAGGTACCTCATGCCCAGCCTAGCCTTAACTAAACAAGGTTATTTTGATGTGTTCACACCAGTGAGAACACACACCTGTAATTCCACAAGCTTCAATAGGAGTAAAATGGTCGCTCTGACTCTAAATGGATTCCCTCCAACCAGCATTTTTTCTTTATCCTAACATTAAGGAATACCAATTTTAACAGATTTCAGTCTTCTCAAACAGACCTTTGGGCAAAGGGAAATTAGGTGAGCTGAACGCTGCCAAGAAACTGCAAGCTTATCCACTCAGCAGAACCAGAGGAGCTCCTCATGTTGGAATGAACAGAGAGGCTAGCAAACAGCTTGCAGAGAGATGACAGGGATACTTTATCTAGATTGCAAACTCCTCCTGCCTGCAAAGTGCTGAACTTATCATTGTACTGCAGTAATTATCTCTGCAAGAGAATTTTCTCCCCTAATGAATATCACATAGGATTAGGGGGAAAAAAAAAAAGATGTTGAGTCGCTTGTCACAGCATTAGATGAACATAACCTTCCTTTCCTTTTCATTTTCACTGCTAGCATCTATGACTGTATTTAAAAATCTGTCCCTGTTGAAGATATCCAAAAGGATGACCATTTTTTAGACTACTTCCCAGGAACAGTTGGTTTTGGGAACAGGATTATGACAACACAACAGGACTTGTCCAGTGCATCTGGACAGAAGAGTCACCTAGCAGTAGTGCAGGCTTTCTTTTCAGCTTCTTGGGACAATTCAGTTTGGGTATTACTGTCCTTGTCCCTCAACCTCACTGGCCTATATGATCACTCTAAGCCCTGTGTCATGGCCACATTTCCATAACATTCACTAGAGGGGACTGAAGTTCATTCCAGAAAGGAGAACTCTCATCTCTTGACTAAAGCACATCATTTACAGGTATTAAAACAGACAAGGAGAACCCTATTTCTTTAAATGTTTACTGAAGACATCATCACCCAGGCTTGAGTTGCAAAGGACAGCTGGACCAGTTTTTGCTTATACTTGGTTCCAAGGTAGCTCAGAACTATCTTCTTTAACCAACAGAAGAGCATTTTACTCCGTGGAGTACTTCAGAGGTGACTGTCCCATAAACTCTCATAATGACACTTGGACCTTTTCAGCAGCTAGAAACACCTACTAGGAGAGGTGAAGGCCCCTTTGGCAATATGCTTTGAATCAGGAAGTCATAAATATTGAATTCAGAATACCTGGTGGCTCCCAAGCCCAGTGTGCCAAGGCTGCTACTGCTCGCCTTAAACAGGTCAGTGTCTTCCAATGTGGATGCTGATGGGGTTTGTGCGACACACCTGCTTCCTGACTAATTACTCATTGCCAGCCTAACAGCACTTCTACTGGCAATGGACAACTCCTTCATTAGCACTCAAAAAATACTTTACAGCAGTAATATCTGACAAAGGAAACTGGGCGCAGGGAGAAGCAACTGTAATTATCAGGACCACATCAATTTCCCTCTGTACACAGCTCAGAGGGTTCCAAACAGGAGAGACCTTTCATAATGCTCAGCTTTGACATGTTCCTTCACCTGTACAGCACAGAAGAGCAGTGACAAATAACACCCAGAGAAAAAGCATGCCAAGTGTGGCCGGTTGACGGTGTCCCTTTAAGAAAGGGAATATGGTGGACGGAAGTTGGTAAACGGAAGGAATAGTCTAAACAATTTCATTGGGCGAGTGGGAGGAAGCACTATCTGGCCTGAGAGTGAAGTGGGCATTCCCAGCACTTCTCTGTCACTCTTGCTTCCGCTTCTCCACGGTGCAGCAACTCTTCTCTGTGCTGGGCTTTCTGCCAAGGCCTCGGCCTTGAGGATAAGATAACCAGGTCTATATTAACTGCTTCCAACTAACACAAACTGCTTTTAACTTCTTTCTTTTCTTCTTTCTCCCTCTTTTCCGAACTATTCTGGGGAAAGGGGGGAAGAGAGGGGAGAGCGGAGGTGGGGATACCCCTCGGCCGAGGGGGGTTACTCTCATTTCTGTGTTACTCTGTTGTATATCTTTGTATATATTGTAGATATTGTAAATTTGTAAATATTCCCCTGCAAAACCCTACACTGCTTTGTAAATATAGCTCCACTGCTTTGCTAATTCGGCTGGTGAGTTTTTTTTCCTTTCCCTTCAATATTTTTTTTCCCTTCTACCTTACAAGGGGGAAGGGAAGAGGCTTCTCGGCCTTACCCTTCCACCCACCACATTTTTTTTATTGGCGCCCAACGTGGGGCAGATAATTAGTTCAATTTATTACCTGATTGATTTAGTGTTTTCTAGCTGAATTAGCAAACATGAAGGTCTTGTGGTTTGTGGAGCGATTGTTCTTTTCAATTTTTGGGGCTCTGGTTTACAGATATTGTTTGGGTTTGCTTTTGGATTACCTGGGTAAATATTTGGTGCGGACAATTTATATGTGGGTTATGTATAGAGTTAAATTATGGTATGGAAAATGTATTAATTTATTATGGCCAGTGAGATACAGGAATGTTACCTCCACCACTCTCCCAATTGAGATAAAGGGTTTTAAGATTCCGCCTGAGGAGAGAGTAACTTTAGGTGATGCCTGGGATCCAAAGGTGATTTATTTCATGTGTATAATCCTGCTCTCAGTGATAATTAACGTGTATCTGCTGGTCTCTTTGCGGCGAGAGAGAAAGGTGTCCAGAGCTTGTTTTGTTATTAAAACTAGATCAAAAAGAAAACGCCGTGGCTCTGGATCAGTCCAAGAGTCATCTAGTGACGAGGAATGTCCAGAATCTGTGTCAGTTAAAAAGAAGGCTAAAAAGTCAATTGGTAAAGCAGCTCTAAATGACTTTGCTGATTCCAGCAAGCAGCCAAGGGCGGCAGCTGGTATCAACATGGCTCCCACTCCTTCTCCTTCTTCTTCTTCTCCGTCGGCCATTAACGGAGCAACGTCACTTCCGCCTACTCCCTCGGTGGGACCGGAAGTCACTGCCCCAGCAGCTGATTTATCTCAGGATCTGTCAGCTTCTATTAAGGTGGCTGTAAATTCAAACACAGCTCCAGTTAAGGTGGCTCCTTTAAAGACTAGAAGTGGAAAGGCCAAAGATGGAGAAGAAGAGGAGCTGGAGACTGATCCTGGTGAGGGGCCCTCTACTCTAAGAGATCCTGCTCAGGAGGAAGAGGTGGTTTGTTTTAAAGATCTAGCTAACCTAGTGAGATCAAAGCAGGATACAGATGAAGCTAGGAAAGCAGCTGGCAAAGGTGGTTCTCAGCTTAAAGAGATCCTTAGGAGAATGACAGCAGGATTATATGGACAAAAAATTCAGGGAGATGAAGAGCAAGATGATATTTTGGAATGTTCTTCTCCACGGGAAGAATTGCGTAATGTCCGTAAAGATTTCACCAGGGCAGATAAGGAACCAGTTCTAGCTTGGCTTAGTAGGTGTTATGATACAGGTGCTCCAGCTCTAACAGTTGGAGACAAGTCAGCAGCTCAGTTAGGAACTCTCTCAAGGGACAATGGAATAGATAGACATCTAGGCAGAGCTCTCGGTAAGGTTAGTCTGTGGATACGCCTTTTAATGGCGGTTGCCCTGAGATACCCTTCCCGAGATGATCTTCCATGGAATCCTAAACCCTGGACTACCATAGATGAGGGAATTAAGCGCTTGAGAGAATTTGCTGTTAGAGAGCTACTCTATGGTGAACATGAAACTCTCAATCCTGATGACATTCCTGTGGGTATTGGTCTTGCTAAAAAGATCATCAAACTTGCTCCTTCCAATTATGCAAACATTCTGGCAAGCAGAATTGTGTCAAGAAGTTATGGTGGAGCTTCTCCTACGGTTGGCCAATTCAGTGATCAAATGAGACAATTGGAGGATAGCATGACACGTGGTTCTTTGGTTTCAGCCATTAAAACGATGTCTGGTGATATACAGAATTGCATAAGAGAGTTAAAAGATGAATTTAGAAATTCCATATCCCAATTGGCACAGAAGGATAATTTCAATTCTTCCTCCAGGTGGGTACAAGTTTCATCTGTGAGGAATACACGTCCTCCAAGGAGGTCATTCCAGAACAGGTCATTCCAAAACAGGTCATTCCAAAACAGACCACCAAGGCAATCACGTAGAACTATTTGGATAACTCTGCGTGATCAGTTTGGTGAGAACATGAACCGCTGGGATGGCCAACCAACTTCTAATCTTTTCAGGAGACTGAGGGAATTGCAAAGTGGCAGAACCCGAGGTAGCAATACCAGAAGGGTAGCTGTTACTTCCACAGTTCCCCAGAACAACTCTTATGGTTCCAACATTGGCTCCAGTTATAACATGCAAAGTTATAACCCTGCAAACTATGTGCAATGCACATGTGCGCATGTTCCCCATAACTAGGGGTGCCCTGCCTCCTGCCAGGGGGAGGAGAGGGATAACAGAGATAATAGAATCTATTGGGATGTGTACATCCAGTGGCCTGGCACTTCACAATTTCGGAAGTATAGGGCCTTGGTTGACACAGGAGCTCAGTGCACCATAATACCATCAAATTATCAGGGATCAGAGTCTATAACTATTCTGGGAGTCACTGGTGGATCTCAAGAGTTAAGTAAGATAGAGGTTAATATAAGTTTAACTGGTAAACAATGGAAGAAGCATACAGTTGTGACCGGACCTGATGCACCTTGTATTCTGGGAATTAATTTTCTGAGAGAAGGGCGTTTCAAGGACCCTAGAGGTTACAAATGGGCTTTTGGAGTAGCTTCAATAGAAATTGATGGACAAAAATTGAAGCTGTCTGCCAGACCTGAACTTTCTGATGAATCTGCAGTTGTGGGACAACATAAGATACAGGACATTAAATTGCCGGTTGCTTCTCAGACTGTGCATCACAGACAATACAGAACCAACCGTGACTCTTTGTTGCCCATTCAGAATCTGATTCGTCAGTTGGAAAGTCAGAAAGTCGTCAGCAAAACTCATTCACCTTTCAACAGTCCAGTGTGGCCTGTGCGGAAGCAGAATGGAGACTGGCGTCTAAGAGTAGACTACCGAGCCCTAAATGAAGTGACACCACCTATGAGTGCAGCAGTACCAGACATGATGGAGCTACAGTATGAGCTGGAATCCAAAGAGGCCAAATGGTATGCTACCATAGACATTGCTAATGCATTTTTCTCTATTCCCATAGCAGAGGAATGCAGGCCTCAGTTTGCTTTCACCTGGAGAGGAATCCAGTACACTTTCAACAGGCTGCCAATGGGCTGGATCCACAGCTCAAGCATCTGTCATGCAGTGATCCACGATGCTCTGGAGAAAGGCGGTGCTCCAGAACACATCCAGTTCATCGATGATATCATTGTCTGGGGTAAAACTGCTGAGGAAGTCTTTGAGAAAGGTAACAAAATCATTGACATTCTTCTGAATGCAGGTTTTGCCATCAAACGAGACAAGGTGAAAGGACCTACCACAGAAATTCAGTTTCTTGGAGTGCGATGGCAGGATGGACGCAGACACATTCCAGTGGATGTGGTAAACAGAGTCTCTACCATGGCAAGTCCCACAAACAAGCAAGAGACCCTACGTTTCTTGGGGATAGTGGGATTTTGGAGACTCCACATTCCTGGATACAGTCAGATTGTGAAACCTCTGTATGATGTGACTCGAAAGAGAAACCATTTCCACTGGGGACCTGAACAACAAGCAGCCTTTGACCAGATAAAGCAAGAAGTAATTCAAGCAATGGGTCTGGGACCTGTCCGAGATGGTCCTGACATTAAGAACATTTTGTACACGGCTGCAAGTGACAATGGTCCAACCTGGTGCTTGTGGCAAAAAGCTCCAGGTGAGACACGTGGACGACCTCTTGGTTTCTGGAGTCGAGGTTACAGAGGTTCAGAGGCTAACTACACTCCAACAGAGAAAGAAATTCTAGCTGCCTATGAAGGAGTAAAAGCATCCTCTGAAGTGATTGGAACTGAATCACAACTTCTCCTAGCTCCCAGATTACCAGTTTTGAATTGGATGTTCAAAGGCAAAGGTTCCACACCACATCATGCCACAGACTCCACATGGTCTAAGTGGATGGCTCTGATAACACAGAGAGCTCGAATGGGAAATCTTGAAAGACCTGGTCTAGTGGAGGTGATCTCAAGTTGGCCTGAAGGTATCAACTGTGCTAAACCTCCAGAGAAGAAAGTAACTCGTGCTGAGGAAGCTCCTCCTTACAATGACCTTTCTGATGATGAAAAGAAATATGCTTTGTTCACAGACGGTTCCTGTCGTCTTGTTGGAAACAAGCGAAGATTGAAGTCTGCAGTGTGGAGTCCAACACGCCGAGTTGCAGAGGCGAAAGATGGAGAAGGAGAATCCAGTCAGTTCGCAGAGGTAAAAGCTGTCCAGCTAGCTCTTGACGTAGCTGAACGAGAGAGATGGCCAAAGATTTATCTCTACACCGACTCATGGATGGTAGCCAATGCTCTATGGGGTTGGCTAAAGAACTGGAAGAAGAGTGGCTGGCAGAGAAAAGGAAAACCCATTTGGGCAGCCAACCTGTGGCAGGACATTGCTGATCGAATCGAGAGAATTCCAGTGAAAGTGAGGCACATCGATGCTCACATTCATAAGAGCAAAGCTACTGAGGAACAGCAACATAACCATCAGGCAGATCTAGCTGCAAGAGTTTCTCAAGTAGACATGGACTCTAATCTTGATCTCGACTGGAAACACCGAGGTGAGATATTCTTAGCTCGGTGGGCTCACGATTCGTCAGGACATCAAGGCAGAGATGCAACATACCAATGGGCTCGTGACAGATCCATAGACATTTCCATGGATGCTATCACGCAAGTCATCCATGACTGTGACATTTGTGCTGCTATTAAGCAGGCAAAACGACTTAAGCCCTTGTGGTATGGTGACCGATGGTCCAAGTACAAATATGGTGAAGCTTGGCAGATTGACTACATCACTCTACCACGTTCTCGTTCTGGTAAGCAATACGTGCTTACTATGGTAGAGGCAAGCACTGGATGGTTGGAAACTTATCCAGTTCCACATGCAACTGCACGCAACACCATTCTCGGTCTGGAGAGACAGATCCTGTGGAGACACGGAACTCCAGAGAGGATTGAGTCCGACAACGGAACTCATTTCAAGAACAACCTTGTAAAGAACTGGGCAAAAGAGCACGGTATTGAGTGGATATTCCACATTCCCTACTATGCACCAGCTTCAGGGAAGATTGAACGCTACAACGGTTTGTTGAAGACCACTCTTAAAGCCATGGGGGTGGATCTTTGAAAACTGGGAAAAACATTTAGCACAAGCAACCTGGCTGGTAAATAGTAGAGGTTCAGTGAACCGAGCTGGACCTGCACATTCAGATTTGCTACGGAAAGTAGAAGGTGATAGAGTTCCTGTTGTTAGAGAAAAGAATCTGTTAGGTAAAACTGTTTGGGTATTTTCACCCTCAGGAGAGGCTAAACCTGTCCGAGGGGTGGTTTCAGCTGAAGGTCCGGGTCACACTTATTGGGTAATGCAAGAGAGTGGTGAAATTCAGTGTATTCCACAAAGAAATTTAACTTTAGCTGAAAGAGGTTGACTTCGAACTGTTGTACAGCTACATCGCGCCCAAAAGAAGAATCAACGAGGAATCTACGGTGCACGAACCCTGAGATCCCTGAGAGCCCTGAGTCTACTAAGAGACCCTGAGATTTCCCTGTTTCCTTTTTCTTCGCTTCGTCGGTGAAGAAATGAACTGTTTTCCATTTTTCTCATTTTCTGATTTTCTTGGACTTTTGCATCATCTACATCTGAGCATAGCCGGAATGGACTATGAACTTTACTCACGAACTGTAAATATCATTTTGGATTGGATGGACAGTGTGAACAGCCAATGAAATTATTTAGAAGGGGTGGACTGTGGCCGGTTGATGGTGTCCCTTTAAGAAAGGGAATATGGTGGACGGAAGTTGGTAAACGGAAGGAATAGTCTAAACAATTTCATTGGGCGAGTGGGAGGAAGCACTATCTGGCCTGAGAGTGAAGTGGGCATTCCCAGCACTTCTCGGTCACTCTTGCTTCCGCTTCTCCAGGGTGCAGCAACTCTTCTCTGTGCTGGGCTTTCTGCCAAGGCCTCGGCCTTGAGGATAAGATAACCAGGTCTATATTAACTGCTTCCAACTAACACAAACTGCTTTTAACTTCTTTCTTTTCTTCTTTCTCCCTCTTTTCCGAACTATTCTGGGGAAAGGGGGGAAGAGAGGGGAGAGCGGAGGTGGGGATACCCCTCGGCCGAGGGGGGTTACTCTCATTTCTGTGTTACTCTGTTGTATATCTTTGTATATATTGTAGATATTGTAAATTTGTAAATATTCCCCTGCAAAACCCTACACTGCTTTGTAAATATAGCTCCACTGCTTTGCTAATTCGGCTGGTGAGTTTTTTTTCCTTTCCCTTCAATATTTTTTTTCCCTTCTACCTTACAAGGGGGAAGGGAAGAGGCTTCTCGGCCTTACCCTTCCACCCACCACACCAAGGAAGGCAGAGAACAGAGAGGAGGAAATGAAAGGGAAGGCAGGGACATGAGTTGTGGTTCCATTTGCATTGCCCACCTCAGTTTTTCCACAGAAAGGCATGTGTCGCAATAAAATGGTGAGGCCAGCTCCTCCAACATGCATTGTCGCTGAACCGCCAGACAGGAAAGTATCGACTCACTCCTGCTAACTAACAGAAGCAGGACACACACACACAGAGGGAGTGGAGCAGAACATGCTATTTATAAAAATAACTTACAGGAGGGAATTCACCCCCCACACATGCACTCTCCTGCCATCTCAGCATCAACAGCACAGGGAAAGGCTCTTTACTATCCCATCCTACATTTCCGAGAGTTGTCACAGTATTTAAAAAAAATAAAACAAACAGAAAATCCCCACAGTTCAACAAGAAGCTTTTAATTTACGAAAAAAACTACTTGAATTCCCTAATCTCTTATTTCCTACAATGGATGTGATATAAAATCATGCAGAGCAGACTAAAAGGTTTGTCAAAAAATTAATCATCTTCTCCAACAGGAGAAACAATTTCTTAATAATAAAATAGAAACAGCTTTATCCCTGACTTGCTTGTCTCGCAAGGTGCTGCAGCCTGCAGTCCTCCACAGAGGCTACAGCAGGTTTTGTTTAATCAAACAAATGGAACAACAGCTGGCCCTTATCTGCCTGCTTCTCCATAAGCCACAGCCAAATGAAGTAAATGCTCAAACCAGGTTTTTCATCCTGCTGAGTTGACAGACTTTGAGGAAACAAAAGGTTTGAAATTAAACAAAAACACAATCTTCAGTCTTCCTCCTTCTTCATTGTCAGCCCTCAAACCCTCAACCAGTAAAACCCTTGTGTATAAGTTATGAAATGGCTCCTCTGCAACAAGGAGCAGCACACGTATGGCACTGGATAAGCCACTCTGCACAGGCACGCATTACCCTCATCAACTGCAGGAGCTGCCATCTCTTCTGCACATACACAGCATCAGTATGACCTTCTCCCTTTCCCAATTACCATCAGAAGCAACTCGAGGTGCTCCTATTTTCATTTTTAAGGTTGAGAGTCTGTATAGAAGGTGACAACACAGGTTTGCCATCCTTGCAGCAAGGAGACTGCAGGAGTAATGAAAGGGCTTGCTGGCATGGCAGCTCACCTGCTGGGCACAGCTGGTGCACATAAGCACTCATAAGCTTTTGTTGCCAAGGGCCCTGGCTTGGCTCTGCTGGCACCTGTGACCGTTTGAGGCGGTGCCTTTAACAAAGGGACACCATGGCTGAATGTTTTATAAACAAAAGACAGATCTAAACTAATTTCATTGGTGGAGAGGCAGAGCACTGACTTAAGTTTTGATTCCCAGTGAGACTTGTCTCAGTCTTGCACTTTCTCCCCCTCCTTTTGCATCTTTGCAGCTTCTGGGCTTTCGGCCAGACTGACCTTGGAACTGATAAAGCGTAAGGCCTGCACTAAAACTTGCTAACATATTTTGCTTTAATTAACAATTGCTCTTTTTCTCTCTTTCTAACCCTCTCTGGGGAAAAGGGGGAGAGAAGGGGGTACAGGGGGGAAAACCCTTCCTCCTGGCGGGGGAGGGGAATCTCATTCCTGTGTTACTTTGTTATATATTCCTGTGTATATATTGTAAATACTGTAAATTGTGTATATATTCCCCTGCATTTCCTAAACTGCTTTGTAAATACAGCACATTTCCTTTTGCTCATCCGGCTGTGGTTTTCTTTCAATTTTCTTCCCTTCACTTACGGGGGGGGAAGAAGGCTTGGGGCCTTCCCCTCAACCCTCGACAGCACCCCTCACTGTGAGCCAGAAGCGGGACTGGAGAGACCCACTCCAGCCTGTTTTCACCAGTGATGGATGACTTTGCATTCCTCAGTCTGCAGTCTTACTACAGCTAATACACAGGGGTGAATGGCAAATCTCACCCCCCTTTTTTACAGTCATTTCAGGTTTTACAGGCAGTCAGAAAGGAGCAGCCTGGTTTAGGAGCTGCTATTTCCCAGCACACAGCACCCCATCTCTGCAAGAAATAGCTTTCAGCTCTGTCTGGTCTTCCCTTCCTCTGTATTTCAAGCATTGCCTAAAAGCTCTATTTTCTGCAAGCCAGGGGAAACAGGAAAGAAGGGAGTCTAAATATATGGAAATGCAGAGACACGGTGGATGAGAAGCAATCTCCCTCTCCCCCACACACTCTCAGAGGAAGCACTGAAATCAACTATCCAGGAAAAAAGAATAAAAGCCAACAACAACAAACAGACCCTCAACATTGCAAGTAGTTTCTGAGAATACAGAACCTCCACAGCAAAGAGTGGAGAAGGCATCCAACTGCAGAGTAACCAGACGACCCTAAATTCAATACTTGGCAGGCAAGGGACAGACTCAAAACCAAACACTGAGATGTGAAATCACCATCAGCTTTGAAGTGCCTCACATCACGAAGGACAAGAACAAAAATAATTCTTTTTTAAATTTTTTAAAAGTCGTGTTTCCAAAAACCCCCTCTCATTCTCTAAATAATTAACTCACATCAGTCAAGTGAAAGACCCCCACAACAGAAAAAAAAAAAGTTTTTCAAAAGCATCAGTATTCGAGTTCAACCATTCAATGGTTGCAATAAAATTAATCCCTAAAGTTCAAATGTAAGCTACTGTCAATGCTGGATGAGAATCACTTTGCACACATACTGTAGGACAACAAAGACTTTTGTTAAGGCTTATGTAATTACAGTACATAATTTCAAGTTTTAATGCAGACCCTGAATAAGCACTTGGAAAAAGAGCATTATACATCTATCAGATCATTGATAAAACACTGCATTAGTCTAATGCATTTAAAAAAAACAAACAACCCTGAATCATGGCTATTTAAAAAGGGGAAGCTATTCTGCCTATGAATGCTTTCCCATTACTGGTGAATGAAACCACAGAAGTGCAATCAGAAGGCAGCAGCAGCACTCAGACGGGAAATGCGTTTTTGTCCCCATAGAAACCGTCAGGGAAACCCATTAAAAACAATACCACTCTGAATTTCTTATCAATATGCCATTCATTACTTGACTGTATTCAGACTTTACTCTTCAGTAATGTAACAAAACCTAATCAATTAGGCATCTTCCAGAAGATTCTTCAATGCAAGCTCCTGAGTTAGCACCCTCCTGAGTAAGCACCCGTCTCTGGCAGGCGGCTTTGTTGCATATCCTGCAGTGTTTTTCAAAGTGATTTGCATTATTCCTCCCTGTAAAACTTAGGGGCTACTGGCAAATTGGTATCCTGCCTTTTGTCACTTAAGCCAGGGCTGTAAGAACCCAGCAGCCACACTTGCTCTCCGAAAGCAAACACAAGTTCCATACTAAAAATCAATAGATTTGGAGGGCTCTAAGATCATACAGCATGAGATAGGAAAAAAAAAACCAAACACCAAACACAAAACCTGGAACATTAAAAGCAGAAGGAATGACTGAAAGTCTGAGTATTTCAAAGGAAAGTATCTCCACTGCAGCAATTAAACAACCAGTAATAAGAGAGACCATGCCTGAATCAATGAAAGCAGTTGCTTCTAGACTGTGCCTAAAGTAGTATGTATGAGAAGTAACACCTGAACTGAGCCATCATTATCACTTTGGAAACACTAACCACAGATCAGAGTCACAATTTTAGTAAGCATCATCCCTCAGACGACAGCCAGATGAGCTGCTTGGAGAAAAGATGGAAGAAGCCATCCTTCTACAGTCACTATAGGTACACCATCCATTTGCTATTCAGGCTGGGTCAGAATCAAATGATCCAGATTTACAGTTCCTATATAGCAGCCTCGCACCTGGAGAGATCAGAAAACAACTATCATTGCCACATGAATTGCAATTTTATTAATAAGACTTCAGGTAAATATAAAATGGCAACTTCTAAGAGGAAGAGGTGCATCACAATATTCTGATCTACCCATAAAAAATGAAGGCACCCAAGCAATGCTATCTCATATTTCAACATGACTCTGAGGCCAAGAAAGCCTTTCCCTAGGTAGAGGCACTCAAGCCATCAACTGCCCAGTAGATCAGGGATTGCTCCTATGTGGCCAATAATTTACAGGTCATTTAATCAAGGCCAGTTGCTAGCACCCCATCACAAAGATGAATGCAATCATGCCATTATAGTCACAATGAGAGAAAAAAAAATAAAGGGGAAGCCCCACTTTGCAAACAGTTATCTTTTGCTAATTGATTTTTTTAACTAAGGGAATCTCCTAAATAATGCAAAAGTAGGCTGGCGTCGACAAGACAGTGAGATGGGGAAAGCTGCTAGCAAAACCCTGTGCAGATGATTTGCAGCTTGGTGCAAAGACTCTGAACTCAGAACTACGCAATCTCTTTCAGGGGCAGCAAAGCACATGGGATCAGAGGGGAAATGTTATGCCATCAATTTAAATCCTGCTCCTTTCACCCTATGATCCCTTCCAGCACATAACAGCACACAGCCTGGAAGTTCACCACACAACATCCTACTCAACTTCAAGGAGAAAAACAAACAAACAAACAAACAAAAAAAAAACAAAAAAACCACCAAAACCAAACCTGCACAAAGGCTGTCAGACAAATTATCTCTTATCTTTTGAAACATATCCTTGAGCCTGTTTCATTATGCAACTGGGACTTGCAGACAGCACAGGTTTACAGAATGAACCTTGTTCCTAAGGGAAGATTCCCTCACTGGTACTTCCGTGGAATGAGGAAGCCTCTAAAAATTACCTATCCCCCACCCTTCCTCTGAAGGGATGCTACCAGCACACTCAGCCCTGCCTCACAACCCTTCCTGACATGCAGCAACTTAGGGCTTTTATCTTGCTTTAAGTTGGCTTTTTTCCTACAGAATTCCATTTACAAAGTGCTTTGAAACCCCCTTAAACACCTTCAAGAAAGGCTGGTGCTCCAAAAACCTCAGCTTTACAACATTAAAATAGGATTGCTGGAAACTGCCTGTCCCATATGCCATATACTTAGTTTATTCCACACCCCTATTGCCTAAGGAGACAAGGTTTCTCAAAAAGTAGATAGGTAGGTAGCAACCTGTGTGTAGGCTTTGAAATCCAATCCAGACCCTTGCACAGAGGGGCTTGGTTACAGTACTTTGAGCAGTCCATTACTTGATAAGCATCTGACTCAGGGCAGCTACTTCATCTCACTTTTATCTTTTTAGATTACACTGAAGGTCAGTGTTTTTAAAAGTTATTTTGTCAACTGTATGCTGTGTCCACCATTTTTTCTAGGTTTTTCAATATGATGCATGGTGAAGCTCCATTAAAGGAGCTCTTAGGAAGCTTAAAATTTTATTTTGTTAAATAAAACTCCACATTAGGAAAAAAGCCTTACACTGAGCCTGCAGTGGGTGCCTTACACTGAGCCTGCAGTGGGTGCTCAGCACCTCTAACAAAGCAGTGCCATTATTTCACAACCCCACTGGAAACCTTTCGCTTAGGTGTTTGTAAACCTGTCTGTAAGCAATATACTTCTACTAAAAAGCAGATGCTAAGACTAAATACACCTCCAGTGGGCTCTTGTTTACAATCTTTACTTTTCCTTTCCCTCCCAAGCTTGAGGTAATCACAGTGTGATAATAAGGACAACTAAAAGGTAGAAGATTTTCACCATTCTGGTTCACTGCAGCTGCAGCTAGCTGGGCTCTCTGCCTCCCCTTCTCACCTCCAGTACAGATGTACAAAGAAGTCCTCAGTCTCCACTCAAAAGCGAACACAGAATATTTTGGCACCAAGTCCATGGATGGATGTTTCCAAGTCTTCAAAATAACCAGCTGTTGAACTTTTAATGTAAGATGTCTCAAGAGACACCTACTTCCAGGGATTGTAAAGCACCTAACATTGGAGAGATCAGTCCCACAACTGGCATCTCATGACCCAACCATGCCAATCATGCCTGACCTTACAACCAATACATAACACAGCGGTCAGCCAGAGGCACCCCTCAGAAAGTCTGACAGCATTGCTGGAGAGGCCACACACAGGCCTCCAAGCAGGGCTCTCCTTCCTGTTCCAAGCATGGCATAGAACGGCTCCTCAACACTATCCTTCAGCAGATCTAATAGATGAGGCTGCAATGGGAAAACAACTGAAGAGAGAGTAAAGAAGAAAAGATACAGGTCTAACTATAAGCCAAATACCAGGAGACAGGACAGTCCAATGGTAAAACCTTCTGCAAACTCTAGAGCTTGGCTCTACAGGAAAGGCTCTTGCCTTTAATGGTCTCACTTTGCTGACTCAAGGTGCACTGAAGCTCAAGCCTTCATCTCAGGCCACCCAGCAGCCAACTTTTCCCCAGCTTTTGCTTTCATTCATGACCTTAGGCATAGCATTTAACCTCCATGCCCTCAGGGGGAGATTTAAGCACTTCACAAGCCTAGTATGATGTTTGACATCTGCAGATAGTCTCCCACACCCCACTGGGAAGGGTACAGCATACCCAACAAATACAAAATGCATTGCTCCCAGAAATACTGGGAGAAAACAGAGGCTTAGTAACCAAACCACATGAAAACAAAAGACAGCACAAACCTTTTTGTGGAAAACAGTTGTGCAACTGTTTCATCCTCAACTCTAATAGCAGAAATTTGCTGCCTGTGAAGCAATTCTCCTACCTCCATATATTCAAAAAATCCTAATTTCTGAGTTGACATTCAACCTATGATTCTCCACTATTGAAAAAATTATGCTCTTTAGACTTGTGGCTCCATTCATGGAAATGTGAAGTACTTAAATGACAAAACAGATGAAGACTGGTTTTACACCTAAATGGTCTTGTATTTAAAGAGCACTCCTATTCTGCTTGGTTTAATTCTACTTTAGCCTTAGGGAAAGCATTAACTTACCTGTTCTCTAACAATTTTTAAGTAAAACATTAAGTTCTAACACCATAGAGAAAAAGCAGCTGATCCCATTACAATTTGACAAATGCTGGGGAGGAAACTTACTACTTTCAACAAGAAAATGAAAGATCTACTTAATAGAAGGTCAATATATGCATTCTGTTTTTTACTGTGGGATCAGGCTTGTATCACTAGGTTTGCAAACAACACAACTATGTCACCACAAAGCACCATCCACTTAAACATAAGATATTCTAGAGGGGGAAAAAAAAATAAAACCATTCTAAGAGCATCAAATAAGTATGTTATGCTAACACAGGCTTTCTAAAGAGTGTACTGCGCTGACTGCATTCCCATGGCCCAGAACAAAAAGTGTCAAATTCTATTTATTTTTATTGAATCTCACCTGCCTCATATTTATTCAAAGAACACAGGAAAATTACAGTATCTAAATACCAAAAATATTTTCATTTTCCCTTCAATGAGTGTGATAAATGTACGAGGCCTTTAAGCTTCAAATATTACGACAGCTAATATTTTAATATAATTAAAGGCTTAAACATGCACTGAAGAAATTAATAATTCCCTGACAGCAGAAACATTCTTATATGAGGCAAATCACTGTAACAACCAACACAAAAATGTTTGATTTAATTCTGAGATCTTTGAGGTGGCTCTTTCTCAGAGCATCTACTATATATCAGACTGATGAACAGCTTTATTAGCTACATAATGTGCATAGTGCCAAGCCAAAAAGCCCTGCACATTTGCAACATCAATATGGGACACCACCTAGAAGGGTAGTCACTCTGCCCAAGGGCCTAGTATTAGGACATGAACACAACAAAAATAATCAAGAGCAAGAGTCCCGCAACATCAACATTGATCTGGCTTAACATCCAGGGCAAGAAAAAAATTACTGATATTTAGAAATTTAAGGTCTCAATTTCTAGAGTATTCAAGAATCTTAAAGGTACTTTAGAAAGTCCAGCATGACAAGTCAGTGTTTCTCGTATGTTCAGTGCTCTTAAAGTCACTGCCTTCATTTAATAAGTGTGCTGCTGCTTGCTAACCCAGTCTTTCAAAACATTTCCAGTCATGCTGTAATGTCTTAGAAATTCTGCTTCACCAAGATCAACTGCATTTTTAAGGAGCTTAACTCTGAAATTTTAACACAAGACTGGCTATTTCACATATAGTTTACAAATAGAATCACAGACATGCCTCCCCCCAAAAAGCAAACTTCCCAACTTTCCTTTATGCAAGAGATGAAAGACCCACGGTGCTTGGCAACAGCACAGATAACTTCGATAAAATGTAATTTACCACATATTCAAAAATTTTGGAGCTCAGGATTAAAGGAAGCTATAGGTAAAGTATCTTTAAACATGAACAAAATGATTTTGTTTCCACTGTGGAATGTTGGATTTCATTTTAAGTACTGATCTATTCACACATGTGGTAGTAAAAAGGTAACACACCCTCAGATGCTACCTCTGATTTAGCACATCAAGAAAATGGCACTAGTAAGATTAGGACCTCTACAAAATGCTCAGCACTACCAGCCTCCCACATTGCTTTTTTCTACCTTCTTACCTCTTGGCTCATTACAGGCATCCCAAGGCATTGCAGTTTCCAACATCCAAATAACAAGCATTCTTAGCAGTGACATCAGTAGAAGCAAAGAGAACTCATGATGGTATTAGATCAGGAGCCTGAACCTTGGCAAATTCCATCTGTAATTTTGATAACGGGAACAGAGTAGCAAGAGTTTCAATGTAGAATGTATCATTTTTATTTTTTTTTAAATTGGCAGTAGGTGCTGTGGCCAGGGACAGCCATGGTTGCAACTCGCAGCAAAATCTCCCGAGAAAAAATCAATGTCGACCCAGACCGAGGTAGAACAGAAGCAGGTAGCTGTCCAGGTATCTGGCTGCAGAGAATGCTGGAGCCTGGCACTTGAGACACAGGGTAGTGGGGGCAACTCTTGCATAAGGTGTGAGCAGGTTGACTATCTGCTTAATACGGTGGCCAGACTGAAGGATGTTTGCTAGCCTTAGAAATGTAAGGAAATGCAGGAAAGAGATGAACCAGAGGAGGAAGGAGATGGATCAAAGGAGGAAAGAGGTGAATCAGAAGAGGAGAGAGTTGAATCGGAGTAAGCAGACTCTGCAGGCTCCCCCAGCAGAGGCTGGTTATTCAAAAAGCAGAGGGGAATGGACGCAGGTTCCTCTCAAAAGACGCAAAGTTAAACCTCCTTGCCTCCCCTCACCTTCCCCGCTGCTCTTGGAAAACAGATATGGATCACTGGAGATTGAGGGTGAGGTGATCCTGATGCCGGAGGACACACCATCTGGGGTTCTCCCTAAGGCTAAGCAGCCTAAGGTTAAACAGCCTAAGGCAAAGCAGCCTAAGGTTAAACAGCCTTCCCCTGGCATCAGGACCTGTTCCCTCAAAAAAAAGAGAAGGGTAATTGTTATCGGTGATTCCCTTCTGAGGGGAATGGAGGGCCCTATATGTCGGACTGACCCATCTCATAGGGAACTCTGTTGTCTGCCAGGAGCCCAAGTTAATGATGTTACCAGTAGGCTGCCTAAACTGGTGCAGCCCTCTGACTACTACCCTTTACTAGTTATGCAGTTAGGGAATGATGATGTTGCAACCAGAACTCCCAGGGCTATCAAAGATGACTTCAGGGCCCTGGGAGACCTGGTTGAGGGGTCAGGGGCACAAATAACTTTTTCATCAATACCCTTAACTGCAGGAGGGAATACAGTAAGGAACAGGTCAGCAACTATAGTTAACAAGTGGCTTAGAGGCTGGTGCAGTCAAAAGAATTTTGGTTTTTTTGATATTGGGAAACTTTCTACTGCACCAGGCCAGCTGGCAACAGATAGAGTACATCTGTCCCAGAGAAGGGGAAAGATCACTGTATATGAGAACGGACAGTCCCCCAGAGGTAAAAAGATCCTGGGTAGGGAATTGGCAAGTCTCATCGGCAGGGCTTTAAACTAGTTTCGAAGGGGGAAGGGGCTGAAAATAGTCCTCTCAGACAAGAGTCTGGGGGCGACAAGCTAGAGTCGGAGGTGAAACCAGCAGCCCAGCTGAAGTGCATGTACACTAATGCACGAAGCATGGGCAACAAACAGGAGGAGCTGGAAGCCTTGATGCAGCAGGAAAATTATGATGTAGTTGCCATCACAGAGACGTGGTGGGACGACTCACATGACTGGAGCGCTGCAATTGACAGTTACAAGCTCTTCAGGAGAGACAGGCAAGGAAGAAGGGGTGGAGGGGTGGCCCTGTACATCAGGAAGGCACTAGATGCCATTGAGACGGAGACTAGGGACAATCGGGTTGAATGCTTGTGGGTAAGAATTAGAGGGAAGACCAGCAGGGCAGACACCCTGGTTGGAGTCTGTTATAGACCACCCAAACATGAGGAAGATGTTGACGAAGCATTCTATAGGCAGCTTAGGGCTGTCTCAAGATCTCCGGACCTTGTTCTCATGGGCAACTTCAACCTGCCTGACATCTCCTGGGATCTCGACGCGGCAGAGAGGAGACAGTTGTCGTGGATATGCCCTCAGAAATGCGCGGCAGATCCATCAACGAAAAATATAAGTTTATTTATATATATACAAACTCTGTAATGGGGTATTTACAATCGCCCTTCACAGGTATCAATATTCGGTTAGTGGAACTATCTTTACAGAATGTTATGTATGGGCATTTAAACCAAAATGATTCACAGAACTTAGAATCTAAACTGAGTCAGAGAGTGGCGGGGGAGGGGTTGGTCAGTGACCGGCAACCCTCCACCCGGAGCAATATAAATGCTATCCTAACTGAGGCTCTACAAAGAAGGGTTTGCCTTACACAGACGCTGAGAAAGTCGTGGAGTCTTTCCTCAGTAATGTTTATAATCCAGACAACGTGGCACGGATGTGCCGTAATAAGGAGGCAGGAAATGGCGCCGGCCGCGTGGCCGCACCGCGTGGCTCTGCTGTTCTCTCCCAGGATACAAAATTCCTCGCTCGGAGGGGGGCAGTGGCAGGTCAGCAAGGCTGGTTCACACGGTCTACCAGGTTTTCTCCTACGATGGATCACGCAGCGGTTGATCCCACGGAGTGCTGTCCACGGCACCGCACACAGCTGGGTGACAGTGGCAAAAGGACCACGAGGCCTCCCGAAGCACTGGCTGGCACGCACGCACACACAGGCTCCAACACCGAGGTGGGGGGCTCATTTGCCAAACGACCCCTATTTACCATTTGCCCCAGTGAATACTGGCCCAATAAGCACCTGTTGCCAACGCAAACATTAACCAATGAACTACTAGCTACCAAATATGGCCTGAGTATATGCTATACTCAGGGAAACAAACATATAGCCTGCCTCTAGTACTGCAGGGGTGAGACCACGCCCAGGCAGGCTGTTTACCTGGACTCAGTGGAGCCAGGATTCCCCCTGGGATCTTAACATAGCAGAGAGGAGACAGTCTAGGAGGTTCTTAGAATGCATGGAGGACAGCTTCTTATCCCAGGTGCTGCGAGAGCCTACCAGGGGCAAGGCTATGCTTGACCTCCTCTTCACCAATAGGGAAGGACTGGTGGGCGATGTGGTGGTTGGAGGGTGTTTGGGGTCCAGTGACCACGAGATAATTGAATTCTCGGTTTTTGGTCAAGCCAAGAGGGGCAGCAAGAAGACCTCCACTCTGGACTTCCGGAGGGCAGACTTCAGGCTACTCAAGGAACTAATACAGAGGGTTCCTTGGGATAAAGCCCTTAAAAACAAAGGGGTCCAGGAGAGCTGGACCTACTTCAATGAAGAATTGTTGAAGGCTCAGGGACAGGCTGTGCCAATGTGCCGGAAGATGAGCCGCCGGGGCAGACGGCCAGCCTGGATGGTTAAAGAACTGTTAATAGAACTAAGGGAAAAAAAGAGGGTGTATCATCTTTGGAAGAGAGGGGAGGCAACCCACAGAATGTTTAAGGATGTTGCTAGGTGTTGTAGGAAGAAAATTAGGGAGGCAAAAGCACACTTGGTGCTTAAACTGGCCTCTACTGTGAAGGACAACAAAAAGTCCTTCTATAAATACATTAATAGGAAGAGGAAGGGAAAGGACAACCTCCACTCCTTGGTGGATACGGAGTGGAACATTGTAACAAAGGATGAGGAAAAGGCAGAGATACTTAACACCTTCTTTGCCCCAATTTTTAATAGAAGGGCAGAACGTCTTCCTGACAACTGGCCTGCAGAGCTGGCAGACGGAGCCAGGGAACTGCACAGTTTCCCTATGTTCCATGAGGAGGTGGTTGGAACTCTCCTTAGCAGCTTGGATCCCCACAAGTCCATGGGACCAGATGGGATTCATCCTAGGGTGCTGAGAGAGATGGCAGATGAGCTGGCCAAGCCGCTCTCCATAATTTTCCAGCAGTCCTGGCTCACTGGAGAGGTCCCAGAGGACTGGAAGCTGGCCAACGTTGTGCCCATCCATAAGAAGGGCCGGTTGGACGAGCCAGGGAATTACAGGCCTGTCAGCCTGACCTCAGTGCCAGGCAAGATCATGGAACAGGTCATCCTGAGTGCAATAACACAGCACTTACAGGATGGCCAAGGGATCAGGCCTAGCCAGCATGGATTTAGGAAGGGCAGGTCCTGCCTGACCAACCTGATCTCCTTCTATGATCAGGTGACCCGCCTGGTGGATGTGGGGAGGCCTGTGGATGTAGTTTACCTGGACCTCAGGAAGGCATTTGACACCGTCCCCCATAGCAAACTGCTGGCCAAGCTGTCAGCCTATGGCTTGGATGGGAGCACACTGCGATGGGTTAGGAACTGGCTGGATGGCCGAACCCAGAGAGTGGTGGTGAATGGTGCCACATCCAGCTGGCAGCCAGTCACTAGTGGCTGGGCCCTGTGCTCTTTAACATCTTTATTGATGATCTGGATGAGGGCATTGAGTCCGTCATCAGTAAATTTGCTGACGACACCAAGCTGGGGGCAAGAGTTGATCTGCTGGAGGGTAGAGAGGCTCTGCAGAGGGACCTCGACAGGCTGGACAGATGGGCAGAATCCAACGGCATGGGATTTAACACATCCAAGTGCCGGGTTCTGCACATTGGCTACAACAACCCCATGCAGTGCTACAGGCTGGGGTCAGAGTGGCTGGAGAGCAGCCAGGCAGAGAGGGACCTGGGGGTACTGGTCGATGGTAGGCTGAACATGAGCCTGCAGTGTGCCCAGGCAGCCAAGAGGGCCAATGGCATCCTGGCCTGCATCAGGAACAGTGTGGCCAGCAGGAGCAGGGAGGTCATCCTGCCCCTGTATACTGCACTGGTTAGGCCACACCTCGAGTACTGTGCTCAGTTCTGGGCCCCTCAGTTTAGGAAGGATGTTGACTTGCTGGAACGAGTCCAGAGAAGAGCAACAAAGTTGGTGAGGGGTTTGGAACACAAGCCCTATGAGGAGACGCTGAGGGAGCTGGGGTTGCTCAGCCTGGAGAAGAGGAGACTCAGGGGTGACCTTCTATTCTATTCTATTCTATTCTATTCTATTCTATTCTATTCTATTCTATTCTATTATCACTCTCTACAACTACCTGAAGGGAGGTTGTAGACAGGTGGATGATGGTCTCTTCTCCCAGGCAGCCAGTACCAGAACAAGAGGACACAGTCTCAGGCTGCGCCAGGGGAGGTTCAGGTTGGATGTTAGGAAGAAGTTCTATACAGAAAGAGTGATTGCGCTATGGAATGGGCTGCCCGGGGAGGTGGTGGAGTCGCCGTCATTGAAGGTGTTCAGAAGGAAACTTGATGGGGTACTTGGTGCCATGGGTTAGCTGTTTGGATGGGTTGGATTGGTTGATGGGTTGGACACAGTGATCTTGAAGGTCTCTTCCAACCTGGTTTGGTTTGTTCTAATAAAATATTGGTTTATTCTAATTCTGCAAAACTCCAGGAGCTCTGATTTTGTATTGAAGTTGCGGGATATCATTAGGGTCAATGGAAGGACTCCGTACTAGAAAATGCTGTAATTGATTTTCTTTTTTAAAATGAGTGGAACTGCTTCCATATATCATTCATATTCTCTTGGGCTCCTATAGTCTGTCAGCGCTCAACTAAGCATAGACAAGTATCTGTTCAATAATAAATAAATAAATAAATATAAAAGAAGTGAGTTTTCCATCATGTGTTGCCTGCACACTGGATTTCCCATCTTTTCTTCTACCCAAATAAAAGCTGTGAGAATCTTCAAGAAGAGAAAGTTTTAAAGCTGTAGGCACTAATGGTGAACTGCAGAAAATCAAACCTGAAGAAACAGTTAGAAAAAGGACTACTAAGTAAGAACTCCATTTAAGAATAGGCAACACACAGCACCACAGTTCACACATAATTTTCACTTCTTTTCTTCCTCCTTGGTTCATTACCAGTATCAAAGAACAATAGATCATGCAGCATACATCTTCTAGTCTTTGCTGCTAAAGGCAGCTTCTGAAACTTAGATTGCTCAGTATCCTCATCAGCATCAGTAGCCTTCAGGCAATCTGAGCTCAGAGGGGTGCAAGCAACACACAAACACCTCCATGAACCTGGAAGGTCCAGGAAGACTTTTTGGCCTAAATATAGCAGGAGAGTAAGAGTAATGAGTGATTACAGTCTGATGAGCAGAAAGAGACAGTCACTGTTTGGTTCTATTTCTATCTCACATTATTTCATCTCTGTTTATTTAGCAGACAAAGGATTACAATACCTCTCCACTTACAAATCAACATTACATTTAGAAGAAAACTGCATTACAATTATCTTAAAAATAACCAGGAAGTCCTATCTGGCCTTTAAAGTGGATTATTGTATAAATGAAAGATACTGTTCAAAAGTGAGTAACTGTGTGATTTTGCAGATGACAGTTACATTAAAAACCTTCATAAAAGCAAACACTATTATAGTACTGTGACCGTTTGAGGCTGTGCCTTTAAGAAAGGGAATATGGTGGACGGATGTTGGTAAACGAAAGAAGAATCTAAACTAATTTCATTGGAAGAGTGGGAGGAAGCACCTTCTGAACTGGGAGTGCAGAAAAGTATACTGGGTATTCCAGCACTTTATCTTCAGTCTTGCTTCCACCTCTCCACAGTGCAGCAGCTCTCTCTGTGCTGGGCTTTCTGCCAAGGCTTTGGCCTTCAAACTGACAAACCTGATAAGGCCTGTATTAACTGCTTTCCAATTAACACAAAACTGCTTTTACCTTCTTTCTTTCTCTTTCTCTCTCTTCTAACCTACTCTGGAGAAAGGGGGGAGAGAGGGGAGAGAGGAGGTGGAGAACCCCCTCAGCAAGGGGGGGGAACTCTCATTTCTGTGTTACTTTATTGTATATCTTTGTATATATTGTAAATATTGTAAATTTGTATATATTCCCCTGCATATCCTACATTGCTTTGTAAATATACAGCTCCACTGCTTTGCTAATTCAGCTGTGAGTTTTTTTTTTCCCCTTTCCCTTCAATTTTCTTTCCCTTTACCTTACAAGGGGGAAGGGAGGAGGCCTCTTGGCCTTACCCTTCCAACCCCACGACAAGTACACGCCATTCTTAGTGGGTGGCTAAAGGATTTGGCCCCGTGCCTCACATTGCATTCAGTTCCTAGTAAGAGGCAGGATAAGAATTCAAAAGTATGCAGCATGGGCCCACGTCTGCTCCCACTACACTGCTCTGAACTCATGCTGTCCTCACTTGTAGTAGTTTTTCCAAGTTCTGTATTTCATACAAAGCCACAAAAGTTTACATATATCCTCAGCTACAACAGCAAACAATCTCTACCCCAACCATTCTGTAAAAGTTTCCATATCTGTTTCAGAGGGGCTATAATGGTGTTTAATTATTACACTTGGAGTAATAGTTGTGAAAGTGTGATTTACATCTATTGGAGTTGTGTCTCTCTGAATGGTTATTAATCTAGTTAAATTTTAGACTTTGTCATTTGAAGAAGAGGAAAGGGTAATCATATATATTGGGGCTGCACCAGAAAAAAATAAATGAGAGCTATTTGCTTTGTAGAGAATTACCTGAATTAAGGAGTGAAAGTAAGTTTTTTCTTTTTTAGTTTATAAAGAGACTAAAAGAAGCTTATTTTACAAAACAGGATATGCTGACTCTTTCCTGACTGAATACTGTATTATTTTTTTCTATTTCTCAGATCATGCACTTACTGAGCCTGCAGAAAACTTCTGTGCTTTGGCTCTTGGTTTTAACTTCCCCTAACAGCCCCAAATGGAATTGATATGCACTGGTTATTTTTAACAAAGCTCTCCAGAACATCCATTTCACTCTGAAACAGTTTGAACAAGCTTTGGGACAATTTAGAGGATTTAACTAGAAAGGAAAGCCATCTTCCCATCTTCTACCATGAAATGAAGAAGCACATAGGCAAGCTCTGCCCCTATCTAATCTCTTTTTTTAATTATTCTTCTTCATTTTAATCCCTCAGTGAAAGCCCTGACATTACACTAGCAGTGATTACTATTCTGGTGCCTTATGTGGAAGTTGTAAGTGAATACATGATGTAATATAATGAAAACTGGCAACCACAAGGAAAGAGATATGAAATTTCCACAGGTAGAACAGTATATCTATAGCTCAGATCAGACACAGCACTTCAAACATTATACCCAGAGTATCCAGCATTCTATTTTTCCCTGCCTTCCCACAGTCTTTCCCCAAATCATTTACCACCCAGTTATTGAGAGGAGATGTGTCGAGGGTTGAGGGGAAGGCCTCAGCCTTCTCCCCCCCTGTAAGTGAAGGGAGAAAAAAAATGAAAGAAAACCACAGCCGGGCTGTGGTTTTTTCCTAAAAAGAAAAAAAAAAAAAGTAGTTGCCCAAATACGACAACAGCTCTGATACTAAAAACAGGCACCCATTCTGCAAGGCAGTTTTTGTCTCAGTACAATTAGTGACCACATAATACTCTCAGAAGCAGCTTCCAGACTCACAAAGCACACAAAACAAGAAGCTGTAATCAGACCAGTCCTCCAAAGCACCGGTGGCCCTTTCCCTCCAACCTATATCAGCATTAACCACTTGGCTGTTCTTGTCTTGATGTCTCCTCACTGAAATGAGCCATTTCCCTCCTTAACATACTGGATCGTTTTCTCCTTTCTTTTTCTAACACTAGTAGTATTTATGGCAGCTGAGCTCTTAACACCAGACATCTCAGCAGAGCCGTCCTCCAGCAGATGACATCTCCTTCAGAATGAGGGTGCTCTTCCAGATGGAGACGCAGGGGCCAGGCACAAACACAAACAGTACTCTATACTTACTTTACTCCAAAGCCCAAGCAAGAAGGGAAAGTGGCACATCCATCCCATGATCAGGTTTCAGAAGAAAAGGCCTTGTAGTACACCTTGTGTACTACAAATGAATGGTATGGTGAAAACAAAGGGTACAGCATCCTGTAATTCTGTACATCTGACCTCAGGGACCCCCACCTGTAAAGTAAGGGAGACTCTTACCTTTCTTCATCTTTGAAAATAAACTTTCGCAGCTTGAGATCTCGCAGTACCAGTCCACCATCATGGCAGTGTGCAACAGCGGAAGCTATTTGATAGAAGAGTTTGGCTGCCTCCTCTTCTTTAAGCTTCTTGCAGGTACGAACAAATGAATGCATGTCCCCATAGCTCCTTTCAAAGAACACATACGCTTTTGTCTCCCCAAGAATTATTTCAGTAATTTGGTTGATATTTTTATGTGCAGGCAGACAAAAACATGGTGCTAATAACTCCTGGTAGCAGCCAATATCAAACACCTGTAGGAATAACGAAGTAAAGCCAAGGTTAGCAATATGAAGGACAGTGAAGTTATAGTACATCTAATTCTGTTAGTAGATCCATCTAAGTACAATTTATGCTGCTACCAAAGCTGCATTGATGTAAACAGGATGTCACAAGCTCAGGGCACTGAGGACAAGACAAAACCCCATGCAGAACATACGGGTAACCTTGACAGGAAAGGCTAGTCTTAAACTTGTAGGAAGAATAGTTTCATTTGCTAAAAGCTGGCCACACTTAAAATTAAGCTCTGAAGATCAGCAACATACAGGAGCATTACTTTGAAGGAAACATGTTTATCTTCTGTTTTCCATCCAAATAATCTCACAGAGAACATGGCCAATAGTTTTGTATTGCAACAAGCTGTCACATTAAATCCACACTGATCCACATGCTTCTCTATTTTAATTTTATTAACCTATTAAAGCTTTAAGGATTTTCAAGTTTAAAATATCATCTAGCGCTATTCATATTTACTTCCTGCCTCTCTTCAATCTCTGACAAACAGCAAAGTCACTTTCACTTTCAAAGTCTCGGTTTTACAACGGCTGTTTACAAGATCAGAAGGACAACCCAGGAAACTGTTGGAGCGCAGACAAACATCCCTCAAAAGGCAAAGGATAGACAAAACCCACCCTGGACTCTGCATTTCAATCGAGTGCCCCACTAAAAGTGTCCCTTTACCAGCAAGTATGTTATCACTGATCTTATGAATGAGCTCTTAAGAGCAGGCTCTGCACGGTCCCCCAGCAAAGGCTGGTTATCCAAAAAGCAGAGGGGAATGGACGCAGGTTCCTCTCAAAAGATGCAAAGTAAAACCTCCTTGCCTCCCCTCACCTTCCCTGCTGCTCTTGGAAAACAGGTATGGGGCACTGGAGATCAAGGGTGAGGTGATCCTGATGCCAGAGGACACACCATCTGGGGTTCTCCCTAAGGCAAAGCAGCCTAAGCTTAAACAGCCTAAGGCAAAGCAGCCTAAGGTTAAACAGCCTTCCCCTGGCATCAGGACCTGTTCCCTCAAAAAAAAGAGGAAGACAATTGTTATTGGTGATTCCCTTCCGAGGGGAACGGAGGGCCCCATATGTCGGCCTGACCCATCTCATAGGGAACTCTGTTGTCTGCCAGGAGCCCAAGTTAATGATGTTACCAGTAGGCTGCCTAGACTGGTGCAGCCCTCTGACTACTATCCCTTACTAGTTATGCAGTTAGGGAATGATGATGTTGCAACCAGAACTCCCAGGGCTATCAAAGATGACTTCAGGGCCCTGGGAGACCTGGTTGAGGGGTCAGGGGCACAAATAATTTTTTCATCAATACCCTTAACTGCAGGAGGGAATACCATAAGGAACAGGTCAGCAGCTATAGTTAACAAGGGAAAACTTTCTACTGCACCACGTCAGCTGGCAACAGATGGAGTACATCTGTCCCAGAGAAGGGGAAAGGTCACTGTATATGAGAATGGCCTGTCCCCCAAAGGTAAAAAGATCCTGGGAAGGGAATTGGCAGGTCTCATCAACAGGGCTTTAAACTAGTTTCGAAGGGGGAAGGGGCTGAAATTAGACCCCTCAGACAAGAGTCTGGGGGCGACAAGCTAGAGTCAGAGGACAAACCAGCAGCCCGGCTGCAGTGCATGTACACTAATGCACGAAGCATGGGCAACAAACAAGAGGAGCTGGAAGCCTTGATGCAGCAGGAAAGTTATGATGTAGTTGCCATCACAGAGACGTGGTGGGATGACTCACATGACTGGAGCGCTGCAATTGACTGCTACAGGCTCTTCAGGAGAGACAGGTAAGGAAGAAGGAGTGGAGGGGTGGCCCTGTACATCAGGGAAGCACTAGATGCCATCGAGATGGAGATTAGGGATGATCGGGTTGAGTGCCTGTGGGTAAGAATTAGAGGGAAGACCAGCAGGGCAGACACCCTGGTTTGAATCTGTTATAGACCACCCAACCAGGAGGAATATGTTGATGAAGCATTCTACAGGCAGCTTAAGGCTGTCTCAAGATCTCCGGACCTTGTTCTCATGGGCGACTTCAACCTGTCTGACATCAGCTGGGATCTCAACGCGGCAGAGAGGAGACAGTCTAGGAGGTTCTTAGAATGCATGGAGGACAGCTTCTTATCCCAGGTGCTACGAGAGCCTACCAGGGGCAAGGCTATGCTTGACCTCCTCTTCACCAACAGGGAAGGGCTGGTGGGTGATGTGGTGGTCGGAAGGTGTTTAGGAGCCAGTGACCACGAGTTAATTGAATTTTTGTTATTCGGACAAGCTAAGAGGGGCAGCAAAAAGACCTCCACTCTGGACTTCCGGAGGGCAGACTTCAGGTTACACAAGGAACTAATTCAGAGGGTTCCTTGGGATAAAGCCCTTAATAATAAAGGGGGTCAGGAAAGCTGGACCTGCTTCAAGGAAGAATTGTTGAAGGCGCAGGAACAGGCTGTGCCAATGTGCCGGAAGATGAGTCGCCGGGGCAGACGGCCAGCCTGGATGGTTAATGAACTTTTAATAGAACTAAGGGAAAAAGAGAGGGTGTATCATCTTTGGAAGAAAGGTGAGGCAACCCACAGAATGTTTAAGGATGTTGCCAAATCATGCAGGAAGAAAATTAGGGAGGCAAAAGCACATTTGGAGCTTAATCTGGCCGCTGCTGTGAAGGACAACAAAAAGTCCTTCTATAAATATATTAATAGCAAGAGGAAGGGAAAGGACAACCTCCACTCCTTGGTTGACATGGAGGGAAATGTATCAAAGGATGAGGAAAAGGCACAGGTACTTAACATCTTCTTTGCCTCAATTTTTACTAGAAGGACAGAACGTCTTCCTGACTGTTAGCCTACAGAGCTGGCAGAAGGAGCCAGGGAGCTGCACAGTTTCCCTATGTTCCATGAGGAGGTGGTTGGAACTCTCCTTAGCAGCTTGGATCCCCACAAGTCCATGGGACCAGATGGGATCCATCCTAGGGTGCTGAGAGAGATGGCAGATGAGCTGGCCAAGCCACTATCCATCATTTTTCAGCAGTCCTGGCTCACTGGAGAGGTCCCAGAGGACTGGAAGCTGGCCAACGTTGTGCCCATCCACAAGAAGGGCCAGCTGGATGAGCCAGGGAATTATAGGCCTGTCAGCCTGACCTCAGTGCCAGGCAAGATTATGGAACAGGTCATCCTGAGTGCAATAACACAGCACTTAGAGGATGGCCAAGGGATCAGGCCTAGCCAGCACGGATTTAGGAAGGGCAGGTCCTGCCTCACCAACCTGATCTCCTTCTATGATCAGGTGACCCACCTGGTGGATATGGGGAGGCCTGTGGATGTAGTCTACCTGGACCTCAGCAAGGCCTTTGACACCGTCCCCCATAGCAAACTCCTGGCCAAGCTGTCAGCCCATGGCTTGGACGGGAGCACACTGCGATGGGTTAGGAACTGGCTGGAGGGCCGAGCCCAGAGAGTGGTGGTGAATGGTGCCACATCCAGCTGGCGGCCAGTCACTAGTGGTGTGCCCCAAGGATCAGTGCCGGGCTTTGTGCTCTTTTAACATCTTTATTGATGATCTGGATGAGGGCATTGAGTCGATCATCAGTAAATTTGCTGACGACACCAAGCTGGGGACAGGAGTTGATCTGCTGGAGGGTAGAGAGGCTCTGCAGAGGGACCTCGACAGGTTGGACAGATGGGCAGAGTCCAACGGCATAAGATTTAACACATCCAAGCGCCAGGTTCTGCACATTAGCCACAACAAGCCCATGCAGAGCTACAGGCTGGGATCAGAGTGGCTGGAGAGCGGCCAGGTAGAGAGGGACTTGGGGGTACTGGTCGATGGTAGGCTGAACATGAGCCTGCAGTGTGCCCAGGCAGCCAGGAGTGCCAATGGCATCCTGGCCTGCATCAGGAACAGTTTGGCCAGCAGGAGCAGGGAAGACATTCTGCCCCTGTACACTGCACTGGTTAGGCCACACCTCGAGTACTATGTCCAGTTCTGGGCCCCTCGGTTTAGGAAGGATGTTGACTTGCTGGAACGAGTCCAGAGAAGGGCAACGAAGTTGGTGAGGGGCTTGGAACACAAGCCCTATGAGGAGAGGCTGAGGGAGCTGGGGTTGCTTAGCCTGGAGAAGAGAAGACTCAGGGGTGACCTTATTACTCTCTTCAACTACCTGAAAGGAGGTTGTAGACAGGCGGATGTTGGTCTCTTCTCCCAGGCAGCCAGTACCAGAACAAGAGGACACAGTCTCAGGCTGCGCCAGGGGAGGTTTAGGTTGGATGTTAGGAAGAAGTTCTATACAGAGAGAGTGATTGCCCATTGGAATGGGCTGCCTGGGGAGGTGGTGGAGTCGCCGTCATTGGAGGTTTTCAGGAGGAGACTTGATGGGGTGCTTGGTGCTATGGGTTAGTTGTTTAGGTGGGTTGGATTGCTTGATGGGTTGATCGCAATGATCTTGAAGGTCTCTTGCAACCTGGTTTGTTCTATGTAATTCTATGTAATTAAAAAGGCTGCTGGGAAACCCAAATATAAAAGTTACTATAATCTAGTGATGACGAATGAATCAGTATTTGAGTCAATTGAGAAATGCCCACATTACGAGAAAAATACTTCATTGAGAATAACATAAATCAGTGTGCTAAAAGAAGATACAGGCAAAGCATTAATGGGAGTGATTTTTAATTATACCTGGTCCAGATGTACTACAAAGAAAGGGATTAGCATTTCCACTAGCATAAAAAGTCAATTAATATATAACTTATCCTTGGGTGCTCTGTTAGTTTAGAAAATATAATTTAAGGTAGTCATCTTATTCAAACTGAAAATAAACATTAAGAACTTGTGTAAGTCTCTAACTGACTGGTTTAAATTGCATTTTTTTTTTGTATTCCATTAGTAGGAAATTTCATCTTCTCCAAAAGCAAATCTCTCTCTGCTTTCTTTGAAGCCTTAAAAAGCTATCAAAACTGAGAGAGCCGGTTCAATCAACATTTACTTGAGGCTTCAAACCTGAGTCATTTAATGCTTCAGAGTACAATCCTAACAAATTCCTTCTACAGAAAAGGACTCAAATGCCAAGAAACTGAGACACCCCCTCCTCACACACCTCTTTCTTCCCCTACTCTATATCTGTGCTGCCATACTCCAGCACAGGCTAAAACAACCTTAATGGCAGGCTGCCAAAGAGATCCAACACATTTTATGGGGGGTAGATTAGCACTGAGGCATTCTGGTGACATTGTGTGCCAGGGAAGCAGAACCCGGGTGGGAAGGGGGCGTTGCTAAAATCCCTCATGTGTAATTCATTCCAGAGGAGAATTCATTGACATTTGGATCTCAAAACTCGTAACTACTACACTGTAAGTGAATGGGTCTATTACCAAGTAGCTGCTGGAAAATAAAATTTAAACAGGAACATTCATGTAGCTCAAATCTTCATGTGAAAAAAAAAAAATTCCTTTCCAGAATTCTCTCCTAATCAGATTATCCTGATATATATTAGTTACACACTGTGCTTCTCAGACTATGGCAAATAAGTAGATCTGGATATGTACCAATGCTGTGTTTGAAAAGAGAGAGATGAGAAGTGCTATCATACTGCTACAGTCTAGAATACCTTTTATAAAGGGCTTCTTTGTATCCCAGCCTTTAAGATCCCTGGCCTCAATTCAGCACATGTCCAATAAGCTGCAGTTTGATTTAGTTCTTGCAGGGAATTGGAAGTGAGAAGTTACCATTGTTTGGATGCCACAGAGCCTTGAAGCAAATAACAGCATCTGTACAGGCAGTGGGTGCAGCCAAATCAATCTTGAGAATCATCAGTATGTGTCTGTTATCCAAACCAATGCTTCTGCAAGCAATCTCTATGAGCATCTTCAATAAGACACCAGATAACAGGTCTCTGAGCCGGAAGGCTACTTGACAAATAGTAGACATGATACTGCAGGCATTTTAAAGCATGCACTAAATTAAGACGAGTTCAGGACTGACAACTGTGTATTCACAAGCTAGTAATTCGGGCTAAGATCATATTTTTGGAGCTAGAAGTAGTGCCTTACACATATGGAAAAAATTGTGTTATTCAAATGTCAGAATCAGCTCAAAACCATTCAACTTAAACAGAAGGAGGAAAGAAAAAGTCCATTCTGTGAGCTGCAGTTCTGCTGTTCATACTGTTATCAATACAGTACCTTAATTCTGCAAACCAAACAGGAAACAAAGAGGAACAGCAACCCTGCTTTACTATTTGCTATGCAAGTTCACCTATAATTTCATGCAGAGCAGCAGCTTTGTGGGATCAGTTTATTTCAGGAAAAGATGCCACTGTCCTAGAGTGCAGCACTGTATTACTGCACCAAGCAGGGCTTTCAGTCTAGAAATTCTCAGGTTCAGTTTCAGTTTAGAAACAAAGCAGTCGATTCAGCATGCAGTATCAGTCCTTTGCAAAGTCAAGGGCCCTTTCCCCCCCAGCCCCTAAATAATCACACAAAGTTGTAAGTTGCCTCTTAACATCAGGTCTTACAACTCAATCTGTAATCATTTTCTCAAATAGCAAACAGCAGTAATTATTTTCACTTCTCTGCTATAACACTCTGTGCTGGGTTAGGAACTGCCTGGAGGGCTGAGGCCAGAGAGTGGTGGTGAATGGTGCCACATCCAGCAGGCGGCCAGTCACCAGTGGCATCCCCCAGGGATCGGTGCTGGGCCCCGTCCTCTTTAACATCTTCATTGATGATCTGGATGAGGGGGTTGAGTCAGTATCACAGTATCGCTTAGGTTGGAAAGGACCTCGAGGATCATCGAGTCCAACCTATCAACACAGACCCCATGACTAGACCATGGCACCAAGTGCCACGTCCAATCTCCCCTTGAACGCCTCCAGGGTCGATGACTCAACCACCTCCCTGGGCAACCCGTTCCAATGACGAATGACTCGCTCGGTGAAGAACTTCCTCCTCACCTCAACTCTAAACCTCCCCTGGCACAGCTTGAGACTGTGTCCCCTTGTTCTGGTGCTGGTTGCCTGGGAGAAGAGGCCAACCCCTTCCTGGCTACAACCACCTTTCAGGTAGTTGTAGAGGGCAATCAGGTCACCCCTGAGCCTCCTCTTCTCCAGGCTAAACAATCCCAGCTCCCTCAGCCTCTCCTCATAGGGCTTGTGTTCAAGGCCTCTCACCAGCCTTGTTGCCCTTCTCTGGACACGTTTAAGTGTCTCGATGTCCTTCTTAAACTGAGGGGCCCAGAACTGGACACAGTACTCAAGGTGCGGCCTAACCAAAGCAGAGTACAGGGGCACAATGACTTCCCTGTTCCTGCTGGCCACACTATTCCTAATGCAGGCCAGGATGCTATTGGCCCTCCTGGCCACCTGGGCACACTGTTGGCTCATATTCAGGTGGCTGTCGATCAGCACACCCAGGTCCCTCTCTGTTTGGGAGCTCTCCAGCCACTCCGACCCCAGCCTATAGCTCTGCATGGGATTGCCGTAGCCAAAGTGCAGCACTCGGCACTTGGACTTGTTGAATGACATCCCATTGGACTCTGCCCATCTGTCCAGTCGGTCGAGGTCCCTCTGCAGAGCCTTTCTACCCTCTAACTGACTAACATCTGCCCCTAACTTTGTGTCATCTGCAAACTTGCTGATGACTGACTCTACCCCTTCATCCAGATCATCAATGAATATGTTGAAGAGGACAGGGCCCAGCACTGATCCCTGGGGGACACCACTGGTGACTGGCCTCCAGCTGGATGTGGCACCGTTCACTACCACTCTCTGGGCCCGGCCCTCCAGCCAGTTCCTAACTCAGCACAGAGTGTAATGGTCCAATCCACGGGCTGACAGCTTAGTCAGCAGTTTGCTGTGGGGGACGGTGTCAAAGGCCTTGCTGAAGTCCAGGTAGACCACATCCACAGGCCTCCCCACATCCACCAGACGGGTCACCTGATCATAGAAAGAGATCAGGTTGAAGAGGCAGGATCTGCCCTTCCTAAATCCATGTTGGCTGGACCTGAGCCCTTGGCCATCCTTCAGCAAGTTTGCAGATGACACCAAGTTAGGAGCAGATGTCAGTCAGTTAGAGGGCAGAAAGGCTCTGCAGAGGGACCTCGACAGACTGGACAGATGGGCAGAATCCAATGGAATGGCATTTAACGAGTCCAAGTGCCGGGTGCCAAGTGCCTGGGGTCAGAGTGGCTGGAGAGCTCCCAAACAGAGAGGGACCTGGGGGTACTGATCGACAGCTGCCTGAACATGAGCCAACAGTGTGCTCAGGTGGCCAAGAAGGCCAATGGCATCCGGGCCCTCATTAGGAATACTGTGGCCAGCAGGAGCAGGGAAGTCATTGTGCCCCTGTACTCTGCTTTGGTTAGGCCGCACCTCGAGTACTGCGTCCAGTTCTGGGTCCCTCAGTTTAAGGACATCGAAACACTTGAACATGTCCAGAGAAGGGCAACAAGGTTGGTGAGAGGCCTTGAGCATAAGCCCTATGAGGAGAGGCTGAGGGAGCTGGGATTGTTTAGCCTGGAGAAGAGGAGGCTCAGGGGTGACCTGATTGCCCTCTACAACTACCTGAAAGGTGGTTGTAGCCGGGAAGGGGTTGGTCTCTTCTCCCAGGCAACCAGCACCAGAACAAGGAGACACAGTCTCAAGCTGCTCCAGGGGAGGTTTAGACTCGAGGTGAGGAGAAAGTTCTTCACCGAGCGAGTCATTCGTCATTGGAATGGGCTGCCCAGGGAGGTGGTGGAGTCACCGTCCCTGGAGGCGTTCAAGAGGAGATTGGACGTGGCACTTGGTGCCATGGTCTAGTCATGAGGTCTGTGTTGATAGGTTGGACTCGATGATCCTTGAGGTCTCTTCCAACCTTAGTTATACTGTGAGACTGTGAACCTAGTCTACAACTTTTTACAAATCAAGTGTGAGAAAACATGAAACAGTCAACAACATTATCATTAATCCCTGGAACACAAATAGGCTGTATTACATTTACTTTTGCAGTTAGTTCAACATCACAGATTTGCTCAAAACAGCCAAACGGATCAACTGTATATTTTGGGAACAATACAAATACTGCAGCGTGTGTTGCAAGGTTTCAGTTGGATACATAGATATAAAAACTATTAAGGAGTACTGCCTCAGTTTGCTGGGCATGAGTCTGTCTGGGTCACCACAAACAATGAGAATCGCAATTTTGGAACAAAGAAAAATGTTCCCTGAGCCGGAAAAGAGAAACGTCCCTTCACATAAGTGCACGCATGTGGTTTTGTTTTTTTTCCCCCCACAGCTCACCTTTGATTAGTAAGAGCAAATTGGGAGGAGAGAGAGAAAAGCAGGCTGGCTACAAAGAGTGGGATATCTATTTTGTGTGCTCTTCTAAAAACCGTAGGTGTGCAGGTTTTATTCTTGCTCAGTTGTGTAATGGGGGAGGATGCTGTTTGCAAACAACCGCCACAGAGAGGGAGCACAGGCTGATTAATTCAATGTATGTTTTTATAACCTTTTTAAGACAAAAATTATGGCAATCTCCCCCTCCCGTTTCTCCATCCTTTTCCATGACCCAGCTCACAGAAAAAGGGAGAAGAAAAATCGAGGAAGCCAGCAGGTTCCAGCACCTTAAAATTAACTGGGGATTCCCTACACCATTTTGAAAAGTGAGAGTGGGGAAGATGAGGCTTTCTCCTGATCTGAACTCACGTTAAGACCTAAAGAATGGCTCTTTCCAGAACAATATCTCCCAGTAAGAGGCAGAACTGGCGCCGGGCCACCGTTATAACGTGGCCATTGTCTAGAGAGGGAAAAGTTACAGGATGTGCCTTTAATCCTGTCTTCTTGCCTTTTGTTTCTCAACTGTTTAATAACTGAACTACAGGACAGTGTTCGGCCCTCCTGCATGACACGGGAACCCACCGTGCCAGCAGGCTAACCCAGGGGGAGAACAAGGAGGAGAGGTATTACCTTGCAAACCAGCTCCTCGCCACTGTGCAGATGTACGGCTCGGAAAACGTGGTCTCCCTCGAGAGTCTCCAACAATAAGTATTTCCCGATGCAAGAAACGCAATGCGACAAGTTCGGGGTCTCCGGCGGGCTCGGCGAGCCTAGATTCGGGCTAAAACTCTGACTTGGCTCGATGGACCGTATGGACGAGAGCTCCTCAAAATCCTGGGTTTTATTCCGCGGTCTCCCATATCGTGCTATCGTGATAGGGGTTGACCTTTGTATGTTCATGAGTATGAAGAAAACCAGCCGAGACGCTGTACCGGAGCCCTGGAGTGGAGTGCGGTCCCTCGCCCGTCCGGCTGCGGCTGCCTTTGTGTGGCGGGGGCGGGAGCGCGGCGGCCGACCAGCCTCAGCGCCGCGTCCTGGGCACAGAAAGAGAGCACTCAGCTCGCGCCCCTTTGTTCCCGCCGGCGGCCGGGCGCGGAGCGGCGCGGAAGAGCGCGACGGCGGCGGGGCAGCGGCGCCCGGTGCCGGGGTGGGGGGCGGCGGCGACGGGGCTGCGGGGCAGCGCGGCCGGGCCTCGGCGGCCGCCGCTCCAGCGGCGCGCGCAGCGAGAGCGAAAACAAAAGGTTAGGTAACGCGCTGCGCGCAGCGGGGTTCGTCCTATCGCTCTCCTACGGCGAAGCAAAGCCGCGCTGCCGCGGCCCGGCTGCAGATGGCGTGTGAGCCTCGCCGCTGGCGCCCGGGGCGCTCCGAAAATGCCCCGCGAAATAGCGAGCGAGCGAGCATTTAAGTTGGAGCGGGCAGCGGCAGTGGCCGACAAAAGAGCGGTCAGAGCAGCGGGAGGCTCGGCAGAGCCACCCCGGAGGATGGAGCCGCGCACCGGTGGCAGCCGCACAGGCACGGGGAACAGAAGCGGAACGCGGGGCGGCGCGCACCGCTCCGTACCAACGGAGAGAAACGTGCTGTCGTTGTCGTGGCCGCTTCGACAGAACAAAAAGTGCAAGCGAGGGAAGAGGAAGGCTTTCACGTTTCCACCGCACCTCTAGATTTTTTGGTTGGGGGCTTGCTGCCTTCACGACGTTTTAATGTAGTTCATGCACAAAGAAAAGAAAAAACAACACGGCGAGAAGGGAGCTGACTTCTTGCTGCAGGGGCAATAAGCCAAAAGCTGGGGGTAAGGAATAAACTGGATTTGTTTAAAAAATTAAAATGCAAGCAGCAAATTTTGAGGCTTTTTTTTTTTTCCCCTTAAGGGTAGGACAAGTAGGAGGAAAAGGATGGCCGCGCCGCTCCCCTTTAGTAAGGCATCGTCTGCCCCTGGCGTATTAATAGCTACTTACGTGGCGGGGAGGCTGGCTGCCTCCGTGGCTCGCTGCCGGCCGCCGCACGCCCGCACTGTGCCCAGCGCGCAGGCTGACTGCCCCGTCGCCGCCCGCCCTGGCCCGGCCCCACCGCGCCCCGCCCCGCCTCGGCCACCTCCCCCCCGCCGGCTGCCGCGCACGGGGTAAACAAGGTGAGACGTCCTTCCGCATCCCTGCTGAGCTCTGTCGTGAGAGCTCTAGGGGCAGCCCGCTGCACCAGTGTTCACTAGTATACACCAGCGCTGTGCAGATCGCGGCGTCACCTGCTGCCTGAGCGCTAGCTCGGGTCCAGCTTGTCGGGGGACTATCCTTGCTGTTGAGGGTGAGATATTAACTAATTATTTTTAATAACAATAATAGCAACAATAACAACAATGCAATAAATGCCCCTGAAAGAAGAGTCTGGTCCCCAACGCCCGGGCTCAAGTGCCGGGTGCGTGGTTCCCGGTGCTCGCGGCGGAGTTCCGGCGGAATTTTTTTCACAATGAATACATCGTTTTTTTCCGGGCAGCGTGAGGCTCAGTGCATTTACGGGAGCAAAGAGGTTGCTTCTCGGTGCAGTCGGGTGGGAGGAGTTCTCTTTACTCCAGGCTTGTCTTAATCCATCGCAAAAATAAAACGAATTGAAGGGGAGGGAGGAAAGTAAACATAAAGCCTTTCACCCTGCACAGAGAAAGCCATGAATGACTCCAGCACCACTGCGGTCTGTTCACCCGCTCCCGTTTTATTGTTCAAATAACAAGGTTTGGATACATATTAAAGTTGGATGAGCGGTTCCCTGAACTCCTAACAAGCCTGGTATTTACATCATACTTTTTTATCTGGGTGTTGATTATGAATCCCTTAAAACAACGACACACACCCCTCTCCCCCCCCCCCCCCCAAAAAAAAACAACAACACAAAAAAAAACCCACCAAAAACCAAACCAAACAAAAACCCACCAACAAACAGAAACCTCTCCATCAACCAAACAACACAGTAAGAGTTCAAAGAGAACAGGATGGTGGGAGGAACAGGACTCTGTCCCAGAGCTGCAGCCTTTTCAGGGTCATGATGCCAAAGGACTGGTCATGTCTTGGGTCACCTTATCCCATATCAGTACAGGGGAGGGGCAGGGAAAAGGGTTGTTTTGGGATGATGACCTATGGGTTTGGATGATGCTTGTTTTCAAGGGGCAGGCAGAAGTGAGCACATAAAATAATGAAATAATCCTGATAGGGAATACTGTCCCAGAATGCCTGCTTTGGGGTAGAGAGAAATACTTCTGAACAGTGCTCTAAAGAGGCTGTAGGGATTCTTCCATCAGGGGCGAGTCTCAGCAGAGGACTGTAGAAATGGTTGGGATGAGAGGTAGCTCTCCCTCCGCATCACTGCACCTGTCTCATCTTTTGTCTTCCACACTAGGAGCTGTATGTGCCTTGTTAGGCATCTGTAATGTAAATACTACTGAGAAAGGATTGTCATGATCTTAAACTTGGCCTGGAGAAGATGAGCCTCTGGCAATAAAGGGGATTTGACCTAGCAAATGCCCCTTGGATAATGGGGGAGAACAGAGAACCAGTAATCTGCAACAGCCTGTATCATGACCTCCAGACCTAGTCTTTGCTATTTGCTGTAAAACAAAAAGGTGTTTTCTTTCCATTCCTCACTTACTCCCATCACCTCTGAATACTCTAACTTTTCAACACCATTTTTAGAAGTGGGATGAGCAGTGCCGGATACTGAATCACTGCAAATAAGGACAAGCCATAAAGTTATGCAATATGTTCTCCAGTCTCACATCCTGTGATCCAAATCAAACATTCTTTTCCCAGTAGATGGCTTTTTACACAATTTCTCCCTTTCTCTCCCCCTGCATACTCCTGACTATGACAAAACATGAGACACCTAGGGTGTCCAGACAACTGTTTTCTGTTTAACTTTTTCAGTTACCCAGGATCACCAGGAGCCACAGTCCCTAGCAACTCTGCAAAGGCTATCCAGAGCCTTCAAACTCAACATGAAAGAAGTGAAAAATCTAGTTCTTTCTAAGGATTCAGTTGGGAAGTTATGATTTTTAATAGAATCTAAAGAAGTGATTCAGGGTGGAATTGGATACACTTGCCATAAATATTCAAGTTTGGAAGGAAGAGGCTATAAATTTCCATTTCTGAATTTAATGCTATCCTAAGAGGCATGGAAAGATACATGTAGCGGCACTGACACTGTTATCTATCCACGGGATTAATTTTGCTCTTCCAGTATATTTTAATAATTTTATTTTCCTTTTCTGTGGCATCTTTCCCCAGACCAAACACTTTGTAAACATTGCTTCTGCTCTCAGATTTATCAATGAGAATATTGCCTTTTCAGTCCAATGTTAGAAGAGTATGTTCTAAATGAGCAAATCTTTATACACCTTGTAGAGACACTAGGTGTACATAACCCTCTGCCTGTTTTTTCAGACTAAGTCTGCAAGAGTCACCTGAAATTGTAGAGCAAGATCAGCATATAACATATCATATGTGAAAGGGAATGAGGTCCTAAAATTCAGGTCAAAGCCTAAAGAGTAAATCAGCTGTGAACTTTTGTTTAAATATTGCCTGTCTTGCATACCTGTGGCCCTTGTGTAGGAGGCAAATGAGAAAGAGGTTCTTGACTTGAAACATACTGGCCAGAATGCCTGAACTAAAAGGATGCCATTGGCTGGTCCAAGCTTAAATCTCATGTTCACAGTACTTGGAGACTCTTGTTTGAAATAAACCATTGTGGTGGTTTGGAGAGAAGGCCTAAGCTTTCTCTCCCCCACAAAGAGGAAAGAAAACCACAGCTAACTCAGCCGGAGAAGCAAAAGGGAATGCTATATTTTACAAGCAATGGGGAAAATGCCAGATATGTACACAATATACAGTATTTACAATATATACACAGAAATATACAGCAAAGTAAAAAAAAAACAAGAATACAGGAACAAAATTCCCTCCTCTGGAGGAGGGTTCCCCCCCTGTACACCCCTTCTCTCCCCCTACCTCCCTTTTTCCCAAAGAGGGTTAGAAAGAGAGAAAAGGTAATTATTAATAAAGCAGAATCTTAGTAGGCCTCATGTGAATTAGTTGCTTATCTGTTTAGGGTTGCTCTGGCAGGGAGCCCAGAAGTAGACGAGCTGGAAAGGGAGAAGGAAAGGAGCAAACTGAGAGAAAATCCCAGCTGCACAAAACTTAAAACTGCACTCTACCAATCTACCAATGAAATTCGTTTAGAATATCGATGTTTTCATTTGTCTTCACCAAAACATTCAGCCAGAGTGTCCCAGCACTGTCCCTTTCGTAAAGGCACAGCCTCAAACGGTCACAACCATGTTGGCAGTGGCAGGTATTGTTTCATTATATTTTCTCATTCAACTGAATAAGAGAAATTTTCTAAATATGTCATATGAAACAATTAGTGAATCAATAGTACTAAGGAAGTAGGCAGCAGAATGGTGTATGACAAAAGTAGCATGATCTTGTCATGACCTTTCTAAAGATACCAATACATGTCAGATTGCCTTCTTTCCCCTGAGTGAGCTGGGAAGGATTCCTTTTAGGACTGTTTACTGACTGACTTTTCATCTCTGGACTTCATTCTGTTGGTCTACCTTGTCTGGAAATTGTCAGCAAGAAAGACAATGCCTCTAGAACTTTCTTTATCTTTGAAACAGACTTTGCTACTACCATTTGTTTGATGATCATGTCCATTACTATAGTGCTGAGTTTTCTCTCTGGAATAGCTTTTCCTGTGGGAAATGAAGCTGCAGGGGCAGTTTCTCTAGAGCTTTATTTTCCCTCTTCCTATTCTTCAATGTCTTTGGAGAGTCTATGGAGGAGGCATTCCATTTTCATGCTATAGAAAGTGTCCACCTTTTTTGTGTTCTAGGTTTATCCACCAGTAAAGAGCAACAATATGTGACAATGCCAGCAACGAGCAGTGTGAGCAATCTGGCAGTGTAGGCCTAGAGCCTGACATGGTGGTAGGCCATGCTCAGCATAAATGCAGAGCCAGCTAGCAGTTTAGCAAAACAGTGCTGTGCCTGCAGCACGTAACTAAAACAGGGCACTGGTAGCTATAAACATGGAAAGTTATCTTGGGACAACAGGACATGCACCTGCATCAACAAACCTCGTGTGTCATTAGTAGTTGGACCAATAATCTGTAATAGTGCAATGTGTGGTCACTCAGAGGGAACCAATGAAGCCATGCCAACAAGGCACTCCGAGTTTATATAAATTGTAGAAGTTCCCTTGCTACGCACTTCTGCCTTTCCTTTCCCTTCTTCTTCTATGCTTTACTTTACTGTGCTATACTCACACCATAGGCCTGCACCATAGGCCTGCAATACTGGAACAATAAAGGAACAATACTCGATCATATTGGTCGAGTATTGACTCCAATCTCCATCATCTATAACAATAGACCTAGAAATTGATGTTTTCTCTGTCAAAGACAGTATTAAGTGAAAATTATGTTATATATTTCAGCTTGTGTGGAAAAAAAAATGCATTTTTTTGTGTAACTCTGATTTTCGATGTGTTTTATCCTTTAACATCTGCTTTTGTGTATGTGGACTCTCTGTGGCCAGGAGCCTCCCCTCCCCTCCATGCCAATAGCAGTCTTACTTCCATTGATGTCAATGATCTTAGATCAGAGCAGAAGTCTTGTGAGTGATCAAAGACAGTTCTACATTAAAAAACCTTCCTTTTCCAGGTCAGTCTGCTCCTTGTTCCTTTACAGAAAATATATTATCAGCATACAAACACAAACCAGAGGAAAAAAGGATAATAATTTTTGAAGTGGTAAAATAAAGACCTTCTTTTTATATTTTGCTGATTTACAAAGTGCAGGGGTGAGCCTACTGGGAACATTAAACAACCATTAAGTGTTGAGAACTGTCATATTGAGAAGACAGTCTCATTCTAGCGAAATTAATCTAAGTAGCTAGCTCAAAATATGCTAGCAAGTACCTCCCCACCAGTTGTCATTGTTGGATCCTCATGCCAGCTTGGATACGTTTTTCTTTTTTTTTTTTTTTTTTTAAGTCTTTAATCCATTCGACAAAAGGGCAATCCAAAGACATGGAGACAACCACTTGTTCTTTAAAGAGAGGTGTGATTTTGACTTTTGGTACATGAGTCTGTTTTCTATTAAATGAGCTACTGTCAAGAGGTGACTTGACAAGAAATGTACCCATTTGCATGAACTGCACATGTGGGGCTTACACATATGTGCAGTAAGGATACAACAACATGTGCAAGTATAAATACCTATGTGCCACATCTGTAGTCAGAATCAAGCTTTAGGCTTCAATCTTCACTCAAACAATAAAAATGGGAAAAAAAAAAAGGTGTTACTGAATAACTCAGTGCAAGATTTACAACTGACTACAGTGCAATAAAAATAATAATAATAATTAACACACACCCACACACACACCCCACTACTTCACAAAGTAAGTTATGTACAGAAGCCAGTTAAATGAGGTAGAGAGAAACAGGTCCAACATTTCTGCAAGCTACCTTATTGTTATATTGTACAGAAACTGTAAGGAACAAAAACTGCTAACTGAAGTGCTGTGAGGTTTGCCTTCATATGTTTATTCATCTGGGACCTAAGAAGCATCTTAGTTGTCTGCAGGATAAATCTTGGTGTTTGAGGGATTATTCTACCTAGGAGGCAAAGCAGTCCTTAGCTCAAGAGTCAGGGACCTTTGTCTTTGGTTCTGGATCCCAGCAAAGCATTAGATTTTTCAAAGTGATAGTATTGCATACCTAGGTTTTAGCTGTGGATATAACCAGAGTATGTACCCAGCCTAGCCATTCCTGGTAGTTTAGAAATTTCTATCTATATGTCAGACGCATTGATGATGGGTCTCAGCATGAAAAAAAAAAAAAGAGCAAATTGACCTTCTAAATCACAACATTGCCCTCCAAATGAGGCTATCAAGACTGTGGGCTGTTGGCTGCCCCTAGTCAGGCCTTACATATCTCTGTTACCACTAGCTCTTGTTATTCTCAGATAGCACCATTCCCAGAAGCTAAAAAGTGATTGTGCTATGTATATCCCTATAAATGTTATCCCTCACTAATTGAAATCAATCTTTCATGTTGGAATTCTCTTCTGAACAGCCTCCTCTTTTAGCTTTATGAAATTACCTGAGGAAAAGCACTCTCTCACTGATCAGATGTAAGTGGCATGCCTTTTATATTTCCCATATTTTAAGTTATACTATTATTACTGAAAGAAGAAAAAGAGTGAGCTTATTTCTTTTGTAATGGGCCAGGTGAATAGAGCATGCCAGTGGGTGTAAGATCAGGAAGAGAAGTGCTGTGTTTGCACATTACATAGAAACTCTTACATGCAAAAGAAGATGTAACTAGTTATTTCTAACCTTTTGGAATTGAACACACACAAGACAGTTGCTGTTAAGATGTTTGTTCATTTGTTTTTGTTGGTTTATTTGTTTGGGGTTTTATAGGGAGGTATAACATCTTTTTTTCACTTTAGGAAGAAGTTGCCTTGGGAAGCTGTTTTCCAGATAAGTACATAACCTGAACCAGATCCTTTTTAGGCATGTTTTGCTACCTCAGCTGCACCCATCAGCATGATGCTGGTGGGGGTGAATTTGCGATGGAAACATGACAACTGGATATGCTTCTAGGAGTTGGTCTCCAAAACCAGTTGCATTGCCAGCTTTTTGGTTTCCTAAGCAGAGTTAGAAAGAAACACCGCCCCCATCGTTCACAAAGCACCTCTTGATGTACAAACTTGCATTAGCTAAATTTGGATCCCATTCTTCACTCAGAAACACCTTTATTTACTTAACAATGCATGTATATATAGTTTACATGGTTGTATTCAGAGATGCTGAGGGTGTAAACTATGTTATGACCATTTCTGACTCTTCTGCATGGGTCATTAGCTTACCTGGAATTGTTTTGTCTTGAGCAGAACTTGAGAAGAACTAGACAGAAAAGACATCTAACTCTATTTGCGATGAATGCTAAATAGCTGCAATAGTTGTCTATCCTTAATCTATGCTGAAATTATGCTCCTTCAGCTTTCTATTGGATTTCCTTGTATACGCTCCTGTTAGTGTCTGTTCCACATGAAAGCACTTACAAACCATAGTCAAGTTATTCCTTAGCTTTTACTTTGATATACTAAATCTATTGAACCATTCCATTTTACATTTTTTTTTAATTAATATTCTTGTGGTGCTTCTCTGAACTACATCCTTCTTGAGTTGCTGACATCAGGACCAACATTATTCCAATGGCTTTTACCAGTGCCAAATGCAGAAGGAATACGACCTCTTTAATCCCCTTTGATGCTATCCTCTGTGCACGTGCAAAGTTTGCATTGGCCCTTTTGACAAAGCACTTTCAGAAGGTTCTGGTGATCAGCTGGTCATCTGCTAGGACCCCCAGTTCACTTTTCAGTCTCAACTTCCCAAAGGTGAACCTTTCTTATGTGAGTAAGGCCTGAGTTGTATGTCCTTAAATAGGTCCTTTATGTTGGGTTACATGTGAAAAACCCATTATTTCTCTAGCACCTGCTCTTCAAGCAGTGGTGAAAAGGCATAGCCCACTTCTACCCACTTCCAGATTTTTGTTCATTGAAAAAAATGTTATTAGCAAAGGCACTGCTTTCTCCTACACTGACAATAGCATTATCAACAAGCACAAGGCAGATAAGCAGTTCCTTCAGAACACACTCTCATAGCCCCATGTTACATTAGGCTGTTAGATCTAAGACTAGTCAGCTTTAAACAAGTTGGTTGGCCAGGTGTGATCATCATATTAGTTTGACTTCTGTCAGTAGCTCTTGTAATACTGTATAGGAAATACATTAAGTCAAAGTATACAGTATTACCATAATTGCTTATATCCACCAAATTTGTAGTCTTATAAAAATAGCACATTAATTTTATTCCATTAATCTGTGTTGATTGCCACTAATTAAATTGCACTGTTTTAATACTTTAATTGACTTTCCTATCAGCAACTCCATCACTCTGCCTGGAATAGACATAGAAGTCTCCTCCTGAAAACCTCCAATGATGGCGACTCCACCACCTCCCCAGGCAGCCCATTCCATAGCGCAATCACTCTTTCTGTATAGAACTTCTTCCTAATATCCAACCTAAACCTCCCCTGGCGCAGCCTGAGACTGTGTCCTCTTGTTCTGGTACTGGCTGCCTGGGAGAAGAGACCATCATCCACCTGTCTACAACCTCCCTTCAGGTAGTTGTAGAGAATAATAAGGTCACCCCTGAGTCTCCTCCCCTCCAGGCTAAGCAGCCCCAGCTCCCTCAGCCTCTCCTCATAGGGCTTGTGTTCCAAGCCCCTCACCAACTTTGTTGCCCTTCTCTGGACTCGTTCCAGCAAGTCAACATCCTTCCTAAACTGAGGGGGCCCAGAACTGAGCACAGTACTCGACGTGCGGCCTAACCAGTGCAGTGTACAGGGGCAGAATGACTTCCCTGCTCCTGCTGGCCACACTGTTCTTGATGCAGGCCAGGATGCCATTGGCACTCCTGGCTGCCTGGGCACACTGCAGGCTCATGTTCAGCCTGCCATCCACCAGTACCCCCAGGTCCCTCTCCACCTGGCTGCTCTCCAGCCCCTCTGACCCCAGCCTGTAGCTCTGCATGGGGTTGTTGTGGCCAATGTGCAGAACCCGGCACTTGGATGTGTTAAATCTCATGCCGTTGGACTCTGCCCATCTGTCCAGCCTGTCGAGGTCCTTCTGCAGAGCCTCTCTACCCTCCCGCAGATCAATCCTGCCCCCAGCTTGGTGTCATCAGCAAATTTACTGATGACGGACTTAAGGCCCTCATCCAGATCATCAATAAAGATGCTAATGAGCACAGGGCCCAGCACTGATCCCTGGGGGACTCCACTAGTGACTGGCCGCCAGCTGGATGTGGCACTATTCACCACCACTCTCTGGGCTCGACCCTCCAGCCAGTTCCTAACCCAGCTCAGAGTGCTGCTGTCCAAGCCATGGGCTGACAGCTTGTCCAGGAGTTTGCTATGGAGGACGGTGTCAAAGGCCTTGCTGAAGTCCAGGTAGACCACATCCACAGGCCTCCCCATATCCATCAGGCAGGTCACCTGATCACAGAAGGAGATCAGGTTGGTCAGGCAGGACCTGCCCTTTCTAAATCCATGCTGGCTAGGCCTGATCCCTTGGTGTTGAGGGTTGAGGGGAAGGCCTCAAGCCTTCTTCCCCCCCCCATAAGTAAAAGGAAGAAAAATGAAAGAAAACCACAGCTGGATTAGCAACGGATTGTGTGCTGTATTTACAAAGCAGTTTAGGAAATGCAGGGGAATATATACACAATTTACAGTATTTACAATATATGCAGAAATATACAACAAAGTAACACAGGAATGAGATTCCCTTCCCCCGCCAGGAGGAAGGGTCTCCCCCTGTACCCCCTTCTCTCCCCCTTTTCCCCAGAGAGGGTTAGAAAGAGAGAAAAGGAATAATTGTTAAATAAGAGCAGTTAGTACAGGCCTTGCGGTTATCGGTTCCAAGGTCAGTCTGGCCGAAAGCCCAGAAGCTGCAAGCTGCGAAAGGAGAAAGTGCAAGACTGAGACTAGTCTCTGCTGAACTCAGAGTTCAAAGTTGCTTTCTACTAATCCACCAATGAAATTAGTTTAGACCTGTCCTTTGTTTATAAACATTCGGCCATGGTGTCCCTTTTCTTAAAGGCACCACCTCAAACAGTCACACTTGGCCATCCTGTAAGTGCTGTGTGATTGCACTCAAGATGACCTGTTCCATAATCTTGCCTGGCACTGAGGTCAGGCTGACAGGCCTATAATTCCCTGGCTCATCCAACCGGCCCTTCTTGTGGATGGGCACAACGTTGGCCAACTTCCAGTCTTCTGGGACCTCTCCAGTGAGCCAGGACTGCTGAAAAATGATGGATAGTGGCTTGGCCAGCTCATCTGCCATCTCTCTCAGCACCCTAGGATAGATCCCATCTGGTCCCATGGACTTGTGGGGATCCAAGCCGCTGAGGAGAGTTCCAACCACCTCCTCATGGAACATAGGGAAACTGTGCAGCTCCCTGGCTCCTTCTGCCAGCTCTGTAGGCCAGATGTCAGGAAGACATTCTGTTCTTCTAGTAAAAATTGAGGCAAAGAAGATGTTAGGTACCTGTGCCTTTTCCTCATCCTTTGATACAGCATTTCCCTCCATGTCAACCAAGGAGTGGAGGTTGTCCTTGCCCTTCCTCTTGCTATTATTATAGTTTCATAGTTTCATAGTTTCATTCAGGGTTGGAAGGGACCACAAGGATCATCTAGTTCCAACCCCCCTGCCATGGGCAGGGAAACCCCACACTAGATCAGGCTGGACAGAGCCTCATCCAGCCTGCTCTTAAACACCCCCAGGGACGGGGCCTCGACCACCTCCCTGGACAACCCATTCCAGGGTCTCACCACTCTCATGGTGAAGAACCTCCTCCTCACATCTAGCCTGAATCTCCCCACCTCCAGCTTCATTCCATTCCCCCTAGTCCTATCACTACCTGACATCCTGAGAAGTCCTTCCCCAGCCTTCCTGTAGGCCCCCTTCAGATACTGGAAGGCCACAATTAGGTCACCTCGGAGCCTTCTCTTCTGCAGACTGAACAGCCCCAACTCCTTCAGTCTGTCCTCATAGGAGAGGTGCTCCAGCCCTCTGATCATCCTCGTGGCCCTTCTCTGGACACGTTCCAGCACCTCCACATCCCTCTTGTAATAGGGACTCCAGAACTGGACACAGTACTCCAGATGGGGTCTCACCAGGGCTGAGTAGAGGGGGAGGATCACCTCCCTCGACCTGCTAGCCACACTTCTCCTGATGCAGCCCAGGATCTGATTGGCCTTGCGGGCTGCAAGTGCACATTGAGGGCTCATGTTGAGCTTTTTGTCCACCAGTACCCCCAAGTCTCTCTCCTCAGGGCTACTTTCCAGCCAGTCACTGCCCAGCCTGTATTTGTGCCTGGGATTGCCTCGACCCAGATGCAGGACCCTGCACTTGCTCTTCTTGAACTTCATGAGGTTGGCTTGTGCCCACCTCTCCAGCCTGTCAAGGTCCCTCTGGATGGCCTCCCTTCCTCCAGCGTGTCTGCTGCACCACACAGCTTGGTGTCATCAGCAAACTTGCTGAGGGTGCACTCAATGCCACTGTCCATGTCACCCACAAAGATGTTGAACAAGACAGGTCCCAGGACTGATCCCTGAGGGACTCCGCTTGTCACTGGCCTCCACTGGGACATGGAGCCATTGACAGCCACTCTTTGGGTGCGGCCATCAAGCCAGTTCCTTATCCATCTAGTGGTCCACCCATCAAACCCATGTGTCACCAGTTTGGAGACCAGGATGTGGTGCGGGACAGCGTCGAAGGCTTTGCTCAGGTCCAGGTAAATGACATCAGTTGCTCGCCCCTCATCGATTAATATTAATATATTTATAGAAGGACTTTTTGTTGTCCTTCACAGCAGAGGCCAGTTTAAGCTCCAGATGTGATTTTGCCTCCCTAATTTTCTTCCTGCATGATTTGGCAACATCCTTAAACATTCTGTGGGTTGCCTCACCTTTCTTCCAAAGATGATACACCCTCTTTTTTTCCCTTAGTTCTGTTAAAATTTCATTAACCATCCAGTCTGGATGTCTGCCCCGGCAGCTCATCTTCCGGCACATTGGCACAGCCTGTTCCTGCGCCTTCAACAATTCTTCCTTGAAGCAGGTCCAGCCCTCCTGGACCCTTTTATTTTTAAGGGCTTTATCCCAAGGAACCCTCTGAATTAGTTCCTTGAGTAGCCTGAAGTCCGCCCTCCGGAAGTCCAGAGTGGAGGTCTTCTTGCTACCCCTCTTGACCGAATACCAAAAATTCAATTATCTCATGGTCACAGACTCCTAACACCCTCCGACCACCACATCACCCACCAGCCCTTCCCTGTTGGTGAAGAGGAGGTCAAGCATAGCTTTGCCCCTGGTAGGCTCTCGTAGCACCTGGGATAAGAAGCTGTCCTCCATGCATTCTAAGAACCTCCTAGACTGTCTCCTCTCTACTGTGTTGAGATCCCAGCAGATGTCAGGCTGGTTGAAGTCGCCCATGAGAACAAGGTCCAGAGATCTTGAGACAGCCTTAAGCTGCCTACATCAAATTGACAGGCCTATAATTACCTGGTTGCCCTATTTTGTCTGCACAAGTATTGGCAAAATATTAATTTTCCTCCAGTCCTTTCTCAGAAGGATGTTGGCTTCACCCAGTGTGCACATCTTTCTTAACTGTGGCTTTTTGAAGATCTAATGAAATTTTTCTGAGTTGTTGTAAATTATTATTCACATTTTTGTTGTTTTAATTTTTTTTTCCTCTAGGTTCACTGATACAGGTCTTCATTTATTTTCAGCTTTGTGCAACAGGATATTTTAAGGCAATCAGTATAAATTTTATTAGTTAGGAATTCATCCTGCTTGCATGTAAAATGCATTTTAAAAGCACATAAAAGCATTATCACTTCCACCTCAGCAAACTACAAATTTTGGGATTAATATTTCTCTGTCAGGATGAGGTCTAATGTAGTAGTTTCCCATGCCAGATACAGCTCTTTTTGAGTCAGGAAATTGTTTTGTGTATTTTTTCTTGAAAGTCCAAGAATGCTTTAGTACTTGCATCATGAGACATCCCTTTGCTCTCTCTTCAAATTTATCTTGCTAAGACTGAAAGTGCCATATATAGTGAAAGGCTTTTAAAAGGCTAATCAGGGAGGTCACCCTACACTCAGAGGTAGGGCCAGTTAGATGAGTTAAACCTGGGTTGTTTGGAACAAAGCCTTGCTTCATTCTGTATGGTCAGTATTACCACAGTGCCAGCACTGAAGTCTGAAGTCCGTGAGAGCACTAAAACTAGAGAGTTTTTCTTAAGTGCTGTCCTGGGTTTCATCAGAATGTATTAGGAAGGGAGAGTTCCTGTGTGTCATGATTCTGTCTCTGCTACTGCCCAGGTGTGCGCTAGCTTTCAAATTATAAGCATCAGATCTGCCATAATCTGGAGAGAATTAAAAAAAAAGAAAAAAAAGAGAGAGAATTGGGTTGTTTCATTGTCCTTTTGCATCTGTGCTCTGGCTGCAGGTAGCAGAGTTCTCTTTCAGGTCCCATGGAGCATGAAAAATAGCAGATCGGCAGACACCAGCCTGTGCCTCTTTGCAAAGTGTTTGCAAAGTGTTTCCTGTTTGGATTTCCATGAGCATTTTTTTCCCCTCCATTTGCTTAAGTGATGACATCAAGCAGACAAAAAAGTGTATGATCTTACTTAGAATGATCTTCCCTCTTCAAGCATAACTTTTGTAGGTACACTGAAAACATAACAATGACCATGCAAAGTCAAAACAGTGGTCTGTCTAGCACCATATATTCTCTCTGATGCAGCGCAACAGCAAATATCCATGGAGGAGAGCAAGAACAGTGCAAACATATAACACATCCTCGTATCAGTCTCTCAGGCCCCTCTCCCAGTCATTTGCAGTCCATTTACTCACTGAACCAGCAGCAGTGCCTTTCTGTTTGATATCCATCAGCAGATTTTTCTTCAGTGAATTCTTTTGATTTGCTTTTCAGCCCTCTTGTGCTCTTAGCAACCGCAGCATCCTGTGGCCAGGCATTCCATAACTTAATTGTATATATGAAAAAGTAACTCTTTGTTTGAACTCGTGTCATTCAAGCCTCCTAATTTCATTTGATACCCCCTGGTTACTGCATTAGAGGAGACAGCAAAGAGTAATTCTGCACTTACTTTCTCCCTGCCATTCATAGTTTCATAGTTTCATAGTTTCATAGTTTCATAGTTTCATTCAGGGTTGGAAGGGACCACACGGATCATCTAGTTCCAACCCCCCTGCCATGGGCAGAGACACCCCACACTAGATCAGGCTGGACAGAGCCTCATCCAGCCTGCTCTTAAACACCCCCAGGGACGGGGCCTCGACCACCTCCCTTGACAACACATTCCAGGGCTTCACCACTCTCATGGTGAAGAACCTCCTCCTCACATCTAGTCTGAATCTCCCCACCTCCAGCTTCATTCCATTCCCCCTAGTCCTGTCACTACCTGAGATCCTGAGAAGTCCCTCCCCAGCCTTCCTGTAGGCCCCCTTCAGATACTGGAAGGCCACAATTAGGTCACCTCGGAGCCTTCTCTTCTGCAGACTGAACAGCCCCAACTCCTTCAGTCTGTCCTCATAGGAGAGGTGCTCCAGCCCTCTGATCATCCTTGTGGCCCTTCTCTGGACACGTTCCAGCACCTCCACATCCCTCTTGTAATAGGGGCTCCAGAACTGGACACAGTACTCCAGGTGGGGTCTCACCAGGGCTGAGTAGAGGGGGAGGATCACCTCCCTCGACCTGCTAGCCAAACTTCTCCTGATGCAGCCCAGGATCTGATTGGCTTTGCGGGCTGCAAGTGCACATTGAGAGCTCATGTTGAGCTTTTTGTCCACCAGCACCCCCAAGTCTCTCTCCTCAGGGCTACCCTCCAGCCAGTCACTGCCCAACCTGTATTTGTGCCTGGGATTGCCTCGACCCAGATGCAGGACCCTGCACTTGCTCCTATTGAACTTCATGAGGTTGGCTTGTGCCCACCTCTCCAGCCTGTCAAGGTCCCTCTGGATGGCCTCCCTTCCCTCCAGCGTGTCTGCTGCACCACACAGCTTGGTGTCATCAGCAAACTTGCTTAGGGTGCACTCAATGCCACTGTCCATGTCACCCACAAAGATGTTGAACAAGACAGGTCCCAGGACTGATCCCTGAGGGACTCCGCTTGTCACTGGCCTCCACTGGGACATGGAGCCATTGACAGCCACTCTTTGGGTGCGGCCATCAAGCCAGTTCCTTATCCATCTAGTGGTCCACCCATCAAACCCATGTGTCACCAGTTTGGAGACCAGGATGTGGTGCGGGACAGTGTCGAAGGCTTTGCTCAGGTCCAGGTAAATGACATCAGTTGCTCGCCCCTCATCGATTAATGTTGTCACCTGCTCATAGAAGGCCACCAGGTTGGTCAGGCAGGATTTGCCCTTGGCAAAGCCATGCTGACTGTTCCCAATAAAATTGTTTTTTGCAGCAGGGGGGGTGGGGGGGCACCACTCAGTGTTTTATTGATAGACAAAAAAGCTCATTTTTGGGGAGGGGGAGGGCAGAGGGGAGGGGGTTTCTACAAGGGGGACACACACACACAATGACACCCCGGGGGGGGGAGGGGCGGGGGGCAGTGACACAGATTTGGGGAGGGGTCCCACAGAGCACAGCCCCTGGGGGTTGGTGTTGCTCCCCCTCCTTGTATTATGTATAATGTTGCTGTATTATGTCCCATCTCTTTTCCCAGCTGAAAAATCTTGGTCTATTTAATAATTCCTTTTCTAAAAGATCACATTTCATTATTTCTTTTCTGCTTCTGCTATACCCTTTGGGATGGGAAATGATAATCTCAGTCATTCAAGATGCTGTATGGACAGCAGTATTGACGCACTATTGGCTTCTAATCTGTCTGTATTTCTTTCTAATAGTTGATGATACTGACTTGTTTTTCTGACTAATGCTAATTGCTATGCTGAATGTGACAGTCTGTGACTATGGTTGTATTCATGACTGCAAGATTTCTATGTCTCCTCAGTAATTAAGACCCCTGTTAAGAGCCTATTGCTGGGTCATACAGTTAAGGTTGTTTTTTCCCCTTCTGAACTGCTTTGCATTTATTAACATTGTATTTCCTCTGCTGTTTTATTACCCAGTTATTCTGTAGCATAACGACCCTCTGCAGATTCTCTGAATCGGCTTTCATTTTTATTACCCCATGTGAGCAAACATTCCAGACACATTATTTGCTCCCATTTCCCGATTGTTTTGCATAGAGCCTATAGATCGATATATGCATTACATGTTCAGGACTGGGAGGAGCTGGCACCGGTGTAATGCCAGAGCCAACTTCCAGAGCAACATATGGATGTAGTCCATAAAAAGGGACAAGACTGGAAAGAGAGAGATCAGTTTTCCTACAAGGTTTTTGGAGCTCCAGAAGTAACCTCGTCTCTTTTTCTTCTCCTTGAAAATGAAGTATCTAACTGAGGTTGTATCCAACTGAGGTTGGAGCTCAAGTAGCACTGATTTCAGCAGCAGCCAGCAATGGCCCTCCTTAAGGACAAGGTGAAACCTAGGTGAGCTAAAAGGAGAATGTCTCTCTCTTTCCATTCTCAAGAACATTATTTAAATATCTGTAATGGTATGGGATAAATACAGACTTTGCTTTGTAGGCTTCTTTTGGTGAATTGTAGGCTATGTAATTTTACAAGCACAGGGAAAACAGAGTTATATGGTATCATCTAGGCTGGAACACTGGCTATTTGAAGCATGTTATAACTGATCTATAATTCACATGCTTATTTTGACAGGCTGGCTCTTGTTAGTTTTCAATGGGTGTGGGAGGAAATAGCAGTACGTAAAACTTGCACATTACTAATACCATTGCCATATAAAACAAATATTTGAATGGGAAGTTTCAGAAATGGTTCAGTGCTCTAGCTACAGAATATCCTACAGGAAATTTTGCAGTAACAGAATTAATGAAAAGCAAATCCTATTTCTCCACCATGTGCATAGGGTGGTCCCAGTGCAGCAGAGCCAACATTATACTCAGGGATAGAAGCAGCAGCCTCTACAGACTGCTAGCCCTGGGTGGCTGAAGCTTGCTTTGAAAGGACTCCTTGAGCTAAAAGGTCGCTATGTGCTTTTTAAGTGTCTGCACCAGATCGTGTGTTGGTGCAGCAGACAGGGGCTAAAAGCCCTGTGCTGTGATACAGAAGCAATTGAAAAGCCACTCTGTTATTGCCACTCTACCAACTGCAAAGAAAAACTCTCTTCCCACCCCTACAGACTATTCTAACCACATCCTTTGAAGGTACTGAAGTTGTTTCATTCACTTAGCCCACAATTTTCTCAGCATTAAGTCATAAGTTGAAAGCTATGGAGTGAGGAGATAATTGTTACGTCAGTAACATTTCATTCAGACACTGTCATAAGCAGAGGATTTCTAGGTGCTGAAAATGTGATATGACCACCAAACAAAGAAGCCAAAATAACACTTTAAAAAATAACCTTCTTTGCACCACGGCTTTTTAGTTCACTGTGAACAACTTGCAGGAAGTTAGGTCTCAGATCTCTTATTGAAGTACAGTTGCTCTACTGTACTTTGGATCAGCCTGCATACAGTTTGGAGCAGATACTCTGTCTTCTTCTGCCTACTTTAATCACAAAATGCTTTGAGGTTTCTCAGTTTTTGTCTTTCATCTCTTTTGAAAAATGGGGGGAAAGTACTTCATTAACTTCTGGGGAGCTGTGGTGGTTTCAACTGCAACAGTAAAAGAAGAGACATTAATTTGTGAAGCTGAGACAAATTTGATGCACCCTGGCACCACTTTGGCAACCCCTGCTATGCACAGTGACACAACAACTTCAACAGCTTGGCTAAGGAAAATTTGGGGGATTTTGTTTGTTGGTTTGTTGGTTTGGTTTTAATTAACTTTTAAAATGTGTAATAAATGAGTGTGAAATATATTTTTGACACTGGAAATACCCACCTCAGACTTGAGAATCCCTTTTATCTTTTTGAAATGGGAGAAGCCCATGTTGCTTTGTTCCTAGAATAATTTTTAGATCAAAATGTATCATCCTACTATTTTTTACATCTGTTTTGATCACATATATATGATACTGCAACAGGTGGGGTTATTTATACTTACAGGAAAAGATGTCAGATCTCCAAGTTGTTCAAGACTTTAAAATAGCTGATGTACTCCAGGAATCTTTTCTGTTAGCATCAGAAAAGGGTGCAGGTATGAAGAAGAAACAAGCATAAAGTAATTGTATTTCACAAGGCATCTAATCTTTCAGTGTGGGTCTTCAGTCTACTAATTAAAGCATTTCAAGTTACTTATTTTCCTAGTTTCCTCAGCTGAACAGACAAAAGAGTATCAAAAAGAAGTTTTGCTTTCAGAGTGTGAGGGAACTGAGAAGTGTATATTTTCCCCTAGACTTTAGGTATGTGGAAATTACTGAAAATGATCCTAAGAGTAAAAAGCTGTCCCTTAAACTCAAAAGCTTGTCGCATCCTGCAGTGGTGATGCAACAGTTCAAAAGACTGACTGAATAGCCAAGTGTAATTCTGATCCCTCTACTTTGCCAGGATGTGACATTGGCAGATTTCCAGAATAAGCCAGTTTCAGAACTGTGGAGCCTCTAAATACGATCTTCTGTCAGTCACAGATTTCAGCTTCAGGAAAGGAAAGATTGATCTGGCAGATACTAATTGCTACTATATGAGACAGTGAAAGAAGTGATCTTTTCTATAACGGGATGCCAGCTACTCAGACTAGTCATCACCTTAAACTGTGCTGGGAAGCAGAGGTGACTTAGCTCAGGTATCACGATGTCTCATCCTGCTTTTGTGATGCAAACCATTGTTTTTTCAATAGGTGCTACAGTGGCAACTCCCAACCTGCCCTGAAATACAATGCTTCAGTTTCCAGAGCCATCCCCATTCTGGGGTTTCACTTCCCTAAAAAGAGAGAAATAAACAGGGAAGCTGACATTGACACCTGCTTTTTGGCCTCGTACTGCAGAGCAGACCACCTGTCCCTGACCCAGGTCCTGGGGAATGCTCTGTCCTCTCCAACCCATCATGGAGTAACAGCTGTGTTGCCTGAACCATGGAGGCACATGTCACAGTAATTGAGGCTTCAGCTCACAAAAGTATGGTTATGGGCAAGGTTTATAACAGAGGTATGCAGTAGCACCTTGCAGCTCCCATGGGGTTTCTGTCTCACACAGGACCCAGTACCAATACACTGAGTGAGGGAGTTCTCAGCCATCCCTCTAACGTCAGCAATGGATGAGGACACACTGAGGAAGGGCCGACAGATCAATTCATAGCTCAGGGGCTGGTGCCATCGACAGGGCTTTGGGTTCCACAATCATGGATTGGTTTTCAAGGCACCTGAGCTGAAAACAACTCATGGGACACGCTTGTCCCAGAGGGGGATAAGAATCCTGGGGCAGGAATTGGCAGGGCTCATTGATAGGGCTTTAAACTAGATTTGAAGGGGGAAGGGGTTAATAGTCTCCTGCTGGCTGGTGACAAACAGAGGGGCAGCTCACCAGCAGTAGAGAGAAGGAGAGATGGTAAGGGCTCCCAACTTGCTGCCCTGAGGCAAGCCACCAATGATCCACCAGGACGTTCTGTGGAAACCGAGGGGATTTGGCACAAGAGGAGGACAGGGCCAGCCCAGCTGAAGTGCTTCTATGCGAATGCGCGCAGCTTGGGCAACAAACAGGATGAGTTAAGGGCCACTGTGCTGCTGGGATGCCACGACATAGTGGCTGTTACTGAAACTTGGTGGGATGAATCCCATGACTGGAATGTAGGCATAGATGGGTATAAACTCTTTAGGAAGGATAGGCAGGGAAGGAGAGGAGGAGGTGTTGCCTCTATGTCAATAGCCAGTTGGAATCAGTGGAGCTCCACCTGGGGAGGGATGATGAGCTGGTTGAGAGTGTATGGGTTAAAATTAAAGGCAGGACAGGGGAAGGAGATATTACTGTGGGGGTCTCCTACAGGCCACCTGACCAGCAGATCCAAGCAGATGAGGCCCTCCATAGGCAAATAGAAGCGGCTTCCAGGTCACAAGCCCTGGTCCTCATGGGTGATTTCAACCACCCGGACATCTGCTGGAGGGACAACACAGCAAGGCACCAGCAATCCAGGATGTTCCTGGACTGCATAGAAGACAACTTCCTCCTCCAAATGGTAGGGGAACCAACAAGAAATGGTGCTATGCTGGACCTTGTTCTCACCAACAGGGAAGGGCTGGTAAGCAATGTGAGGCTCAGAGACGGTCTTAGCTGCAGTGACCATGAAGCAGTTGAATTTAACATCCTCAGGGCAATCAGGAGGAAGTATTCCAAGCCCACGACCCTAGACTTTAGGCGTGCAGATTTTGATCGCTTCAGGGATCTGCTAGCCAAAGTGTCGTGGGACAAAGCCCTGGAGGGAAGAGGGACCCAGGACAGCTGGTCAGTATTCAAGGACCACCTCCTCTGTGTCCAGGAGCTCTGTGTACCAACAAAGAGAAAAGCAGGTAAGAATGCTAGGAGGCCTGCCTGGATGGGCAAGGAGCTACTGGACACACTAGTACTTAAAAGGAAACTCTACAGGAAGTGGAGAGAAGGACAGGTAGAACAGGGGGAATATAAGGAAGCTGCATGAGCAGCAAGAGTCCTGGTTAGGAAAGCCAAAGCAGAGTTTGAATTGAATCTAGCCAGGGAGATTAGAGGGAACACTAAGAACTTTTATAGGTATATTAATGGGAAGAAGACGACTAGGGAAGGTGTGGGTCCCCTCAGAAAGGAAACTGGTGACATGGTCACAAGTGATGAGGAAAAGGCTGAGGTACTTAATAACTTCTTTACCTCAGTCTTCACTGCAAGGGCCTCTAGCCACACTCCTGACGTTATGGAAGTCAAAGCCAGGGACGGGGAGGAAGAACTGCCCATTGTAAGTGCAGATCAGGTTCGTGATCACCTGAAGAACCTAAAAGTGTTCAAGTCCATGGGACCCGACGGGATACACCCACGGGTACTGAGAGAACTGGCAGATGAGGTTGCTAAACCCCTCTCTATTATATTTCAAAAGTCATGGCAATCTGGTGAAGTCCCCACAGACTGGAAAAGGGGAAACATTGCCCCCATCTTCAAAAAGGGTAAGAAGGAGGAACCAGGGAACTACAGGCCAGTCAGGCTCACCTCTGTGCCTGGAAAGATCATGGAGCAGATCCTCCTGGAGTCACTACTCGCTCAAAAGAATAGTGAAGAGGTAATTGGGAACAGTCAGCATGGCTTTGCCAAGGGCAAATCCTGCCTGACCAACCTGGTGGCCTTCTATGAGCAGGTGACAAAATTAATCGATGAGGGGCGAGCAACTGATGTCATTTACCTGGACCTGAGCAAAGCCTTCGACACTGTCCCCCACCACATCCTGGTTTCCAAACTGGTGACACATGGGTTTGATGGGTGGACCACTAGATGGATAAGGAACTGGCTTGATGGCCGCACCCAAAGAGTGGCTGTCAATGGCTCCATGTCCCAGTGGAGGCCAGTGACAAGCGGAGTCCCTCAGGGATCTTTCCTGGGACCTGTCTTTTTCAACATCTTTGTGGGTGATATGGACAGTGGCATTGAGTGCACCCTCAGCAAGTTTGCTGATGACACCAAGCTGTGTGGTGCAGCAGACACGCTGGAGGGAAGGGAGGCCATCCAGAGGGACCTTGACAGGCTGGAGAGGTGGGCACAAGCCAACCTCATGAAGTTCAATAAGAGCAAGTGCAGGGTCCTGCATCTGGGTGGAGGCAATCCCAGGCACAAATACAGGTTGGGCAGTGACTGGCTGGAGGGTAGCCCTGAGGGGAGAGACTTGGGGGTGCTGGTGGACAAAAAGCTCAACATGAGCTCTCAATGTGCACTTGCAGCCCGCAAAGCCAATCAGATCCTGGGCTGCATCAGGAGAAGTGTGGCTAGCAGGTCGAGGGAGGTGATCCTCCCCCTCTACTCAGCCCTGGTGAGACCCCACCTGGAGTACTGTGTCCAGTTCTGGAGCCCCTATTACAAGAGGGATGTGGAGGTGCTGGAGCGTGTCCAGAGAAGGGCCACGAGGATGATCAGAGGGCTGGAGCACCTCTCCTATGAGGACAGACTGAAGGAGTTGGGGCTGTTCAGTCTGCAGAAGAGAAGGCTCCGAGGTGACCTGATTGTGGCCTTCCAGTATCTGAAGGGGGCCTACAGAAAGGCTGGGGAAGGACTTCTCAGGATGTCAGGTAGTGATAGGACTAGGGGGAATGGAATGAAGCTGGAGGTGGGGAGATTCAGGCTAGATGTGAGGAGGAGGTTCTTCACCATGAGAGTGGTGAGACCCTGGAATGGGTTGTCCAGGGAGGTGGTCGAGGCCCCGTCCCTGGGGGTGTTCAAGACCAGGCTGGGTGAGGCTCTGTCCAGCCTGATCTAGTGTGGGGTTTCCCTGCCCATGGCAGGGGGGTTGGAACTAGATGATCCTTGTGGTCCCTTCCAACCCTGAATGAAACTATGAAACTATGAAACCTTCAGACAAAGGCTGGTAAGCTTCTCAATGCAAGGCGTGGGACCCAGTACCAGGATGGCTGCATGAAATCAAATAACCCCGGTAAATAGACTGGCTGTAATAAACAAGTAGACATGAATACATTTACTCCAAAACTACTACAACACCATGTTATTTCAGTAAAATGGTCTGTATAACCTTTTTCTAACAGGACTGTTCAACACCTCAAATTCTCTTTCTTATCCCATAAAATAATATAAAGCAATATACTATGTCTATGGCAAACCTGCATCTTTTTGGTGGGCCTGATAATGGGATGCTTGGTTAGACATGATCCTTATTTTTGGTGAGTTTTATGTTTTCTGCCAACACATTAAGAAGATTACCATTTCTGCTAAGGGCTCAAAACATTAAGGGAAAGCTAAAAAGAGAGGAAGTTCTTTCAAGAGAATAAAGCTGATGCTCCAGGCAGCTGGAATGAGCTACATGAGCTTTCAGTGATTAAACAAGAAAAACTGCAAAGATTTACCAGTCAAAACTCTGTGACATTAGATATCACTTTTTTTTTTTGCTACCAAAATAAAATTAATTAAAAAAAATCAAGTTGTATGTGCATTTGCTTAGGAGTAGGAACAAATAACTATTCCTCCACCTACTGCTCAGCTGCTGCTTTATATCATGAATGACTATTCATTTTTAACATTTTTGGCATCTTATCTAAATGAAAGCACAATATTAATTCAAAGAGGCATCTGCTCATCTTGATACCTGTAATTATCTACTGCAACTTAGTATTATGGGCAAAACTGTTATAGTTTGGCATTCAGTAGTTCCTTATTACAAGCAAAGTTAGCTGACTGGCTGTTTTTAAGATGGATTGTGTTGGTGAGGAGGAACATTGTTTTTTGTTGTTTATAACCTTATCAGACCCTGACCAAATGAACTGAAAAGACTGCTGCCAGACATAGCCTCTTTTTATGTATTTCCTTTTGGAAAATTTCAGCTAAAATTGTGTCTATTTGGTAGGCTCTTTATTAGCAAAAGCTAGCAGATAAGAGGAGAATTTTTTTTTTCCTACCACCAGAGAAATATTTTTCATGGCCCCATGAAAAAAACCTACCTGAAGAATCCGTTAACCTTCTACCACCAAAATATTCTCCTTTTACATTTCCTTAGTAAACATGAGATTTTAGCTCACTGAAGAGGCCTCTGCAGTGACTGTGACCGTTTGAGGCTGTGCCTTTAAGAAAAGGACAGTACTGGGACACTATGGCTGAATGTTTTGGAATGTTGACAAAAACAACCAGATATTCTAAACTAATTTCATTGGTGGATTGGTAAAAAAGGCAGTTTTATGCTTAGGTGCAACTGGGACTTTCCTCAGTTCGCTCCTTTCTTTTCTCCCTTCCAGCTCGTCTGCTTCTGGGCTCCCTGCCAGACTGACCTTGGACAGATAAGACCTACTAACATATTCTGCTTTATAAACAATTGCTCCTTTTCTCTCTTTCTAACCCTTTTTGATGAAAAAGGGGAGAGAAGGGGGCACAGGGGGGAACCCTCCTCCAGAGGGGGAATTTCATTCCTGTACTATTGTTTCTTTTTTTTTTCCCTGCTGTATATTTCTGTGTATATATTGTAAATACTGTAAATTGTGTATATATCCTGCATTCCCTAAAAATTGCTTGTAAATTCAGCATTTCCCTTTTGCTCCTCTGGTTGGCTAGCTGTGGTTTCTTTCTTCCTCTTTGTGGGGGGGGAGAAGGCTGAGCCTTTCTCTTAAACCCATGTCGTAGGGTTGGAAGGGTAAGGCCAAAAAGCCTCCTCCCTCCCCCCTGTAAAGTAAAGGGAAGGAAAAATTGAAGGGAAAGGAAAAAAAACCTCACAGCTGAATTAGCAAAGCAATGGGTGCTGTATAATTACAAAGCAGGGAAACGCAGGGGAATATACAAATTTACAATATTTACAATATATACAAAGATATACAATAAAGTAGCACAGAAATGAGAGTTCCCACCTCTGCTGAGGGGGTTCCCCACCTCCGCTCCCCCCTCTCTCCCCCTTTCCCCAGAGCGGGTTAGAGAGAGAAAGAGGAAAAAGTTAGAAGCAGTTATGTGTTAATTGGAAAGCAGTTAATACAGGCCTTGCAGTTTATCAGTTTCAAGGTCAAGCCTTGGCCGAAAGCCCAGAACAGAGAGCTGCTGCCCAAAGGAGGAGCGGAAGAAAGACTGATAGAAAAGTGCCGGAATGCCCAGGATACCCTCCTGCACTCCCAGTTCAAAAGGTGCTTCCTCCCAATCTACCAATGAAATTAGTTTAGATCCGTCTTTTTCGTTTACCAACTTCCGACCACCACATTCCCTTTCTTAAGGGGACAGCCTCAACCGGTCACAACCCACCACATTTCTTTTTGGAGGCCTAACTCGGGGCTTGAGGATAATTAGCTTGATTTATTGCTTGCTCGAGCTGGACTAGCAAACATGAAGGTGTTTTGGATTTTGGAGCATATGTTTTTCTCAATTTTTGGGGTTCTGATCTACAAGTATTGTCTGGGCCACCTTATCGATCATCTGGGTAAATATTTGATGCACAAAATTTATTTGTGGTTTATGTACAAAATGAGGCTTCTGTAGGGTCACTGCCTGGATTTTTTCTGGCCTGTGAAATACAGGAATGTGACCTCTAGCACTCTCCCGATTGAGATAAGGCAGTTTAAGATCCCAGTATGTGAAAGGGTGATTTTGAGTGATGGCTGGGATCCAAAGGTGATTCATTTGATGTGTGTGAATCGGCTGCGGATGATAGTGATTGCATATTTGCTATTTTCCTTGCGTCGGGAGAGAAAGATGTCTAAAGCATACTTCATTGTTAAGCATAGATCTAAGAAGAAGCGGCGTACCTCTGGGTCAGCCCCAGAGACGGCCAGTGATGAGGAGAATGGAGAATCTGTGTCAGTTACAGATAAAGTTAAAAAGTCTATTGGAAAAGATGCTTTGAACGATTCTGTTGCTGATTCTGACAAGCTGCCAGAGGCGGTGGCAGCTACCAATATGGCGGCTTCCCCTCCTTCTTCTTCTTCGGCCATTAACGAGGCACAGTCACTTCCACCCACTCTCTCGGCAGGACCGGAAACCACTTCCACAGCAGCTGATCTGTCTCAAAACCTGTCAGTTTCTGTCAAGGTGGCTGTAAATTCAAACACAGCTCCAATTAAGCAAGTAGCAGTTCTAAAGACTAGAAGTGGAAAGGCCAAAGCTGATCCAGGAGCTAATGGAGAAGAAGAGCAGGAGACTGATCCTGGTGAGGGACCCTCTATTAGAACAGATACTGATGAAGAGGAAGAGAAGATTTGTTTTAAAGATCTAGCTGAATTATTGAGATCAGCACCAGAAAGAGATGCAGCTAGGACAGCAGCTAAGGGTGCTTCTCAGCTTAGAGAGATCCTTAAGAGAGTGACAGCAGGATTATGGGGACAACGTGTTCAGGAAGATGTGGTAGATGGAGAGGGAGATGATATTTCCAAATGTCCTTCGCCTCACGAAGAGCTGAGAAATGTCCATGAAGATTACACCAGGGCAGATAAGGAGGCAATTCTAACTTAAAAGAATCACAGAATAACAGTATAACTTAGGTTGGAAAGGACCTCAAGGATCATCGAGTACAACCTATCAACACAGACCCCATGACTAGACCATGGCACCAAGTGCCACGTACAATCTCCTCTTGAATGCCTCCAGAGATGGTGACTCAACCACCTCCCTGGGCAACCCGTTCCAATGACGAATGACTCGCTCTGTGAAGAACTTCCTCCTCACCTCAACTCTAAACCTCCCCTGGCACAGCTTGAGACTGTGTCCCCTTGTTCTGGTGCTGGTTGCCTGGGAGAAGAGGTCAACCCCTTCCTGGCTACAACCACCTTTCAGGTAGTTGTAGAGGGCAATGAGGTCACCCCTGAGCCTCCTCTTCTCCAGGCTAAACAATCCCAGCTCCCTCAGCCTCTCCTCATAGGGCTTGTGCTCAAGGCCTCGCACCAGCCTTGTTGCCCTTCTCTGGACACATTCAAGTGTTTCGATGTCCTTCTTAAACTGAGGGGCCCAGAACTGGACACAGTACTCAAGGTGCGGCCTAACCAAAGCAGAGTACAGGGGCACAACGACTTCCCTGCTCCTGCTGGCCACACTATTCCTAATGCAGGCCAGGATGCCACTGGCCCTCTTGGCCACCTGGACACACTGCTGGTTCATATTCAGGTGGCTGTCGATCAGCACCGCCAATGTCCCTCTCTGTTTGGGAGCTCTCCAGCCACTCCGACCCCAACCTATTGCTCTGCATGGGATTGCAGTACTCGGCACTTGGACTTGCAATTGATGGCTACAGGCTCTTCAGGAGAGACAGGCAAGGAAGAAGGGGTGGAGGGGTGGCCCTGTACGTCAGGGAGGCACTAGATGCCATTGAGACGGAGATTAGGGACGATCGGGTTGAGTGCCTGTGGGTAAGAATTAGAGGGAAGGCCAACAGGGCTGACATCCTGGTTGGAGCCTGTTATAGACCACCCAACCAGGAGGAGGATGTTGATGAGTCATTCTATAGGCAGCTAAAGGCTGTCTCAAGATCGTCTGACCTTGTTCTCATGGGTGGCTTCAACTTGCCTGATATCTGCTGGGATCTTAACATAGCAGAGAGGAGACAGTCTAGGAGGTTCTTAGAATGCATGGGGGAAAGCTTCTTATCCCAGGTGCTGCGAGAGCCTACCAGGGGCAAGGCTATACTTGACCTCCTCTTCACCAATAGGGAAGGGTTGGTGGGGGATGTGGTGGTCGGAGGGTGCTTAGGGGCCAGTGACCACGAGATAATTGAATTCTCATTATTTGGTCAAGCTAAGAGGGGTAGCAAGAAGACCTCCACTCTGGATTTCCGGAGGGCGGACTTCAGGCTACTCAAGGAACTAATTCAGAGGGTTCCTTGGGATAAAGCCCTTAAAAACAAAGGGGTCCAGGAGAGCTGGTCCTACATCAAGGAAGAACTGTTGAAGGCTCAGGGACAGGCTGTGCCAATGTGCCGGAAGATGAGCCGCTGGGGCAGACGGCCAGCCTGGATGGTTAAAGAACTTTTAATGGAACTAAGGGAAAAAAAGAGGGTGTATCACCTTTGGAAGAGAGGGGAGGCAACCCGTGAAAAATTTAAGGATGTTGCTAGGTCTTGCAGGAAGAAAATTAGGGAGGCAAAAGAGCATTTGGAGCTTAGTCTGGCCTCTGCTGTGAAGGACAACAAAAAGTCCTTCTATAAATACATTAATAGCAAGAGGAAGGGCAGAGACAACCTCCACTCCTTGGTGGACACGGAGGGGAACGTTGTGATAAGGGATGAGGAAAAGGCAGAGATACTTAACACCTTCTTTGCCTCAATTTTTATTAGCAGGACAGAATGTCTTCCAGACAGCTGGCCTCCAGAGCTGGCAGAAGGAGCCAGGGAGCAGCATAGTTTTCCACTGTTCCTATATGGGGTAGTTGGTGATCTGCTCAGCCGCCTGGATCCCCACAAGTCCATGGGACCAGATGGGATCCATCCTAGGGTGCTGAGGGAGCTGTCAGAGGAGCTGGCCAAACCGCTCTCCATCATTTTTCAGCAGTCCTGGCTCACTGGCGAGGTCCCAGAGGACTGGAAGCTGGCCAACGTGGTGCCCATCCATAAGAAGGGCCGGTTGGATGAGCCAGGGAATTACAGGCCTGTCAGCCTGACCTCAGTACCAGGCAAGATCATGGAACAGGTCATCCTGAGTGCATTAACACAGCACTTAGAGGATGACCAAGGGATCAGGCTCAGCCAACATGGATTTAGGAAGGGCAGGTCCTGCCTGACCAACCTGATCTCCTTCTATGAGCAGGTGACCCACCTGGTGGATGTGGGGAGGCCTGTGGATGTAGTTTACCTGGACCTCAGCAAGGCCTTTGACACCGTCCCCCATAGCAAACTGCTGGCCAAGCTGTCAGCCCATGGCTTGGACAGCAGCACTCTGAGCTGGGTTAGGAACTGGCTGGATGGCCGAGCCCAGAGAGTGGTGGTGAATGATGCCACATCCAGCTGGCAGCCAGTCAGTAGTGGAGTCCCCCAGGGATCAGTGCTGGGCCCTGTGCTCTTTAACATCTTTGTTGATGATCTGGATGAGGGCATTGAGTCTATCATCAGTAAATTTGCTGACGACACCAAGCTGGGAACAGGAGTTGATCTGCTAGAGGGTGGAGAGGCTTTGCAGAGAGACCTCAACAGGCTGGACAGATGGGCAGAGTCCAACGGCATGAAATTTAACGCATCCAAGTGCCGGGTTCTGCACATTGGCCACAACAACCCCATGCAGTGCTACAGGCTGGGGTCAGAGTGGCTGGAGAGCAGCCAGGCAGAGAGGGACCTGGGGGTGCTGGTTGATGGTAGGATGAACATGAGCCTGTAGTGTGCCACGGCAGCCAAGAGGGCCAATGGCATCCTGGCCTGCATTAAGAACAGTGTGGCCAGCAGGAGCAGGGAGGTCATTCTGCCCCTGTACACTGCACTGGTTAGGCCACACCTCGAGTACTACTCTCCTTAGTACTTATTACCATAAGAAAATAATAATGAACATGCTGATAAATGTACAGTCACTAGCCACATATCCATGAGCTGAAGTGGGTTCCTTTTCTGGCAGCTAGCAAGGAGTGAGAATATATTAAGACCTCAAGTACAGTTTCATCAGTCTTTGGTGTCATCTAAAACTGATCTCTCAAGTAAAAGAGGTGAACAGGTGACCTCATTTCTCTATAGAGCTTCCTCATGGAAGGAAGCAGAGATGGAAGTGCTGATAGGGCTCATGGGAATAGTACAAAGCTGTATCATTGATTGAAACAATTCTCCGTGACCAGCTCTCCATTGGAGAGCTCTGCAGGGCTGACGCTACACAGGGATTACTTTCCATTTCTGGTCTGTTCTGTCCTAGTTCCATTCCATTCCATTCCATTCCATTCCATTCCATTCCATTCCATTCCATTCCATTCCATTCCTGGCCTGAGGAGGGGATGGCACAGAAAGGGATGTGTGGGTGGGAGGAAGGGAAAGCCTCCTTTTGCTGACAGCAAGCTATAGTTTCATTTGTCTTCAGCAAAGCTAGTAAACCAGGAAGTCAATTTTAAACAGAAAATGAACTTACCAGGCTTTTTATGTAAATAAGGCAAACTCTGAGAAGCTTGAATCAGTGATCATGTGGGTTATATTGTTGTATATTTAACTTACTAGCCTTTTAAAGTAATGGTACATAATGATCTCCCTATGAGGAGAGGGTGAGGGAGCTGGGGTTGCTTAGCCTGGAGAAGAGGAGGCTCACAGGAGACCTTATTGCTTTCTACAACTATCTGAAGGGAGTTTGTAGCCAGGTGGGGGTTGGTCTCTTCGCCCAGGCAACCAGCACCAGAACAAGAGGGGACAGTCTCAAGTTGCACCAGGGGAGGTTTAGGTTGGATGTAAGGAAGAAATTCTTCCCAGAAAGAGAGATTGGCCATTGAGATGTGCTGCCTGGGGAGGTGGTGGAGTCACCATCACTGGAGGTGTTTGGGAAGAGCCTGGATGGGGTGTTTGGTGCCATGGTTTAGTTGATTAGATGGTGTTGGGTGATAGGTTGGACTTGATGATCTTGAAGGTCTTTTCCAACCTGGTCTATTCTATTCTATTCTATACTGTGTCCAGTTCTGGGCCCCTCAGTTTAGGAAGGATGTTGACTTGCTGGAACGAGTCCAGAGAAGGGCAACGAAGTTGGTGAGGGGCTTGGAACACAAGCCCTATGAGGAGAGACTGAGGGAACTGGGGCTGCTTAGCCTGGAGGGGAGGAGACTCAGGGGTGACCTTATTGCTCTCTACAACTACCTGAAAGGGGGTTGTAAACAGGCAGAGGTTGGTCTCTTCTCCCAGGCGGCCAGCACCAGAACAAGAGGACACAGTCTCAGGCTGCGCCAGGGGAAGTTCAGTCTGGAGGTCAGGAGGAAGTTTTACACGGAGAGAGTGATTGCCCATTGGAATGGGCTGTCTGGGGAGGTGGTAGAGTCGCTGTCACTGGAGGTGTTCAGGAGGAGACTTGACAGGGTGCTTGGTTACATGGGTTAGTTGATTGGGTGGTGTTGGGTGATAGGTTGGATGTGATGATCTTGAAGGTCTCTTCCAACCTGGTTTATTCTATAAGTTAATTCTATAAGTTGTTGAATGCCATCCCATTGGACTCTGCCCATCTGTCCAGTCAGTCGAGGTCCCTCTGCAGGGCCTTTCTACCCTCTAACTGACTAACATCTGCTCCTAACTTTGTGTCATCTGCAAACTTGCTGATGACTGACTCGACCCCCTCATCCAGATCATCAATGAAGATGTTAAAAGAGCACAAAGCCCGGCACTGATCCTTGGGGCACACCACTAGTGACTGACCACCAGCTGGATGTGGCACCGTTCACCACCACTCTCTGGGCTCGGCCCTCCAGCCAGTTCCTAACCCAGCACAGAGTGTAGGGGTCCAAGCCACGGGCTGACAGCTTAGTCAGCAGTTTGCTGTGGGGGACGATGTCAAAGGCCTTGCTGAAGTCCAGGTAGACCACATCCACAGGCCTCCCCACATCCACCAGACAGGTCACCTGATCATAGAAGGAGATCAGGTTGGAGAGGCAGGATCTGCCCTTCCTAAATCCATGTTGGCTGGACCTGAGCCCTTGGCCATTCTTCAGGTGCGCAGTGATTGCCACCTGGATAATCTGCTCCATCACTTTCCCTGGCACTGAGGTCAGGCTGACTGACCTGTTGTTTCCAGGTTCCTCCATCTGACCTTTCTTATGGATGGGGACCACATTGGCCAGTTTCCAGTCATCTGGGACCTCACCGGTGAGACAGGACTGGAGGAAAATGATGGAGAGCGGCCTGGCCAGCACATCTGCCAGCTCTCTCAGCACCCTAGGATGGATCCCATCCGGTCCCAACTTGGCTTAGTAGATGTTATGATACAGGTACTCCAACTCTAATAGTTGGAGACAAGGCAGCAGCTCAGCTAGGAAATCCATCAAAGGATAAAGGACTAGATAGACATCTAGCCAAGATTCTCGGTAAGGTTAATCTGTAGGTACGCCTTTGTGGAGGGTTAGAGAGAAAGGCCCAGCCTTCTCCCCCCACAAAGAGAAAAAATAAATAAAAACCACAGCTAGCCAGCCGGAGAAGCAAAAAGGGAAATGCTATATTTACAAGCAATATTTAGGGAATGCAGGATATGTACACAATTTGCAGTATTTACAATATGTACACAGAAATATACGGCAAAGTAAAAAGAAAAACGATAATACAGGAAATAAATTCTCTCCTCTGCTGTGGAGGGTTCATCCCCTGTACCCCCTTCTCTCCCCTTTTTCCCCAAAGAGGGTTAGAAAGAGAGAAAAAGAGCAATCGTTAATAAAAGCAGTTATAAATTAAAGCAAAGTGTTAGTAGGCCATACGCTTATCTGTCCAAGGTCAGTCTGCCAGAGAGCCTAGAAGCAGATGAGCTGGAAAGGGAGGAGGGAAGAGTGAACTGAGGAAAGTCTCAGCTGCACTCAAAACTTAAAGTTGCATTCTACCAATCTACCAAAGAAATTCGTTTAGACCTGTCTTGTGTTCACAAAACATTAAGCCAGAGTGCCCCAGTACTGTCCTTTTCTTAAAGACACAGCCTCAAACGGTCACAGCCCACTCCTTCTAAACAATTTCATTGGCTGTTCATACTGTCCATCCAATCCAAGACAATATTTACAGTTCGTAAGTAAAGTTCATAGTCCATTCAGGCTATACTCAGATGTAGATGATTCAAAAGTCCAAGGAAAATCAGGAAATGAGAAAAATGGAAAACAGTTCATTTCTTTGCCGACGAAGCGAAGAAAAGGGAAACAGGGATTCTCAGGGTCTCTTAGTTGACTCAGGACTCTCAGGGTTCTCAGGGTTCGTGCACTGTAGATTCCTCATAGATTCTTCCTTTGGACGTGATGTAGCTGTACAACACTCTGAAATTAAACTCTTTCAGCATAAAGTTAAATTTCTTTGTGGAATACACTGAATTTCACCATTCTCTTGCATTACCCAATAAGTATGACCTGGACCTTCAGCTGAAACCACCCGTCGGAGAGGTTTAGCCTCTCCTGAGGGTGAAAATACCCAAACAGTTTTGCTTAACAGATTCTTTTCTCTAACAACAGGAACTCTGTCACCTTCTACTTTCTGTAGGAGATCTGAATGTGCAGGTCCAGCTCGGTTCACTGAACCTCTACTATTGACCAGCCAGGTTGCTTGTGCTAAATGTTTTTCCCCCCATGGCTTTAAGAGTGGTCTTCAACAAACCGTTGTAGCGTTCAATTTTCCCTGAAGCTGGTGCATAGTAAGGAAGGTGGAATATCCACTCAATACCATGCTCTTTTGCCCAGTTCTTTACAAGGTTGTTCTTGAAATGAGTTCCATTGTCTGACTCAATCCTCTCTGGAGTTCCGTGTCTCCACAGGATCTGTCTCTCCAGACCGAGAATGGTGTTGTGTGCAGTTGCATATGGAACTGGATAAGTTTCCAACCACCCAGTGTTTGCCTCTACCATAGTAAGAATGTATTGCTTACCAGAACGAGAACGTGGTAGAGTGATGTAGTCAATCTGCCAAGCTTCACCATACTTGTACTTGGACCATCTCTCGCAATACTACAAGGGCTTAATTTGTTTTGCCTTCTTAATAGCAGCACAAATGTCACAGTCATGGATGACTTGTGTGATTGCATCCATGGAAATATCTATGGATCTGTCATGAGCCCATTGGTATGTTGCATCTCTGCCTTGATGTCCTGACGAATCATGAGCCCACCGAGCTAAGAATATCTCACCTCGGTGTTTCCAGTCGAGATCAAGATTAGAGTCCGTGTCTACTTGAGAAACTCTTGCAGCTAGATCTGCCTGATGGTTGTGTTGCTGTTCCTCAGTAGCTTTGCTCTTAGGAATGTGAGCATCAATGTGTCTCACTTTCGCTGGAATTCTCTTGACTCGATCAGCAATGTCCTTCCGCAGGTCGGCTGCCCAAATGGGTTTTCCTTTCCTCTGCCAAGCATTCTTCTTCCAGTTCTTTAGCCAACCCCATAGAGCATTGGCTACCATCCATGAGTCGGTGTAGAGATAAAGCTTTGGCCATCTCTCACGTTCAGCCACGTCGAGAGCTAGCTGGACAGTTTTTACCTCTGCAAACTGACTGGATTCTCCTTCTCCATCCTTTGCCTCTGCAACTCGGCGTGTTGGACTCTACACTGCAGACTTCCACCTTCGCTTGTTTCCAACAAGACGACAGGAACCGTCTGTGAACAAAACATATTTCTTTTCATCATCAGAAAGGTCATTGTAAGGAGGAGCTTCCTCAGCACGAGTTACTTTCTCCTCTGGAGGTTTAGCACACATGGTATCTTCAGGTCAGCTTGAGATCACCTCCACTAGACCAGGTGTGGTGGGTGGAAGGGGTAAGCCAAGAAGCCTCCTCCCTTCCCCCTTGTAAGGTAAAAGGGAAAAGAAAAATTGAAGGGAAAGGAAAAAAAAACTCACCAGCTGAATTAGCAAAGCAGTGGAGCTATATTTACAAAGCAGTGTAGGGTTTGCAGGGGAATATTTACAAATTTACAATATCTACAATATACACAAAGATATACAACAGAGTAACACAGAAATGAGAGTAACCCCCCTCGGCCGAGGGGATTCCCCACCTCCGCTCTCCCCTCTCTCCCCCCCTTTCCCCAGAGTAGGTCAGAAAAAGGGAGAAAGAAGAAAGAAAGAAGTTAAAAGCAGTTTTGTGTTAATTGGAAAGGAGTCAATACAGGCCTTCTATCTTATCGGTTTCAAGGCCAAAGTCTTGGCAGAAAGCCCAGCAGAGAAAGAGTTGCTGCCCAAAGGAAAGGCGGAAGCAAGACTGACCAAGAAGTTCCCGGAGTGCCCAGGATATCTCCCAGTTCAGAGGGTGCTTCCTCCCACTTAACCAATGAAATTGTTTAGACTATTCCTTCCGTTTACCAACTTCCGTCCACCATATTCCCTTTCTTAAAGGGACACCGTCAACCGGCCACACCAGGTCTTTCAAGATTTCCCATTCGAGCTCTCTGTGTTATCAGAGCCATCCACTTAGACCAGGTTGAGTCTGTGGCATGATGTGGTGTGGAGCCTTTGCCTCTGAACATCCAATTCAAAACTGGTAATCTGGGAGCTAAGAGAAGTTGTGATTCAGTTCCAATCACTTCAGAAGATGCTTTTACTCCTTCATAGGCAGCTAAAATTTCTTTCTCTGTTGGAGTATAATTAGCCTCTGAACCTCTGTAACCTCGACTCCAGAAACCAAGAGGTCGTCCACGTGTCTCACCTGGAGCTTTTTGCCACAAGCACCAGGTTGGACCATTGTCACTTGCAGCCGTGTACAGAATGTTCTTAATGTCTGGACCATCTCGGACAGGTCCCAGACCCATTGCTTGAACTACCTCTTGCTTTATCTGGTCAAAGGCTGCTTGTTGTTCAGGTCCCCAGTGGAAATGGTTTCTCTTTCGAGTCACATCATACAGAGGTTTCACAATCTGACTGTATCCAGGAATGTGCAGTCTCCAAAATCCCACTATCCCCAAGAAACGTAGGGTCTCTTGCTTGTTTGTGGGATTTGCCATGGTAGAGACTCTATCTACCGCATCCACTGGAATGTGTCGGCGTCCATCCTGCCACCGCACTCCCAGAAATTGAATCTCTGTGGTAGGTCCTTTCACCTTGTCTCGCTTGATGGCAAAACCTGCATCCAGAAGAATGTCAATGATTTTGTTACCTTTCTCGAAGACTTCCTCAGCAGTTTTACCCCAGACGATGATATCATCGATGAAATGGATGTGTTCTGGAGCACCGCCTTTCTCCAGAGCATCGTGGATTACTGCATGACAGATGCAATGTCTATGCTAGCATAGCATACCATTTGGCCTCTTTGGATTCCAACTCATACTGTAGCTCCATCATATCTGGCACTGCTGCACTCATAGGTGTTGCCACTTCATTTAGGGCTCGGTAGCCGACCGTCAGACGCCAGTCTCCATTCTGCTTCCGCACAGGCCACACCGGACTGTTGAAAGGTGAATGAGTTTTGCTGATGACTTTCTGACTCTCCAACTGACGAATCAGATTCTGAATGGGCAACAAAGAGTCACGGTTGGTTCTGTATTGTCTGTGATGCACAGTCTGAGAAGCAACCGGCAATTTAATGTCCTGTATCTTATGCTGTCCCACAACTGCAGATTCATCAGAAAGCTCAGGTCTAACAGACAGCTTCAGTTTTTGTCCATCAGTTTGTACAGAAGCTACTCTGAAAGCCTCTAGGGTCTTTGACTGACACAGATTCTCCACATTCCTCATCACTAGATGTCTCTGGGACTGACCCAGAGTCACGCCGTCTCCTCTTTGATCTATTTTTAATACTAAAACACGGTCGGGATACCTTCTTCTCCCAACGCAAACAAATTAGCAGATACACGATAATTATCACCAGCAGCAGGATTTCACCCATAAAATAAATCACGTTTGGATCCCAGCTGTCACTTAAAGTTATTCTCTCCTCCGCCAGAATCTTAAAGCATTTTATCTCAATCGGTAGAGTGCTAGAGGTCACGTTTCTGTATCTCTCTGGCCACAAGAAATCAACACATTTTCCATACCATAGTCTATACATAAACCACAAATAAATTATCCGCACCAAATATTTTCCCAAGTAATCCAAAATCAAACCCAAACAATATCTGTAAACCAGAGCCCCCAAAATTGAAACAAATAAACGTTCTAAAAACCACAGCACCTTCATGTTTGCTAATCGGGCTATAAAACACTAAAGCAATAAAGCAATAAATTAAGCTAATTATCTGCCGCACATTGGGAAGCCAAGAAAAAGAAATGTGTCGAGGGTTGAAGGCCACAAAAGCCTTCTTCAATTGAAATGGAAAAAAAAACGCACAGCCGGATTAACAAAGGGATTGTGTGCTGTATTTACAAAGCAGTTTAGGGAACGCAGGGAAATATATATATAGAATTTACGGTATTTACAATATATACAGAAATATTCAACAAAGTGACACAGAAATGAGATTTCCCTCCTCTGCTGAGGAGGGTTCCCCACCCCCGTACCCCCTTCTCTCTCCCTTTTCCCCAGAGAGGGTTAGAAAGACAGAAAAGGGAATAATTGTTAATTAAAAGCAGTTAGGCAGTTATGTGTTAGAAAAGGCCTTATCTCTTTTTTGCAAGGTCAGTCTATCCGAAAGCCCAGAAAGCTGCGAGCTGCAGCAAAGAAGAAAAGAAGTGCAGGACTGCCCTGAATACTCTGCTGTACTCAAAGTTCAAAGGTGCTTTCTACCAATCTACTAATGAAATTAGTTTAGATCGGTCTTTCATTTATAAACATTCAGCCATAATGTCCCCTTTCTTAAAGGGACAGCCTCAAACGGTGTATTGGGTTGAACTGAGGTGGAGTTAATTCTCCTCACAGCATCGTTTTAGTGCTGTGGTTTTTTGCAGCAGCAGTTGATAACACAGCAGTGTTTTGGCTACAGCTGAATTTGGTATCTGAGCTGTGTCCTTTCAACATTTCCCTGCCCCAGGAGTACATTGAGGGGTGGGCAGGATCTTGGGAGGGGACACAACTGAGCCAGCTGACTCAGGCTGGCCAAAGAGGTATTCCATACCATATGACGTCAGCTCAGGTATAAGAAGGACGTGAAAGAAGGAAGTGTTGGGGATTCGTCCATGGCATTTATCCTCCCAAGGAACCACCAAGCTTAGAGAGCCCTGCTTCCCGAGACCGACCACCGTCCTGCTGATGGGAAGTAGAGACTAACATCTCTCTCTCTGCTTTCTTTGCTTCCACGCGGTCTATTTGCTGATTGCTTATTAGTGTTATTAAATTGTTCCTATCTTATCCCCGGCTTCTGTTATATTTTCTTTCCCTTCTTCCCCTGTTCACTTAAGAGGGGGAGTGATAGAGCGGCTTGGTGGGTATCTGGCCTCCAGGCCAGAGCCAAACCACCACAGTCCTTTTTGGTGCGTTGGCCGGGAAACGAAAATATAACATAGCTATAGTTTCTGTAGTTTTTTTTTTTTTATATAAGCTTGCTTATGATACAGGCTTCTGTGCTGGTCACGTGGCTTGCTGATAATTTCTGCTTTGTTTTGGAAATACTTCATTTGTTTAGGAACATGCCGAAGCAAGTAACGGCTATGTGTCTCTTTCTCCTGTTTGTAGGGCTGCTGTTCTGTGGGAGCTATGCTAGAGAGATCATCATTTCTGTCTCCCCACCTGAAATGAGTGTAGAGAATTTTATTATGCAGGCCCCCAAGATTTTGATCCATCCATATGTGAGCTCTCTAGTACTGCTAATCAACATTACTGGCATGTTGCGGGTTTTGTGGAGTTTGATTCCATCATGGCATGAGAAGAGACAGTCTTCGGGTGGGGATATATTGAAGTGTGACTTGAAGCAGTCAGTCCCTGGGTGGCAGGGTGTGTGGAAGGATTTGGGCAGATTCCTAGGACGGTTATCACCTCCCATAGCCTGGGACTTTACCCCAGAAGAGGCGAGTGATCCTACTAAACTAACTCGCCATCTGATAGAAGGGTGCCTCGCTTATCCCAATGAGAACAAACAACTTCTTGCACTTTACTGGGGCCTGGCCTGTGCTTACCGAGCCACAGTTCAATACTCTATGAGGACTATGGCTGAGGCAGGCACCCAAACACTACCTGAGGACACCATGGTGGAGATGGGGACCCAGACAGCAACCAGAGAGATTGCCCCAGTCATAAAAAGAAGCAGTGGACAAGGAGGTCAACAGGTCCCTCTCATCGATTGATAAGGGACGAGGAAGATTATGATCAAGAGGCTGGTCCATCAAGTGGAAGATCAGAGGATGTGAGTGAGATTAGACAAGAAGCAGAGACTACTCGGTCCTTGACCTCAGCAGAACTGAGAGACATACGCAAGGATTATAGTCGCCAGCCAGGAGAGCGAATTGCTGCTTGGCTGCTCAGGTGCTGGGATAATGGGGCTGACAGCCAACTGCTGGAAGGCAAAGAGGCCCAACAATTGGGACCCATTGCTAGAAACAGAGGTATTGAGAAAGGCATTGCAAAGGAGACAGGCATATGCAGCCTCTGGAGACGACTCCTGCTAAGTGTGAGGGCCAGGTACCCATGCAAGGAGGACCTTATGAGTTCTCCAGGGAAGTGGAATATGGCAGATGAAGGAATCCAATACTTAAGAGAATTAGCGGTGTTGGAAGTTATCTATAGTGATTTAGATGATCAAAGTGTCTCCACAGATCCAGAAGATGTCCCATGCACACGGGCCATGTGGAGGAAAGTGATCCAGGGCGCTCCGGCATCGTATTCTAACAGCCTAGCAATGATGTACTATTTGGATGAGGACGCACGGTCTGTGGAGATTGTGTCAGCCTGGCTCCAGAATTTTGAAGATAATCTCTGTACTAATTCATTTCCACGCGCCAGTGCCTCATTGACCAGGTCTACTCCAAGAAATCTGTCCCCTCCTGCCTCAATCGGAGGGAAAGGGAGCCCCAGACGCACACCACATGGAATATTCTGGTTTTTCCTTCGTGACCAGGGAGAGGACATGAGGAAGTGGGATGGTGAACCCACTTATAAACTGGAAGCTCGGGTACGTGAACTGAAAGGAAAAACAACAACTAAAAAGGGATCATTTAAGAAAACAGCAAAGGTATCTGCTGTAAAGAGCCAGGAAAGTAATCAACAATCTCTCAGGAGAAGAATTGAGGTTACACCCCTTGATCCCAATGAGGGGACCTCTGGCCAGGTACTACCCAGATCAGACAGTGAATGCTCTGATGAGGACCAGGAGTAGAGGGTCCCTGCCTTCGGCCAGGAGGAGGAGAGGGATGACAGAGTATATTGGACTGTGTGGATTCGATGGCCTGGCACATCAAAGCCACAGAAATACAAGGCGCTGGTAGACACAGGGCGCAGTGTACATTGATGCCATCAGGGCATAGAGGTGCCGAATCTCTTTGGATTTCTGGAGTGACAGGAGGCTGCCAGGAGCTGTCTGTATTAGAAGCTGATGTGAGCCTAACAGGGGACAAGTGGGAAAGACATCCCATTGTGACTGGACCAGAAGCCCCTTGCATTCTTGGTATTGATTACCTCAAGAGAGGGTACTTCAAGGATTCAAAGGGTTATAGATGGGTTTTTGGTGTGGCCACGGTGAATACAGAGAAGATCAGACAGCTGTCTACCCTGCCTGGCCTTTCAGAAAGTCCTTTCGTTGTGGGATTGCTGCAGGTTGAAGAACAACAGGTGCCAATTGCTACTAGAACAGTGCACCGACGGCAGTATCGTACAAACCGAGACTCCCTGGGTCCCATTCATGAACTGATTCACTAGCTGGAGATCCAGGGAGTGATCAGCAAAACACATTCACCTTTTAACAGCCTCATATGGCCAGTGCCAAAATCTGATGGAGGATGGAGATTAACTGTGGAGTATCGTGGCCTGAATGAAGTGACACCACCACTGAGTGCTGCTGTACCAGACATGCTAGAGCTCCAGTATGAGCTGGAGTCAAAGGCAGCTAAATGGTACGCTACTATTGACATCGCCAATGCGTTCTTCTCAATCCCATTGGCAGCAGAGTGCAGGCCACAATTTGCTTTCACCTGGAGGGGTGTTCAATACACGTGGAATCGATTGCCCCAGGGGTGGAAGCATAGCTCCACCATTTGTCATGGACTAATTCAGAGTGAACTGGAAAAGGGTGAAGCCCCTGAACATCTCCAGTACATTGATGACATCATTGTGTGGGGCGATAAGGCAAAGGAAGTGTTCGAGAAGGGAGAAAAAATCATTCAAATACTCTTAAAGGCTGGGTTTGCTATAAAGAAAAGCAAAGTCAAAGGACCTGCGCAAGAAATTCAGTTCTTGGGAATAAAGTGGCAGGATGGACGCCGTCATGTACCTATGGACGTGGTCAACAAGATAACAGCCATGTCTCCACCGTCCAACAAGAAAGAGACACAATCCTTTCTAGGCCTTGTAGGGTTCTGGAAAATGCATGTTCCAGGTTACAGTCAGCTTGTCAGCCCTCTCTATGGAGTAACTCAAAAGAAGAATCAATTTGAATGGGGTAGTGAGCAGCAACAAGCTTTCGAACAGATCAAACAAGAGATAGCTCGTGCAGTGGCACTTGGGCCCATTCGCGCAGGACCATCGGTGCAGAATATCCTTTACACCGCAGCTGGGGAGCATGGTCTTACTTGGAGCCTCTGGCAGAAGACACCAGGTGAAACCCGAGGTCGGCCATTGGGATTTTGGAGTAGAGGATATCGAGGATCAGAAGCCCACTATACACCAACTGAGAAGGAGATCTTAGCAGCCTATGAGGGAGTTCGAGCTGCATCAGAAGTAGTGGGTACAGAAGCAACTCTCCTCTTAGCACCAAGGCTGCCTGTGCTGCATTGGATGTTCAGAAGAAACATCCCTTCTACTCATCATGCCACCAGTGCTACATGGAGTAAGTGGGTAGCACTGATTACACAGCGAGCTCGACTGGGAAAACCAAACCACCCAGGAATTCTGGAAGAGATTATGGACTGGCCAGAAGGTAGGGATTTTGGAGCATCGCCTGAGGAAGTGGTTCGTGCCCAAGAGGCACCACCATACAACGAGTTACCTGAAGATGAAAGGCCTTATGCTCTGTTTACTGATGGATCATGTCGTGTAGTAGGAAGCCATCGGAAGTGGAAAGCTGCTGTATGGAGTCCTACACGACAAGTTGTTGAGACTACTGAAGGAGAAGGTGAATCAAGTCAATATGCAGAGGTGAAAGCCATCCAACTTGCTCTAGAAATTGCTGAAACAGAAAAGTGGCCAGTACTTTATCTTTACACAGATTCTTGGATGGTGGCTAATGCCTTGTGGGGATGGCTACAGCAGTGGAAGAAGACCAATTGGCAACGCAGGGGCAAGCCTATTTGGGCTGCCTCACTGTGGCAGGACATTGCTGCTTGGGTGGAGAACATGCCTCTGAGGGTACGTCATGTTGATGCTCATGTACCTAAGAGTTATGCTAATGAAGAACATCAAAACAATGATCATGCAGACAAGGCTGCCAGGATTGATATAGCTCAAGTGGATCTAGACTGGGAGCGAAAAGGTGAACTGTTTGTAGCTCGATGGGCCCATGAAACATCAGGACATCTAGGGAGAGATGCTACGTACAGGTGGGCTCGTGACCGAGGGGTGGACTTGACCATGGAAGCCATCGCACAGGTCACACATGACTGTGAAACCTGTGCTGCCATCAAGAGGGCCACCGGAGACAAGTCTCCCTGGAGCAGAGGGCGGTGGTTGGGTTTTCGCTATGGCGAGGCCTGGCAGATTGACTATATTGGACCACTGCCACGAACACGCCAAGGCAAGTGCTACATCCTCACCATGGTGGAAGCAACTACAGGCTGGTTAGAAACATACCCTGTAAATCATGCTACTGCCCGGAACACTATCTTAGGCCTTGAAAGGCAAGTCCTGTGGCGGCACGGTACCCCTGAACGGATCGAGTCTGACAACGGGACTCACTTCAGGAACAATGCCATCAGCTCCTGGGCCAAGAAACATGGCATCGAATGGGTGTATCACATTCCCTATCACCCACAAGCCTCTGGGAAGGTTGAAAGATATAATGGACTGTTAAAGACTATGCTGAGAGCATTGGGTAATGGGGCATGGAGGCACTGGGATGTAAATTTAGCAGAAGCCACTTGGCTGGTTAATTCTCGAGGATCTGCTAACCGTCCTGGTCCTGCCCAAACAGAACCCTTGCACACTGTGGGGGGAGATAAAGTCCCTGTAGTACACATGGGAAAGTGGCTAGGAAAGGCAGTGTGGGTTGCTCCTCCCATGGGGAAAGGCAAACCCATTCGTGGGATTGTCTTTGCTCAGGGGCCTGGATGTACATGGTGGGTAATGAAAAGAAATGGGGAGACTCAGTGTGTGCCACAAAGGGACCTAACACTGGGGGAAAGGTAATTTAGAATGTGAATAATGTGAATTGCATGTTGCAGAAAGTAATGAAGCAAGAAGAACACAGACTGATGAAGTTTTCCAAGGATCAAGAATGACACAGTGGTTGAGACCATTTGGAGTTGGTGCCCAAGAACAGAATATCCTGCTTCTGTCTTGAATATTCCCAAATGACATCCACAGGAGCAGAAAGAAAACTTTAAGAGAGGACTGAGACATTGATATAAGTCTCTATATGTTGAAGTATTGAGATAGTTTAAGTATGTAGATCAGGTTGTGAATGTAAGCAAGAAGTTATTTTTGTGTTCTTTTGTTATTTTGGTGTGAGAATCAAATGAGATGGTTAAATGTATTGAAATGTGTAAAACCTGAGCTTGATGCAAATGGTATGGAATAAGGGGTGGAGATTGTATTGGGTTGAACTGAGGTGGAGTTAATTCTCCTCACAGCATCGTTTTAGTGCTGTGGTTTTTTGCAGCAGCAGTTGATAACACAGCAGTGTTTTGGCTACAGCTGAATTTGGTATCTGAGCTGTGTCCTTTCAACATTTCCCTGCCCCAGGAGTACATTGAGGGGTGGGCAGGATCTTGGGAGGGGACACAACTGAGCCAGCTGACTCAGACTGGCCAAAGAGGTATTCCATACCATATGACGTCAGCTCAGGTATAAGAAGGACGTGAAAGAAGGAAGTGTTGGGGATTCGTCCATGGCGTTTATCCTCCCAAGGAACCACCAAGCTTAGAGAGCCCTGCTTCCCGAGACCGACCACCGTCCTGCTGATGGGAAGTAGAGACTAACATCTCTCTCTCTGCTTTCTTTGCTTCCACGCGGTCTATTTGCTGATTGCTTATTAGTGTTATTAAATTGTTCCTATCTTATCCCTGGCTTCTGTTATATTTTCTTTCCCTTCTTCCCCTGTTCACTTAAGAGGGGGAGTGATAGAGTGGCTTGGTGGGTATCTGGCCTCCAGGCCAGAGCCAAACCACCACAAACGGTCACAATCATGTCTGGCACTTCTGCACTCATAGGTGGTGTTACTTCATTCAGGGCTCAGCAGTCCACTGTCAGATGCCAGTCTCCATTCTGCTTTCGCACAGGCCACACTGGACTGTTGAAAGGTGAATGAGTTTTGCTGATGACTTTCTGACTCTCCAACTGACGAATCAGATTCTGAATGGGCAACAAAGAGTCACGGTTGGTTCTGTATTGTCTGTGATTCACAGTCTGAGAAGCAACCAGCAATTTAATATCCTGAATTTTATGTTGTCCCACAACTGCAGATTCATCAGAAAGCTCAGGTCTAACAGACAGCTTCAGTTTTTGTCCATCAGTTTGTACAGAAGCTACTCCGAAAGCCTATTTGTAACCTCTAGGGTCTTTGAAAAGCCCTTCTCTCAGAAAATCAATTCCCAAAATACAAGGTGCATCAGGTCCGGTCACAGTTGTGTGATTCCTCCACTGTTTACCAGTTAGACTAATATTAACCGCCACCTTACTTAACTCTTGAGATCCATCAGTGACTCCCAGAATAGTTATAGACTCTGATCCCTGAGAATTTGATGATGGCTTATGGTGCACTGAGCTCCTGTGTCAACTAAGGCCCTGTACTTCCGAAACTGTGAAGTGCCAGGCCACTGGATGTACACATCCCAATAGATTCTATTACCTCTGTTATCCCTCTCCTCCCCCTGGCAGGAGGCTGGGCACCCCTAGTTATGTGGAACATGCCCACATGTGCATTGCGCACAGTGTGCAGTGTTAGAACTGGAGCCATTGTTGGAGCTATGAGAGTTACTCTGGGGAACTGTGGAAGTAACAGCTACCCTTCTGGTATTGCTACCTCAGGTTCTGCCACTTTGCAGTTCCCTCAGTCTCCTGAAAAGATTAGAAGTTGGTTGGCCATCCCATCGCTACATGTTCTCACCAAACTGATCACGCAGAGTTATCCAAATAGTCCCACATGACTGACTTGGTGGTCTGTTTTGGTTTGATCTGTTTTGGAATGACCTCCTTGGAGGATGTGTATTCCTCACAGATGGAACTTGTATCCACCTGGAGGGAGAATTGGAATTATCCCTCTGTGCCAATTGGGATATGGTGTTTTCAAATTCATCTTTCAGCTCCTTCATGCAATTCTTAATTTTTCCAAACAGAGTTTCAATGGTTGAAACCAAAGAAAAACGTGTCATGCTATCCTCCAATTGTCTCATTTGATCAGTGAATTGTCCAACCATAGGAGGAGCTCCACCATAATTTCTTGACACAATTCTGCCTGCCATAATATTTGCATAATTAGAAGGAGCAAGTTTGATGAGCTTTTTAACAAGAGCATTTCCTACAGGAATGTCATCAGGATTCAGAGTTTCATGTTCACCATAGAGTAGCTCTCTAACAGCAAATTCTCTCAGGCGCTTAATCCCCTCATCTATGGTAGTCCAGGGTTTAGGATTCCATGGAAGATCATCTCGGGAAGGGTATCTCAGGAAAACTGCCAATAAAAGTTGTATCCACAGATTAACCTTACTGAGAGCCTTGCCTAGATGTCTATCTATTCCATTATCTTTTGAGACAGTTCCTAACTGAGCTGCTGCCTTGTCTCCAACCATTAAAGCTGGAGCACCTGTATCATAACATTTACCATGCCAAGCTAGAACTGGTTCCTTATCTGCTCTGATGTAATCCTTACGGACGTTTCGAATCTCTTCGAGATGTGACGAACATCCCTGAAGGTCATCTCCTTCCTCCTCTGCCTCCTCTTCCTCAACTTGTTGTCCAAATAATCTTTATGTCACTCTCTCAAGGTTCTCTGTACGCTGAGAAGCACCACCACTAGCTGCTGTCCTACCAAGAGCTGCATCTCCATCTTCTGATGATCTCAATAACTCAGCTATATCTTTAAGACAAATCTTCTCTTCCTCCCCAGCAGAAGTAGCTTGCTGTCCTCCCCCATCAGCTCCTGGATCAGCTTTGGCCTTTCCACTCCTTGTTGTTAAAACTGCTACTTGCTTAATTGGAGCTGCCCTAACAGAAGCTTACAGGTTTTGAGACGGACCAGCTGCTGCGGAGGACACTTCCGGTCCTTCTGAAGGAGGAAGAGGCAATGACTTTGCCTTGTTAATGGCTGCTGAAACCAGGGAGCCGCCATGTTGGGAGCTGCTGTAGCCCCTGGCTATTTGCCAGAATCAGCAACAGCACCATTCAAAGCAGCCTTTCTGATAGACTTTTTAGCTTTATCTTTGACTGATACAGATTCTCCACTATCCTCATCACTAGAAGTCTCTGGAGGAGAGCCAGGGCTATTAGTTTCATAGTTTCATAGTTTCATGGTTTCATTCAGGGTTGGAAGGGACCACAAGGATCATCTAGTTCCAACCCCCCTGCCATGGGCAGGGACACCCCACACTAGATCGGGCTGGACAGAGCCTCATCCAGCCTGGTCTTAAACACCCCCAGGGACGGGGCCTCGACCACCTCCCTGGACAACCCATTCCAGGGTCTCACCACTCTCATGGTGAAGAACCTCCTCCTCACATCCAGTCTGAATCTCCCCACCTCCAGCTTCATTCCATTCCCCCTAGTCCTATCACTACCTGAGAACCTGAGAAGTCCTTCCCCAGCCTTCCTGTAGGCCCCCTTCAGATACTGGAAGGCCACAATTAGGTCACCTCGGAGCCTTCTCTTCTGCAGACTGAACAGCCCCAACTCCTTCAGTCTGTCCTCATAGGAGAGGTGCTCCAGCCCTCTGATCATCCTTGTGGCCCTTCTCTGGACACGTTCCAGCACCTCCACATCCCTCTTGTAATAGGGGCTCCAGAACTGGACACAGTACTCCAGGTGGGGTCTCACCAGGGCTGAGTAGAGGGGGAGGATCACCTCCCTCGACCTGCTAGCCACACTTCTCCTGATGCAGCCCAGGATCTGATTGGCCTTGCAGGCTGCAAGTGCACACTGAGGGCTCATGTTGAGCTTTTTGTCCACCAGCACCCCCAAGTCTCTCTCCCCAGGGCTACTTTCCAGCCAGTCACTGCCCAGCCTGGATTTGTGCCTGGGATTGCCTCGACCCAGATGCAGGACCCTGCACTTGCTCTTATTGAACTTCATGAGGTTGGCTTGTGCCCACCTCTCCAGCCTGTCAAGGTCCCTCTGGATGGCCTCCCTTCCCTCCAGTGTGTCTGCTGCACCACACAGCTTCTTTCTTTTTGATCTACGCTTAGTAGTGGAACAGGCCTTAGATACTTTTTTCTCCCAGCTCAGAGCATATAACAAATACACATTATTTATCAGCAGTAGCCCGATTACACGCATCAAATAAATCACCTTTGGATCCCAGCCATCACTTAAAATTACTCTTTCACCTACTGGAATCTTAAACTCCCTTATCTCAATTGGCAGAGTGGTCGAAGTTATATTTCCGTATCTACTAAGCCGAAAGAACCCCAGACAGCGGTCATAGAGAAGCTGAATTTTATACTTAAACCATAAATGAAATTTATGCATTAGATATTTCCCTATTTGATCAAGAAGTAAACCTAAACAATATTTGTAGATCAGGACCCTAAAAATTAAAAAAAACAGATGGTCTAAAATCCAAAACACTTTCATGTTTGCTCCTTTGACTCAAGCAAGCAATAAATCAAGCTAATTATTCACAGGCCCCATGTTGGGCGCTGAAATTGTGGTAGGTTGAGAGAAGGCCCAGCTTTCCCTCCCCCACAAAGAAGGGAAAAAAACCCACGGCTGGCCCAGTCAGAGAAACAAAAGAAAATGCTGTATTTACAAGCAATATGGAATGAAGGTTGTATATAGTTTCATAGTTTCGTAGTTTCATAGTTTCATTCAGGGTTGGAAGGGACCACAAGGATCATCTAATTCCAACCCCCCTGCCATGGGCAGGGAAACCCCACACTAGATCAGGCTGGACAGAGCCTCATCCAGCCTGCTCTTAAACACCCCCAGGGACGGGGCCTCGACCACCTCCCTGGACAACCCATTCCAGGGTCTCACCACTCTCATGGTGAAGAACCTCCTCCTCACATCTAGCCTGAATCTCCCCACCTCCAGCTTCATTCCATTCCCCCTAGTCCTATCACTACCTGACATCCTGAGAAGTCCTTCCCCAGCCTTCCTGTAGGCCCCCTTCAGATACTGGAAGGCCACAAAGAGGTCACCTCGGAGCCTTCTCTTCTGCAGACTGAACAGCCCAAACTCCTTCAGTCTGTCCTCATAGGAGAGGTGCTCCAGCCCTCTGATCATCCTCGTGGCCCTTCTCTGGACACGTTCCAGCACCTCCACATCCCTCTTGTAATAGGGACTCCAGAACTGGACACAGTACTCCAGATGGGGTCTTACCAGGGCTGAGTAGAGGGGGAGGATCACCTCCCTCGACCTGCTAGCCACACTTCTCCTGATGCAGCCCAGGATCTGATTGGCCTTGCGGGCTGCAAGTGCACATTGAGAGCTCATGTTGAGCTTTTTGTCCACCAGTACCCCAAGTCTCTCTCCTCAGGGCTACTTTCCAGCCAGTCACTGCCCAACCTGTATTTGTGCCTGGGATTGCCTCGACCCAGATGCAGGACCCTGCACTTACTCTTATTGAACTTCATGAGGTTGGCTTGTGCCCACCTCTCCAGCCTGTCAAGGTCCCTCTGGATGGCCTCCTTCCTCCAGCGTGTCTGCTGCACCACACAGCTTGGTGTCATCAGCAAACTTGCTGAGGGTGCACTCAATGCCACTGTCCATGGCACCCACAAAGATGTTGAACAAGACAGGTCCCAGGACTGATCCCTGAGGGACTCCGCTTGTCACTGGCCTCCACTGGGACATGGACCCATTGACAGCCACTCTTTGGGTGCGGCCATCAAGCCAGTTCCTTATCCATCTAGTGGTCCACCCATCAAACCCATGTGTCACCAGTTTGGAGACCAGGATGTGGTGCGGGACAGTGTCGAAGGCTTTGCTCAGGTCTAGGTAAATGACATCAGTTGCTCGCCCCTCATCTATTAATGTTGTCACCTGCTCATAGAAGGCCACCAGGTTGGTCAGGCAGGATCTGCCCTTGGCAAAGCCATGCTGACTGTTCCCAATCACCTCCTCACTATTCTTTTGAGCGAGTAGTGACTCCAGGAGGATCTGCTCCATGATCTTTCCAGGCACAGAGGTGAGACTGACTGGCCTGTAGTTCCCTGGCTCCTCCTTCTTACCCTTTTTGAAGATGGGGGCAATGTTTCCCCTTTTCCAGTCTGTGGGGACTTCACCAGATTGCCATGACTTTTGAAATATAATAGAGAGGGGTTTAGCAACCTCATCTGCCAGTTCTCTCAGCACCCGTGGGTGTATCCCGTCGGGTCCCATGGACTTGAACACTTTCAGGTTCTTCAGATGATCACGAACCTGATCTGCACTTACAATGGGCAGTTCTTCCTCCCCGTCCCTGGCTTTGACTTCCATAACATCAGGAGTGTTATATACACAATATATACAGTATTTACAATATATATACAGAAATATACAGCAAAGAATAATATAGGAACAAAGCTCCCTCCTCCAGACAGAGGAGGGTTCCCCCCCTGTACCCCCCTCTCTCCCCCTGCCCCCCTCTTTTCCCAAAAAGAGTTAGAGAGAGAAAAGGCAGTTATTAAGGAAGAAAATTCTTATTAGGCCTCCAAGCGCATACAGGATTAGTGCTTATCTGGTATTCAAGGACAAAACTCTGGCTAGTTGCTCAGAAGCAGACATGCTGGAAAGGGAGAACAGAGAGGAACTGAGAAAAAATTCCAATTGAACTAAAATTTAAATTGCGTTCTACCAATCTACCAATGAAATTCATTTAGAATATCATGTTTTCATTTTTATTCCAAAACATTCAGCCAGAGTGTTCCAGCAAATGTCCCTTTCTTAAAGGCACAGCCTAAAACCATCACACAGATGTGTATAAGCTTTGTGGCATCAGCTCAACAAGATTTAAATGTACTTACAGGAAGAAAAGTCTTTGCTACTATGTTATTTGCAATACAATTTTGGAGCAAAAGATGGGTTTTAAAGAATTCCTAATGCTTTATTCTGCTGCCAAATATGTTCAGCTTTTCACAATGTTGAAACAGGCATTTCTACAGTGGCAGTTCCTCTAGGGTGATAAATCCCAGTTTATGCTCCATAGACAGAAGGTCTCCATGATGATTCTGCATGTGTCATAGACCAGGATTCAAAAAAATCCCATGCAAGAAAAGCCTAAAGACATATGTGGTATTTGTCCTGATTCCCTTACATTCTCTCTAATTAAAGAACAGGCATTCTTTCGTTAAACATCATCTATTAGCATTTTTGCTCCCATGCTTGACATGACCGATAGCTGTAACCACTTCAACAACACTTTGCAAGAAGCTCAAGTGTTGGACAGTATGATTGCTAAGCTGAGAATTTTATTTGCAGGTCTCTGAACTGTTGAAGTAACACTTTCTAATTCAAACAGAAATACATCAAAGAGCTGTGAGTACTATTGTTTTTCTTCTCTACAGCTAATCCCTGTGCTTCAGTGGTGCCTTTCTATTACACTGATTACAAAATACATTTTAAGTCAAACAAGATTAAAAAACGTAGCACTGTCTCCCAACCTAATTCCTGACAAATCTGTGATGCACCAGATGCTCCTTCCCTTGGGATGAGGTGATGCATGGCTCTCTTTATATTATCACTGCACAGACATGTTTACTTCACCTACCTTGGGGTAGAAGAAAAGACTGTTTAAGCTAAGTGTGCTTCCAAATGCATTTAGGAATGGGAAGATTAGCAGTCATATTTCTTACTTTCCCACCTTGTGGTGCCCTTATTCATATCTATTTTTCTTCAGTAGTGCTTTTGAGGAAGGAAGTTAGTGGGTATGTTAAGCCTTTCACTGTTAAACCATGAGATCTAATGCTCTTTCTGTGAGACTGTCAGGAGGTTCTTCCCTGTACACAAAAGAAGGGCAAGAGTTGGCAAATATCAAGACCTAAGATCAGAACAGAAATCTCAGCTTTTTCACCGTGATATTTATAAAGAAGTCAGGCAAGTATAATTTCAAAACAAACCCCAAATCCTCTCTAAGGCACCTTTTCAGTTCCAAGAGCAAGAAAGGATGATTATTTATAGACTTAATTCAATTAAAGTCTGAGAAGTTCCTTAACCACTGGTAAAGTAAAGCAGATCAGGAGCACCAGGGTATATTTTTTTGGAAATAAAAAAAAAATGGAAAGATAGAGATTGGTAGGGATGCCTGTTGCAGTTTGAGCTGGGTGCCCCCCTGCAATGTTTACTTCCTGTGTCCAGAAGTCCAGCCCAGAGGGGTGGACACAGGAAATTATGCAGTATTTCCTACCACAATCCTTTGCACCACTATAAGATCCAGTGCGGAGTCTAGCACTTTCCCTTTTCTTCCTCCTCCATCAGCCAGTAACTAGGGGAGATGTCTCCTGGCTTTGGGCCTGGTTAGGCCCAAGGCCACGGGGGGATGGGCAGTCTCAGATCCGGCCAGCTGAGACTAGCTTAGCAATGGGAGGGGGAAGAAGGAGCCCTGGGGGTCTTGGGTGTACCCTCAGGTGGGGATGGGATCTCTCTGGGTCTGTTTTGGGACCTTTCTTTGTCACTGTGCTTTTGGCTTTCTGCAAAAGTTCACTGCTTTCTATTTAAACTTTCCATCACCTTTGCAATCCATTTGTCTGAGTGTTTATTGTTACCAGGGGTGGGGAAGGGGGCTGCCTCAACCCAGCACAATGCCATATAGCATTCTTCAGCTCATGGTCTAATTAATATTTCAGGAAGCATGACATGTGTGATCTATGGGCCTGGTCCTGCACCCTTCAATATTACTGCCACATTTCTAATGATTTCATTAGGAGCAGGACCAAGCCTGCTTTCAGAATTAGGTACTTTCAGTGTTTCAGAGGTGTGAAGAAGAATTGCCAGGAAAATTGTGAGTCAAGAGGTAAATCTATATGAACAGTAAGTGGAATCCAGTTTGGGTCTCTGTCTCTGTTTTTGTGGGAGGCAGGTGTCAGCATTTGCTCCTGTGTCTGTAGGCACATAGATAAAGACAGAGACATAATGTACAAGCAGTGATTTGCTCTTTCTGCCTGCAGACAGTGTGGGCTACCTTTGTTCACACTCCAGCCCTGCCTGTTGAGGCTGAGAACAACGTTGGTGCAGCAGCTCTGCAGGATGATTACCAATGACTGCATAAAGAACAAATCCTCACTGTGGATGGCCCAAAGCTATTTGTGTGACCTGCCAGGATGATCTTTAATATTTTTTTGCTGACTGTGAACTAAGTAGACACCACAAACCAAGTGGAGATCTGTTCAACTAATCTACCTGTTACAGCTCCACAGTTTGGAGCTTTTCCTGTAAAAACCTGGGCCTGAACATCACTAAGTGGACTCATCATAGAGACAAGCTTTTTTACCTTGTCATTAGATAGGAACAAAAAAAAATGCAGCAAAATTTTCTTCTCTGCAGACTAATCCACAACCTAAGGCTTTAGTCAGTCAACACTGATAATAGGAAAAATATTTAGTAATGGGAACAATGTTTACTAAGACTTTAAGCCACGTCATGTTTATTTTCAGTAAAATAATCTTTAAGATAAATTATATAGCCTGTTACGGTATTATTGAAACCACTCAATGCAGGTCAAAATGGCAGTACTGAACTCTCCTCTTTCTTGGGTAACTCTTCACCCTTTTCCTTTTTAACTATGTATTTTACATGTTTTATGTTACAACTGAAAGAATCCCTTTGTTTTAAGGGAATGTCTATTTTATACTTGGAAGGAAAAAAATTACTAAAGTGATATACTTCTTTTTGTGCTGAATGCCCTTTTCTGATTTAATTTCAGGTCCTAAACTCAATCTAGAAACTGTTCCCTGGGCCTTTGCTGAAGAGTGGCTGAAAATTCAAGATTCCCTGAATCAGCAGCAGTGCAAGGGTTCTTCAGTTAATTTAGTTAACATAATTGTTTCAGAAAAGGTCATGAAATGTGTGTCTGGAACATTAGATCAAGTCCAAACCTAAATGAATTTATATGTACCAATACTAGTGAACAACAACAAAAAAAAAAAGTCAGTCTCGACTCAGACTGAGGGGGAATATAAGCAGATAGGTAGGTGTCATAAGCAAGAGGTAGGTGTCCAGGCATCTAGCTGCAGACAGTGCTGGAGCCTGGCACTTGAGATGCAGGGTAGAGGGGACGACTCCTGCTTTAGGTGTGAGCAGATCGACTGTCTGCTTAGCCTGGTGGCTGGACTGAAGGACAAGGTTGCTAGATTTAGAGATGTATGCAATTGCAGAAGGGTGATGAACCTGAGTAACCAGGCTCTGCAGGCCCCCCCAGCAGAGGCCAGTTATCCAAAAAGAAGAGGGGAATGGATGCAGGTTCCTATCAAAAGATGCAAGGTTAAACCTCCTTGCCCCCCCTCACCCCCCCCACTGCCCTTGGAAAACAAGTACGGGGCATTGGAGGTTGAGGGTGAGGTGATTCTGATAGTGAAGGGCACACCATCTGGGGTTTTCCCTGTGGCAAAACAGCCTAAGGTGAAACAACTGAAGGTGAAACAACCTAAGGTGAAACAGCCTAAGCTTAAACAGCCTTCCCCCGGCATCAGGACTTGCTCCCTTAAAAAAAAGAGGAGGGTAATTGTTATTGGCGATTCCCTCCTGAGGGGAACAGAGGGCCCCATATGTCGGCCAGACCCTACTCACAAGGAGGTTTGTTCCCTTCCAGGAGTCATGGTTGGAGATGTTACCAGAAGACTGCCTGGTATGGTGCAGCCCTCTGACTATTATCCCTTGATAGTTGTGCAGTTAGGGAATGATGATGTTGCAACCAGAACTCCCAGGGCTATCAAAGATGACTTCAGGGCCCTGAGAGATCTGGTTGAGGGATCAGGGACACAAATAATTTTTTCGTCTATACCCTTAGTTGCAGGTGGGAATATCATAATGAACAGGTCAGCAGCTGAAGTCAACAAGTGGCTTAGAGGCTGGTGCAGGCAAAAGAATTTTGGTTTTTTTGATCTTGAAAAACTTTCTGCTGCACCAGGCCAGCTGGCAACAGATGGAGCACATCTGTCCCAAAGGAGGGGTAAGATCAGAGTGTACGAGAATGGCCTATCCCTCAAAGGGAAAAAGATCCTGGGGAGGGAATTGGCAGGTCTCATAGATAGGGCTTTAAACTAGTTTCGAAGGGGGAAGGGGTTGAAACCAGTCCCCCCAGGCTGGTGTCTGGGGGTGATAAGCCAGAGCCAGAGGTGAAACCAGCAGCCCGGATGAAGTGCATGTACACTAATGCACGAAGCATGGGTAACAAACAAGAGGAGCTGGAAGCCTTGCTGCAGCAGGAAAGTTATAGTTTCATAGTTTCATTCAGGGTTGGAAGGGACCACAAGGATCATCTAGTTCCAACCCCCCTGCCATGGGCAGGGACACCCCACACTAGATCAGGCTGGACAGAGCCTCATCCAGCCTGCTCTTAAACACCCCCAGGGACGGGGCCTCGACCACCTCCCTGGACAACCCATTCCAGGGTCTCACCACTCTCATGGTGAAGAACCTCCTCCTCACATCCAGCCTGAATCTCCCCACCTCCAGCTTCATTCCATTCCCCCTAGTCCTATCACTACCTGAGATCCTGAGCAGTCCTTCCCCAGCCTTCCTGTAGGCCCTCTTCAGATACTGGAAGGCCACAATGAGGTCACCTCGGAGCCTTCTCTTCTCCAGACTGAACAGCCCCAACTCCTTCAGTCTGTCCTCATAGGAGAGGTGCTCCAGCCCTCTGATCATCCTTGTGGCCCTTCCCTGGACACCTTCCAGCACCTCCACATCCCTCTTGCAATAGGGGCTCCAGAACTGGACACAGTACTCCAGGTGGGGTCTCACCAGGGCTGAGTAGAGGGGGAGGATCACCTCCCTCGACCTGCTAGCCACACTTCTCCTGATGCAGCCCAGGATCTGATTGGCCTTGCAGGCTGCAAGTGCACACTGAGGGCTCATGTTGAGCTTTTTGTCCACCAGCACCCCCAAGTCTCTCTCCTCAGGGCTGCTTTCCAGCCAGTCACTGCCCAGCCTGGATTTGTGCCTGGGATTGCCTCGACCCAGATGCAGGACCCTGCACTTGCTCTTATTGAACTTCATGAGGTTGGCTTGTGGCCACCTCTCCAGCCTGTCCAGGTCCCTCTGGATGGCCTCCCTTCCCTCATTGAATTCAGGTGGAAAAGGCCTTTGAGGTCATCCAGTCCAACCATCATCTAACTCTGCCTAGTCTGGACCTAAACCACGTCTCTCAGTATCACATCTCTGGATCTCTTAAACCCCTCCAGAGATATTTTCTAACTCCTCCTTTCTAAACACCAACGATCTTTTAAGCACCGCATGAGCCGTGGAGGCGGAGCCGCACCGACCCGAGTCGAGCCGAACGAAGCCGAGCCAGAAGGAGCCGAGCGCAGCCGGAAAGAGCAGAGCTGAGCCGAGGCGCCGCGTCCTGCCGCCGCCGATCTCGGGTGAGGGCTCCGCTGTCCAGCCCGGGGGACACACGCTGCAGAGGATCTCCCCGAGACTCGGCGCCTGGCAGGATTCTCAGCGGCCGCGGGTGCCTGCGAGCCGCCGCTCGTGCAGAGGGGAAGGAGAACCTCTCACATACGCTGAGAGAGCTTCGTTCTTTTTCTCTCTTACAGAAAGGATTCTGCAAATCGATTGATCAGATCTGAGACACGGTTTAGAAAGACATGTTAATAACGGACTTGGAAGTTGCTTCGTAGCTTCCTTTTGGTTTAAATAGAAAAATAAAACGTCTGCGCGTCCGGTGTTCCACAGTCAGCCTAAGCAGCTCGGAGGCTGCGGATAAGCGAAACTAGAGAGCTAAGCCTAAACGATCTGAGATTTGTGAGAAGGTTTCTAAACTGCCCATAAACGATAGTTGTAGCAAGGATTTAAAACCTTGACCCTACCCTGTAAACGTCTCTCTCTCTCAGACGGGGAAACCCTTTCAAAAGCCTCCATTTCTCCTTGTCCTCTTCTTCCCTCCCTGTTTGGGGCCGATTGTTATGATGTAGTTGCCATCACAGAGACGTGGTGGGATGACTCACATGACTGGAGTGCTGCAATTGATGGCTACAGGCTCTTCAGGAGAGACAGGCAAGGAAGAAGGGGTGGAGGGGTGGCCCTTTACATCAGGGAGGCACTAGATGCCATTGAGATGGAGATTAGGGACGATTGGGTTGAGTGCCTGTGGGTAAGAATTAGAGGGAAGGCCAACAGGGCTGACATCCTGGTTGGAGTCTGTTATAGACCACCCAACCAGGAGGAGGATGTTGATGAGTCATTCTATAGGCAGCTTAGGGCTGTCTCAAGATCGCCTGACCTTGTTCTCATGGGTGACTTCAACTTGCCTGATATCTACTGGGATCTTAACATAGCAGAGAAGTGGCAATCTAGGCGGTTCTTAGAATGCATGGGGGACAGCTTCTTATCCCAGGTGCTGCGAGAACCTAACAGGGGCAAGGCTATGCTTGACCTCCTCTTCACCAATAGGGAAGGGTTGGTGGGGGATGTGGTGGTCGGAGGGTGCTTAGGGGCCAGTGACCACGAGATAATTGAATTCTCATTATTTGGTCAAGCTAAGAGGGGTAGCAAGAAGACCTCCACTCTGGATTTCCGGAGGGCGGACTTCAGGCTACTCAAGGAACTAATTCAGAGGGTTCCTTGGGATAAAGCCCTTAAAAACAAAGGGGTCCAGGAGAGCTGGTCCTACATCAAGGAAGAACTGTTGAAGGCTCAGGGACTGGCTGTGCCAATGTGCCGGAAGATGAGCCGCCGGGGCAGACGGCCAGCCTGGATGGTTAAAGAACTTTTAAAGGAACTAAGGGAAAAAAAGAAGGTGTATCACCTTTGGAAGAGAGGGGAGGCAATCCGTGAAAAATTTAAGGATGTTGCTAGGTCTTGCCGGAAGAAAATTAGGGAGGCAAAAGCGCAGTTGGAGCTTAGTCTGGCCTCTGCTGTGAAGGACAACAAAAAGTCCTTCTATAAATACATTAATAGCAAGAGGAAGGGCAGAGACAACCTCCACTCCTTGGTGGACACGAAGGGGAATGTTGTGATAAGGGATGAGGAAAAGGCAGAGATACTTAACACCTTCTTTGCCTCAATTTTTACTAGCAGGACAGAATGTCGTCCAGACAGCTGGCCTGCAGAGCTGGCAGAAGGAGCCAGGGAGCAGCATAGTTTTCCACTGTTCCAAAATAGGGTAGTTGGTGATCTGCTCAGCCGCCTGGATCCCCACAAGTCCATGGGACCAGATGGGATCCATCCTAGGGTTCTGAGGGAGCTGTCAGAGGAGCTGGCCAAGCCGCTCTCCATCATTTTTCAGCAGTCCTGGCTCACTGGCGAGGTCCCAGAGGACTGGAAGCTGGCCAACGTGGTGCCCATCCATAAGAAGGGCTGGTTGGATGAGCCAGGGAATTACAAGCCTGTCAGCCTGACCTCAGTACCAGGCAAGATCATGGAACAGGTCATCCTGAGTGCATTAACACAGCACTTAGAGGATGACCAAGGGATCAGGCTCAGCCAACATGGATTTAGGAAGGGCAGGTCCTGCCTGACCAACCTGATCTCCTTCTATGAGCAGGTGACCCGCCTGGTGGATGTGGGGAGGCCTGTGGATGTAGTTTACCTGGACTTCAGCAAGGCCTTTGACACCATCCCCCATAGCAAACTCCTGGCCAAGCTGTCAGCCCATGGCTTGGACAGCAGCACTCTGAGCTGGGTTAGGAACTGGCTGGATGGCCGAACCCAGAGAGTGGTGGCGAATGGTGCCACATCCAGCTGGCGGCCAGTCAGTAGTGGAGTCCCCCAGGGATCAGTGCTGGGCCCTGTGCTCTTTAACATCTTTATTGATGATCTGGATGAGGGCATTGAGTCTATCATCAGTAAATTTGCTGACGACACCAATCTGGGGGCAGGAGTTGATCTGCTGGAGAGTAGAGAGACTTTGCAGAGAGACCTCGACAGGCTGGACAGATGGGCAGAGTCCAACGGCATGAGATTTAACACAGCCAAGTGCCGGGTTCTGCACATTGACCACAACAACCCCATGCAGTGCTACAGGCTGGGGTCAGAGGGGCTGGAGAGCAGCCAGGCAGAGAGGGACCTGGGGGTGCTGGTTGATGGTAAGATGAACATGAGCCTGCAGTGTGCCCAGGTGGCCAGGAGGGCCAATGGCATCCTGGCCTGCATTAAGAACAGTGTGGCCAGCAGGAGCAGGAAGGTCATTCTGCCCCTGTACACTGCACTGGTTAGGCCACACCTCGAGTACTGTGTCCATTTCTGGGCCCCTCAGTTTAGGAAGGATGTTGACTTGCTGGAACGAGTCCAGAGAAGGGCAACGAAGTTAGTGAGGGGCTTGGAACACAAGCCCTATGAGGAGAGACTGAGGGAGCTGGGGCTGCTTAACCTGGAAAGGAGGAGACTCAGGGGTGACCTCATTACTCTCTACAACTACCTGAAGGGGCGTTGTAAACAGGCAGAGGTTGGTCTCTTCTCCCAGGCAGCCAGCACCAGAACAAGAGGACACAGTCTCAGGCTGCGCCAGGGGAAGTTCAGGCTGGAGGTCAGGAGGAAGTTTTACACAGAGAGAGTGATTGCCCATTGGAATGGACTGCCCGGGGAGGTGGTGGAGTCGCCATCACTGGAGGTGTTCAGGAGGAGACTTGACAGGGTGCTTGGTTACATGGGTTCGTTAATTAGGTGGTGTTGGGTGATAGGTTTGACGCGATGATCTTGAAGGTCTCTTCCAACCTGGTTTATTCTATTCTATTCTATTCTAAAGCAACAAAACAAAGCAAAAAACCCCAAACAAACAAACCACACAACCCAACAAAACCAAAACATGTAGTAATGACATTTTTCCAGGGCTAAATATAAAATGGATCACTGGGAATCAGCAAAAAAGGGAGGAAAAAAAAGACTAATTATACTCTATAGAAAGAAATGTTAAAATGCAATATAAATTAGTGTGTGGCATGGAATAATATAGTCACAGGAAGTTAGAATGGGAGAGAAACTAAAGCAAGCAATGTTTTTACATTGCTGTTCTGTATTCTTAGTATATTCTTCCTTAACATATGTGTTAACACTAAGTATAATGCAACATGGTGCCAAATGCTTCAGAGTTGATATGGACTGTGAGTAGGCTCTGTATGTAAATGTATCATTGCAAGGGTATGTGAGAACAAACCACTCCGCCTACACAGAGAGGTGTAGATGCATATACTCCACATAGGACTTGATGCTAGCATAATTCTCATCTATAATCATTAAAAATTGTCAGACCTGATTTCAAATGGATTTATCCATCCTTTCTGAATTGTTAGTGAATACCTAAGTAAAGGTATTGAAAATGTTTGTATAGCCTGTCTAAGATGATTCTGTAGAATGCTAACACATGATTTAAAGCTGCTCTGTATAAAATGGTTGGGGGAGTATAGCACAGATTTTGAATAAACATTCAGATTCTCTGATGACACAGTGGTAGGAAGGGATGGATTGCACTAAAGGTTAAACAAGTGTATTTCAATTGGAAAAAAACCAGCAATTAGAAAACACTTTCCTTAACATTATTGAAAATGTGTGTCTGCCTGCCTTTTAATTATAGTGTGTGGAGACATTATGCTGAATCACCCAACTTGGTATGTTATAGAGAGCATATTGTCATCATCTCCCTCCACGGACTCCATCTCTCACCTGATAAGAGAGAACGAAAACAAGAGCTATGATCTGGGTCTGATTCATTAAAAAAATCACAGGCAGGCAATGCATTATAGATTTTCTAATCATTAGCCTAAGTAAATAGTAGATTGCACACCAAAACAAATAAGCCTTACATCAGATGATTTGTCTCAAGCTTAAGTAAATCACTCGTAAATTACAGTCAACCAAAACTCTGTCCCCATTGTGGAAGAGACGTAACTCTGTGCCTCTTGTATAAGAGGTTAAAATAGGATTTAATTTACTACTAATTCAGACATAGTTCATGGAAAACTGAATGGTTTTGCAATGTGACCTTCTGTGGACAAAGTCACAAAGAAACTTTTCTGTTTATGAAAGATAGCAAGTATGATGTTAAACTAGATTAAAAGCATTGATTTGGAGAGCATAATGTGATTGTGTTGTGTCTGTGCTGGAAGATGAATGGTGCTTATGGAAAAACGTTTCTGGTATTTTCACCAAAAAAGTAAGTGACTGACAATGATGGTGATGGGGTTTTTCTTTAGAGTTCTATTTCTTGCAGATCTGTTCTCCATATGTCTTTGAAGTCTCATCTTCCTATGCTCATGTTTGCTCATAGTCACCTCTAAAATTTCTATGGACATTAATTAGCTCCTACTAATATGTCTAGAGTTGTAAAATCATAGTAAGAAATGTGGCCTCTTTAATCTGCTTTATTTCTTAATAATGCAAAACTCTTAAACACACAGACAAATTCCAATGACCTCTAAGAAATATAAAAGGCATGTGCCAAAATTAAGGTAAAATGAGACTAAATCTGTAGATGACTAGAACTGAACAGCAGAAATAGCAAAGCACTACTTAAAACAATGGATAACTCCTTTTCATAACCCAGTGTATACCTTCCTGTGTGAAAATACAAGTGATATGGTGTTGGTCCTCTTGAAGAATTCCCGCTCTGTTCGGCGGGAAGCCCTCTCGGGACAGCACCGAGACCAGCAACTGCCAGGGACCATCCGCTACTCTCCTTTTCGGGCTGCGGGAATCGCCAGCACCATGGAGATTCCTGCTCAGGCCACGAGGCTAGGAGGAGCTGTCTTTTCACGTGGCTGAGACTCATGATCCCAGAATAGGGAGTGGCTTATTTTAAAAGGGTTTGCCGCAGCTCACAGGGGCTCTGTTCAGTGGGAAGCCCATATTCTCTTGAATTCTTTTGTACTCTCTCGTGCTCTCACGCGCCGCCGCACTTTTTCTAATTTTTTTTTTTTTTGTGTGTAGTAGGTGCTGTGGCCAGGGACAGGCATGGTTGCAACTCGCAGCAAAAACTCCCTAAAAAAATCAGTGTCAACCCAGACTGAGGTAGAACACAAGCAGGTAGCTCTCCAGGCATCAGGTTTTAGAGTGCAGATCAGGTTCGTGATCATCTGAAGAACCTGAAAGTGTTCAAGTCCATGGGACCCGACGGGATACACCCACGGGTACTGAGAGAACTGGCAGATGAGGTTGCTAAACCCCTCTCTATTATATTTCAAAAGTCATGGCAATCTGGTGAAGTCCCCACAGACTGGAAAAGGGGAAACATTGCCCCCATCTTCAAAAAGGGTAAGAAGGAGGAACCAGGGAACTGAGCCATTTTGGCTCAGTAGCTGATCGGGACCGCTCGTCCGGAACCGCTCCGCTTAAGCTGTGAGTTTCTCGGGGTTTTTCTTTTGCTTTCCTTTCGAGGCTTCGCGGGTCGGGAGGACTGCTGGTAGGGGGAGGAGCCGGCAGGATCGTGCTCGCGAGAGACTGCACGGGTCACGGGAGCCTGATGTCAGCCACGGCAGTTTTAAAAGCCATTTTGGCTCAGTAGCTAGTCTAGCAGCTGGGTGACCAAAAAAAAAAAAAAAAAAATCCCAAACAGAAAACCCAAACCTTAAACGTTGCATCATGGTCGTCACTCGGACGAAGGGTAAAAAAGCAACATCTGTCCAGACAGAGCTGTTTTACCAACATGCTGGAGTCCAGGCTGTCAGCTGCAGAGAGTGCTTCAGCCTGGCACTTGGAATAGAGGGGGAGGGAGACACCTGTGTCCGGTGTGAGCAGGTGAATTTTCTCCTCAGCATGGTGGCAGAGCTGAAGGATGAAGTGACCGAGCTGAAGGAGGAGGTAGCTAGGCTAAGGACCATAAGGGAAAGTGAAAGGGAGTTAGACTTGTGGGAGAAGGCTCTGCAGATCTTCCCTGCTGAGGGAAGGGTTCCTGGAGGTGGAGAGGGATGGATACAGGTCCCTGCCAGGGGTGGCAAGAGAAATCCACCCCGACCCTCTCCTCCTCTTCCGCTGCCCTTGCATAATAAGTATGAGGCCCTGCAGGCTGAGGGCAGTAAGGATGAGAGGGCTGAGGCTGAGGAGCAGCCATCCAGAGGGGAGCCTAAGGCCAAGCGGACCCCACCAGCTGTAACGACCAGCTCTGGGGGGAAGCCTAAGCCCAAGCGGTCCCCACCAGCTATAAGGACCAGCTCCACAAAGAAAAGGAGAAGGGTTATAGTTGTAGGGGACTCTCTCCTGGGGGGTACTGAGGGACCCATATGTCCCTCGCACAGGGAGGTCTGCTCCCTACCAGGGGCAGGGGTTAGGGACATTGCGAAGAGAATCCCTAAATTAATCCAGCCCACTGACTATTACCCTCTGATGGTAATACAGGCTGGGAGTGATGAGATTGACAGGAAGGGCACCAGGGCAATTAAGAAGGAATTCAGGGCCCTTGGACAATTGATTGATGGGGCAGGAGCTCAAGTGGTGTTCTGCTCAGTTCCCTCAGTGGCAGGGGTGTACACTGAGAGGAATGGGAGAACCCATACCATCAACAATTGGCTCAGGGGATGGTGCCAGAGGCAGAACTTTGGGTTCTATGACCATGGGGCAACTTTCACTGCACCTGACCTGCTGGGTCCTGATGGGGTGCATCTATCTAGAAGGGGTAAGAGAGTCCTGGCACTGGAGTTGGCAGGGCTCATTAGGAGGGCTTTAAACTAGCTCTGAAGGGGGTGGGTGAGGCAATCGGTCCCTCTGCAGAGGTAAGAGTAGGGCGCAAGGTAGGGTCAGTTGAGAAGTCAGGAACCCAGCTGCGATGCGTGTACACCAATGCACGCAGCCTGGGCAACAAGCAAGAGGAGTTGGAGGTCCTAATCCATCAGGGCGACTATGATGTAGTCGCCATCTCAGAAACTTGGTGGGACAGCACCCACGATTGGAGTGCTACAATGGGGGGTTACAAGCTCTTTAGGAGAGACAGGCGAGGGAGAAGAGGAGGAGGGGTGGCTCTGTATATTAGAGAGTCAATCTCTGCCACACAACTTGAGGTGGAAGATGAGGTAGTTGAGAGCCTGTGGGTCAAAATCAGAGGACAACCTAACAAGTCTGACATCCTGATTGGAATCTGTTACAGACCACCCAACCAGGTTGAGTTGTTCTACAAGCAACTGGAGGCTGTCTCAAGATCATCAGATCTTGTCCTTGTTGGTGACTTCAACCTCCCAGATATCTGCTGGGAACTTCATTCAGCAGGGAGGAGGCAGTCCAGAAGATTCCTGGAGCGAATGGAGGACTGCTTCCTGACACAGCTGTTAAGCGAGCCTACCAGGGGACAGGCTCTGCTTGACCTGCTGTTCTGCAATAGGGAAGGGCTGGTGGGAGACGTGATCGTGGGAGGCTGCCTAGGGTGCAGTGACCACGAGATAGTGAAGTTTTCAATATGCAGGGAGATAGGGAGGAGCACCAACAGAACCTTCACCTTGGACTTCCGAAGGGCGAACTTCAGCCTATTTAAGAAACTTGTCTGCAAAGTCCCCTGGGTACCAGCCCTCATGAACCAAGGGGTTCAGGAGGGTTGGCCCTACTTCAAACAGGAGGTCTTGAAGGCACAGGAATTGGCAGTTCCCACGTGCCGGAAGGCAAACCGGCGGGGAAGGCAACCGGCCTGGATGAGCAAGCAGCTCCTGGAGGATTTAAGGGGGAAGAGGAGGCTGTATCACCTTTGGAAGGAGGGGAAGGCTTCTCGAGGTATGTTCAAGGAAGCTGTTAGATTATGTAGGAATAAAATTAGGGAGGCAAAGGCCCAGCTGGAACTGAAGCTGGCCACCTCTGTCAAAGACAATAAAAAGCATTTTTATAAATATATTAACAATAAGAAGAGGGGCAGGAAGAACCTGCACTCCCTAGTGGACCTGGAGGGGAACACGGTGACTGAGGATGAGGAGAAAAGCTGAGGTCCTGAACAACTTTTTGCCACAATTTTTAACAGCAAGGCAGGAGGAGTTCAGGACGAGTGGCCTCCGGAGCTGGGCGATGGGGTCGGGAGCAGTGTAATGCCCCGGAAATCCATGAGGAGTTAGTTCGGGACCTGCTGAGCCACTTGGATATTCACAAGTCCATGGGACCGGATGGGATCCATCCTAGGGTGCTGAGAGAGTTGGCAGATGTGCTAGCTAGGCCACTCTCCATCATTTTCCTCCAGTCCTGGCTCACCGGTGAGGTCCCAGATGACTGGAAACTGGCTAACGTGGTCCCCATCCACAAGAAGGGTCGGATGGAGGAACCTGGAAACTACAGGCCGGTCAGCCTGACCTCAGTGCCAGGGAAAGTGATGGAGCAGATTATCCTGGCGGCAATAACTGCGCACCTGAAGGATGGCCAAGGGCTCAGGTCCAGCCAACATGGATTCAGGAAGGGCAGATCCTGCCTCTCCAACCTGATCTCTTTCTATGATCAGGTGACCCGCCTGGTGGATGTGGGGAGGCCTGTGGATGTGGTCTACCTAGACTTCAGCAAGGCCTTTGACACCGTCCCCCACAGCAAACTGCTGACTAAGCTGTCAGCCCGTGGATTGGATCATTACACTCTGTGCTGGGTTAGGAACTGGCTGGAGGGCCGAGCCCAGAGAGTGGTAGTGAACGGTGCCACATCCAGCTGGAGGCCAGTCACCAGTGGTGTCCCCCAGGGATCAGTGCTGGGCCCTGTCCTCTTCAACATATTCGTTGATGATCTGGATGAAGGGGTAGAGTCAGTCATCAGCAAGTTTGCAGATGACACAAAGTTAGGGGCAGATGTTAGTCAGTTAGAGGGTAGAAAGGCTCTGCAGAAGGACTTCGACCGACTGGACAGATGGGCAGAGTCCAATGGGATGGCATTCAACAAGTCCAAGTGCCGAGTGCTGCACTTAGGCTACGGCAATCCCATGCAGAGCTATAGGCTGGGGTCGGAGTGGCTGGAGAGCTCCCAAACAGAGAGGGACCTGGGTGTGCTGATCGACAGCCACCTGAATATGAGCCGGCAGTGTGCCCAGGTGGCCAGGAGGGCCAATAGCATCCTGGCCTGCATTAGGAATAGTGTGGCCTGCAGGAGCAGGGAGGTCATAGTGCCCCTGTACTCTGCTTTGGTTAGGCCGCACCTTGAGTACTGTGTCCAGTTCTGGGCCCCTCAGTTTAAGAAGGACATCGAAACACTTGAGCATGTCCAGGGAAGGGCAACAAGGCTGGTGAGAGGCCTTGAACACAAGCCCTATGAGGAGAGGCTGAGGGAGCTGGGATTGTTTAGCCTGGAGAAGAGGAGGCTCAGGGGTGACCTGATTGCCCTCTATAACTACCTGAAGGGTGGTTGTAGCCAGGAGGGGGTTGGTCTCTTCTCCCAGGCAACCAGCACCAGAACAAGGGGACACAGTCTCAAGCTGTGCCAGGGGAGGTTCAGACTCGAGGTGAGGAGGAAGTTCTTCACCGAGCGAGTCATTCGTCATTGGAACGGGTTGCCCAGGGAGGTGGTTGAGTCATCGACCCTGGAGGCGTTCAAGGGGAGATTGGACGTGTCACTTGGTGCCATGGTCTAGTCATGGGGTCTGTGTTGATAGGTTGGACTCGATGATCCCCGAGGTCCTTTCCAACCTAAGTGATACTGTGATTATGTGATACTGTGAACCACAGGCCAGTCAGTCTCACCTCTGTGCCTGGAAAGATCATGGAGCAGATCCTCCTGGAGTCACTACTTGCTCAAAAGAATACTGAAGAGTTGATTGGGAGCAGTCAGCATGGCTTTGCCAAGGGCAAATCCTGCCTGACCAACCTGGTGGCCTTCTATGAGCAGGTGACAAAATTAATAGATGAGGGGCGAGCAACTGATGTCATTTACCTGGACCTGAGCAAAGCCTTCGACACTGTCCCGCACCACATCCTGGTCTCCAAACTGGTGACACATGGGTTTGATGGGTGGACCACTAGATGGATAAGGAACTGGCTTGATGGCCGCACCCAAAGAGTGGTTGTCAATGGCTCCATGTCCCAGTGGAGGCCAGTGACAAGCGGAGTCCCTCAGGGATCAGTCCTGGGACCAGTCTTATTCAACATCTTTGTGGGTGACATGGACAGTGGCATTGAGTGCACCCTCAGCAAGTTTGCTGATGACACCAAGCTGTGTGGTGCAGCAGACACGCTGGAGGGAAGGGAGGCCATCCAGAGGGACCTTGACAGGCTGGAGAGGTGGGCACAAGCCAACCTCATGAAGTTCAATAAGAGCAAGTGCAGGGTCCTGCATCTGGGTCGAGGCAATCCCAGGCACAAATACAGGTTGGGCAGTGACTGGCTGGAAAGTAGCCCTGGGGAGAGAGACTTGGGGGTGCTGGTGGACAAAAAGCTCAACATGAGCTCTCAATGTGCACTTGCAGCCTGCAAGGCCAATCAGATCCTGGGCTGCATCAGGAGAAATGTGGCTAGCAGGTCGAGGGAGGTGATCCTCCCCCTCTACTCAGCCCTGGTGAGACCCCACCTGGAGTACTGTGTCCAGTTCTGGAGCCCCTATTACAAGAGGGATGTGGAGGTGCTGGAACGTGTCCAGAGAAGGGCCACAAGGATGATCAGAGGGCCGGTCGAGGCCCCCTCCCTGGGGGTGTTTAAGAGCAGGTTGGATGAGGCTCTGTCCAGCCTGATCTAGTGTAGGGTGTCCCTGCCCATGGCGGGGGGTTGGAACTAGATGGTCATTGTGGTCCCTTCCAATCCTGAATGAAACTATGAAACTATTGACTCCATCATCAGTAAGTTTGCTGACGACACCAAGCTGGGGGCAGGAGTTCATCTTCTGGAGAGTAGAGAGGCTCTGCAGTGGGACCTCAACAGACGGGACAGATGGGCAGAGTCCAAAACGGCATGAGATTTAACACATCTAATGGCATCCTGACCTGCATCAAGAACAGTGTGGCCGACAGGAGCAGGGAGGTTATTCTACCCCTGTACACTGCACTAGTTAGGCTGCACCTCGAGTACTATGTCCAGTTCTGGGCCCCTCATTTTAGGAAGGATGTTGACTTGCTGGAACGAGTCCAGAGAAGGGCAACAAAGTTGGTGAGGGGTTTGGAACACAAGCCCTATGAGGAAAGACTGAGGGAGCTGGGATTGCTTAGCCTGGAGAAGATGAGACTCAGAGGTGACCTTATCACTCTCTACAACTACCTGAAGGGAGGTTGTGTACAGGTGGATGTTAGTCTCTTCTCCCAGGCAGCCAGTACCAGAACAAGAGGACACAGTCTCAGGCTGCGCCAGGGCAGGTTTAGGTTGGATTTTAGGAAGAAGTTTTGCACAGAGAGAGTGATTGTCCATTGGAATGGGCTGCCCAAGGAGGTTGTGGAGTCGCCATCATTGGAGGTTTTCAGGAGGAGACTTGATGGGGTGCTTGGTGCCATGTTTTGTTGTTTAGGTGGGTTGAATTGGTTGATGGGTTGAACGCGATGATCTTGAAGGTCTCTTCCAACCTGGTTTATTCTATTCTAATATCTTTTAGGTGAAGATTCTTAAATTTATATACAGCATGATTGTTTGAAAATTTTCCTCTTGAAATTGTATCACTTACCTAGTGGATTTGAGAGTTTCTTGTGTTTCTTGGGAGCTCCTTCATTGACTTGTCAATGTTCTACTTCAAAAATATACAGCTATTTTTTTGTGGGTTTGTACAGTGGAAGTGGTCTCTACAGTGCATAGGAGATGTATACTTGTACTACCCTGTTACTATTGCTTTAATTTGGAAGGAATCCATTACTTAATTACAGTACTTTTTTTTTTTTTTTTGAAGTCTGAAAGAGCATGACCATGCCTGTTGACTGTGGAATTTCCTAGCAACCATTGTGCATTGTTTTTTCCCTTATATTTTTTTACATACTCTCCCCAGTTTCCAGTAATCTGGAAAACATTCCTTTCTTGGAAACTAATGGTACCTCAAAGCATTAACTCTGCGCAGTGACACAGATGTTTCTCTTCTGGCTTCTATCAGTGAGATGCACATCACAGTGCAATTACAGTTAGGAAGTGGGGTGGAACTGGTCAGCTGCATCACAGAGGCTCACCAGCTCAAGGCACATTAGTTTGTTATCTTGCCTCTTCACATGATATAATCCTGATTTTGATGTTATAATATAGTGACCTTTAATTTTACTGACTACTGAGCTGTGGCCGTTTGAGTTAGCTGTGGTTTTATTTCCCTTTATAGGGGAGAGAATGCTAGGCCTTCTCTCTCAACCCACCACATGAGCACAGTTATGTAACTAGGATCAGCTAAACCAAACAGAATAAAAATATGAAGAGATGGAATCCAGACCTAGGAAAATACTATTACAGAAATATAAACTGTTGCTCACATACTTTACTAAATGATCAGTTTCATTACAGCATTAAAAATATTTTCCTTTAAAAGAGGTTCCAAGCATGATCTAGTTCCTTAGAGTCTTCTGTCACAACAAGGTAAGTTGTTATATCAGAAAGAAACACTAAATGGTCCATGAGTCCACGTGCAGGTGAGACCAGATGGGCAGACGCATGTATTAGTGCTTTGTTTCCCTTTTTAACTTTCCTTTAACTACTAGCAGGTATAATATGCTTTTAAGTAGAGCAGGCCCTGATTAGCTGAAAATAGCAAACGCTATTTAAAAAGATAGCCTTTCTAAGAGCAGGTAGTTTTGGAAGAAGTCCCAGAGCAGAGTGAGAAAGAGGTCTAGGCACAGCTGAGTAGCAAAAAAGAGGGTTCTGAAAACAGATAAGATTATTCTGAGCTGGGTCCTGGATTTTCTAGGGGTTGATTTTGTCCCTAAAAAGCTCAATACGCGATGAGGTCAAGAAGACTAGGACTGAGGAGAGAAAAAAGTATGAAAGCACTTCTAAGATCTAAGTGAGCATGTAAGAAGCCTCCTTTGAACAAGATAAACTGAGGAGAGCAGTGTGGCTTCACAGTGAAGGTAGCCCAACTCACCTAAGAGCAACCCATCCTGTCATCAGCAGGCTGCATGGTGTTTGCCCTGGTTTAGTTGTTCAGGTGGGTTGGATTGGTTGATGGGTTGGACGCGATGATCTTGAAGGTCTCTTCCAACCTGGTTTATTCTATTAAATTCTATTAAATTCTGTTAAATTCTATTAAATTATCTCCCATTCAAACTGGTTTTCATTTTCCAAAGTCTCAATGTTTCCAACTCTGATATCCTGAACTAAGACTTGCATTTTCTTCCTATTCTTTTACCCTTTTTTCAACTACTTGATATTTTTTTCCTTGATATGTGGTGTTTGTAGGTTGAAAGCCTTAAGGTAAGAATGACTGTAGCTTTACGTTTCAGCGGTAAGCTCCATCGGGAACACACCAAGACCAGGAGCCTTGGCAAAGCACGAACTGCTCCCTTTTCAACCTGCGGGACCCGCGCGGAATCTTGACACTCAGCTAGGATTGGTTCTCGCCATTTCTCCACATGCTTGGGATCGTTTGGGCTCCCTGCATGCCGGGGCACTGTAAAAGCCGGCGGCAGCTCGTGAGTGGTTCCGTTTCAGCCCGGGTTCTCGCTCGGACGCACGCACTGCCACACACAACTACCTGAAGGGTGTTTGTAGCCAGGAAGGGGTTGGCCTCTTCTCCCAGGCAACCAGCACCAGAACAAGAGGACACAGTCTCAAGCTGCGCCAGGGGAGGTTTAGACTCGAGGTGAGGAGGAAGTTCTTCACCGAGCAAGTAATTCATCATTGGAATGGGTTGCCCAGGGAGGTGGTTGAGTCATCGACCCTGGAGGCGTTCAAGGGGAGATTGGACGTGGCACTTGGTGCTATGGTCTAGTCATGGGGTCTGCGTTGATAGGTTGGACTCGATGATCCTCGAGGTCCTTTCCAACCTAAGTGATACTGTGATACTGTGATACTTTTTCTAAAACTTTCTCCAGTAGGTCCCGTGGGCAGGGCTAGCCATAGTGGCAACTCGCCGCAATAACTCCTTTAAAAAGTCAGTCTCGACTTAGACTGAGGGGGAATATAAGCAGGTAGGTAGGTGTTATAAGCAAGAGGTAGGTGTTCAGGCATCCAGCTGCAGACGGTTCTGGAGCCTGACACTTGAGATGCAGGGTAGTGGAGACAACACCTGCATAACATGTGAACAGATTGACTCTCTGCTTAGCCTGGTGGCCGGACTGAAGGATGAGGTTGCTAGATTTAGAGACGTAAGCAATTGTAGAAGGGTGACGAACCTGAGTAACCAGGCTCTGCAGGCCCCCCCAGCAGAGGCTGGTTATCCAAAAAGCAGAGAGGAATGGACGAAGGTTCCTCTCAAAAGACACAAAGTTAAACCTCCTTGCCTCCCCTCACCCCCCCACTGCGCTTCGAAAACAAGTACGGGACATTGGAGGCCGAGGGTGAGGTGATTCTGATAACAGAGGACACACCATCTGGGCTTTTCACTGTGGCAAAACAGCCTAAGGTTAAACAGCCTTCCCCCGGCATCAGGACTTGCTCCCTAAAAAAAAAGAGGAGGGTAATTGTTATTGGCGATTCCCTCCTGAGGGGAACAGAGGGCCCCATATGTCGGCCAGACCCTACTCACAGGGAGGTTTGTTGCCTTCCAGGAGCCATGGTTGGAGATGTTACCAGAAGACTGCCTGGTATGGTGCAGCCCTCTGACTATTATTCCTTGATAGTTATGCAGTTAGGGAATGATGATGTTGCAACCAGAACTCCCAGGGCTATCAAAGATGACTTCAGGGCCCTGGGAGATCTGGTTGAGGGGTCAGGTGCACAAATAATTTTTTCATCTATACCCTTAGTTGCAGGAGGGAATACCATAAGGAACAGGTCAGCAGCTGCAGTCAACAAGTGTTTTAGAGGCTGGTGCAGGCAAAAGAATTTTGGGTTTTTCGATCTTGAACAACTTTGTGCTGCACCAGGTCAGCTGGCAACAGATGGAGTACATCTGTCCCAGAGGAGGGGTAAGATCAGAGTGTACAAGAATGGCCTATCCCTCAAAGGGAAAAAGATTCTAGGAAGGGAATTGGCAGCTCACATAGATAGGGCTTTAGATTAGTTCTGAAGGGGGAAGGGGCAAAAACCTGCAGATCCTCCTGGAGTCACTACTCGCTCAAAAGAATAGTGAAGAGGTAATTGGGAACAGTCAGCATGGCTTTCCCAAGGGCAAATCCTGCCTGACCAACCTGGTGGCCTTCTATGAGCAGGTGACAAAATTAATAGATGAGGGGCGAGCAACTGATGTCATTTACCTGGACCTGAGCAAAGCCTTCGACACTGTCCCGCACCACATCCTGGTCTCCAAACTGGTGACACATGGGTTTGATGGGTGGACCACTAGATGGATAAGGAACTGGCTTGATGGCCGCACCCAAAGAGTGGCTGTCAATGGCTCCATGTCCCAGTGGAGGCCAGTGACAAGCTGAGTCCCTCAGGGATCAGTCCTGGGACCTGTCTTGTTCAACATCTTTGTGGGTGACATGGACAGTGGCATTGAGTGCACCCTCAGCAAGTTTGCTGATGACACCAAGCTGTGTGGTGCAGCAGACACGCTGGAGGGAAGGGAGGCCATCCAGAGGGACCTTGACAGGCTGGAGAGGTGGGCACAAGCCAACCTCATGAAGTTCAATAGGAGCAAGTGCAGGGTCCTGCATCTGGGTCGAGGCAATCCCAGGCACAAATCCAGGTTGGGCAGTGACTGGCTGGAGGGTAGCCCTGAGGAGAGAGACTTGGGGGTGCTGGTGGACAAAAAGCTCAACATGAGCTCTCAATGTGCACTTGCAGCCCGCAAAGCCAATCAGATCCTGGGCTGCATCAGGAGAAGTGTGGCTAGCAGGTCGAGGGAGGTGATCCTCCCCCTCTACTCAGCCCTGGTGAGACCCCACCTGGAGTACTGTGTCCAGTTCTGGAGCCCCTATTACAAGAGGGATGTGGAGGTGCTGGAGCGTGTCCAGAGAAGGGCCACGAGGATGATCAGAGGGCTGGAGCACCTCTCCTATGAGGACAGACTGAAGGAGTTGGGGCTGTTCAGTCTGCAGAAGAGAAGGCTCCGAGGTGACCTAATTGTGGCCTTCCAGTATCTGAAGGGGGCCTACAGGAAGGCTGGGGAAGGACTTCTCAGGATGTCAGGTAGTGATAGGACTAGGGGGAATGGAATGAAGCTGGAGGTGGGGAGATTCCGGCTAGATGTGAGGAGGAGGTTCTTCACCATGAGAGTGGTGAGACCCTGGAATGTGTTGTCCAGGGAGGTGGTCGACGCCCCGTCCCTGGGGGTGTTTAAGAGCAGGCTGGATGAGGCTCTGTCCAGCCTGATCTAGTGTGGGGTTTCCCTGCCCATGGCAGGGGGGTTGGAGCTAGATGATCCTTGTGGTCCCTTCCAACCCTGAATGAAACTATGAAACTATGAAACTATGAAACCAGTCCCCCCAGGCTGGGGTCTGGGGGTGATAAACCAGAGCCAGAGGTGAAACCAGCAGCCCGGATGAAGTGCATGTACACTAATGCACGAAGTATGGGTAACAAACAAGAGGTGCTCGAAGCCTTGCTGCAGCAGGAAAGTTATGATGTAGTTGCCATCACAGAGACGTGGTAGGACGACTCACATGACTGGAGCGCTGCAATTGATGGCTACAGGCTCTTCAGGAGAGACAGGCAAGGAAGAAGGGGTGGAGGGGTGGCCCTGCACGTCAGGGAGGCACTAGATGCCATTGAGATGGAGATTAGGGACAATCGGGTTGAGTGCCTGTGGGTGAGAATTAGAGGGAAGGCCAACAGGGCTGGCATCCTGGTTGGAGTCTGTTATAGACAGGAGGACATAGCAGGACAGAATGTCTTCCAGAAAGCTGGCCTGCAGAGCTGGCAGAAGGAGCCAGGGAGCTGCACAGTTTTCCTCTGTTCCAGAATGGGGTAGTTGGTGATCTGCTCGGCTGCTTAGATCCCCACAAGTCCATGGGACCTAATGGGATCCATCCTAGGGTGCTGAGAGAGCTGGCAGATGAGCTGGCCAAGCCACTATCCATCATTTTCCAGCAGTCCTGGCTCACTGGAGAGGTCCCAGAAGATTGGAAGCTGGCCAACGTGGTGCCCATCCACAAGAAGGGCTGGTTGGATGAGCCAGGGAATTACAGGCCTGTCAGCCTGACCTCAGTGCCAGGCAAGATCATGGAACAGGTCATCCTGAGTGCATTAACACAGCACTTAGAGGATGGCCAAGGGATCAGGCCTAGCCAGCATGGATTTAGGAAGGGCAGGTCCTGCCTGACCAACTGTGGTGGGTTGGAAGGGGTAAGGCCAAGAAGCCTCTTCCCTCCCCCCTGTAAGTAAAGGGAAAGAAAAATTGAAGGGAAAGGAAAAAAAACTCACAAGCAGAATTAGCAAAGCAGTGGAGCTATATTTACAAAGCAGTGTAGGATTTGCAGGAGAATATTTACAAATTTACAATATCTACAATATATACAAAGATATACAATAAGGTAGCACAGGAATGAGAGTAAACCCCCTCGGCCGAGGGGATTCCCCACCTCCGCTCTCCCCTCTCTCCCCCCCTTTCCCCAGAATAGTTTGGAAAAGAGGAAGAAAGAAGAAAGAAAAAAGTTAAAAGCAGTTTTGTGTTAATTGGAAAGGAGTCAATACAGGCCTTCTATCTTATCGGTTTCAAGGCCGAAGTCTTGGCAGAAAGCCCAGCAGAGAAAGAGCTTCAGCACGAAGGAAAGGCGGAAGCCAGACTCCGAGAAGTTCCCGGAGTGCCCAGGATATCTCCCAGTTCAGAGGGTGCTTCCTCCCACTTCACCTATGAAATTAGTTTAGACTATTCTTTCCGTTTACCAACGTCCGTCCACCATATTCCCTTTCTTAAGGGGGCAACGTCAACCGGTCACAGTCCACCCCTTCTAAACAATTTCATTGGCCGTTCATACTGTCCATCCAATCCAAAACGATATTTACAGTTCATGAGTAAAGTTCATAGTCCATTCCGGCTATGCTCAGATGTAGATGATTCAAAATTCCAAGAAAATCAGAAAATGAGAAAAAAGGAAAACAGTTTGTTTCTTTGCCGATGAAGCAAAGAAAAGGGAAACAGGGAAATCTCAGGGTCTCTTAGTTATCTCAGGGCTCTCAGGGATCTCAGGGTTCGTGCACCGTAGATTCCTCGTTGATTCTTCTTTTGGGCGCGATGTAGCTGTACAGCAGTTCGAAGTTAACCTCTTTCAGCTAAAGTTAAATTTCTTTGTGGAATACACTGAATTTCACCATTCTCTTGCATTACCCAATAAGTGTGACCCGGACCTTCAGCTGAAACCACCCCTCGGACAGGTTTAGCCTCTCCTGAGGGTGAAAATACCCAAACAGTTTTACCTAACAGATTCTTTTCTCTAACAACAGGAACTCTATCACCCTCTACTTTCCGTAGCAAATCTGAATGTGCAGGTCCAGCTCGGTTCACTGAACCTCTACTATTTACCAGCCAGGTTGCTTGTGCTAAATGTTTTTCCCAGTTTTTCAAAGATCCACCCCCCATGGCTTTAAGAGTGGTCTTCAACAAACCATTGTAGCGTTCAATCTTCCCTGAAGCTGGTGCATAGTAGGGAATATGGAATATCCACTCAATACCGTGCTCTTTTGCCCAGTTCTTTACAAGGTTGTTCTTGAAATGAGTTCCGTTGTCGGACTCAATCCTCTCTGGAGTTCCGTGTCTCCACAGGATTTGTCTCTCCAGACCGAGAATGGTGTTGCGTGCAGTTGCATGTGGAACTGGATAAGTTTCCAACCATCCAGTGTTTGCCTCTACCATAGTAAGCACGTATTGCTTACCAGAACAAGAACGTGGTAGAGTGATGTAGTCAATCTGCCAAGCTTCACCATACTTGTACTTGGACCATCTGTCACCATACCACAAGGGCTTAAGTCGTTTTGCCTGCTTAATAGCAGCACAAATGTCACAGTCATGGATGACTTGCGTGATAGCATCCATGGAAATGTCTATGGATCTGTCACGAGCCCATTGGTATGTTGCATCTCTGCCTTGATGTCCTGACGAATCGTGAGCCCACCGAGCTAAGAATATCTCACCTCGGTGTTTCCAGTCGGGATCAAGATTAGAGTCCATGTCTACTTGAGAAACTCTTGCAGCTAGATCTGCCTGATGGTTGTGTTGCTGTTCCTCAGTAGCTTTGCTCTTAGGAATGTGAGCATCGATGTGTCTCACTTTCACTGGAATTCTCTCGATTCGATCAGCAATGTCCTGCCATAGGTTGGCTGCCCAAATGGGTTTTCCTTTTCACTGCCAACCATTCTTCTTCCAGTTCTTTAGGCAACCCCATAGAGCATTGGCTACCATCCATGAGTCGGTGTAGAGATAAAGCTTTGGCCATCTCTCACGTTCAGCCACGTCGAGAGCTAGCTGGACAGCTTTTACCTCTGCAAACTGACTGGATTCTCCCTCTCCGTCTTTCACCTCTGCAACTCGGCGTGTTGGACTCCACACTGCAGACTTCCACCTTCGCTTGTTTCCAACAAGACGACAGGAACCGTCTGTGAACAAAGCATATTTCTTTTCATCATCAGAAAGGTCATTGTAAGGAGGAGCTTCCTCAGCACGAGTTACTTTCTCCTCTGGAGGTTTAGCACAGTTGATACCTTCAGGCCAACTTGAGATCACCTCCACTAGAGCAGGCCTTTCAAGATTTCCCATTCGAGCTCTCTGTGTTATCAGAGCCATCCACTTAGACCATGTTTAGTCTGTGGCATGATGTGGTGTGGAACCTTTGCCTTTGAACATCCAATTCAAAACTGGTAATCTGGGAGCTAGAAGAAGTTGTGATTCAGTTCCAATCACTTCAGAAGATGCTTTTACTCCTTCACAGGCTGCTAGAATTTCTTTCTCTGTTGGAGTATAATTAGCCTCTGAACCTCTGTAACCTCGACTCCAGAAACCAAGAGGTCGTCCACGTGTCTCACCTGGAGCTTTTTGCCACAAGCACCAGGTTGGACCATTGTCACTTGCAGCCGTGTACAGAATGTTCTTAATATCTGGACCATATCGGACAGGTCCCAGACCCATTGCTTGAATTACCTCTTGCTTTATTTGGTCAAAGGCTGCTTGTTGTTCAGGTCCCCAGTGGAAATGGTTTCTCTTTTGAGTCACATCATACAGAGGTTTCACAATCTGACTGTATCCAGGAATGTGCAGTCTCCAAAATCCCACTATCCCCAAGAAACGTAGGGTCTCTTGCTTGTTGGTGGAATTTGCCATGGTAGAGACTCTATTTACCACATCCACTGGAATGTGTCGGCGTCCATCCTGCCATCGCACTCCCAGAAACTGAATCTCTGTGGTAGGTCCTTTCACCTTGTCTCGCTTGATGGCAAAACCTGCATTGAGAAGAATGTCAATGATTTTGTTACCTTTCTCGAAGACTTCCTCAGCAGTTTTACCCCAGACAATGATATCATCAATGAACTGGATGTGTTCTGGAGCACTGCCTTTCTCCAGAGCATCGTGGATCACTGCATGACAGATGCTTGAGCTGTGGATCCAGCCCATTGGCAATCTGTTGAAAGTGTACTGGATTCCTCTCCAGGTGAAAGCAAACTGAGGCCTGCATTCTTCTGCTATGGGAATAGAGAAAAATGCATTAGGAATGTCTATGGTAGCGTACCATTTGGCCTCTTTGGATTCCAGCTCATACTGTAGCTCCATTATGTCTGGTACTGTTGCACTCATAGGTGGTGTCACTTCATTCAGGGCTCGGTAGTCTACTGTCAGACGCCAGTCTCCATTCTGCTTTCGCACAGGCCACACTGGACTGTTGAAAGGTGAATGAGTTTTGCTGATGACTTTCTGACTCTCCAAATGACGAATCAGATTCTGAATGGGCAACAAAGAGTCACGGTTGGTTCTGTATTGTCTGTGATGCACAGTCTGGCAGACAGCTTCAATTTTTGTCCATCAATTTCTATTGAAGCTACTCCAAAAGCCCATTTGTAACCTCTAGGGTCCTTGAAACGCCCTTCTCTCAGAAAATCAATTCCCAAAATACAAGGTGCATCAGGTCCGGTCACAACTGTATGTTTCCTCCATTGTTTACCAGTTAAACTTATATTAACCTCTACCTTACTTAACTCTTGAGATCCACCAGTGACTCCCAGAATAGTTATAGACTCTGATCCCTGATAATTTGATGACATTATGGTGCACTGAGCTCCTGTGTCAACCAAGGCCCTGTACTTCCGAAATTGTGAAGTGCCAGGCCACTGGATGTACACATCCCAATAGATTCTATTATCTCTGTTATCCCTCTCCTCCCCCTGGCGGGACGCAGGGCACCCCTAGTTATGGGGAACATGCGCACATGTGCATTGCACATAGTTTGCAGGGTTATAACTTTGCATGTTATAACCGGAGCCACTGTTGGAGCCATAAGAGTCGTTCTGGGGAACTGTGGAAGTAACAGCTACCCTTCTGGTATTGCTACCTTGGGTTCTGCCACTTTGCAATTCCCTCAGTCTCCTGAAAAGATTAGAAGTTGGTTGGCCATCCCAGCGGTTCATGTTCTCACCAAACTGATCATGCAGAGTTATCCAAATAGTTCTACGTGATTGCCTTGGTGGTCTGTTTTGGAACGACCTGTTTTGGAATGACCTGTTTTGGAATGACCTCCTTGGAGGACGTGTATTCCTCACAAATCAAACTTGTATCCACCTGGAGGAAGAATTGAAATTATCCCTTTGTGCCAATTGGGATATGGAATCTTTTAACTCTCTTATGCAATTCTGAATATCACCAGACATCGTTTTAATGGCCGAAACCAAAGAACCACGTGTCATGCTATCCTCCAATTGTCTCATTTGATCGCTGAATTGGCCAACTGTGGGAGAAGCTCCACCATAACTTCTTGACACAATTCTGCTTGCCAGAATGTTTGCATCATTGGAAGGAGCAAGTTTGATGATCTTTTTAGCAAGACCAATACCCACAGGAATGTCATCAGGATTCAGAGTTTCATGTTCGCCATAGAGTAGCTCTCTAACAGCAAATTCTCTCAAGCGCTTAATTCCCTCATCTATGGTAGTCCAGGGTTTAGGGTTCCATGGAAGATCATCTCGGGAAGGCTATCTCAGGGCAACTGCCATTAAAAGGCGTATCCAGAGATTAACCTTACCGAGAGCTCTGCCTAGATGTCTATCTATTCCATTATCCCTCGAGAGAGTTCCTAACTGAGCTGCTGACTTGTCTCCGACTGTTAGAGCTGGAGCACCTGTATCATAACACCTACTAAGCCAAGCTAGAACTGGCTCCTTATCTGCCTGGGTGAAATCTTTACGGACATAACGCAATTCCTCCCGTGGAGAAGTACACTCCAAAATATCATCTTGCTCCTCGTCTCCCTGAACTTTTTGTCCATATAATCCTGCTGTCATTCTCCTAAGGATCTCTTTAAGCTGAGAACCACCTTTGCCAGCTGCTTTCCTAACTTCATCTGTATCCTGCTTTGATCTCACTAGGTTAGCTAGATCTTTAAAACAAACCTTCTCTTCCTCCTGAGCAGGATCTTTTAGAGTAGAGGGCCCCTCACCAGGATCAGTCTCCAGCTCCTCTTCTTCTCCATCTTTGGCCTTTGCACCTCTAGTCTTTAAAGGAGCCACCTTAACTGGAGCTGTGTTTGAATTTACAGCCACCTTAATGGAAGCTGACAGGTCCTGAGATAGATCAGCTGCTGGGGCAGTGACTTCCTGTCCCACCGAGGGATTGGGTGGAAGTGACGTTCCTCCATTAATGGCCGACGGAGAAGAAGAAGGAGGAGAAGGAGTAGGAGAAGGAGTAGGCGCCATGTTGATACCAGCTGCCGCCTTTGGCAGCCTGCTGGAATCAGCAAAGTCATTTAGAGCGGCTTTACCAATTAACTTTTTAGCCTTCTTTTTAACTGATGGAGATTCTCCACCTTCCTCATCACTAGATGACTCTGGGACTGATCCCGAGCCACGGCATATTCTTTTTGATCTAGTTTTAATAACAAAACACGCCCTGGACACCTTTTTCTCCCGACGCCAGGAATATAGAGAATACACATTAGTTATCACCAGCAGCAGAATTATACACACCAAATAAATCACCTTTGGATCCCAGGCATCACTTAAAGTTACTCTCTCCTCAGGCGGAATCTTAAAATCCTTTATCTCAATTGGGAGAGTGGTGGAGGTAACATTTCTGTGTCTCACTGGACATAATAAATTTATACATTTTCCATACCATAATTTAACTCTATACATAACCCACATATAAATTGTCCGCACCAAATATTTACCCAGGTAATCCAAAATCAAACCCAAACAATATCTGTAAACCAGAGCCCCAAAAATTGAAAAGAATAATCACTCCACAAACCACAAGACCTTCATGTTTGTTAATTCAGCTAGAAAACACTAAATCAATCAAGTAATAAATTAAACTAATTATCTGCCGCACATTGGGTACGCCAATAAAAAAAATGTCGTAGTGGGTTGGAAGGGGTAAGGCCAAGAAGCCTCTTCCCTCCCCCCTGTAAGTAAAGGGAAAGAAAAATTGAAGGGAAAGGAAAAAAATAAAAACTCACCAGCTGAATTAGCAAAGCAGTGGAGCTTATATTTACAAAGCAGTGTAGGATTTGCAGGGGAATATTTACAAATTTACAATATCTAAAATATATACAAAGATATACAACAGAGTAACACAGAAATGAGAGTAACCCCCCTCGGCCGAGGGGATTCCCCACCTCCGCTCTCCCCTCTCTCCCCCCCTTTCCCCAGAATAGTTCGGAAAAGAGGGAGAAAGAAGAAAGAAAGAAGTTAAAAGCCGTTTTGTGTTAATTGGAAAGGAGTCAATACAGGCCTTCTATCTTATCGGTTTCAAGGCCGAAGTCTTGGCAGAAAGCCCATCAGAGAAAGAGCTGCAGCACGAAGGAGAGGCGGAAGCAAGACTCCGAGAAGTTCCCGGAGTGCCCAGGATATCTCCCAGTTCAGAAGGTGCTTCCTCCCACTTCACCAATGAAATTAGTTTAGACTATTCTTTCCGTTTACCAACTTCCGTCCACCATATTCCCTTTCTTAAGGGGGCAACGTCAACCGGTCACACCAACCTGATCTCCTTCTACAATCAGGTGACCCACCTGGTGGATGTGGGGTGGCCTGTGGATGTGGTTTACCTGGACTTCAGCAAGGTCTTTGACACTGTCCCCCATAGCAAACTCCCGGCCAAGCTGTCAACCCATGGCTTGGACGGGAGTACACTGCATTGGGTTAGGCACTGGCTGCAGGGCCAAGCCCAGAGAGTGGTGGTGAATGGTGCCACATCCAGCTGGCGGCCAGTCACTAGTGGTGTGCCCCAAAGATCAGTTCTGGGCCCTGTGATCTTTAACATATTTATTGATGATCTGGATGAGGACATTGAGTCCATCATCAGTAAATTTGCAGATGACACCAAGCTGGGGGCAGGAGTTGATCTACTGGAGAGTTGAGAGGCTCTGCAGAGAGACCTTGACAGGTTGGACAGATGGGCAGAATCCAACGGCATGAGATTTAACACATCCAAGTGCCGGGTTCTGCACATCGGCCACAACAATCCTGTGCAGTGCTACAGGCTGGGGTCAGAGTGGCTGGAGAGCAGCCAGGCAGAGAGGGACCTGGGGGTACTGGTCGATGGCCGGCTGAACATGAGCCTGCAGTGTGCCCAGGCAGCCAAGAGGGCCAATGGCATCCTGGCCTGCATCAAGAACAGTGTGGCTAGCAGGAGCAGGGAGGTCATTCTGCCCCTGTACACTGCACTGGTTAGGCCACACCTCGAGTACTGTGTCCAGTTCTGGGCCCCTCAGTTTAGGAAGGATGTTGACTTGCTGGAACGAGTCCAGAGAAGGGCAACAAAGTTGGTGAGGGGTTTGGAACACAAGCCCTATGAGGAGAGACTGAGGGAGCTGGGATTGCTTAGCCTGGAGAAGAGGAGACTCCGAGGTGACCTTATTGCTGTCTGCAGCTACCTGAAGGGGAGTTGTAGCCAGGCAGAGGTTGGTCTCTTCTCCCAGGCAGCCAGCACCAGAACAAGAGGACGCGGTCTCAGGCTGCGCCAGGGGAGGTTCAGGCTGGAGGTCAGGAGGAAGTTTTACACAGAGAGAGTTATTGCCCATTGGAATGGACTGCCTGGGGAGGTGGTGGAATCGCCATCGCTGGAGGTGTTCAGAAGGAGACTTGACAGGATGCTTGGTTGCATGGTTTAGTTGTTTGGGTGGTGTTGGATGATAGGTTGGACTCTATGATCTTGAAGGTCTCTTCCAACCTGGTCTATGTTACTTGCACCTTGTATTTTGCATCAAAGTATTTTTCACTCCCATCAATGTTCTTCTCCCCAAGTCCTAATTTCTAGTGCAGTTTATGTTACTTAAGTATGCTAGCACTTCTAGAACAGACTGAAATGACATTAAAATATTGCACCTACATTATTTTGGTTGCCTATCACTATTACACTGTATTTTGAGTCATTTCCGTTGTTTTGTATTTGCTGTTCTACTGTCTGTCTTGATTTGCAGATATGCTTCACTACCCATTGATTGTATCTAATGTTTTCTCTGTTTTTTTTTCCAATGTTGCTATTTTTCCAATTCAGACTCTTCTCCTCAATTTACTTGATTCTTGCCTTCAGACCTTATGTCCTTCCTGATAGCATCAGATTGTGTTTCTACTGAAGGATAGGAGCTCTCAGGGCCTTATAGATTATCTCATTATTTGGGGGGGAAAGGTGGGATTTACTTGTAGTTACACCTCAGTTCTTGTGCTTATACATCAGTCATGGATCAATAAAGTCACCCATGAAGAGCTCTTAATTTTATTTCTCTTTTGCTTTAAAATATAGCCTTACTGTCTAGTTTCTCCAGTTTCCATGTCTAGCGTAGTCTCCAGCTCCATTGTTTGTTATGACTCCTTCTGTAACAAGAGTTAAAACACACCATTTTTTCCTGGAACAAGAAACAGCTTAGATGCCAAAGAAAATAACCTTTAAGACAATTTGTAACAATGCCATCTGGTGACTCCTGGCATAGCAAGCTTTTTCCCCTGCCTTTGTGTACCAATGCTTCCCCTCTCAATGCTTCCCCTCTTCTTTTACTATCCATGCCATCACTCATCTCTCTAACACTTCCTTACCTTTCTTCCTCCTCAATCCTAGTATTTGTTGGAGCTGTATTATGTATGCCCTATTGTAGTGGTTTGAGCCTTAACTGAGAGTTAAAAGCTCAAATGGGAAAAGGCTGAGAATCTCTTCCCCACTCCCCTCCCACCTCCACCCTCCAAACAGGGAGAGGAGAAAAAAAAGAAGGGGTAAGGAGCAAATCCACTAAGCAACAATCTGGAGTCAGCTTGGAAGTAGAGAGGCAAATAATTTTTTTTCTTCAAATTATATATATAACAATAACAGGGAAAAAACAAGGTTCACAAGGGCAAGGAACAAGAATGGATGGGAGTGGGACAGAAAAAAAAAATACAAAACCAGTCTTTCTCTGAGGAGGTGCAGAGGCAGCAGGGAAAAGGGTCAGGTCCGGCCACGTGGCTGAGGAGCAGGAGGGCAGCTGCAGTAGCTCTCATCCAGCAGAGGCAGGAGCCAAAAAGGAGCTCCAACAGCTATGATGTCCTGCTTTTTATACCCTAGCTGGGCAGGGAGGGGGAAGTGGAACAGACTCAGCTTTCCCGGGGGGGGGGACGGACCGCCCTTCAGGGAGTGTAAAGTACCCACAAGCCCTCCACCCTGCTTTCTTCTTTTGTTTTCAGAAAAAGGCGTTAACCCACCACAATCCACCCCTCTGTTCCACTTCTTCTCTCCTGCCTCAGCCCCTTCATGTGATTTTGACACGTGGTATTTGAAGCCTTGGTGCAAGTCTCTTGCTATCCCGGCTCGCTCTCTCCCAGGGCAGTCTCTCTCTCTGGTGATGGTCACTGTAGGTGGTGCTTGAACTGGGCAGGCATGTGGAGAAGAATCAGGAATCAGTCTGTCTTTGAAATGGAAAGGAAAAAAGTCAGGAACGGTCTGTTGCTGTAGGGACATCGGGAACAGTCCATTGCTGTAGGGACATAGGGAACAGTCCGTTGCTGTAGGGACATCAGGAACGGGTACAGGTGAGATGATGCTCTTTGGGTTGGTGTGCAGTGGGTACGTTGGGTCCTGGATGCTGGGCTGGTATTAAGCTAGGATGGAGAAACTTAGAACAACTTATAACTATTCACATAATTACATTGATGAGTGTTGCCTCCTCTGAGTTCATCCTCTCTCAGCCAGAGTCACATTCTGCTGTGGGATACATTGAATGTCCCCAGTTTCTAACATAACCCAGTACGTGTGACCAGGACCATCAGCCGAGACCACCCCTCGGGTTGGTTTGCCCCCACCAGCAGCAGGGAAAACCCACACTGACTTCCCCAGCAGGTTCTTCTCAGCAATCACAGGAACTCCATCTCCATCCACTGTTTGCAGCAGGTCAGACTGGGCAGGACCAGCTCGGTTCACAGATCCTCTGCTGTTCACTAACCAAGTGGCTTGAGCTAGGTGATTTTCCCAGTTCCTGAAGGTTCCACCCCCCATGGCTTTTAGGGTGGTCTTTAGCAAGCCATTGTAGCACTCGACCTTCCCTGCAGCTGGTGCATGGTATGGGATGTGGTAAATCCACTCAATCCCATGTTCCTTTGCCCAGTCCCTTATGAGATGGTTCCTGAAGTGGGTTCCATTGTCTGATTCAATCCTCCCGGGGGTGCCGTGTCTCCACAGGATATGTCTCTCTAGGCCCAGGATGGTGTTGCGAGCAGTGGCATGAGGAACTGGATAGGTCTCCAGTCACCCTGTACTTGCCTCCACCATGGTCAGTACGTACTGCTTGCCACTGTGAGACCGAGGAAGGGTGATGTAGTCGATCTGCCAGACCTCTCCATATTTATATTTCGACCATCTCCCCCCATACCACAGAGGCTTCATGCGCTTGGCCTGCTTGATGGCAGCACAGATGTCACACTCATGGATGACCTGTGAGATGGCCTCCATAGAGATGTCCACGGATCTGTCCCGAGCCCACCGGTATGTGGCATCTCTCCCTTGGTGGCCAGAAGTGTCATGGGCCCAGCGAGCTAAGAACACCTCACCCTTGTGTTCCCAGTCCAAGTCTATTTGGGAGACCTTAGCAGCCAGGTCTGCTTGGTGGTTGTACTTGTGCTCCTCTGTGGCTCTGCTCTTGGGGATGTGTGCATCGATGTGCCATACCTTGGTTGGCAGCCTGTCTAGGCGGGCAGCGATGTCTTGCCACAGGTCAGCGGCCTAAACAGGCTTCCCTTTTCTCTGCCACCTGTTCCTCCTCCATTCCTTCAGCCACCCCCACAAGGCGTTGGTTACCATCCAGGAGTCAGTGTAGAGGTACAGCACTGGCCAGTTCTCTCGTTCTGCTATATCCAGGGCCAGCTGGACAGCTTTTACCTCTGCGTACTGACTGGATTCGCCTTCTCCATCCCTTGCTTCTGCCACTTGCCTTGTTGGGCTCCAGACAGCTGCCTTCCATCTCCGCTTGCTTCCTACAAGCCGGCAGGACCCATCTGTAAATAGAGCATAGCCCTTCTCGTTGTCAGGGAGATCGTTATATGGGGGAGCCTCCTCAGCACGGGTCACTGTCTGCTCTGGTGGCATTCCAGAGTCAGCACCCTCTGGCCAGTTGGTGATCACTTCCACTATGCCAGGGCATTCGAAGTTCCCCATCCGAGCTCGCTGAGTTATCAGGGCCATCCAATTACTCCAGGTAGCATCTGTGGCATGATGTGGGGTTGAGCCTCTCCCTTTGAACATCCAGGTCAGGACTGGAAGTCTCAGAGCTAGAAATAGAGGTGAATCAGTCCCAATTACCTCAGAGGCAGCCCGGACGCCCTCATAGGCAGCTAGGATTTCCTTCTCTGTCGCGGTGTAGTTGGCCTCAGAGCCTTTGTACCCCTTACTCCAGAAACCTAGGGGCCTGCCCCTGGTTTCACCAGGAGCCTTCTGCCACAAGCTCCATGTAGGACCATTCTCACCAGCCGCAGTGTACAGCACATTCTTGATCTCTGGCCCAGTTCGAACAGGTCCCAGAGCCATAGCATGGACCACCTCTCGTTTGATCTGGTCAAATGCCACCTGCTGCTCAGGTCCCCACACAAAATCATTTTTCTTCCTTGTTACATGGAAGAGAGGCTTCACAATTTGACTATACCTGGGAATGTGCTTTTTCCAGAAGCCCACAAGCCCCAAAAACGACTGGGTCTCTTTCTTGTTTGTGGGCTGCACCATAGTGACTACCCTGTTCACCACCTCCTGAGGGATGTGGCGACGGCCATCCTGCCATTGAACACCCAGGAACTGGGTCTCCCTGGCAGGCCCTTTCACCTTGCTTCTCTTGATGGCAAAGCCAGCCTCCAGCAGGATGTCAATTATCCTCTTACCCTTCTGGTAAACTTCCTCTGCTGTCTCACCCCATACAATGATGTCATCGATGAACTGCAGATGCTCAGGGGCTCCACCTTTCTCCAAGGCAGTCTGGATCACCTCATGGCAGATGGTTGAGCTATGGACCCAGCCCTGAGGTAACCGATTCCATTGATACTGTACTCCCCTCCAGGTGAAAGCAAACTGTGGCCGGCATTCTTCTGCAATGGGAATGGAGAAAAAGGCATTAGCAATGTCAATTGTGGCATACCACTTGGCCGCCTTCGATTCCAGCTCGTACTGGAGCTCCAGCATGTCCGGCATGGCAGCGCTGATCGGAGGAGTCACTTCATTCAGGCCATGGTAGTCCTCGTTCAGTCTCCATTCCCCATTTGCCTTCTGCACTGGCCATATCGGGCTGTTGAAGGGGGAGTGAGCCTTGCTGATCACCCTCTGGCTCTCCAGTCGTCGAATCAGTTGGTGTATGGGGTGCAGAGAGTCTCTGTTGGTCCAGGAAACTGGGGCAGCTCTTCTCCTGGATGAGTTATCCCCGTGGTGCCCACCTTGCAGTTCCCGCACCCTGTTCCAGAGGGCAGAGGTGGGTTGGCCATGCCAGGTGTCCATGTCCTCTTCATGGTCACAGAGGAACCTCCACAGAGACCCCCTTGACATTCCCTGATTGGCTTGGGGTGATCTCCTAGGGGAAGGTCGCCTGTTCCTGATTGCCGAAACCTGGACCCATTCTGAAGGAGAAGGGGAAAAGGAGGCATCGCTCCCCTTTTTCAGTTCAGACATGGAGGTCTTGATCTCTTTGACAATGTCTTTAGCCATAGTTTCTATGGCTGAGATCAGGGGTTTCTGATTTACGCTGTCCTCATATTCCCTTAAATCATTGGCAAACTCACAGACAGTTTTAGGACTTCCATCCTGTCCAGTCAAGAGTATCCCTCCTAATGTGTGAGCATATTTCTGAGGAGCACCCTGGGTGAGTTTCTTTACGAAGGGCCGTCTCATGGGCACCTCATCTGGGTCCAAAGGGAGCTGACCATCCCCATAAATTATTTCCATCACGGCCTTCTGCCTCAGATACCAAATGCCCTGTTCCATAGTTGTCCATCTAACTGGGGCCCAGGGCAGGTCATCTCTTGAGCAGTACCGGCTCTTGATGACGTTCAGAATCCGGGCCCAGAGAGTGTGTATTCCATCAAGTTTGGCTAACTCTTTGTCCAGACCAGCATCACGAGTCAGGGAGCCTAAAAGCTTTGCCTCCCTCTTATCCAGGTCCACTGTGTCCACCCCCTCGTCCCAGCATCTCAGGGCCCAGCTTAGTATTGGCTCACCCTCTTTCCTTGCGTAGTCCAGACGAGTTTGTCTTAGTTCCTTTCTGGGCAGCGATGTAACAGTTATTTCCTGGTCTGAATCATCTTCATCCACCACTGGGTTCTGTGAGGTGCTGGGGCCTGCTGAGATACCTTCCTCACCATCTGTGCTTGGCGATGACTTTTGATTTCTTTTCCTGCGTGTGGTGACCGGTGCTAGAGAGACTGCATTGGCAGGAGCATCAGGGGTCAACTGTGGGACTGCTGGTGGTGGGGCAAACCCTTGTGCCTGGGGCTCAGGCCGAGAGCTGGCACAGTCATTACAACCCGACCCCTCCCTCTTTGTGTCTACAGAGTGCTTACAATGCCCACAGCAGACACGCCCCCAGTCATTAAAGAGCACAAAGGAGTGTGTTATCACCCTCCAAACAGCTCTTAATGGGTTAGCTAGTCCTCCACCCAACACGGTCCCAGCAAATGCCCCAATAAGGATTACATTTAGGCATATGGAGCATATTGCAACGTAGAGCAATTTTCCATCACAGGCACTTTTATCTACACCATTGGTTTCATAACTTGCTTCAGGAAAGTTTCCTATGTTAGAAAAGTTACCACTGACAGTGAAATTCAATGAATTCAAGAGATACATGCCTAACTTAATTGGTAAAGTTTTTATCCACTTGATCAGCATCTCAATCATTAACCACACCACATGGTAAGTTATTAATTTGTAGATGTGGGTCCAAAAGATCCAGCCAAAAGCCCATGCAAAGGCTTGGGCCATCAGGTTCTTTAAAATCGCCATTTCTACTTCTAGCTCCTTTTTCAGAAAAAAGTATTGCTTTCCCAATACAAGATTAATTTCCAAGCCCCACGTTGGGCGCCAAAAATTGTAGTGGTTTGAGCCTTAACTGAGAGTTAAAAGCTCAAATGGGAAAAGGCTGAGAATCTCTTCCCCACTCCCCCTCCACCTCCTCCCTCTAAACAGGGAGAGGAGAAAAAAAAGAAGGGATAAGGATCAAATCCACTAAGCAAAAATCTGAAGTCAGTTAGGAAGTAGAGAGGCAAATAATTTTTTTTCTTCAAATTATATATATAAAACAATAACAGGGAAAAAACAAGGTTCACAAGGGCAAGGAACAAGAATGGATGGGAGCGGGACAGAAAAAAAAATAATACAAAACCAGTCTTTCTCTGAGGAGGTGCAGAGGCAGCAGGGAAAAGGATCAGGTCCGGCCACGTGGCTGGGGAGCAGGAGGGCAGCTGCAGTAGCTCTCATCCAGCAGAGGCAAGAGCCAAAACGGAGCTCCAACAGCTATGATGTTGTGGTGGGTTGGAAGGGTAAGGCCAAGAAGCCTCCTCCCTTCCCCCTTGTAAGGTAAAGGGAAAGAAAATTGAAGGGAAAGGGAAAAAAAAAACCACACAAGCTGAATTAGCAAAGCAGTGGAGCTTTATATTTACAAAGCAATGTAGGATATGCAGAGGAATATATACAAATTTACAATATTTACAATATATACAAAGATATACAACAGAGTAACACAGAAATGAGAGTTCCCCCCCCCCTTGCTGAGGGGCTTCCCCACCTCCGCTTTCCCCCTCTCTCCCCCTCTTCCACAGAGCAGGTTAGAAAAAAGAGAGAAAGAGGAAAAAAAAAATTAGAAGCAGTTTGTGTTAATTGGAAGGGAGTTAATACAGGCCTTTATCAGTTTCAAGGCCGAAGCCTTGGCAGAAAGCCCAGCACAGAAAGCTCCTGCCTGAAGAAGAGGCGGAAGCAAGACTGAAGATAGAAGTGCCAGAAAGCCCAGTATACCTTCCTGCTGTCCCAATTCAGAAGGTGCTTCCTCCCACTCTTCCAATGAAATTAGTTTAGATTATTCTTTCCGTTTACCAACTTCTGTCCACCATATTCCCTTTCTTAAGGGGGCAACGTCAACCGGTCACAGTCCACCCCTTCTAAACAATTTCATTGGCTGTTCACACTGTCCATCCAATCCAAAACGATATTTACAGTTTGTGAGTAAAGTTCATAGTCCATTCCGGCTATGCTCAGATGTAGATGATTCAAAAGTCCAAGAAAATCAGAAAATGAGAAAAATGGAAAACAGTTCATTTCTTCACTGACGAAGCAAAGAAAAAGGAAACAGGGATTCTCAGGGTCTCTTAGTTGACTCAGGGCTCTCAGGGATCTCAGGGTTCGTGCACCGTAGACTCCTCGTTGATTCTTCTGATTTCAGCGGTGAGCTCCTTCGGGGACATACATCGACCAGGGGCCTCGGAAAAGCACGGACTGCTGCTGTTTTTGACCAGAAGGACCCGCACACAGCCTCTGCGCTCGGCAGGAATCGGCTTTCACCGATTCTCCACGTGTTCGGGATCGTTCGGGTCCCTGCGTGCCGCGGCAGTTTCAAAGCCCGCGGCAGCTTGCGGCAGTTTCCATTTCAGCGGTGAGCTCCTTCGGGGACACGCATCGACCAGGGACCTCGGAAAAGCACGGACTGCTGCTGTTTTTGACCAGAAGGACCCGCACACAGCCTCTGCGCTCGGCAGGAATCGGCTTTCACCGATTCTCCACGTGTTCGGGATCGTTCGGGTCCCTGCGTGCCGCGGCAGTTTCAAAGCCCGCGGCAGCTTGCGGCAGTTTCCATTTCAGCGGTGAGCTCCTTCGGGGACACACATCGACCAGGGGCCTCGGAAAAGCACGGACTGCTGCTGTTTTTGACCAGAAGGACCCGCACACAGCCTCTGCGCTCGGCAGGAATCGGCTTTCACCGATTCTCCACGTGTTCGGGATTGTTCGGGTCCCTACGTGCCGCGGCAGTTTCAAAGCCCGCGGCAGCTTGCGGCAGCTTCCATTTCAGCCCCTCTTCTCGCTCGGACGCGCGAGCCACCACACTTTTTTAAAAAAAAAAAAAAACATTCTCCAGTGGGTTCCGTGGGCAGGGCTGGCCATGGTGGTAACTCGCCGCAATAACTCCTTTAAAAAGTCAGTCTCGACCCAGACTGAGGGGAATATAAGCAGTTAAGCAGGTGTCATAAGCAAGAGGTAGGTGTCCAGGCATCTAGCTGCAGACAGTGCTGGAACCTGGCACTTGAGATGCAGGGTAGAGGGACGGCTCCTGCTTTAGGTGTGAGCAGATTGACTGTCTGCTTAGCCTGGTGGCTGGACTGAAGGATAAGGTTGCTAGATTTAGAGATGTATGCAATTGCAGAAGGGTGACGAACCTGAGTAACCAGGCTCTGCAGGCCCCCCCAGCAGAGTCCAGTCATCCAAAAAGCAGAGGGGAATGGATGCAGGTTCCTATCAAAAGATGCAAGGTTAAACCTCCTTGCCCCCCCTCACCCCCCCCACTGCCCTTGGAAAACAAGTACGGGGCATTGGAGGTTGAGGGTGAGGTGATTCTGATATCAGAGGGCACGCCATCTGGGGTTTTCCCTGTGGCAAAACAGCCTAAGGTGAAACGACCTAAGGTGAAACAGCCTAAGCTTAAACAGCCTTCCCCGGCATCAGGACTTGCTCCTTAAAAAAAAGGAGGGTAATTGTTATTGGTGATTCCCTCCTGAGAGGAACAGAGGGCCCCATATGTCGACCTGACCCTACTCACAGGGAGGTTTGTTCCCTTCCAGGAGCCGTGGTTGGAGATGTTACCACAAGACTGCCTGGTATGGTGCAGCCCTCTGACTATTATCCCTTGATAGTTATGCAGTTAGGGAATGATGATGTTGCAATCAGAACTCCCAGGGCTATCAAAGATGACTTCAGGGCCCTGGGAGATCTGGTTGAGGGATCAGGGCACAAATAATTTTTCATCTATACCCTTAGTTGCAGGTGGGAATACCATAAGGAACAGGTCAGCAGCTGAAGTCAACAAGTGGCTTAGAAGCTGGTGCAGGGAAAAGAATTTTGGGTTTTGATCTTGAAAAACTTTCTGCTGCACCAGGCCAGCTGGCAACAGATGGAGCACATCTGTCCCAGAGGAGGGGTAAGATCAGAGTGTATGAGAATGGCCTATCCCTCAAAGGGAAAAAGATTCTGGGGAGGGAATTGGCAGGTCTCATAGATAGGGCTTTAAACTAGTTTCGAAGGGGAAGGGGTTGAAACCAGTCCCCCAGGCTGGGGTCTGGGGGTGATAAGCCAGAGCAAGAGGTGAAACCAGCAGCCCGGCTGAAGTGCATGTACACTAATGCACGAAGCATGGGCAACAAACAAGAGGAGCTGGAAGCCTTGCTGCAGCAGGAAAGTTATGATGTAGTTGCCATCACAGAGACGTGGTGGGATGACTCACATGACTGGAGCGCTGCAATTGATGGCTACAGGCTCTTCAGGAGAGACAGGCAAGGAAGAAGGGGTGGAGGGGTGGCCCTGTACGTCAGGGAGGCACTAGATGCCGTTGAGACGGAGATTAGGGACGATCAGGTTGAGTGCCTGTGGGTAAGAATTAGAGGGAAGGCCAACAGGGCTGACATCCTGGTTGGAGTCTGTTATAGACCACCCAACCAGGAGGAGGATGTTGATGAGTCATTCTATAGGCAGCTTAAGGCTGTCTCAAGATCTCCGGACCTTGTTCTCATGGGCGACTTCAACTTGCCTGATATCTGCTGGGATCTTAACATAGCAGAGAAGTGACAATCTAGGAGGTTCTTAGAATGCATGGAGGACAGCTTCTTATCCCAGGTGCTGCGAGAACCTAACAGGGGCAAGGCTATGCTTGACCTCCTCTTCACCAATAGGGAAGGGTTGGTGGGGGATGTGGCGGTCGGAGGGTGCTTAGGGGCCAGTGACCACGAGATAATTGAATTCTTATTATTTGGTCAAGCTAAGAGGGGTAGCAAGATGATCTCCACTCTGGATTTCCGGAGGGCGGACTTCAGGCTACTCAAGGAACTAATTCAGAGGGTTCCTTGGGATAAAGCCCTTAAAAACAAAGGGGTCCAGGAGAGCTGGTCCTACATCAAGGAAGAACTGTTGAAGGCTCAGGGACAGGCTGTGCCAATGTGCCGGAAGATGAGCCGCCGGGGCAGACGGCCAGCCTGGATGGTTAAAGAACTTTTAATGGAACTAAGGGAAAAAAAGAGGGTGTATCACCTTTGGAAGAGAGGGGAGGCAACCCGTGAAAAATTTAAGGATGTTGCTAGGTCTTGCCGGAAGAAAATTAGGGAGGCAAAAGCGCAGTTGGAGCTTAGTCTGGCCTCTGCTGTGAAGGGCAACAAAAAGTCCTTCTATAAATACATTAATAGTAAGAGGAAGGGAAAGGACAACCTCCACTCCTTGGTGGACACGGAGGGGAACATTGTATCAAGGGATGAGGAAAAGGCAGAGATACTTAACACCTTCTTTGCCTCAATTTTTACTAGCAGGACAGAATGTCTTCCTGACAGCTGGCCTCCAGAGCTGGCAGAAGGAACCAGGGAGCAGCATAGTTTTCCACTGTTCGAAAATGGGGTAGTTGGTGATCTGCTCAGCTGCCTGGATCCCCACAAGTCCATGGGACCAGATGGGATCCATCCTAGGGTGCTGAGGGAGCTGTCAGAGGAGCTGGCCAAACCGCTCTCCATCATTTTTCAGCAGTCCTGGCTCACTGGAGAGGTCCCAGAGGACTGGAAGCTGGACAACGTGGTGCCCATCCATAAGAAGGGCCGGTTGGATGAGCCAGGGAATTACAGGCCTGTCAGCCTGACCTCAGTGCCAGGCAAGATCATGGAACAGGTCATCCTGAGTGCATTAACACAGCACTTAGAGGATGGCCAAGGGATCAGGCTCAGCCAACATGGATTTAGGAAGGGCAGGTCCTGCCTGACCAACCTGATCTCCTTCTATGAGCAGGTGACCCGCCTGGTGGATGTGGGGAGGCCTGTGGATGTAGTTTACCTGGACCTCAGCAAGGCCTTTGACACCGTCCCCCATAGCAAACTGCTGGCCAAGCTGTCAGCCCGTGGCTTGGACAGCAGCACTCTGAGCTGGGTTAGGAACTGACTGGATGGCCGAACCCAGAGAGTGGTGGTGAATGGTGTCACATCCGGCTGGCGGCCAGTCAGTAGTGGAGTCCCCCAGGGATCAGTGCTGGGCCCCACCCTCTTTAACATCTTTGTTGATGATCTGGATGAGGGCATTGAGTCTATCATCAGTAAATTTGCTGACGACACCAAGCTGGGGACAGGAGTTGATCTGCTAGAGGGTTGAGAGGCTTTGCAGAGAGACCTCGACAGGCTGGACAGATGGGCAGAGTCCAACGGCATGAAATTTAATGCATCCAAGTGCCGGGTTCTGCACATTGGCCACAACAACCCCATGCAGTGCTACAGGCTGGGGTCAGAGTGGCTGGAGAGCAGCCAGGCAGAGAGGGACCTGGGAGTGCTGGTTGATGGTAGGCTGAACATGAGCCTGCAGTGTGCCACGGCAGCCAAGAGGGCCAATGGCATCCTGGCCTGCATTAAGAACAGTGTGGCCAGCAGGAGCAGGGAGGTCATACTGCCCCTGTACACTGCACTGGTTAGGCCACACCTCGAGTACTGTGTCCAGTTCTGGGCTCCTCAGTTTAGGAAGGATGTTGACTTGCTGGAACGAGTCCAGAGAAGGGCAACGAAGTTAGTGAGGGCTTGGAACACAAGCCCTATGAGGAGAGACTGAGGGAGCTGGGGCTGCTTAGCCTGGAGGGGAGGAGACTCAGGGTGACCTCATTACTCTCTACAACTACCTGAAGGGGGTTGTAAACAGGCAGAGGTTGGTCTCTTCTCCCAGGCAGCCAGCACCAGAACAAGAGGACACAGTCTCAGGCTGCGCCAGGGGAAGTTCAGGCTGGAGGTCAGGAGGAAGTTTTACACGGAGAGAGTGATTGCCCATTGGAATGGGCTGCCTGGGGAGGTGGTGGAGTCGCCGTCACTGGAGGTGTTCAGGAGGAGACTTGACAGGGTGCTTGGTTACATGGGTTAGTTGATTAGGTGGTGTTGGGTGATAGGTTGGACGTGATGATCTTGAAGGTCTCTTCCAACCTGGTCTATTCTATTCTATTCTATTCTATTCTATTCTATTCTATTCTATTCTATTCTATTCTATTCTTTTGGACGCGGTGTAGCTTTACAACAGTTTGAAATTAACCTCTTTCAGCTAAAGTTAAATTTCTTTGTGGAATACACTGAATTTCACCATTCTCTTGCATTACCCAATAAGTCTGACCCGGACCTTCAGCTGAAACCACCCCTCGGACAGGTTTAGTCTCTCCTGAGGGTGAAAATACCCTAACAGTTTTACCTAACAGATTCTTTTCTCTAACAACAGGAACTCTATCGCCTTCTACTTTCCGTAGCAAATCTGAATGTGCAGGTCCAGCTCGGTTCACTGAACCTCTACTATTTACCAGCCAGGTTGCTTGTGCTAAATGTTTTTCCAAGTTTTTCAAAGATCCACCCCGCATGGCTTTAAGAGTGGTCTTCAACAAACCGTTGTAGCGTTCAATCTTCCCAAAAGCTGGTGCATAGTAGGGAATATGGAATATCCACTCAATACTGTGCTCTTTTGCCCAGTTCTTTACGAGGTTGTTCTTGAAATGAGTTCCGTTGTCTGACTCAATCCTCTCCGGATTTCCGTGTCTCCACAGGATCTGTCTCTCCAGACCGAGAATGGTGTTGCATGCAGTTGCATGTGGAACTGGATAAGTTTCCAACCATCCAGTGTTTGCCTCTACCATAGTAAGCACGTATTGCTTACCAGAACAAGAACGTGGTAGAGTGATGTAGTCAATCTGCCAAGCTTCACCATATTTGTACTTGGACCATCTGTCACCATACCACAAGGGCTTAAGTCATTTTACCTGCTTAATAGCAGCACAAATGTCACAGTCATAGATGACTTGTGTGATAGCATCCATGGAAATGTCTATGGATCTGTCACGAGCCCATTGGTATGTTGCATCTCTGCCTTGATGTCCTGATGAATCGTGAGCCCACCGAGCTAAGAATATCTCACCTCGGTGTTTCCAGTCGAGATCAAGATTGGAGTCCATGTCTACTTGAGAAACTCTTGCAGCTAGATCTGCCTGATGGTTGTGTTGCTGTTCCTCAGTAGCTTTGCTCTTAGGAATGTGAGCATCGATGTTTCTCACTTTCACTGGAATTCTCTCAATTCAATCAGCAATGTCCTGCCATAGGTTGGCTGCCCAAATGGGTTTTCCTTTCCTCTGCCAAGCATTCTTCTTCCAGTTCTTTAGCCAACCCCATAGAGCATTGGCTACCATCCAGGAGTCGGTGTAGAGATAAAGCTTTGGTCATCTCTCACGTTCAGCTACGTCGAGAGCTAGCTGGACAGCTTTTACCTCTGCGAACTGACTGGATTCTCCTTCTCCATCTTTCGCCTCTGCAACTCGGCGTGTTGGACTCCACACTGCAGACTTCCACCTTCACTTGTTTCCAACAAGACCACAGGAACCGTCTGTGAACAAAGCATATTTCTTTTCATCATCAGATAAGGTCATTGTAAGGAGGAGCTTCCTCAGCACAAGTTACTTTCTCCTCCGGAGGTTTAGCACAGTTGATACCTTCAGGCCAACTTGAGATCACCTCCACTAGACCAGGTCTTTCAAGATTTCCCATTCGAGCTCTCTGTGTTATCAGAGCCATCCACTTAGACCATGTTTAGTCTGTGGCATGATGTGGTGTGGAACCTTTGCCTTTGAACATCCAATTCAAAACTGGTAATCTGGGAGCTAGAAGAAGTTGTGATTCAGTTCCAATCACTTCAGAAGATGCTTTTATTCCTTCATAGGCAGCTAAAATTTCTTTTTCTGTTGGAGTATAATTAGTCTCTGAACCTCTTTAACCTTGACTCCAGAAAACAAGAGTTCGTCCACGTGTCTCACCTGGAGCTTTTTGCCACAAGCACCAGGTTGGACCATTGTCACTTGCAGCCGTGTACAAAATGTTCTTAATGTCTGGACCATCTCGGACAGGTCCCAGACACATTGCTTGAATCACCTCTTGCTTTAACTGGTCAAAGGCTGCTTGTTGTTCAGGTCCCCAGTGGAAATGGTTTGTCTTTCGAGTCACATCATACAGAGGTTTCACAATCTGACTGTATCCAGGAATGTGCAGTCTCCAAAATCCCACTATCCCTAAGAAACGTAGGGTCTCTTGCTTGTTTGTGGGATTTGCCATGGTAGAGACTCTATTTACCGCATCCACAGGAATGTGTCGGCGTCCATCCTGCCACCGCACTCCCAGAAACTAAATCTCTGTTGTAGGTCCTTTCACCTTGTCTCGCTTGATGGCAAAACCTGCATTCAGAAGAATGTCAATGATTTTGTTACCTTTCTCGAAGACTTCCTCAGCAGTTTTACCCCAGACGATGATATCATCGATGAACTGGATGTGTTCTGGAGCACCGTCTTTCTCCAGAGCATCGTGGATTACTGCATGACAGATGCTTGAGCTGTGGATCCAGCCCATTGGCAGCCTGTTGAAAGTGTACTGGATTCCTCTCCAGGTGAAAGCAAACTGAGGCCTGCATTCTTCTGCTATGGGAATAGAGAAAAAGGCATTAGCAATGTCTATGGTAGCATACCATTTGGCCTCTTTGGATTCCTGCTCATACTGTAGCTCCATCATGTCTGGCACTGCTGCACTCATAGGTGGTGTCACTTCATTTAGGGCTCGGTTGTCTACCGTCACATGCCAGTCTCCATTCTGCTTTCGCACAGGCCACACTGGACTGTTGAAAGGTGAATGAGTTTTGCTGACGACTTTCTGACTCTCCAACTGACGAATCAGATTCTGAATGGGCAACAAAGAGTCACGGTTGGTTCTGTATTGTCTGTGATGCACAGTCTGAGAAGCAACCGGCAATTTAATGTCCTGTATCTTATGTTGTCCCACAACTGCAGATTCATCAGAAAGTTCAGGTCTAGCAGACAGCTTCAATTTTTGTCCATCAATTTCTATAGAAGCTACTCCAAAAGCCCATTTGTAACCTCTAGGGTCTTTGAAGCGCCCTTATCTCAGAAAATCAATTCCCAAAATACAAGGTGCTTCAGGTCCGGTCACAACTGTATGTTTCCTCCATTGTTTACCAGTTAGACTTATATTAACCTCTACCTTACTTAACTCTTGAGATCCACCAGTGACTCCCAGAATAGTTATAGACTCTGATCCCTGATAATTTGATGGCATTATGGTGCACTGAGCTCCTGTGTCAACCAAGGCCCTGTACTTCCGAAATTGTGAAGTGCCAGGCCACTGGATGTACACATCCCAATAGAATCTGTTGTCTCTGTTATCCCTCTCCTCCCCCTGACGGGAGGCAGGGCACCCCTAGTTATGGGGAACATGCCCACATGTGCATTGCACATAGGTTGCAGGGTTATAACTTTCCATGTTATAACTGGAGCCACTGTTGGAGCCATAAGAGTTGTTCTGGGGAACTGTGGAAGTAACAGCTACCCTTCTGGTATTGCTACCTCGGGTTCTGCCACTTTGCAATTCCCTCAGTCTCCTGAAAAGATTAGAAGTTGGTTGGCCATCCCAGTGGTTCATGTTCTCACCAAACTGATCATGCAGAGTTATCCAAATAGTTCTACGTGATTGCCTTGGTGGTCTGTTTTGGAACGACCTGTTTTGGAATGACCTCCTTGGAGGACGTGTATTCCTCACAGATGAAACTTGTATCCACCTGGAGGAAGAATTGAAATTATCCCTTTGTGCCAATTTGGATATGGAATTTCTAAATTCATCTTTTAACTTTCTTATGCAATTCTGTATATCACCAGACATAGTTTTAATGGCTGAAACCTAAGAAACACGTGTCATGCTATCCTCCAATTGTCTCATTTGATCACTGAATTGGCCAACCGTAGGAGAAGCTCCACCATAATTTCTTGACACAATTCTGCTTGCCAGAATGTTTGCATAATTGGAAGGAGCAAGTTTGATGATCTTTTTAGCAAGACCAATACCCACAGGAATGTCATCAGGATTCAGAGTTTCATGTTCACCATAGAGTAGCTCTCTAACAGCAAATTCTCTCAAGCGCTTAATTCCCTCATCTATGGTAGTCCAGGGTTTAGGGTTCCATGGAAGATCATCTCGGGAAGGCTATCTCAGGGCAACTGCCATTAAAAGGCATATCCAGAGATTAACCTTACCAAGAGCTCTGCCTAGATGTCTATCTATTCCATTATCTTTTGAGACAGTTCCTAACTGAGCTGCTGACTTGTCTCCAACTGTTAGAGCCAGAGCACCTGTATCATAACACCTACTAAGCCAAGCTAGACCTGGCTCCTTATCCGCCCGGGTGAAATCTTTACAGACATAACGCAATTCCTCACATGATGACGAACATTCTGAAATATCATCTTGTTCCTCGTCTCCCTGAATTCTTTGTCCATATAATCCTGCTGTCATTCTCCTAAGGATCTCTTTAAGCTGAGAACCACCTTTGCCAGCTGCTTTCCTAACTTCATCTGTATCCTGCTTTGATCTCACTAGGTTAGCTAGATCTTTAAAACAAACCTTCTCTTCCTCCTGAGCAGGATCTTTTAGAGTAGAGGGCCCCTCACCAGGATCAGTCTCCAGCTCCTCTTCTTCTCCATCTTTGGCCTTTGCACCTCTAGTCTTTAAAGGAGCCACCTTAACTGGAGCTGTGTTTGAATTTACAGCCACCTTAATAGAAGTTGACAGGTCCTGAGATAAATCGGCTGCTGGGGCAGTGACTTCCGGTCCCACCGAGGGAGTGGGTGGAAGTGACGTTGCTCCGTTAATGGCCGACGGAGAAGAAGAAGGAGGAGAGGGAGCAGGAGAAGGAGTAGGTGCCATGTTGATACCAGCCGATGCCCTTGGCAACTTGATAGAATCAGCGAAGTCATTTAGAGCTGCTTTACCAATTAACTTTTTAGCCTTCTTTTTGACTGACACAGGTTCTGCACAGTCCTCGTCACTAGATGACTCTGGGACTGATCTCGAGCCACGGCGTTTTCTTTTTGATCTAGTTTTAATAACAAAACAAGCTCTGGACACCTTTTTCTCCCGACGCCAGGAATATAGAGAATACGCATTAGTTATCACCAGCAGCAGAATTATACACACCAAATAAATCACCTTTGGATCCCAGGCATCACTTAAAGTTACTCTCTCCTCAGGCGGAATCTTAAAACCCTTTATCTCAATTGGGAGAGTGGTGGAGGTAACATTCCTGTATCTCACTGGCCATAGGAAATTAATACATTTTCCATACCATAATTTAACTCTATACATAACCCACATATAAATTGTCCGCACCAAATATTTACCCAGGTAATCCAAAATCAAAGCCAAAGAATATCTTTAAACCAGAGCCCCAAAAATTGAAAAGAATAATCGCTCCACAAACCACAATACCTTCATGTTTGCTAATTCAGCTAGAAAACACTAAATCAATCAAGTAATAAATTATACTAATTATCTGCCGCACATTGGGTACGCCAATAAAAAAAATGTGGTGGGTTGGAAGGGTAAGGCCAAGAAGCCTCCTCCCTTCCCCCTTGTAAGGTAAAGGGAAAGAAAATTGAAGGGAAAGGGAAAAAAAAACCTCACCAGCTGAATTAGCAAAGCAGTGGAGCTTTATATTTACAAAGCAGTGTAGGATTTTGCAGGGGAATATATACAAATTTACAATATTTACAATATATACAAAGATATACAACAGAGTAACACAGAAATGAGAGTTCCCCCCCTTGCTGAGGGGGTTCCCCAGCTCCGCTTTCCCCCTCTCTCCCCCTCTTCCACAGAGCAGGTTAGAAAAAAGAGAGAAAGAGGAAAAAAAAAATTAGAAGCAGTTTGTGTTAATTGGAAGGGAGTTAATACAGGCCTTTATCAGTTTCAAGGCCGAAGCCTTGGCAGAAAGCCCAGCACAGAAAACTGCTGCCTGAAGAAGAGGCGGAAGCAAGACTGAAGATAGAAGTGCCGGAAAGCCCAGTATACCTTCCTGCTGTCCCAATTCAGAAGGTGCTTCCTCCCACTCTTCCAATGAAATTAGTTTAGATTATTCTTTCCGTTTACCAACTTCCGTCCACCATATTCCCTTTCTTAAGGGGACAACGTCAACCGGTCACAGATGTGCTGCTTTTCATACCCTAGCTGGGCAGGGAGGGAGAAGTGGAACAGACTCAGCTTTCCGGGGGAACGCCCTTCAGGGAGTGTAAAGTACCCACAAGCATTCCACCCTGCTTTCTTCTTTTGTTTTCAGAAAAAGACGTTAACCCACCACACCTATTTAATCACTGTGTGTTTCTCTCTTGATTCCCACTCACCAACGCAGCATAGGTTCAACACTGGATCCTCCTCATTTTAGTCTGGAGTGCTCTTTCCATTTGAAACTTCCCCAAGATTCTATATTCAGTGTTCATCTTTAAGGTAGATATGTTGGGTATCAACTTTCAGCTCTGCCTACCAACAGGAAAAACCTGTGCAGTGCGTTTTCTTTCTGTTAATTACATCAACTACTTTCTACTGCTTCTCCTTTCCCATCACTCATGTCCTCTGGAGCACAATGCAGAAGGTGTCTCATTACTAGGAAACAACAATAACATTATAATATTATTGGTGCAATACCGCAGCCAGTGATTCATCAACTTCTCAAAACTTAACACTTAAGTAGAAAGAGTTGAAAAGAGCTGTCATTTATTTATTAAAATACATGAAAAACATCTACAACTGAAAATTTACATCTTCTTATAATTTAAAAAAAAATAATGTTGCTTCATTGTGTCTTATGAGGGATTAATATGGAAGATATTTCTGACAATAGATGGCTGGAAAAGAATGACACGTTCAGACTACAAATGTACAGCAAAGTTTCATTCATGAGAAGTATTCAGTGGAATAATGAAGGTTAGCAACTTGAAGGTATTTATCATCACTTAAAAAAAAACCAAAAACCAAACACCCAAAAAACAAAACAAAACCAATAAAGCTGAGAATTTAGACCTGTTGTACTGAGGAAGTATTGCTGGCAGAAGTCAAACATGATGATCTGCATGGTCCACATTAGCCCTGAACTTGTCCTTCAACTACGGGGTCATGATGTTGTCATGACATGTGTAGACAGAAGCTCCAACTAAAGGGAAATTCAATTGAAGAAATGGGTCTTTCAAGCAGAAGTGTTAAGAGAAATTTGAAACTATGAGTAAAGTCCTTAGTTTAAAAGGTTTGGATGTAAAAGAACTCACAGTCTAGGATTTCTCTGTACTCTTTGTTGTTCTTTTTACCTCAGTAACTGTTTTTCTTCAATGACAACCTGTGTTAATCTTTTGCTGTCTTCTAAGGACTAGGCCAGACAGTCCTAGGCCTCATCACTTTTGTTCCTCTTTCCTATTCCAATCTTTTCTATTAATATGATTCAGCTCTGTAGTCGTGCCTTAGGAACTGGCTTCTCCATGTCTTTGACATCTTCTGTTCTACCTTCCATCCACACTCTTAACTCAATATACCATCTCTAACTTCTGCCACTATGACAAGTTGAAATATGTTCAAAACATAGTTTCTTCCACCTTCTCTTCCAAAGCTTTTGGATGAGATCCTTAGCTGATGAAAGTCATCATTGTTTCAAAATTGTAGTTGCAGAACTGTAATAAATGTGCTCAGAAGATCTAATGATTTCCTCACCCTGTCCTCAGTTTCCCAACTGTTTGCCTCCATGCCTGAAAACATTTCCATTCCTTTCATCACTCAGTGCTGAACTTCCCTTTCCTTTGTTGGAATATAAATGGAATGGAAACAGTCTATGGCAATGATAGAAAGGGGAAAATGCATTGATTAAAGAAAAATAAAAGGTAAGAATGTTGACTCAAAGGAGATTTTTATAATTTTTGAAAAGCATGGACATGAATGACTACAGCAAATACTGGAAGGTGGTGTAAGCTTGCATTCTGAAAATCTCCCTCTCTTAAAAAAAAACTTCTCAGAACTGTTTTATCTTACATCATAAAGCACATTTATGACATTGTAGATGACATCATCCCTGTGTTTCTTTGGAGAACCCATGGCTTTAGTTTGAATTCCATGTGTAGTCCATTACCAAATACCACCCAACTGTTTCAAAAGCTCTCAACTTCCTAGGAAAAACTCTTTTCACTCAGAGCAGATGAATGCCTTGCATGGCAGCAGATGGCAAATAAGATTAAATATTTTTGTAATTTCAGAGTAGCCCCCCTTTTTTTTTTTTCTTTTGCATGAAGATTCATTTTCATACTTAAGATGATGTCCTATGGTCATAGTTCATTCATAATATACAGGTCTGGCCATGCAAGTATTTTTTTCCCCCAAAACTGTTCTAATCAGAACAATGATGTGAAGGATGACCACCCACCCACTTTACAGAAAGATATCAATTTAGTGTGCTTGGTCTTGTTTCACAATTTAATTCAACTACTCTGCATAGTAAGTACTTAAAAATCATAAAAGACAAGAGAATATTACAACTATCTAATGTCATACATTACATCTGTATGCATACCGGGGCATAAATATGTGGGGCATGTACCTGGACTATAAATCAAATTCTTTATTAAACTTTTAAAACAGTATGAATTTATGAATAATGCATTATTTTGTAGCATACTCTCCACCTTATTTAAAACCTATACATAGAATTTTGGGGAGATTTTCACAGGAGATTTATTTGAGCATCTGAAACAATTCTAATAAGCAGTAAACTGTTGAATCTGCCATTTCATGAATAGAGATGGTAGCAAAGCATCCACACAGCTGCAGGTTCTATCTACAGCAATAATTTTAGATCAAGTGTTTTGTAATTGCTTACAAAGCACCCTCTGCTGTTTGAGCTGCTACATGCTTTGTAGATAAAGCTGCATTTTGGAAAGATCAAAAACCTTTTTGTGGGGCCCTGTAAGAACCACAAAAATATCCAGACACAATATTATCAATCAACCACCTACAATACATGGTTTGAGACTTGAATTTAAAAGTGTCATCAGATTCAGGCATCTCCTGAAACATCAGTAAGTTATTTTCTTACCCAAGTAAGAAAAAAGTTGAAACACAACACTAAGGGTAACAAGTTCAGCAGATAGGACAAAAGCTTCCATGTTTGATTGCTCAACTGGCAGAAGAGCAATGGAATATCTCCCACTGCAAATGCTTGTCCTCTCTTCAAATTTGTGTTTCATGAGAGAGCAATATTGAACAGGCATCAGCTGCTTAATATAATAATTATTTCATGACTATGGTTTGAGGATTTAAGTTCTGGATGGGTATTTCACTGAATCTAAATTTGGAGATGAACTAAAAGAGACATTTTTCTGTACCTTGTAAAGAGATGGAAATGCTGGTGTGTTTAAGTTTTTTTTCAAAACCCCTGTGAAGTACTGTACTAGATAGCATGTAGGGAAGGAATCATATCTGCCCTGAGGTTGGTGACTATATGGTATGTATGTAATGAAAGGAAAAAAACATTTACTTGCTTTGAAAAAAACTTACTCTCCATGTTGACTTCAAGAGTACTTGTAGTACATGTTGATATTCCTTGGTGTGATTGAGCATGTCTAATTAATGGAGCTGCTAGGGAATTTTGCAAAGAAAAATCACTTCAAAAGAAGAAGCAGTTTCCGCAGAAGTTGTAATTTTACATGAGAGAAATGAAAGAATCAAAACAAAATACATTGTAAAAAGCTATTTAAAAATCAAAGCAGTTCAGTTCCTTGAACTGAACACAAATATATTTTCAGTTTATCTCAGATATGGAGAGACACTATGGAAAATATTTTGCTAAGATTTAGCTGTTTAAATTTGATTTGTGTTTTTTGATTACCAGACATCTACTGAACCATGTAATCTTAATGCTGAGTACCTGTTGCAGGAGAACCTTATTGTGCTTTGTCTTAGATACCTGAAACCACAAATGATTCTTGCAATTTGGGACAGCACATATTAAAGAATGTGGTGCCAGAAATGCTCAGTACTGATCTAGCTCTGCTCCCATTGATGTCACTGGGAACAAGTCAATTTGACTTCAAGCAGAATGAAGTCAGGGTGATGCTGAGTTGTTTTGAGATCTCCGCCCTGTATCTTACGCATTGCATTCATTAATCATTGCTAAAGTTGCAGCTTAGTTTAATAATGTCTCCCAAAACATGATGAGCTTTGCTATATTTACCATCTCCCTGTGAGTTTATTAGCAATGTGGAAATACAATGATGTTTCAGTAACTTTATTCTCCATATTTTCCCCCTAGAATCCACTTTTGCATAAAAGTGTCCACAATGTGTATGAGAAACATTGAAATAACCTTTTGTATATCTCATTTAGTCTACAAGTGCCTCCCGGTAAGTCACTTTCTTTGTGTTTTGAGTGACTTGAATAATCACATAATTTAATTTAACAATATTGTGTTCCTAATTCAAGCAGTGTTCTATATATAGAATAAATCAGCAAGGACAACATTTACAAAGACTCTTTTACCAATGTAAATCTGTTTGCTTAGAAAACCAAAACCACACATACAAAACCAGTTACCAGGGATGGTAGCTTTTGTGGTGGGTGAACTTATTTTTTACTTAGCATCATTTACAGTTTACACTAAATGTCTCTGTCTGTCAAGCAGTACAATGGACAGGTCATCCTTCATTGCACACCAACCTAGAGAAGTCAAGTCTTTAAAAAACAACACTGTTGATGGTACAAGTGCTGGGACATGGATGTCTGTATTATTGTTAACTCAGGCTCTTGCACAGTTTTGGCCCAGGATAGGCTGCACTCAGCCAAACAGCTCCCAGGCATGACTCAGGAGCCATTATAGCTGCCAAAAGCTGCCAAAGGGAAGCCTGAATGTTGTCAGCCAATTCTGAAAGCTGGTTGGGGACTGAATGTGGGAGCTGGACTTGGGGAGAGGGCATGGCTTAGAAATGTTCAGTTACCTAGTGCAGATGTAGACTGAGATTCACAAACAGCTGTAAGGATGGAAAGCGTAACACAGTCTGTGTGGGAGACAGTTACATAGCCTTACAAAAGGCTCTGAGTTGTAATAAACGTCTGTGATGGAAAAGGAGCACATGACTGTTGCAGCAAATCAGAATGATGTACATAGTTTGGAAGGGAGGGATGCTGGAGGGACCCCGAGTCTTACCTCCCACTCACATCAAGTGCAATACAGCAAGTTGCTCAGGGTCTTGTATTGTCAAGGTGCAAATATTTCCAAAGATGGAGTTCCCACAGCCTCTCTGGGAAAGCTGCTCCCATAGTTGACTAATCTTATCCTAATTTTCCCCTCTATCAGGTTGGCATTTCCTCTGTGTTATAGCTAGCGACTGCCACCTCTACCCCTTCTAGTCAGCACCTCTGCTTTTGTCTTTTCTACATGCTTCTAACAACTAGCTGCAAACTGCAAGTAGATTCCGCTCAGCCATTTCTTCTTAAGGTTGAGCAAGCCCTGTTCCCTCAGTTCTTCCCTGTGCTCTGTGTGCTCCACCTCAGTGGTCTTTCACTGGATTTGCAACAGTATGGTGAAGCTTCTTTTGCTATGGAGCTGCAAACATAACAAAACAACCAAATATGATCCCACAAGTGCTAAATAGAGGAGCAGGATCAGTTCCCTGTTGCTGCTGGCTCCCCTTTTGTCTGTAACAATGTGGCTCAGGATGTAGATGGCTGCCTTTGCTGCAAGGACACCCTGCTGACTCAACCTCAGATTGCTAATGACCAGGACTTCAATGTCTTTTTCTGCAAAGCTACTTTCTAGCTTTCTGCGACTTTCGCAGGGACAGAAGTGGAGCTAACATAGAACAATTGAAAAAAGGCCTGGGACATAAGAATCACAGTTCATGTTGGTGACACTGAAATCCACATTTACCAGTATCTGGACAATGCCACTAGTTTCCTCCAATCACTTGTGTATTGGGGACCACATTCTGTTTCAGTGGGATGCCCAGTACACGGAAATACCACACCTGTGAGACTGCAAATTAGAAGACACAAATTCTTTCTATGACCAACCTTCTTGCCATTCTTTCTCTTCACTTGAATAGTCATTGAATGAATGAGGTGAATCATCCCTGTGCTACAACATATGGAGCAATTTCCAGAGTAAGCTTTCATTGATGTGGTCCATCATTCATAAAGCTTCCCAGTAGAGAAGACACTTGGTCAGTGAGATCGAAATTGATGATCTGTGTTCTGCAGCAGTGTTTAGATTGATCTCGGCCTCAGTATAATAAAATTACCATTGTGCTGGGTTTAAAGTGGATAGAATAGAGTCTAGTATAACAAGTCTCTTCTTACACACCTCAGGCTATTGATCATGCTAGATCAAAGAGTAGAAAATTGATATAAAATGGTAGTAAATCAGAACAGAAGTATTTTCCATCATTTTTGTTCTGACATAAGTGATAGCACAGGTTTTCTACAAGTAAGGCTGGACTCCTGTGGCCGGTTGACGGTGTCCCTTTAAGAAAGGGAATATGGTGGACGGAAGTTGGTAAACGGAAGGAAGAGTCTAAACTAATTTTCATTGGGCGAGTGGGAGGAAGCACTATCTGGCCTGAGAGTGAAGTGGGCATTCCCAGCACTTCTCTGTCACTCTTGCTTCCGCTTCTCCAGGGTGCAGCAACTCTTCTCTGTGCTGGGCTTTCTGCCAAGGCCTCGGCCTTGAGGATAAGATAACCAGGTCTATATTAACTGCTTCCAACTAACACAAACTGCTTCTAACATTTTTTTTTTTTTTTCTCTTTTCTTCCTCTTTCTATCCCATTCTGGGGAAAGGGGGGAAGAGAGGGGAGAGCGGAGGTGGGGATTCCCCTCGGACGAGGGGGGGTTACTCTCATTTCTGTGTTACTCTGTTGTATATCTTCGTATATATTGTAGATATTGTAAATTTGTAAATATTCCCCTGCAAAATCCTACACTGCTTTGTAAATATAGCTCCACTGCTTTGCTAATTCAGCTGGTGAGTTTTTTTTTCTTTTCCCTTTTACCTTACAGGGGGGAGGGAAGAGGCTTCTTAGCCTTACCCTTTCACCCACCACAACTCCTTACATTTTGCTTATTAAGGTGGAAACAAAAGCAAGTGACAGGAATAGATCTTCCAGTTTCTCACAAATTAGAGAATTTGTCAAGTCCTTACAAAAATACTTTCAGTAAAAATCATGATTATATATGTGGGGAAAGGATGGTCTTGAAATTGCATTAATATAGGTATACTATAGCCTGAGCATCTCTGTTTCTTCTCTTCCTAAAAATATACATATATAAATAATAATAACAAAGTGGTTTAGCCAAACACCTTGAAGATGATTTGTTTGCTTTCTATCTCCTTGGGAACATTGGTTTCTCTGGGACACCCAATTAAAAATAATGCTGAGAAGACCTTTTATTTCAGGGATAATAGTATGTAGGCTTCCTGAATTTTCCATTGCTTCTTATGAAAGGATGAATTAAATTACTTAGAACTGTGGATGTTTGGAGCATGGGAAAGCTTGGTGAGCCTAGCTAGAAGATAATAAACCTATCTAGAAGATGATAAACTCTAATCACAACCGATAACCCTAAACACAATAGAATAGAATAGAATAGAATAAACCAGGTTGGAAGAGACCTTCAAGATCATCGCGTCCAACCTATCACCCAACACCACCCAATTAACTAACCCATGTAACCAAGCACCCTGTCAAGTCTCCTCCTGAACACCTCCAGTGACAGCGACTCCACCACCTCCCCGGGCAGTCCATTCCAATGGGCAATCACTCTCTCCGTGTAAAACTTCCTCCTGACCTCCAGCCTGAACTTCCCCTGGCACAGCCTGAGACTGTGTCCTCTTGTTCTGGTGCTGGCTGCCGGGGAGAAGAGACCAACCTCTGCTTGTTTACAACCCCCCTTCAGGTAGTTGTAGAGAGCAATAAGGTCACCCCTGAGTCTCCTCCCCTCCAGGCTAAGCAGCCCCAGCTCCCTCAGTCTCTCCTCATAGGGCTTGTGTTCCAAGCCCCTCACTAACTTCGTTGCCCTTCTCTGGACTCGTTCCAGCAAGTCAACATCCTTCCTAAACTGAGGGGCCCAGAAATGGACACAGTACTCGAGGTGTGGCCTAACCAGTGCAGTGTACAGGGGCAGAATGACCTCCCTGCTCCTGCTGGCCACACTGTTCTTAATGCAGGCCAGGATGCCATTGGCCCTCCTGACCACCTGGGCACACTGCAGGCTCATGTTCATCCTACCATCAACCAGCACCCCCAGGTCCCTCTCTGCCTGGCTGCTCTCCAGCCACTCTGACCCCAGCCTGTAGCACTGCATGGGGTTGTTGTGGCCAATGTGCAGAACCCGACACTTGGATGCATTAAATTTCATGCCGTTGGACTCTGCCCATCTGTCCAGCCTGTCGAGGTCTCTCTGCAAAGCCTCTCTACCCTCTAGCAGATCAACTCCTGTTCCCAGCTTGGTGTCATCAGCAAATTTACTGATGATAGACTCAATGCCCTCATCCAGATCATCAACAAAGATGTTAAAGAGGATGGGGCCCAGCACTGATCCTTGGGGGACTCCACTACTGACTGGCCGCCAGCCGGATGTGACACCATTCACCACCACTCTCTGGGTTCGGCCATCCAGCCAGTTCCTAACCCAGCTCAGAGTGCTGCTGTCCAAGCCATGGGCTGACAGCTTGGCCAGCAGTTTGCTATGGGGGACGGTGTCAAAGGCCTTGCTGAGGTCCAGGTAAACTACATCCACAGGCCTCCCCACATCCACCAGGCGGGTCACCTGATCATAGAAGGAGATCAGGTTGGTCAGGCAGGACCTGCCCTTCAAGCCACAGATAGCAACTTCTCTGCCATAAGACCAAATTTTTGAGGACATTATTTAGATCATGGCTGTACTAAGTCTCATTTTCTTCACTAAAACCTAACAGATTAAGGACATCAGGATGTATAACCTTGATTCAGAAGAAACATTTTCAATTAAATGAACAAGAAAAATGCTTAAAGTTCACATTAGTATACCTTAAGCATATAATACAATTTTGATATGGCTCTTCAAACAATCTCATTTGCTTCTGAAAAGAAAGAGGTGGCTGATGCATGGTTTCGATGCAAAGGAAATCTTTTTGCTCTTGAATAGGAACCAGAAATAACCTCAACCTTGAACAGCAGGTGACGGGGTGGCAACAATCATCAAATGATAACAAGCCTAAAATTGCTGACTCTTGTTTTCCTGAGAAAAGAGGCTTTGGATCTGCAATGCAGTTTGTAAGGATCTCCAAAGGAGGGAAGATGTTGGAGGAATCAAAATGTCTTTTTGCAATTTGAAGACATCTTCAGGGAAGAGAAGATTGAGAGCTCTTCACTAGGTAGAGTTGGCACTACCTGGCATGGCTGCCCAGAGATGGAGTGACATCATGGTACTTCTGTTTACAAGACAGTCTTGCCCAGCTGTCATGCTGTTGTTGTTAATGATGTAAAAAGAAGGCCAGTCTGGCATTTCTACTTTAATTTCTGTTATTGGATATTTAACAGCTGAGAGAGGGAGAGATTCTGGTCTTAAGCATGCTATGGTATAAAAAGCTGCCAAAAGATATCATGGTTACATTGAGTTTGATTGAACAATCCAAAATATTTGCAGTTCAGCATTGCCAATTAAAAATACTTGCCAATTATCAGTTGCTTGTGGTGGGGAAATTGTTCATTAGCTTACAAATAAAATTGTGTGTTATATCCAAATAACTTTTTATCAGCGGCTTAGATGCAAGTGATCGTCTTCTTTATCTTTGTAGCAGTTTGCTTAAAATACTGTTAGTTACAGCAAGAAATCGTGAAGATCTGCAAATAAGGGACGCAGTAAGTAGAAATAATAATTTCCTCCCCTACTTTCTTACGCTTACCAAAACCTCCAGAGTAAGTATTTACTGATAAACAACAAAAGGATACATTTATAGACAAGGTGGAATTATTTAATGTAATCAGTTTAGGCTCAGAAGTGTTTTTTACCATGATAAAATCTGCAACAAGACAATGTTATACTCCAGTTACTCTATATTTGCACAGAGTGAATTTTGCTCACTATTCTGTTTTTGAAAATGTATTTCCAAATCTATAGACTCCCATTGAAATTGAACCAGGTAGAAATACATCAAAACTATCAAACAGAACAAGCCATTATCACCATAAATAGATCATTTTAGTTGCCAGGGGTAACCAGTGCCAGTAAGGTATTCAGGCACTGCAACCCTTCTTTGAAAGTGATGACTGTGCGTCACATTGCAAACTTCAGTAATTATTATGTGTAGGAGGGTGGTGGTACCAACAGGATATATACTTGTAATGAGTCATTCTTTAAATAGCCTAATTTATCATCCTCAAACAAAGAAGGAAGGATTTATCCAGTATGAGGCAGTTTGGAAAGCTGAATTATTAATAAAATGAAACAACAACAAGGCAGGGAAAGCTGGACAAATACACACGCACACACACACATAAAAGCTTAATGACAAAAAGCTTACTGACTGAAGGAAAGTGCTTCTGTGAAAGTATAAAGCATAAACCAAAAACCACACAGAAGCAGCATCACAAGTCTGCAGCCACACTCCATTTATTTATGCTAATGTGCGAATGTAAATAGCTAGCAGATAAGATGTCTGTAAATGCGATTCAAGGACATCCAGGCTTTCATAGACCACTGACACTGGATGTGCTTGGAACAGTAGTTTCACTTAGCACTTTCTTTCTTTCATAGAATGAAATGCAAGATCAGAAACACTAAGAAGGGTCATAGTTTGAACAGAAAGCATCCTAAGGACACTTTTATCTTCTGTCAAGAAATATTGATAACTCAATATGTAGCACACTTTCTTCTGAGGAAAAAAATGAATAATGTACATTGTTCTCACCACACAAGCACACACAGAAGTGTAAAGGTGGATGTGTACTATGGGACGTGCTTGATCATTCATTAAAGTGATTGCTGCCGCGATTAAGAGACGGGACGCAGCCTGATGCAGGCCAGGTGTCCACTTTATTATACAGAATTCTTCTTTATAAAACTACTACAGCCCAGAAGCCATTTACAACAGAAACAGGGACTCTGTTACATCCTTCTTCTGTATGTCTGAAGACTGACCCTCTCAGGTCATAACAACCACACGTAATCAAATATCTGCCCTCCTCCAACAGCACTGCTGCACTGAGTTCCCATAGTTCACAAGCCATCAAGGCCAACACTGTCTCCTTCTTATCAGTCCAGCAGTGCTTGGAGCTCGGCTCTCCAAGATTTAACCCTTCATTTCCCCCTTCTGTTATATAACAAGAATCCCCTTAACAAAACTATTACTCAAACTCTATAAGCATTACAATAAACAAAGTAAAAGTAACAAAAAGAATAAAGCAGTAAAAGCATACATAATTATTCTAAGAAAACTACAAAGCCAGAGAAAAATTTCCCAATTAGCAAGCAATTTAAAAGATGCTAGTCTGGCTCAAGCAAGCAATAAATCAAGCTAATTATCCTCGTGTCCTACGTTGGGCGCCAAAAATGTAATGGGTTGTGGCAAACCCCTTCCCCACCATGCGCAGAAATAATGACTCAAACAGATTGCAAAAGTGATGGAAAGTTTAAATAGAGAACAGTGAGTGCATGCAGAAAGCTAGGAACACAGTGACAGGAAGAACCCCCAAAACAGACCCAGAAAGATCCCATCCCCACCTGTGGGTGCACCCAAAACCCCCAGGGCTCCTTCTTCCCCCCCCACTGCTAGGCTAGTCTCGGCTGGCCAGATCTGAGACTGCCCATCCCCCCGTGGCCTTGGGCCTAACCAGGCCCATGGCCAGGAGATCTCTCCCCCAGTTACCGGGTGGCGGAGAGGAAGGAAAGAGGAAGTGCCAGACCCCGCCATATAATTTATACTGGTGCAAGGGATCATCAATATTCCCTTTCTTAAGGGGACAGCCTCAAACGGTCACATCATGGTAGGAAATAACCTAATTTCCTGTGTCCACCCACTGGGCTGGACTTCTGGACACAGGAAACACCCCTGTAGCAGAGGGCACCCAGCCCAAACTATGACAACACTTCATGTAGGTATGACTGAGTATCAAATTTGGCATGAAAGATGTCCTTGGCAATGACAATTTTGTGCCCTGACAAGTAACTTTTGTTATCTAATCTTTAGATACCTACATCCCAGATAGGGACAAGGAAATGCAACCTGCCATGCAGGATTATTTCTAAGTTTAATTAAAGGCTTATAAAGTAAATTATAATTAACAGTATCATTAAAGCTAGACAAAAGCTAGGGGAATAAAACTGTCCTCTGGGTTTTCAACAAGAACAAAAAAAATCCCAACATTCTGACATGATAACATGCTTCAATAAATGTTATGAGAAAGAGGATCTGTTTGTAGATGGAAAAATGTTTTCAAGCATTCTAGGTAATTTCAGTAACGATAATAATTTAATTAATGTATTTTATTTAGTTATAGATATAAAACCTACCTGGTTAGGAACAGATCATACTGAGGGAGATCAGGGACAAGTGCTTTTATTCTATTCTTCCAAGTTTCACCAACTACAAGGCTGCTTTTGCCTTGCAAAACAGAGCTAAATAGAGGGAGCTTGGTGTAGCAGTAGGATGAAAGTTAATCAAGAACTACTTAAGTGCAAAACCTTTGCCTATCAAGAGAAAGAATGAAGAGTTAGGTTGCCTTCAGTTTGTCTTTCTGGACCATCTATGTGATGTGTGAATATGTAGCCTAGAACCACTTTCCATACTTTGAATATTAGGGGGTCATGCTAATGAAAGCTTTATACTAACAGTTGAAAAATAGACGGAAAATAGACGTGAATGCTAGAACATGTTCTAGTACTCTGGAATCTTGGAAGGAAAACTGGGGTAGGAAGGCTGATGCATGCTAATTTACCCATTCAAAATTTATTTTTATTGTGTCTGACTGTAGAGCAACTGAGTGTATGACTCAGCAAGTACATGTCCCAGCTTTATGGCTGCTCTTTATCAGAGATGAGTTGTATTCTTAAGTTTCTATCAACCATATCAGTGTACTGTCAATTAAAAAATGCATAAAAATTATATATATAAATTCCAGGCACGCAATTTACCATTCAGTTGGAACTGAGACAATGGCATGATAATAAAAAGACATTTCATTATAAACAGAGAATCATCTGAAGCCTCCCTAGACTGTCAAGTGATGAGTGCAGCAACACGAATGCCAACACTTTTCTGCTGCTGATTTCATTATTTGTCTTCACTTGGGTATTATCAGACCAAATGAAGATCAGGCCCTAAATTCACAGAATCCCAAAAGCCTCTTCAAAATATTTTCATGTTATCTTACTGAAGTAAAGCAGGCTTTTACAGGACTGGCACAATATTTAGGAAGTTTGCTTTCTGAGGTCTTATTTTGTTTGGATTTTCATTTTTTTGTTTGTTTAATTCTAAGCAGCAGTGGCGAATCATAAGAAGAAGTATAGGCCCAAGAGATAGCTGAACATCCTATTAGTCTCAAGAGACTAATTATAAAATTGTTATGCCTGTTAATGAAATTACACTAATTTGCATATCAATACCTTCTGTATTCAGAGATATTTTTCTAAGGCTTTCTCTTTCTCCAGATTATAACCTGGCTCTATTTTTCTCTTTTTTTCACATTCAGTTACTTTTAATATTTTGCTAAAATAAAAATAGATGTGACAATCCACTTTTTTTTTTTTCAGTGCAAGACCCTCAGCTGGACAGATGTTATTCAGCACATACTGTAGTCTCCTTAAATTTTGCCATTATTCATTAAACAGATTGTTTGAAGAAGTGTGACCGTTTGAGGCTGTCCCTTTAAGGAAGGGGACATTGGGGTTGAATGTTTATAAACGAAAGACCGATCTAAACTAATTTCATTGATAGATTGGCAGAAAGTACCTTTGAACTTGACAGTACAGCAGAGTGTTCTGGGCAGTCCAGCATTTTTTTTTCTTCCTTGCAGCAGCTTGCAGCTTTCTGGGCTTTCGGCTAGACTGACCTTGAAACTGATAAACTGCAAGGCCTGTATTAACTGCTTTCCAATTAACAACTGCTCTTTTTTTTTTTTTCACTCTCTTTCTAACCCTCTCTGAGGAAAAGGGGAGAGAAGGGGGATACAGGGGTGGGGAACCCTCCTCATCAGAGGAGGGAAATCTCATTTCTGTGTCAATCTGTTGTATATTTCTGTATATATTGTAAATACTGTAAATACTGTATATATTTCCCTGCATTCCCTAAACTGCTTTGTAAATATACAACACACACTCCTTCACTAATCTGGCTGTGTGTTTTTTTTCCCTTTCAATTTTTTTTCTTCCCTTTACTTACGGGGGGGGAGAAGGCCCGGTCTTTCCCCCAAACCTACGACATTCTTTCTTGGTGCCCAACATGGGGCCAATAATTAGCTTGATTTATTGTTTTATTGTTTTATTGTTTTATTGGTTTAGTGTTTTATAACCGGATTAGCAAACATGAAGGTGTTGTGGTTCATAGAACGATTATTCTTTTCAATTTTTGGGGCTCTGGTTTACAGGTATTGTTTGGGTTTGATTTTGGATTACCTGGGTAAATATTTGGTGCGGACAATTTATCTGTGGTTTATGTATAGAGTTAGACTATGGTATGGAAAATGCATGGATTTCTTTTGGCCAGCGAAATACAGAAATGTAACTTCTACTATCATCCCAATTGAGATAAAGGGTTTTAAGATTCCGCCGGAGGAGAGAGCAACATTAGGTGATGGCTGGGATCCAAAGGTGATTTATTTTATGGGTATAATCCTGCTGCTGGTGATAACTAATGTGTATTCTCTGTATTTTTGGCATCGGGAGAGGAAGGTATCCAGACTGTGTTTTGTTATTAAAACTAGATCAGAGAGGAAACGGCGTGGCTCTGGGTCAGTCCCAGAGACATCTAGTGATGAGGAGTGTGGAGAATCTGTGTCAGTTAAAAAGAGGGCTAAAAAGTTAATTGGAAAAGCTGCTCTGAACAGTTTCGCTACTGATTCTGGCAAGCTGCCAGGGACAGCGGCTGATATCAACATGGCGCCTACTCCTTCTCCTCCTTCTTCTTCTCCGTCGACCATTAACAGAGCAACGTCAATTCCGCCCACTCCCTTGGTGGGACCGGAAGTCACTGCCCTAGCAGCTGATTTATCTCAGGACCTGTCAGCTTCTATTAAGGTGACTGTAAATTCAAACACAGCTCCAGTTAAGGTGGCTGTTTTAAAGACTAGAAGTAAAAAGACCAAAACTGATGGAGAAGAAGAGCTGGAGACTGATCCTGGTGAGAGGCCCTCTACTAGGAAAGATCCTGCTGAGGAGGAAGAGAAGATTTGTTTTAAAGATCTAGCTAACCTAGTGAGAGCAAAGCAGGATAGAGATGCAGCTACAACAGGGGCTGGCAAAGGTGGTTCTCACCTTAAGGAGATCCTTGAGAAAATGGCAACAGGATTATTAGGCCAACAAGTTGAGGGGGAGGAGAAAGAGGATGACATTTCCGAGTGTTCGTCACCCCATGAAGAGTTAAGAAATGTCCGTAAAGATTACACCAGGGCAGATAAGGAGCCAGTTCAAGCTTGGCTTAGTGGGTGTTATGATACAGGTGCTCCAGCTCTAATACTTGGAGACAAGTCAGTAGTTCAGTTAGGAACTCTCTCGAAGGATAATGGAATAGACAGACATCTAGGCAGGGTTCTCGGTAGGGTTAATCTGTGGATACGCCTTGAGATATCCTTCCCGAGATGATCTTCCATGGAATCCTAAACCCTGGACTACCATAGATGAGGGAATTAAGCGCTTGAGAGAATTTGCTGTGAGAGAGATACTCTATGGTGAACATTAGAATAGAATAAACCTTTATTAGAATAAACCAAACCAGGTTGGAAGAGACCTTCAAGATCATCGTGTCCAACCCATCAACCAATCCAACCCACCCAAACAGCTAACCCATGACACTAAGCAACCCATCAAGTCTCCTCCTGAACACCTTCAATGACGGCGACTCCACCACCTCCCTGGGCAGCCCATTCCATAGAGCAATCACTCTTTCTGTATAGAACTTCCTCCTAACATCCAACCTGAACCTCCCCTGGCGCAGCCTGAGACTGTGTCCCCTTGTTCTGGTACTGGATGCCTGGGAGAAGAGACCAACCTCTGCCTGGCTACAACCTCCCTTCAGGTAATTGTAGAGAGTGATAAGGTCACCCCGAGTCTCCTCCTCTCCAGGCTGAGCAACGCCAGCTCCCTCAGTCTTTCCTCATAGGGCTTGTGTTCCAAACCCCTCACCAACTTTGTTGCTCTTCTGTGGACTCGTTCCAGCAAGTCAACATCCTTCCTAAACTGAGGGACCCAGAACTGGACACAGTACTCGAGGTGCGACCTAACCAGTGCAGTATACAGGGGCAGAATGACCTCCCTGCTCCTGCTGGCCACACTGTTCCTGATGCAGGCCAGGATGCCATTGGCCCTCTTGGCTGCCTGGGCACACTGCAGGCTCATGTTCAGCCTACCATCCACCAGTACCCCCAGGTCCCTCTCTGCCTGGCTGCTCTCCAGCCACTCTGACCCCAGCCTGTAGCACTGCCTGGGGTTGTTGTGGCCAATGTGCAGAACCCGGCACTTGGATGTGTTAAATCTCATGCCGTTGAATTCTGCCCATCTGTCCAGCATGTCGATGTCCCTCTGCAGAGCCTCTCTACCCTCCAGCAGATCAACTCCTGCCCCCAGCTTGGTGTCGTCAGCAAATTTACTGATGATGGACTCAATGCCCTCATCCAGATCATCAATAAAGATGTTAAAGAGCACAGGGCCCAGCACTGATCCTTGGGGCACACCAGTAGTGACTGGCCACCAGCTGGATGTGGCACCATTCACCACCACTCTTTGGGCTCGGCCCTGCAGCCAGTTCCTAACCCATCGCAGTGTGCTCCCGTCCAAGCCATGGGCTGACAGCTTGGCCAGCAGTTTGCTATGGGGTACAGTGTCAAAGGCCTTGTTGAGGTCCAGGTAGACTACATCCACAGGCCTCCCCACATCTACCAGGCGGGTCACCTGATCATAGAAGGAGATCAGGTTGGTCAGGCAGGACCTGCCCTTCCTGAATCCATGCTGGTTAGGCCTGATCCCTTGGCCATGAAACTCTGAATCCTGATGACATTCCTGTGGGTATTGGTCTTGCTAAAAAGATCATCAAGCTTGCTCCTTCTAATTATGCAAACATTCTGGCAAGCAGAATTGTGTCAAGAAATTATGGTGGAACTTGTCCCATGGTTGGCCAATTCAGTGATCAAATGAGACAACTGGAAGATAGCATGACACGTGTTTCTTTGGTTTCGGCTATTAAAACTCTGTCTGGTGATATACAGAATTGCATAAGAGAGTTAAAGGATGAATTTAGAAATTCCATATCCCAATTGGCACAAAGGGATAATTTCAATTCTTCCTCCAGGTGGATACAAGTTTCATCTGTGAGTGTGCTGGGTTGAGGCAGCCCCCTTCCCCACCCCTGGCAACAATAAACACTCAGACAAACGGATTGCAAAAGTGATGGAAAGTTTAAATAGAAAGCAGTGAACTTTTACAGAAAAGCAAAAGCACAGTGACAAAGAAAAATCCCAAAACAGACCCAGAGAGATCCCATCCCCACCTGAGGGTACACCCAAGACCCCCAGGGTTCCTCCTTCCCCCTCCCACTGCTAGACTAGTTTCAGCTGGCCAGATCTGAGACCGCCCATCCCCCCATGTCCTTGGGCCTAACCAGGCCCAAAGCCAGGAGACATCTCCCCCAGTTACCAGCTGACGGAGGAGGAAGAAAAGAGATAGTTCTAGACTCCGCACTGGATCTTATAGTGGTGCAAAGAATTGTGGTAGGAAATACTACATAATTTCCTGTGTCCACCCCTGGGCTGGACTTTTGGACACAGGAAGTAAACATTGCAGGGGGGCACCCAGCTAAAACTGCAACACGCCACCCCTTATTTCATACCACAATCTTTGCACTCAAACGCATCATTAAATCTGAAATCTTCCGATGACATGTTCGGCGAAGTCCACATCTTCATCTGGGCATCCACCCAAACAGTCTCTCATTCAGGCTCAAGTGTCCGTCCATTCCAGCCTGTGTGGAAGCAGAATGGAGACTGGCATGTGACAGTAGACAACCGAGCCCTGAATGAAGTGACACCACCTATGAGTGCAGCAGTACCAGATATGATGGAACTCCAGTATGAGCTAAGATCCAAAGAGGTCAAATGGTATGCTACCATAGACATTGTTAATGCATTTTTCTCTATTCCCATAGCAGAGGAATGCAGGCCTCAGTTTGCTTTCACCTGGAGAGAAATCCAGTACACTTTCAACAGACTGCCCATGGGCTGGATCCACAGCTCAAGCATCTGTCATGCAGTGATCCACGATGCTCTGGAGAAAGGCGGTGCTCCAGAACACATCCAGTTCATCGATGATATCATCGTCTGGGGTAAAACTGCTGAGGAAATCTTTGAGAAAGGTAACAAAATCATTGACATTCTTCTGGATGCAGGTTTTGCCATCAAACGAGACAAGGTGAAAGGACCTACCACAGAGATTCAGTTTCTGGGAGTGCGGTGGCAGGATGGACGCTGACACATTTCAGTGGATGTGGTAAATAGAGTCTCCACCATGGCAAATCCCACAAACGAGCAAGAAACCCTACGTTTCTTGGGGATAGTGGGATTTTGGAGACTGCACATTCCTGGATACAGTCAGATTGTGAAACCTCTGTATGATGTAACTCGAAAGAGAAACCATTTCCACTAGGGACCTGAACAACAAGCAGCCTTTGACCAGATAAAGCAAGACGTAATTCAAGCAATGGGTCTGGGACCTGTCCGAGATGGTCCAGACATTAATAACTGTGATGAATATACTGTTGATTTGTGTCAAAATTATAAGACTTAGAGTGCACTGGGATTAAGGGTCAGGATCTTGTGAGGCCTGTTTAGAGGGTAAAGGGAAAGAAACCCATCTTGCAGACTTGCAAGGATACTGTCTGGTTAATTGGAGACATCACGGCTGGGAAGGAGTTGTCTTAAAGATAAACATTCAGAACTAGGAATTTGTTTTCTTCAGATAAGAAGCCTCACAATTGGGCATGCGTGAAAGTGGATGCTTTGACCCTTACCACACTGAATGTAGGGAGAAGGGATTTGATCACCTATTCTAAGACTCATTATCATATGCCTGCCTTCTATTTAGCATAAATTTCATAGTTTCATAGTTTCATAGTTTCATTCAGGGTTGGAAGGGACCACACGGATCATCTAGTTCCAACCCCCCTGCCATGGGCAGGGAAACCCCACACTAGATCAGGCTGGACAGAGCCTCATCCAGCCTGCTCTTAAACACTCCCAGGGACGGGGCCTCGACCACCTCCCTGGCCAACCCATTCCAGGGTCTCACCACTCTCATGGTGAAGAACCTCCTCCTCACATCTAGCCTGAATCTCCCCACCTCCATCTTCATTCCATTCCCCCTAGTCCTATCACTACCTGAGATCCTGAGCAGTCCTTCCCCAGCCTTCCTGTAGGCCCCCTTCAGATACTGGAAGGTCACAATTAGGTCACCTCGGAGCCTTCTCTACTGCAGACTGAACAGCCCCAACTCCTTCAGTCTGCCCTCATAGGAGAGGTGCTCCAGCCCTCTGATCATCCTCGTGGCCCTTCTCTGGACACGTTCCAGCACCTCCACATCCCTCTTGTAATAGGGGCTTGCTGATGACACCAAGCTGTGTGGTGCAGCAGACACGCTGGAGGGAAGGGAGACCATCCAGAGGGACCTTGACAGGCTGGAGAGGTGGGCACAAACCAACCTCATGAAGTTCAATAAGAGCAAGTGCAGGGTCCTGCATCTGGGTCAAGGCAATCCCAGGCACAAATACAGGCTGGGCAGTGACTGGCTGGAGGGTAGCCCTGAGGAGAGAGACTTGGGGGTACTGGTGGACAAAATCTCAACATGAGCTCTCAATGTGCACTTGCAGCCCGCAAGGCCAATCAGATCCTGGGCTGCATCAGGAGAAGTGTGGCTAGCAGGTCGAGGGAGGTGATCCTCCCCCTCTACTCAGCCCTGGTGAGACCCCACCTGGAGTACTGTGTCCAGTTCTGGAGTCCCTATTACAAGAGGGATGTGGAGGTGCTGGAACGTGTCCAGAGAAGGGCCACGAGGATGATCAGAGGGCTGGAGCACCTCTCCTATGAGAGCAGACTGAAGGAGTTGGGGCTATTCAGTCTGCAGAAGAGAAGGCTCCGAGGTGACCTAATTGTGGCCTTCCAGTATCTGAAGGGGGCCTACAGGAAGGCTGGGGAAGGACTTCTCAGGATGTCAGGTAGTGATAGGACTAGGGGGAAGGGAATGAAGCTGGAGGTGGGGAGATTCAGGCTAGATGTGAGGAGGAGGTTCTTCACCATGAGAGTGGTGAGACCCTGGAATGGGTTGTCCAGGGAGGTGGTCGAGGTCCCATCACTGGGGGTGTTTAAGACCAGGCTGGATGAGGCTCTGTCCAGCCTGATCTAGTGTGGGGTTTCTCTGCCCATTGCAGGGGGGTTGGAACTAGATGATCCTTGTGGTCCCTTCCAACCCTGAATGAAACTATGAAACTATGAAACTATGAAACTATGAAACTATGAAACTGGACACAGTACTCCAGGTGGGGTCTCACCAGGGCTGAGTAGAGGGGGAGGATCACCTCCCTCGACCTGCTAGCCACACTTCTCCTGATGCAGCCCAGGATCTGATTGGCTTTGCGGGCTGCAAGTGCACATTGAGAGCTCATGTTGAGCTTTTTGTCCACCAACACCCCCAAGTCTCTCTCCTCAGGGCTACTTTCCAGCCAGTCACTGCCCAACCTGGATTTGTGCCTGGGATTGCCTCGACCCAGATGCAGGACCCTGCACTTGCTCTTATTGAACTTCATGAGGTTGGCTTGTGCCCACCTCTCCAGCCTGTCAAGGTCCCTCTGGATGGCCTCCCTTCCCTCCAGCGTGTCTGCTGCACCACACAGCTTGGTGTCATCAGCAAACTTGCTGAGGTTGCACTCAATGCCACTGTCCATGTCACCCACAAAGATGTTGAACAAGACAGGTCCCAGGACTGATCCCTGAGGGACTCCGCTTGTCACTGGCCTCCACTGGGACATGGACCCATTGACAGCCACTCTTTGGGTGCGGCCATCAAGCCAGTTCCTTATCCATCTAGTGGTCCACCCATCAAACCCATGTGTCACCAGTTTGGAGACCAGGATGTGGTGCGGGACAGTGTCGAAGGCTTTGCTCAGGTCCAGGCAAATGACATCAGTTGCTCGCCCCTCATCTATTAATTTTGTCACCTGCTCATAGAAGGCCACCAGGTTGGTCAGGCAGGATTTGCCCTTGGCAAAGCCATGCTGACGGTTCCCAATCACCTCTTCACTATTCTTTTGAGCGAGTAGTGACTCCAGGAGGATCTGCTCCATGATCTTTCCAGGCACAGAGGTGAGCCTGACTGGCCTGTAGTTCCCTGGTTCCTCCTTCTTACCCTTTTTGAAGATGGGGGCAATGTTTCCCCTTTTCCAGTCTGTGGGGACTTCACCAGATTGCCATGACTTTTGAAATATAATAGAGAGGGGTTTAGCAATCTCATCTGCCAGTTCTCTCAGTACCCGTGGGTGTATCCCGTCGGGTCCCATGGACTTGAACACTTTCAGGTTCTTCAGGTGATCACGAACCTGATCTGCACTTACAATGGGCAGTTCTTCCTTCCCATCCCTGGCTTTGACTTCCATAACATCAGGAGTGTGGCTAGAGGCCCTTGCAGTGAAGACTGAGGTAAAGAAGTTATTAAGTACCTCAGCCTTTTCCTCATCACTTGTGACCATGTCACCATTTTCCTTTCTGAGGGGGCCCACACCTTCCCTAGTCTTCTTCTTCCCATTAATATAACTGTAGTTCTTCTTAGTGTTCCCTTTAATCTCCCTGGCTAGATTCAATTCAAACTCTGCTTTGGCTTTCCTAACCAGGACTCTTGCTGCTCGGGCAGCTTCCTTATATTCCCCCTGTTCTACCTGTCCTTCTCTCCACTTCCTGTAGAGTTTCTTTTTAAGTAATAATGTGTCCAGTAGCTCCCCAGTTGGAGCTCCACTGATTCCAACTGGCTATTGACATAGAGGGCAACACCTTCTCCTCTCCTTCCCTGCCTATCCTTCCTAAAGAGTTTATACCCATCTATGTCTACATTCCAGTCATGGGATTCATCCCACCAAGTTTCAGTAATAGCCACTATGTCGTGGCATCCCAGCAGCACTGTGGCCCTTAACTCATCCTGTTTGTTGCCCAAGCTGCGCGCATTCGCATAGATGCACTTCAGCTGGGCTGGCCCTGTCCTCCTCTTGTGCCAAATCCCCTCGGTTTCCACAGAATGTCCTGGTGGATCATTCGTGGCTTCCCTCAGGGCAGCAAGTTGAGAGCCCTTACCAACTCTCCTTCTCTCTACTGCTGGTGAGCTACCCCTCTGTTTGTCACCAGCCAGCAGGAGACTATTAACCCCTTCCCCCTTCAAATCTAAGTTTGCCTATGTAGGTGATGTAACTATATAAGATGAAGAAAAACTATTGTAAGGCTTCTCTGGAGGTTTTGTCCCCTCCCAAGCCCAGCACGCTACTTTGCTTGCTGATATTGCTTTTATTGCCTTTTTACGACCTTTTAGTGCTAATAAATCAGTTACCAAAAACTTTTACCTGGAGTCATCTATAACAAATGGTGCGTGGCCGGGAATCGTCTGAATCTCCACATCTTTTGAACTGCAAATGAAGGGGCGCCCCACAGCATTTTCTGTGGCTTCATTTTAGTCAAAAGACGGAAAGGTCAGCACGATCAGAACTCAATAAAGGCAAGCAAAGAAATTTTTAATTTTTTTCTTTTAATTTTTTTTCTTTTATTTTCCTTTTTTTTTTTTTTTTTTTGTTTGATGTCCAATTGGAGGACGTGGACCCCGTAAAACTTCGTATACGAGATCCAAGTGGCGACGACCACGGTGGTGAGAATACCGCTTGGGGGGGGAAGGATTTGGCTACATTTGTATTCGGCTACCATAGTTTGAGTGTTTGAGTCCACTGTTTCAGGTTCTGCAAGGGGGGAGGTACGGTGGATCTGGCACGGTGGCTCTGACTGGTAAAGAAGAGGGGTATTGATTATTCTGCTTTCATGATTATTTGTGGTATTGTTCCACTTGAATGAGTATTTGTGGTTTATTCCACTTGCCTAAGTATTTGTGGTAGCCAGGAATTGTATTCGTGAGTAGGAATAGTTTAGGCTGTTCCACTCGCATGAGTTTTTGTAGTAGCCAGGAATTGTATTCGTGAGTAGGAATTGTTTAGACTGTTCCACTCGCATGAGTATTTGGAATTCTTTGGATTTTTTTAGTTTTTTATTTTAGTTTTGTTTGATTTTATTTGTTTATTATTTGTAAGATTTGTGGTAGTCAGGAGAAAATGGGACAAAAGAAGAGTAAGTCATCAAGGCAGGATGGAAAGAAGGCTTTACCTTCTATTCCTCCAGAGAGTCCATTAGGGCTGCTCATTCAATATTGGGAGGATGATGGTCAGAGAAAAGGGAAATCAAAGGAAAGAATGATTCACTACTGTATGGAGGTATGGCCAAAAGAACCATTAAGACCACATGTGTTTTGGCTTATTTTTGGATCTTCTGAGGATTGGATTTGTCAAGCCTTAAACTTACATGTTGTGGTGGGTTGGAAGGGGTAAAGGCCAAGAAGCCTCTTCCCTCCCCCCTGTAAGTAAAGGGAAAGAAAAATTGAAGGGAAAGGAAAAAAACTCACCAGCCGAATTAGCAAAGCAGTGGAGCTATATTTACAAAGCAGTGTAGGATTTTGCAGGGGAATATTTACAAATTTACAATATCTACAATATATACAAAGATATACAACAGAGTAACACAGAAATGAGAGTAACCCCCCTCGGCCGAGGGAGGTCCCCACCTCCGCTCTCCCCTCTCTTCCCCCCTTTCCCCAGAATGGGATAGAAAGAGGAAGAAAAGAGAGAAAAAAAAATGTTAGAAGCAGTTTGTGTTAGTTGGAAGCAGTTAATATAGACCTGGTTATCTTATCCTCAAGGCCGAAGCCTTGGCAGAAAGCCCAGCACAGAGAAGAGTTGCTGCACCCTGGAGAAGCGGAAGCAAGAGTGACCGAGAAGTGCTGGGAATGCCCACTTCACTCTCAGGCCAGATAGTGCTTCCTCCCACCTGACCAATGAAAATTAGTTTAGAGTATTCCTTCCATTTACCAACTTCCGTCCACCATACTCCCTTTCTTAAGGGGACAGCGTCAACCGGGCACAATCCACCCCTTCTAAACAATTTCATTGGCTGCTCATACTGTCCATTCAAGCCAAGATGACACTTAACAGTTCGTGAGTAAACTTCATAGTCCATTCCGGCCATGCTCAGATATAGATGATTCAAAAGTCCAGGAAAATCAGAAAATGAGAAAGATGGAAAACAGTTTATTTCTTCACCGACGAAGCGAAGAAAAGGGAAACAGGGAAATCTCAGGGTCTCTTAGTTGACTCAGGGCTCTCAGGGTTCGTGCACCGTAGATTCCTCGTTGATTCTTGTTTTGGGCGCGATGTAGCTGTACAGCAGTTCGGAGTCAACCTCTTTCAGCTAAAGTTAAATTTCTTTGTGGAATACACTGAATTTCACCATTCTCTTGCATTACCCAATAAGTGTGACCCGGACCTTCAGCTGAAACCACCCCTCGGACAGGTTTAGCCTCTCCTGAGGGTGAAAATACCCAAACAGTTTTACCTAACAGATTCTTTTCTCTAACAACAGGAACTCTATCACCTTCTACTTTCCGTAGCAAATCTGAATGTGCAGGTCCAGCTCAGTTCACTGAACCTCTACTATTTACCAGCCAGGTTGCTTGTGCTAAATGCTTTTCCCAGTTTTTCAAAGATCCACCCCCCCATGGCTTTAAGAGTGGTCTTCAACAAACCGTTGTAGCGTTCAATCTTCCCTGAAGCTGGTGCATAGTAGGGAATGTGGAATATCCACTCAATACCGTGCTCTTTTGCCCAGTTCTTTACAAGGTTGTTCTTGAAATGAGTTCCGTTGTCTGACTCAATCCTCTCTGGAGTTCCGTGTCTCCACAGGATCTGTCTCTCCAGACCGAGAATGGTGTTGCGTGCAGTTGCATGTGGAACTGGCTAAGTTTCCAACCATCCAGTGTTTGCCTCTACCATAGTAAGCACGTATTGCTTACCAGAACGAGAACGTGGTAGAGTGATGTAGTCAATCTGCCAAGCTTCACCATACTTGTACTTGGACCATCTGTCACCATACCACAAGGGCTTAAGTCGTTTTGCCTGCTTAATAGCAGCACAAATGTCACAGTCATGGATGACTTGCGTGATAGCATCCATGGAGATGTCTATGGATCTGTCACGAGCCCATTGGTATGTTGCATCTCTGCCTTGATGTCCTGACGAATCGTGAGCCCACCGAGCTAAGAATATCTCACCTCGGTGTTTCCAGTCAAGATCAAGATTAGAGTCCATGTCTACTTGAGAAACTCTTGCAGCTAGATCTGCCTGATGGTTGTGTTGCTGTTCCTCAGTAGCTTTGCTCTTAGGAATGTGAGCATCAATGTGTCTCACTTTCACTGGAATTCTCTCGATTCGATCAGCAATGTCCTGCCACAGGTTGGCTGCCCAAATGGGTTTTCCTTTCCTCTGCCAACCACTCTTCTTCCAGTTCTTTAGCCAACCCCATAGAGCATTGGCTACCATCCATGAGTCGGTGTAGAGATAAAACTTTGGCCATCTCTCACGTTCAGCTACGTCGAGAGCTAGCTGGACAGCTTTTACCTCTGCGAACTGACTGGATTCTCCTTCTCCATCTTTCGCCTCTGCAACTCGGCGTGTTGGACTCCACACTGCAGACTTCCACCTCCGCTTGTTTCCAACAAGACGACAGGAACCGTCTGTGAACAAAGCATATTTCTTTTCATCATCAGACAGGTCATTGTAAGGAGGAGCTTCCTCAGCACAAGTTACTTTCTCCTCTGGAGGTTTAGCACAGTTGACACCTTCAGGCCAACTTGAGATCACCTCCACTAGACCAGGTCTTTCAAGATTTCCCATTCGAGCTCTCTGTGTTATCAGAGCCATCCACTTAGACCATGTGGAGTCTGTGGCATGATGTGGTGTGGAACCTTTGCCTTTGAACATCCAATTCAAAACTGGTAATCTGGGAGCTAAGAGAAGTTGTGATTCAGTTCCAATCATTTCAGAAGATGCTTTTACTCCTTCATAGGCAGCTAGAATTTCTTTCTCTGTTGGAGTATAATTAGCCTCTGAACCTCTGTAACCTCGACTCCAGAAACCAAGAGGTCGTCCACGTGTCTCACCTGGAGCTTTTTGCCACAAGCACCAGGTTGGACCATTGTCACTTGCAGCCGTGTACAAAATGTTCTTAATGTCTGGACCATCTCGGACAGGTCCCAGACCCATAGCTTGAATTACCTCTTGCTTTATCTGGTCAAAGGCTGCTTGTTGTTCAGGTCCCCAGTGGAAATGGTTTCTCCTTCGAGTCACATCATACAGAGGTTTCACAATCTGACTGTATCCAGGAATGTGCAGTCTCCAAAATCCCACTATCCCAAAGAAACGTAGAGTCTCCTGCTTGTTTGTGGGATTTGCCATGGTAGAGACTCTATTTACCACATCCACTGGAATGTGTCGGCGTCCATCCTGCCATCGCACTCCCAGAAACTGAATTTCTGTGGTAGGTCCTTTCACCTTGTCTCGTTTGATGGCAAAACCTGCATTCAGAAGAATGTCAATGATTTTGTTACCTTTCTCGAAGACTTCCTCAGCAGTTTTACCCCAGACAATGATATCATCGATGAACTGGATGTGTTCTGGAGCGCTGCCTTTCTCCAGAGCATCGTGAATCACTGCATGACAGATGCTTGAGCTGTGGATCCAGCCCATTGGCAGCCTGTTGAAAGTGTACTGGATTCCTCTCCAGGTGAAAGCAAACTGAGGCCTGCATTCCTCTGCTATGGGAATAGAGAAAAATGCATTAGCAATGTCTATGGTAGCATACCATTTGGCCTCTTTGGATTCCAGCTCATACTGGAGCTCCATCATGTCTGGTACTGCTGCACTCATAGGTGGTGTCACTTCATTCAGGGCTCGGTAGTCTACCGTCAGACGCCAGTCTCCATTCTGCTTCCGCACAGGCCACACTGGACTGTTGAAAGGTGAATGAGTTTTGCTGACGACTTTCTGACTCTCCAACTGACGAATCAGATTCTGAATGGGCAACAAAGAGTCACGGTTGGTTCTGTATTGTCTGTGATGTACAGTCTGAGAAGCAACCGGCAATTTAATGTCCTGTATCTTATGTTGTCCCACAACTGCAGATTCATCAGAAAGTTCAGGTCTGGCAGATAGCTTCAATTTTTGTCCATCAATTTCTATTGAAGCTACTCCAAAAGCCCATTTGTAACCTCTAGGGTCCTTGAAACGCCCTTCTCTCAGAAAATCAATTCCCAGAATACAAGGTGCATCAGGTCCGGTCACAACTGTATGCTTCTTCCATTGTTTACCAGTTAAACTTATATTAACCTCTACCTTACTTAACTCTTGAGATCCACCAGTGACTCCCAGAATAGTTATAGACTCTGATCCCTGATAATTTGATGGTATTATGGTGCACTGAGCTCCTGTGTCAACCAAGGCCCTGTACTTCCGAAATTGTGAAGTGCCAGGCCACTGAATGTACACATCCCAATAGATTCTATTATCTCTGTTATCCCTCTCCTCCCCCTGGCGGGAGGGAGGGCACCCCTAGTTATGGGGAACATGCGCACATGTGCATTGCACATAGTTTGCAGGGTTATAGCTTTGCATGTTATAACTGGAGCCACTGTTGGAGCCATAAGAGTCGTTCTGGGGAACTGTGGAAGTAACAGCTACCCTTCTGGTATTGCTACCTTGGGTTCTGCCACTTTGCAATTCCCTCAGTCTCCTGAAAAGATTAGAAGTTGGTTGGCCATCCCAGCGGTTCATGTTCTCACCAAACTGATCACGCAGAGTTATCCAAATAGTTCTACGTGATTGCCTTGGCGGTCTGTTTTGGAACGACCTGTTCTGGAATGACCTGTTTTGGAATGACCTCCTTGGAGGACGTGTATTCCTCACAGATGAAACTTGTATCCACCTGGAGGAAGAATTGAAATTATCCTTTTGTGCCAATTGGGATATGGAATCTTTTAACTCTCTTATGCAATTCTGTATATCACCAGACATAGTTTTAATGGCTGAAACCAAAGAACCACGTGTCATGCTATCCTCCAATTGTCTCATTTGATCACTGAATTGGCCAACCGTGGGAGAAGCTCCACCATAACTTCTTGACACAATTCTGCTTGCCAGAATGTTTGCATAATTGGAAGGAGCAAGTTTGATGATCTTTTTTGCAAGACCAATACCCACAGGAATGTCATCAGGATTCAGAGTTTCATGTTCACCATAGAGTAACTCTCTAACAGCAAATTCTCTCAAGCGCTTAATTCCCTCATCTATGGTAGTCCAGGGTTTAGGATTCCATGGAAGATCATCTCGGGAAGGATATCTCAGGGCAACCGCCATTAAAAGGCGTATCCACAGACTAACCTTACCGAGAGCTCTTCCTAGATGTCTATCTATTCCATTGTCCCTTGAGAGAGTTCCCAACTGAGCTGCTGACTTGTCTCCAACTGTTAGAGCTGGAGCACCTGTATCATAACACCTACTAAGCCAAGCTAGAACTGGCTCCTTATCCGCCCTGGTGAAATCTTTACGGACATAACGCAATTCCTCCCGTGGAGAAGAACATTCCAAAATATCATCTTCCTCCTCATCTCCCTGAACTTTTTGTCCATATAATCCTGCTGTCATTCTCCTAAGGATCTCTTTAAGCTGAGAACCACCTTTGCCAGCTGCTTTCCTAGCTTCATCTGTGTCCTGCTTTGATCTCACTAGGTTAGCTAGATCTTTAAAACAAACCACCTCTTCCTCCTGAGCAGGATCTCTTAGAGTAGAGGGCCCCTCACCAGGATCAGTCTCCAGCTCCTCTTCTTCTCCATCTTTGGCCTTTGCACCTCTAGTCTTTAAAGGAGCCACCTTAACTGGAGCTGTGTTTGAATTTACAGCCACCTTAATGGAAGCTGACAGGTCCTGAGATAAATCAGCTGCTGGGGCAGTGACTTCCATTCCCACTGAGGGAGTAGGCGGAAGTGACGTTGCTCCGTTAACGGCCGACGGAGAAGAAGAAGAAGAAGAAGGAGAGGGAGAAGGAGTAGGTGCCATGTTGATACCAGCCGATGCCCTTGGCTGCTTGCTAGAATCAGCAAAGTCATTTAGAGCTGCTTTACCAATTAACTTTTTAGCCTTCTTTTTAACTGACAGAGAGTCTCCACCTTCCTCATCACTAGATGACTCTTGGACTGATCCAGAGCCACGGCGTTTTCTTTTTGATCTAGTTTTAATAACAAAACAAGCTCTGGACACCTTCCTCTCTCGCCACAGAGAGAACAGCAAATATGCAATCACCATCACCAGCAACAGATTTATACACATCAAATAAATCACCTTTGGATCCCAGGCATCACTTAAAGTTACTCTCTCCTCAGGCGGAATCTTAAAACCCTTTATCTCCATTGGGAGAGTGGTGGAGGTAACATTCCTGTATCTCACTGGCCATAATAAATTAATACATTTTCCATACCATAATTTAACTCTATACATAACCCACATATAAATTGTCCGCACCAAATATTTACCCAGGTAATCCAAAAGCAAACCCAAACAATATCTGTAAACCAGAGCCCCAAAAATTGAAAAGAACAATCGCTCCACAAACCACAAGACCTTCATGTTTGCTAATTCAGCTAGAAAACTCTAAATCAATCAGGTAATAAATTAAACTAATTATCAGCCCCACGTTGGGCGCCAATATAAAAATGTGGTGGGTTGGAAGGGGTAAAGGCCAAGAAGCCTCTTCCCTCCCCCCTGTAAGTAAAGGGAAAGAAAAATTGAAGGGAAAGGAAAAAAACTCACCAGCCGAATTAGCAAAGCAGTGGAGCTATATTTACAAAGCAGTGTAGGATTTTGCAGGGGAATATTTACAAATTTACAATATCTACAATATATACAAAGATATACAACAGAGTAACACAGAAATGAGAGTAACCCCCCTCGGCCGAGGGAGGTCCCCACCTCCGCTCTCCCCTCTCTTCCCCCCTTTCCCCAGAATGGGATAGAAAGAGGAAGAAAAGAGAGAAAAAAAAATGTTAGAAGCAGTTTGTGTTAGTTGGAAGCAGTTAATATAGACCTGGTTATCTTATCCTCAAGGCCGAGGCCTTGGCAGAAAGCCCAGCACAGAGAAGAGTTGCTGCACCCTGGAGAAGCGGAAGCAAGAGTGACCGAGAAGTGCTGGGAATGCCCACTTCACTCTCAGGCCAGATAGTGCTTCCTCCCACTCGACCAATGAAAATTAGTTTAGAGTATTCCTTCCGTTTACCAACTTCCGTCCACCATACTCCCTTTCTTAAGGGGACAGCGTCAACCGGGCACACATGTGAACTCTAAAAAGCCTTTTAATCAAGAAGAGAGTGAGTATGCTGACATTTGGATTAGGGCTTCACGGCCTTCTCCTGTTCCAATACTGGCATTAAAAGCTGAGGATAAGGATAAGAGCAAAGAAAAGGAGGAGGAAAAATGGGAACCCTTGGACAACTTACCACCACCTTCTCGCCAGGATAGGGGTCGTCGGAATCCCCCAAATCCTCCTCCTCCCCCTCCTTCACCTCCCTAAACAAGAGGTAGGGCTAGGAATGACAGGAATTAACAAGAGGAAGACATTGTAGGATTACATCCACTCAGGGAAGTACCTATGGGGGGGCAGCAAGGAGGAATAGGGTTTGTGACTGTACCTCTCAGTACCTCAGATGTCCGCAGTTTTAAGAAAGAGATGGGTACCTTACTGGATGATCCCTTAGGTGTAGCTGAGAGACTGGACCAATTTTTGGGTCCCAATACATATACTTGGAAAGAGATGCAGTCTATTTTGAGTATTCTATTCACTGCAGAGGAAAGAAACAGGATTAGACAGGCTGGTATGAGAATATGGGAAAGGCAGAATCAGGGGGGGCCCCCAGGAGATCAAAAGTGGCCTAATCAAGACCCTGGGTGGGACCATCAGCAGCCCCAAGGGAGTCAGAATATGAGTGACCTGAGGACTATAATAATACAAGGAATTAGGGAAGCTGTTCCTAGAGGACAGAATTTTGATAAAGCTTTTAGTGAACAACAGAGGAAAGATGAATCTCCTACTGAGTGGATGGAAAGATTGAAGAGAAGTTTGCACATGTACTCTGGAATAGACCCCAATTCTGCAGTTGGAGTGACCCTTATCAGGACACAGTTTGTAGCAAAATCATGGGGAGATATTAGGAAGAAGTTGGAAAAGATCAAGGATTGGCAAGACAGGGGATTAGAAGAGTTACTACGGGAAACTCAGAAGGTATATGTGAGGAGACATGAAGTTAAACAAAAAACAAAAGCTAAACTGTTTGTAACTGCTGTAAGAGAAAGTCAGAAACCACAGGAAATAACACGGGAGTGGAAATGGGATAACAGGGTTCAGAAAAACGAAGTCCCTACTTGTCATTACTGCAACAAGAAGGGACATATTCAGAAAAAATGTAGACAAAAGGAGAAAGATGAGAAAATGTTTAAGGAAGATTAGGGGTGTCAGGGGCTGTATATTTTGGGGACAAGAACATCAAACGAGCCCTTGATAAAGTTACTAGTAGGTCCCCAGAAGGAGGAGGCGACCTTTTTGGTAGATACAGGAGCAGAAAAATCGACTATACAGAAGATTCCTAAGGGGGTTGAGGAAGGAAAAAAAACAGCAACACTAATTGGAACTAAAGGGGAACCTTTTAAGGTGTCACTGCTTGAAAATATAGAAATAGAATCGGAAAAAAGGATTTGTCTAAATGATTTGTTAGTTGTTCCAGAGGCTGAATACAATCTCTTAGGAAGAGATTTAATTATAAAATTGAAATTGAATTTAGAGAGTCAAGAAGATGGTTTGAGTGTTTGATTATATAAGTTAACTGCAAAAGATGAAAAGGATATAAGTCCAGAAGTTTGGTATGAATATGGGAGTAGAGGAAAAATTGATATGGATCCAATTAAAATTCAAATAACAGACTCAAGTAATCCTATATGCATAAAGCAATATCCTATACCATTAGAAGGGAGAAAGGATCTGAAACCTATTATAGATGAATTAATAAACAAAGGAACACTAGAACCCTGTATGTCTCCTCACAATACCCCAATCTTACCGATAAAGAAATCAGATGGAACTTATCATTTAGTACAGGATTTAAGAGCAATAAATCAGAGAACATTAATTAAATTACCTGTAGTAACAAATCCATATACATTGTTGAGTCATTTGACCCCAGAATACACTTGGTATAGTGTAATAGATTTGAAAGACGCTTTTTGGGCTTGCCCCTTAGACAAGGACTCAAGGGATTGAGTTACAAACTAAAATAAGACCAGACTTAAAGGACTTTGAGTTGGATGACGGAGAGCGACTATTTATAGATGGGTCTTCCAGGATAGTGGAGGGAAAAAGAAAATCAGGATATGCCATCGTAGATAGAGAAATGAGGATAGTTGAATCAGGTCCTTTGAGTGCCAGCTGGTCAGCCCAAGCCTGTGAACTGTATGCTCTACTCCGAGCATTAGAGTTGTTAAAGAACAAATCAGGGACTATCTATACTGACTCTAAATATGCATATGGGGTAGTGCATACCTTTGGAAAACTTTGGGAGGAAAGAGGATTAATAAATACTCAGGGAAAGGGGCTTATACATCAGGAGTTAGTAAAAGTCCTCAAAGCCTTAAGGGGTCCTAAAAATATTGCAGTGGTTCACATAAAGGGACATCAAAGGGGATTAGAATATCACATTCGTGGAAACAATGCTGCAGATAGTGAAGCAAGGAGTGCTGCCTTAAGGAATCAGGGAAGAGATCTGAAGATTTTACACTTAGAACAAGAAAACCCAGAAAAAGCTGAATTAAAGGTTTATCAAGAGGAAGAATTGAACAAAATAAAAGAAATGGGGGCCATCCTGAAGGAGGGAAAGTGGAATCTTCCAGATGGAAAGGAAGTGTTACCCAAAGCTTATGCTAGGGTAATTATGAATAGGTTGCATGCTCATACTCATTGGGGTTCTAAGGTCTTGGGAGAGGCCTTCCTTAAGCAGTATGCCTGCATTGGAGTATACGAGATAGCGAGACAAGTAACACAGGGGTGCTTGACATGTCAGAAGATAAACAGAAAAACATTCAGACAGGCAGCAATGGGAGGAAGGCGAGTGGCTGTAAGACCATTTGAAAAGATACAGGTAGATTTTACTGAATTACCTAAAATAGGGAGAATTAAGTATTTGTTAGTAATAATAGATCACCTCACCTGGTGGGTGGAGTCTTTCCCTACAGCAAGGGCTATAGCACAGACTGTAGCAAAAGTGTTATTAGAAGAAGTGATTCCAAGATATGGAATAATCCAAGTAATTGACTCAGATCAAGGGACACACTTTACTTCTAAGGTTGTGAAATTATTAATGCAAGCCTTGGGAACTAGGTGGGAATACCATACTCTGTGGCACCCTCAGAGTTCCGGATGGGTGGAGAGGGTGAATCAGACCATAAAACAGCAGTTAATGAAATTGATGATGGAGACACGAATGTCTTGGATTAAATGTTTACCATTGGCATTGTTGAACATTCGAATCAAACTCCATGCGGATATGGGTCTTTCCCCCTATGAACTGCTGTATGGAATGCCCTATATCCAGGGGATGCCCCTTAAAGATAATTTAATTGAAGATTGGAATATAAAGCAATATGTCATCCAAATTGGAAAAAGACTGAATGAGTTACGGAAAATGGGTATATTATCTCAGACCCCACCTTTGGGATTTGCTATACATGAAATTAAAGCTGGGGATAAAGTGTTGATAAAATCATGGAAAGAGAAATCATTGTTTCCCCTTTGGGAGGGACCTTTTCTTGTTTTATTAACCACAGATACGGCTGTCTGGACTGCCGAAAAAGGGTGGACGCATGTTTCGAGAGCAAAAGGACCAGTTCAGGAATGAACGGGACCCCTGAACCTGGAGAGATGAAAGTGACTCTGTGGAGAAAGTGAAACTGGCATCAGTACGAATTCCACGCCACCTACACAAATTGTTTGAAGTACCTCCACGACTGCAGTGAGTGCCGACAGACCTGTGGCCGGTTGACGCTGTCCCCTTAAGAAAGGGAATATGGTGGACGGAAGTTGGTAAACGGAAAGAATAATCTAAACTATTTCATTGGTGAAGTGGGAGGAAGCACCTTCTGAACTGGGAGTGAAATGGGCATTTCCAGCACTTCTCTGTCAGTCTTGCTTCCGCCTCTCCACGGTGCAGCAGCTCTGTCTGTGCTGGGCTTTCTGCCAAGGCCTCGGCCTTGAAGACCAGATAAAGGCCGGTATTAACTCCCTTCCAATTAACACGAACTGCTTCTAACATTTTTTTCTTCTCTCTTTTCTCTCTCTTTCTATCCCACTCTGGGGAAAGGGGGAAAGAGGGGAGAGCGGAGGTGTGAAACCCCCCTCAGCCGAGGGGTGAACTCTCATTTCTGTGTTACTTTATTCTATATCTTTGTATATATTGTAGATATTGTAAATTTGTAAATATTCCCCTGCAAATCCTACACTGCTTTGTAAATATAGCTCCACTGCTTTGCAAATTCAGCTTGTGAGTTTGTTTTTTTTTTTTTTTCCTTTCCCTTCAATTTTTTTTTCCCTTTACCTTACAAGGGGGAAGGGAGGAGGCTTCTTGGCCTCACCCTTCCAACCCACCACATTTTTTTATTGGCGTACCCAACCTGCGGCAGATAATTAGTTTAATTTATTACTTGATTGATTTAGTGTTTTCTAGCTGAATTAGCAAACATCAAGGTCTTGTGGTTTGTGGAGCGATTATTCTTTTCAATTTTTGGGGTTCTGGTTTACAGATATTGTTTGGCTTTGATTTTGGATTACTTGGGTAAATATTTGGTGATGACAATTTATATGTGGGTTATGTATAGAGTTAAATTATGGTATGGAAAATGTATTAATTTCCTATGGCCAGTGAGATACAGGAATGTTACCTCCACCACTCTCCCAATTGAGATAAAGGGTTTTAGGATTCTGCCTGAGGAGAGAGTAACTTTAGGTGATGCCTGGGATCCAAAAGTGATTTATTTCATGTCTATAATTCTGCTGCTGGTGATAATTATTGTGTATCACCTGATTTCTTTGCGGCGAGAAAGAAAGGTGTCCAGAGCGTGTTTTGTTATTAAAACTATATCAAAAAGAAAACACCGTGGCTCTGGATCAGTCCCAGAGTCATCTAGTGATGAGGAAGGTGGAGATTCTCTGTCAGTTAAAAAGAAGGCTAAAAAGTTAATTGGTAAAGCCGCTCTAAATGACTTTGCTGATTCCAGCAAGCTGCCAAAGGCGGCAGCTGGTATCAACATGGCACCTACTCCTTCTCCTACTCCTTCTCCTCCTTCTTCTTCTCCGTCGGCCATTAACGGAGCAACGTCACTTCCGCCTACTCCCTCGGTGGGACCGGAAGTCACTGCCCCAGCAGCTGATTTATCTCAGGACCTGTCAGCTTCCATTAAGGTGGCTGTAAATTCAAACACAGCTCCAGTTAAGGTGGCTCCTTTAAAGACTAGAGGCGCAAAGGCCAAAGATGGAGAAGAAGAGGAGCTAGAGACTAATCCTGGTGAGGGGCCCTCTACTCTAAAAGATCCTGCTGAGGAGGAAGAGAAGGTTTGTTTTAAAGATCTAGCTAACCTAGTGAGATCAAAGCAGGATACAGATGAAGTTAGGAAAGCAGCTGGCAAAGGTGGTTCTCAGCTTAAAGAGATCCTTAGGAGAATGACAGCAGGATTATATGGACAAAAAGTTCAGAGAGACGAGGAGGAAGATGATATTTCAGAGTGTTCGTCTCCATGTGAGGAATTGCGTAATGTCCGTAAAGATTTCACCCGGGCAGATAAGGAGCCAGTTCTAGCTTGGCTTAGTAGATGTTATGATACAGGTGCTCTGGCTCTAACAGTTGGAGACAAGTCAGCAGCTCAGTTAGGAACTCTCTCAAGGGACAATGGAATAGATAGACATCTAGGCAGAGCTCTCGGTACGGTTAATCTCTGGATACGCCTTTTAATGGCGGTTGCACTGAGATACCCTTCCCGAGATGATCTTCCATGGAATCCTAAACCCTGGACTACCATAGATGAGGGAATTAAGCGCTTGAGAGAATTTGCTGTTAGAGAGCTACTCTATGGTGAACATGAAACTCTGAATCATGATGACATTCCTGTGGGTATTGGTCTTGCTAAAAAGATCATCAAACTTGCTCCTTCTAATTATGCAAATATTCTGGCAAGCAGAATTGTGTCAAGAAGTTATGGTGGAGCTTCGCCTACGGTTGGCCACTTCAGTGATCAAATGAGACAATTGGAGGATAGCATGACACGTGGTTCTTTGGTTTCAGCCATTAAAACTATGTCTGGTGATATACAGAATTGCATAAGAGAGTTAAAAGATGAATTTAGAAATTCCATATCCCAATTGGCACAAAGGGATAATTTCAATTCTCCCTCCAGGTGGATACAAGTTTCATCTGTGAGGAATACACGTCCTCCATGGAGGTCATTCCAAAACAGGTCATTCCAAAACAGGTCATTCCAAAACAGGTCGTTCCAAAACAGACCACCAAGGCAATCACGTGGAACTATTTGGATAACTCTGCGTGATCAGTTTGGTGAGAACATGAACCGCTGGGATGGCCAACCAACTTCTAATCTTTTCAGGAGACTGAGGGAATTGCAAAGTGGCAGAACCCAAGGTAGCAATACCAGAAGGGTAGCTGTTACTTCTACAGTTCCCCAGAACGACTCTTATGGCTCCAACAGTGGCTCCAGTTATAACATGCAAAGTTATAACCCTGCAAACTATGTGCAATGCACATGTGCACATGTTCCCCATAACTAGGGGTGCCCTGCCTCCCACCAGGGGGAGGAGAGGGATAACAGAGATAATAGAATCTATTGGGATGTGTACATCCAGTGGCCTGGCACTTCACAATTTCGGAAGTACAGGGCCTTGGTTGACACAGGAGCTCAGTGCACCATAATACCATCAAATTATCAGGGATCAGAGCCTATAACTATTCTGGGAGTCACTGGTGGATCTCAAGAGTTAAGTAAGGTGGAGGTTAATATAAGTTTAACTGGTAAACAATGGAGGAAGCATACAGTTGTGACCGGACCTGACGCACCTTGTATTTTGGGAAGTGATTTTCTGAGAGAAGGGCGTTTCAAGGACCCTAGAGGTTACAAATGGGCTTTTGGAGTAGCTTCAATAGAAATTGATGGACAAAGATTGAAGCTGTCTGCTAGACCTGAACTTTCTGATGAATCTGCAGTTGTGGGACAACATAAGATACAGGACATTAAATTGCCGGTTGCTTCTCAGACTGTGCATCACAGACAATACAGAACCAACCGTGACTCTTTGTTGCCCATTCAGAATCTGATTCGTCTGTTGGAGAGTCAGAAAGTCATCAGCAAAACTCATTCACCTTTCAACAGTCCAGTGTGGCCTGTGCGGAAGTAGAATGGAGACTGGCATCTGACGGTAGACTACCGAGCCCTAAATGAAGTGACACCACCTATGAGTGCAGCAGTACCAGACATGATGGAGCTACAGTATGAGCTGGAATCCAAAGAGGCCAAATGGTATGCTACCATAGACATTGCTAATGCATTTTTCTCTATTCCCATAACAGAGGAATGCAGGCCTCAGTTTGCTTTCACCTGGAGAGGGATCCAGTACACTTTCAACAGGCTGCCAACGGGCTGGATCCACAGCTCAAGCATCTGCCATGCAGTGATCCACGATGCTCTGGAGAAAGGTGGTGCTCCAGAACACATCCAGTTCATCGATGATATCATCGTCTGGGGTAAAACTGCTGAGGAAGTCTTCGAGAAAGGTAACAAAATCATTGACATTCTTCTGAATGCAGGTTTTGCCATCAAGCGAGACAAGGTGAAAGGGCCTACCACAGAGATTCAGTTTCTGGGAGTGCGGTGGCAGGATGGACGCCGACACATTCCAGTGGATGTGGTAAATAGAGTCTCTACCATGGCAAGTCCCACAAACAAGCAAGAGACCCTACGTTTCTTGGGGATAGTGGGATTTTGGAGACTCCACATTCCTGGATACAGTCAGATTGTGAAACCTCTGTATGATGTGACTCGAAAGAGAAACCATTTCCACTGGGGACCTGAACAACAAGCAGCCTTTGACCAGATAAAGCAAGAGGTAGTTCAAGCAATGGGTCTGGGACCTGTCCGAGATGGTCCAGACATTAAGAACATTTTGTACACGGCTGCAAGTGACAATGGTCCAACCTGGTGCTTGTGGCAAAAAGCTCCAGGTGAGACACGTGGATGACCTCTTGGTTTCTGGAGTCGAGGTTACAGAGGTTCAGAGGCTAATTATACTCCAACAGAGAAAGAAATTTTAGCAGCCTGTGAAGGAGTAAAGGCATCTTCTGAAGTGATTGGAACTGAATCACAACTTCTTCTAGCTCCCTGATTACCAGTTTTGAATTGGATGGTCAAATGCAAAGGCTCCACACCACATCATGCCACAGACTCCACATGGTCTAAGTGGATGGCTAGGATAACACAGAGAGCTCGAATGGGAAATCTTGAAAGACCTGGTCTAGTGGAGGTGATCTCAAGTTGGCCTGAAGGTATCAACTGTGCTAAACCTCCAGAGGAGAAAGTAACTCGTGCTGAGGAAGCTCCTCCTTACAATGACCTTTCTGATGATGAAAAGAAATATGCTTTGTTCGCAGACGGTTCCTGTCGTCTTGTTGGAAACAAGCGAAGGTGGAAGTCTGCAGTGTGGAGTCCAACATGCCGAGTCGCAGAGGCGAAAGATGGAGAAGGAGAATCCAGTCAGTTTGCAGAGGTAAAATCTGTCCAGCTAGCTCTCGATGTAGCTGAATGTGAGAGATGGCCAAAGCTTTATCTCTACACCGACTCATGGATGGTAGCCAATGCTCTATGGGGTTGGCTAAAGAACTGGAAGAAGAGTGGTTGGCAGAGGAAAGGAAAACCCATTTGGGCAGCCAACCTATGGCAGGACATTGCTGATCGAATCGAGAGAATTCCAGTGGAAGTGAGACACATCGATGCTCACATTCCTAAGAGCAAAGCTACTGAGGAACAGCAACACAACCATCAGGCAGATCTAGCTGCAAGAGTTTCTCAAGTAGACATGGACTCTAATCTTGATCTTGACTGGAAACACCGAGGTGAGATATTCTTAGCTCGGTGGGCTCATGATTCGTCAGGACATCAAGGCAGAGATGCAACATACCAATGGGCTCGTGACAGATCCATAGACATTTCCATGGATGCTATCACACAAGTCATCCATGACTGTGACATTTGTGCTGCTATTAAGCAGGCAAAACGACTTAAGCCCTTGTGGTATGGTGACAGATGGTCCAAGTACAAGTATGGTGAAGCTTGGCAGATTGACTACATCACTCTACCACGTTCTCGTTCTGGTAAGCAATACGTGCTTACTATGGTAGAGGCAAACACTGGATGGTTGGAAACTTATCCAGTTCCACATGCAACTGCACGCAACACCATTCTCGGTCTGGAGAGACAAATCCTGTGGAGACACGGAACTCCAGAGAGGATTGAGTCAGACAACGGAACTCATTTCAAGAACAACCTTGTAAAGAACTGGGCAAAAGAGCACGGTATTGAGTGGATATTCCACATTCCCTACTATGCACCAGCTTCAGGGAAGATTGAACGCTACAACGGTTTGTTGAAGACCACTCTTAAAGCCATGGGGGTGGATCTTTGAAAACTGGGAAAAGCATTTAGCACAAGCAACCTGGCTGGTAAATAGTAGAGGTTCAGTGAACCGAGCTGGACCTGCACATTCAGATTTGCTACAGAAAGTAGAAGGTGATAGAGTTCCTGTTGTTAGAGAAAAGAATCTGTTAGGTAAAACTGTTTGGGTATTTTCACCCTCAGGAGAGGCTAAACCTGTCTGAGGGGTGGTTTCAGCTGAAGGTCCGGGTCACACTTATTGGGTAATGCAAGAGAATGGTGAAATTCAGTGTATTCCACAAAAAATTTAACTTTAGCTGAAAGAATTTAATTTCAAACTGCTGTACAGCTACATCGCGCCCAAAAGAAGAATCAATGAGGAGTCTACGGTGCACGAACCCTGAGATCCCTGAGAGCCCTGTGTCAACTAAACGACCCTGAGAATCCCTGTTTCCCTTTTCTTCTCTTCGTTGGCGAGAAAGAAACTCTTTTCCATTTTTCTCATTTTCTGATTTTCCTGGACTTTTGAATCATCTATATCTGAGCATGGCCGGAATGGACTATGAAGTTTACTCACGAACTGTTAAGTGTCATCTTGGATTGAATGGACAGTATGAGCAGCCAATGAAATTGTTTAGAAGGGGTGGACTGTGACTGTTTGAGGGTGTCCCTTTAAGGAAGGGGACATTGGGGTTGAATGTTTATAAATGAAAGACCGATCTAAACTAATTTCATTGGTAGATTGGTAGAAAGCACCTTTGAACTTGACAGTACAGTGGAGTGTTTTGGGCAGTCCGGCATTTTTTTTTCTTCCTTGCGGCAGCTTGCATCTTTCTGGTCTTTCGGCCAGACTTACCTTGAAACTGATAAACTGCAAGGCCTGTATTAACTGCTTTCCAATAAACAACTGCTCTTTTTTTTTTTCTCTCTCTATTTCTAACCCTCTCTGGGGAAAAGGGGAGATAAGGGGGATACAGGGGTAGGGAGCCCTCCTCATCAGAGGAGGGAAATCTCATTTCTGTGTCAATCTGTTGTATATTTCTGTATATATTGTAAATACTGTAAATTCTGTATATATTTCCCTGCATTCCCTAAACTACTTTGTAAATATACAGCACACACTCCTTCACCAATCCGGCTGCGTGTTTTTTTTCCTTTCAATTTTTTTTTCTTCCCTTTACTTACGGGGGGGGAGAAGGCCTGGCCTTTCCCCCAACCCTACGACAAGAAGAATCTTTTGACCTCCCTCCTTTACACAGTTCAAAATCAACTGCAAGTATAGACAGCTTTCCAGAAAAGCCAAATGCATATAAATTTTTTCATTATCATTTAAAAGGGCACAGATCTCTTATTTTGCATCTAGATGAATGTTATTTAACATGCACATTTAAAAATGTGTTACATTTGTTTTTTATACAGTTCAAATCACAACTGTGGCAACGTGAAGCTGCCTACAAATGTGCTCTATGTCACAGTAATTAATCTCTGGTCTTCACAGCTTCTTGCACTGCTAGTTTTCTGATGTGTTCATTTTGTCTCTGGGTTCCCCATTATGAATATTTATCCAAAAGGATGTTTGCACAAAACCCATCATTATTATGGTATCTCAACACATGCATCCAACATTGGGCTCTAAGTCACAGATCAAACATTGTAAGTCATCCTTTAAAAGAGCATGAAGGAGTAACATTTTTATATGAAAGCAAGAGGAAAATATACATTCCCCTTAGATTTTTGTTTTTTAAATTATGGAAACTAACCAGCAAGGAGAGAAGACAAAACACATGGAATTGGATCTGTGAATAAATGAATACCACCTCCCTCTGGTGCTGTAATTTCAGCACCTCTCAGGAATTCTAGATTCTATCTATGGATCATGTTCTCTCCCCTTAACTTTATCGATGTGCAACACTTTTTCTAAGAGTCATAGACAAGATGCTTGTACCATGGGTACCATTATTAAAGTGTAAGAAAACCTTCAAAATCATGGGAGGTTTGAAAATCTCACAGGGTTATACTTGGTGTCACTATCATTGCTTTTATCTTGTTAATTGGCAATGCTGTTAAACCAAAAACAGGAAGGAAAACAAAAACAAAATAAAAAACAACCAAACAAAGAACTACTGGAAGAAAATACTTCTGAAAGCAAAGTCTTTTAGTGTTGTTTTCAGGGACCACTGTCATATCCAGTGAGTGCAATATTTTACCTCAGGTGACTGAGAGGAGTTACTTGTTATCTTGCATTTCTCTGCTGGCATCTTATGCACTCACTGTGTAGTATGAACCTTTGCACTGCTTCTTGGGTACAGGTATCTCCTGTGTAGCATTGGCTGCTCTCTATGCATAATATTGAACACCACTGTGCAAAAAATGGTTTCAGCACTCTTATGTGCTAAAGACTGGACTGATTAGCCCTCTCTCATGAACTAAAGGTTATGTAACTCTTCTGGGTGATGTCAACCGGAACACCAGAATACAACAAAGCTGAGCAAATACTTAACCAAGTGGATCAGGTGGTTTCTGTGACACTCATGAAAGCAAGTCTGGGAAATGTAAATACAAGATGGAGGACACTGAATTACACTACGAACTATCAGAGCAATGAACAAGGAAAGTGTACTCCTTTGGTCTGCGTGTGTTCAGGAATGGAGAGCTTTTCACATGAAAGACAGCAGGCTTCATGACCTGTTTTTCTTTCTAAGGAATAGACGATTACTGACCCCTTTTCTCACAAATCAAGTGGTTTAAGAAAGGGTAGCAGTGTTTTACAGGCTGTTTAGAAAGCAACAAGTTAACATGCTATTACCTCACTTGAATGTCTGTATTACACCCATTGTGAAACAGAAACTAACATATAAATCCCTTTAGAACATTTGTTTGCCTTTTTCCATGATGAAATAGGGGAGGCTTGGGAACAACAAATTCTTTTATAGAACTTTGACAACCAGAATTATTGACAGCAAATGGAAAAACCCCAACTTCTGAAAGAAAGAATACTGTATTATTCCTTCCTATTCAAGTAGGAGCACTCATGCTTTCCCCAACTTGTCCAATAAATGCATAAAAATAAATAATTCCTTTAGTGTCTAGGTTTGCTATAGATTTTTTCAAATGTTGCTTTCAACTCATGAGCAATTTCAAGGCTGCAATGGAAAAGCTGAATCAGCTGTGAAATGCAACTTTTTGACTTAATTATATTAATTGACATACCTATGTATCATTTTTTGAGTATTTGGTATAATTGCTTCAAATGACATTTAATTTGTCACTTGAAGTACAATAATTAGAAACAGTTCATGAAAGAAAGTCATTGCAACTTCAAATGAAGGATTTCAAAGGTATAATTACTTTGAACGTTGTAATACTGAATAGCTACACTCATGGGGCTGGGAAGCTGACACTGCCAAAGTTGAAGTCTATGGACTGACTAGTCCCCTTTGCTACTCAGACCACATATTCTTTTATTTGCAAGACTTAAGGGGAACAGCACTATGTTAAAAGGAGAAGCCACGTGCCGGTTTATCCTCCTTGTAGACTAGAGACAAGCCTTCTGTGCAGAAATATTTGTCATTCAAATCCCATTAGAAATCAATGGAAAACATTCCATCAAACTCAGTGGGGGCTGAGTTGATCCACAAGTATATTTTCAGCTCTGATGGAGATGTTTGAGAAGCCGATAAAGCCGCTGCTTAATGTGAATAATTCCCATTGAAATGCTCCTGTGCAGTGCTAGGGTGGCTCCTGTGGCTCAGCACAGCACCACAGCCTGCTTAGTGCAGAGAGCCTCCACCTCACCTTGGAAAGAGTCAGGAATGTGTGACACAGGGAAGAAATTAGTAGCAGCCTTAATAACGTTAACGGGCAAGAACAGTGACATAGCTAGAAAGATATTGCCCAACATTGCACAATATCTGTCACATAAAAATAAATAAATTGAAACCACAGAAAATTGAAGCAAGAAAAAGGAAGGTGATTTTCCTCTACCACACCAGTCAAAAGGGAACATAACCATTCAAAAGCTGAAGGCTCATATCATTTTTGTGAAAGGTCACTGTAGTCCATGCTGTGCCAGCCAAGAATCAGTTTGCTGGGCATTGGCAGGTGTGACCGTTTGAGGCTGTGCCTTTAAGAAAGGGACAGTACTGTGGCTGAATGTTTTGTAAACAAAAGACAGGTCTAAACTAATTTCATTGGTAAATTGGTAGAGTGCAACTTTAAGTTTTGAGTGCGACTGAGACTTTTCTCAGATCGCTCTTCCCTCCCTTTCCAGCTTGTCTGCTTCTAGGTTCTCTGCCAGACTGACCTTGGACTGATAAGCGTGAGGCCTACAAACCTACTAATATTTTGCTCTAATTTATGACTGCTTTTAATTAACAACTGCTCCTTTCCTCTCTTTCTAACCCTCTCTGGGGAAAAAAGGGAGAGAAGGGGGTACAGGGGGGGGAACCCTCCTCCAGAAGGGGGGGAATTTCGTTCCTGTATTACTTTACTGTATATTTCTGTGTATATATTGTAAATACTGTAAATTGTGTATATATACCCTGCATTCCCTAAAACTGCTTGTAAATATAGCATTTTCCCTTTTTGCTCCTCCGGCTGTGGCTATCTGTGGTTTCATTTATTTCTCTTTCCCTTTGTGGGGAGAAGAAGGATGAGCCTTCCTCTCAAACCCATGACAGCAGGGAATTCTCCTCTTAAAAGAGTTGGGCCAGATCTCTGAGTGGAGCCTGTCCCTTGAAAATCTGAATGAGGAGTAGCTTTCTGAGCTTCTCAGACTCCAATGAGGCTAAGAAGCAGCAGCTCAGGTGCAGAAACGTGATGGGAAGACCAAGACACAGTGCTATGGGTTCTCATTCTGCCTGAGCTCTGCAAGTTCCTGAAGAACCTAACCTGTACTGACAGTAGTAAGAGCCAGGGGCATGACTGAATAAAGTGAAGGATTTCAGCATTGGGAACAGACTATTTCAAGTTGCTAAGCACAGCATTTTGGTGAATTTTATGCTTTAACTCCAGGTACTAGAAAAAGCTCCTTAAAAAAAATCAGAGATAACTGTGTTTTAACTTGTGACCATTTGAGGCTGTGCCTTTAAGAAGAGGGACATTGTGACTGAATGTTTTGTAAACAAAAGACAGGTCTAAACTAATTTCATTGGTGGATAGGCAGAGCACTGCCTTAAGTTTTGATTCCCAGTGAGACTTGTCTCAGTCTTGCACTTCTTCCCCCTCCTTTCGCAGCTTGCAGCTTCTGGGCTTTCGGCCAGACTGACCTTGGACAGATAAGGCCTCTACTAACATATTCTGCTTTAATTAACAATTGCTCTTTTTCTCTCTTTCTAACCCTCTTTGGGGAAAAAGGGGAGAAAAGGGGGGTATGGGGGAACCTCCTCAGCAGAGGAGGGAATCTCATTCCTGTGTTACTTTGTTATATATTTCTGTATATATATTGTAAATACTGTAAATTGTGTATATAAACCTGCATTTCCTAAACTGCTTTGTATATACAGCGCATTTCCTTTTGCTCATCCGGCTGTGGCTTTCTTTCAATTTTCTTCCCTTCACTTACGGGGGGGGAGAAGGCTGGGCCTTCCCCTCAACCCTCAACATAACTCTATCAATCTAAATGATAAACAAACTCCTGGGATCGAAATCATACCTAGATACTTAAATAACCTGAGCTTTTTATTGGCGTACCCAACGTGCGGCAGATAATTAGTTTAATTTATTACTTGATTTATTTAGTGTTTTCCAGCTGAATTAGCAAACATGAAGGTATTGTGGTTTGTGGAGCGATTGTTCTTTTCAATTTTTGGGGCTCTGGTTTACAGATATTGTTTGGGTTTGATTTTGGATTACCTGGGTAAATATTTGGTGCGGACAATTTATATGTGGGTTATGTATAGAGTTAAATTATGGTATGGAAAATGTATTAATTTATTATGGCCAGTGAGATACAGGAATGTTACCTCCACCACTCTCCCAATTGAGATAAAGGGTTTTAAGATTCCACCGGAGGAGAGAGTAACTTTAGGTGATGCCTGGGACCCAAAGGTGATTTATGTGATGTGTATAAATCTGTTGCTGGTGATGGTGATTGCATATTTACTGTTCTCTCTGCGGCGAGAGAGAAAGATATCCAGAGCTTGTTTTGTTATTAAAACTAGATCAAAAAGAAAACGCCGTGGCTCGAGATCAGTCCCAGAGTCATCCAGTGATGAGGAAGGTGGAGAATCTCCATCAGTTAAAAAGAAGGCTAAAAAGTTAATTGGTAAAGCAGCTCTAAATGACTTTGCTGATTCTAGCAAGCAGCCAAGGGCATCGGCTGGTATCAACATGGCACCTACTCCTTCTCCCACTCCTTCTTCTTCTTCTTCTTCTCCATCGGCCATTAACGGAGCAACGTCACTTCCGCCTACTCCCTCGGTGGGACCGGAAGTCAGTGCCTCAGCAGCTGATTTATCTCAGGACCTGTCAGCTTCCATTAAGGTAAATTCAAACACAGCTCCAGTTAAGGTGGCTCCTTTAAAGACTAGAGGTGCAAAGGCCAAAGATGGAGAAGAAGAGGAGCTGGAGACTGATCCTGGTGAGGGGCCCTCTACTCTAAGAGATCCTGCTCAGGAGGAAGAGGTGGTTTGTTTTAAAGATCTAGTTAACCTAGTGAGATCAAAGCAGGATACAGATGAAGCTAGGAAAGCAGCTGGCAAAGGTGGTTCTCAGCTTAAAGAGATCCTTAGGAGAATGACAGCAGGATTATATGGGCAAAGAATTCAGGGAGATGAAGAGCAAGATGATATTTTGGAATGTTCTTCTCCACGGGAGGAATTGCGTTATGTCCGTAAAGATTTCACCAGGGCAGATAAGGAACCAATTCTAGCTTGGCTCAGTAGGTGTTATGATACAGGTGCTCTGGCTCTAACAGTTGGAGACAAGTCAGCAGCTCAGTTAGGAACTCTCTCAAGGGACAATGGAATAGATAGACATCTAGGAAGAGCTCACGGTAAGGTTAATCTGTGGATACGCCTTTTAATGGCGGTTGCCCTGAGATATCCTTCCCGAGATGATCTCCCATGGAATCCTAAACCCTGGACTACCATAGATGAGGGAATTAAGCGCTTGAGAGAATTTGCTGTTAGAGAGCTACTCTATGGTGAACATGAAACTCTGAATCCTGATGACATTCCTGTGGGTATTGGTCTTGCTAAAAAGATCATCAAACTTGCTCCTTCCAATTATGCAAACATTCTGGCAAGCAGAATTGTGTCAAGAAGTTATGGTGGAGCTTCTCCCACGGTTGGCCAATTCAGTGATCAAATGAGACAATTGGAGGATAGCATGACACGTGGTTCTTTGGTTTCAGCCATTGAAACTCTGTCTGGAAAAAATGAGAATTGCATGAGGGAGTTAAAAGATGAATTTAGAAATTCTATATCCCAATTGGCACAAAGGGATAATTTTAATTCTTCCTCCAGGTGGATACAAGTTTCATCTGTGAGGAATACACGTCCTCCAAGGAGGTCATTCCAAAACAGGTCATTCCAGAACAGGTCATTCCAAAACAGACCGCCAAGGCAATCACGTAGAACTATTTGGATAACTCTGCGTGATCAGTTTGGTGAGAACATGAACCGCTGGGATGGCCAACCAACTTCTAATCTTTTCAGGAGACTGAGGGAATTGCAAAGTGGCAGAACCAGAAGGGTAGCTGTTACTTCCACAGTTCCCCAGAATGACTCTTATGGTTCCAACAGTGGCTCCAGTTATAACATGCAAAGTTATAACCCTGCAAACTATGTGCAATGCACATGTGCGCATGTTCCCCATAACTAGGGGTGCCCTGCCTCCCGCCAGGGGGAGGAGAGGGATAACAGAGATAATAGAATCTATTGGGATGTGTACATCCAGTGGCCTGGCACTTCACAATTTCGGAAGCACAGGGCCTTGGTTGACACAGGAGCTCAGTGCACCATAATACCATCAAATTATCAGGGATCAGAGTCTATAACTATTCTGGGAGTCACTGGTGGATCTCAAGAGTTAAGTAAGGTAGAGGTTAATATAAGTTTAACTGGTAAACAATGGAGGAAGCATACAATTGTGACCGGACCTGATGCACCTTGTATTTTGGGAAGTGATTTTCTAAGAGAAGGGCGTTTCAAGGACCCTAGAGGTTACAAATGGGCTTTTGGAGTAGCTTCAATAGAAATTGATGGACAAAGATTGAAGCTGTCTGCTAGACCTGAACTTTCTGATGAATCTGCAGTTGTGGGACAACATAAGATACAGGACATTAAATTGCCAGTTGCTTCTCAGACTGTGCATCACAGACAATACAGAACCAACCGTGACTCTTTGTTGCCCATTCAGAATCTGATTCGTCAGTTGGAGAGTCAGAAAGTCGTCAGCAAAACTCATTCACCTTTCAACAGTCCAGTGTGGCCTGTGCGGAAGCAGAATGGAGACTGGCGTCTGACAGTAGACTACCGAGCCCTGAATGAAGTGACACCACCTATGAGTGCAGCAGTGCCAGACATGATGGAGCTACAGTATGAGCTGGAATCCAAAGAGGCCAAATGGTATGCTACCATAGACATTGCTAATGCATTTTTCTCTATTCCCATAGCAGAGGAATGCAGGCCTCAGTTTGCTTTCACCTGGAGAGGAATCCAGTACACTTTCAACAGGCTGCCAATGGGCTGGATCCACAGCTCAAGCATCTGTCATGCAGTGATCCACGATGCTCTGGAGAAAGGCGGTGCTCCAGAACACATCCAGTTCATCGATGATATCATTGTCTGGGGTAAAACTGCTGAGGAGGTCTTCGAGAAAGGTAACAAAATCATTGACATTCTGCTGAATGCAGGTTTTGCCATCAAACGAGACAAGGTGAAAGGACCTACCACAGAAATTCAGTTTCTGGGAGTGCGATGGCAGGATGGACGCCGACACATTCCAGTGGATGTGGTAAATAGAGTCTCTACCATGGCAAGTCCCACAAACAAGCAAGAGACCCTACGTTTCTTGGGGATAGTGGGATTTTGGAGACTGCACATTCCTGGATACAGTCAGATTGTGAAACCTCTGTATGATGTGACTCGAAGGAGAAACCATTTCCACTGGGGACCTGAACAACAAGCAGCCTTTGACCAGATAAAGCAAGAGGTAATTCAAGCAATGGGTCTGGGACCTGTCCGAGATGGTCCAGACATTAAGAACATTTTGTACACGGCTGCAAGTGACAATGGTCCAACCTGGTGCTTGTGGCAAAAAGCTCCAGGTGAGACACGTGGACGACCTCTTGGTTTCTGGAGTAGAGGTTACAGAGGTTCAGAAGCTAATTATACTCCAACAGAGAAAGAAATTCTAGCTGCCTATGAAGGAGTGAAAACGTCTTCTGAAGTGATTGGAACTGAATCACAACTTCTCTTAGCTCCCAGATTACCAGTTTTGAATTGGATGTTCAAAGGCAAAGGTTCCACACCACATCATGCCACAGACTCCACATGGTCTAAGTGGATGGCTCTGATAACACAGAGAGCTCGAATGGGAAATCTTGAAAGACCTGGTCTAGTGGAGGTGATCTCAAGTTGGCCTGAAGGTATCAACTGTGCTAAACCTCCAGAGGAGAAAGTAACTTGTGCTGAGGAAGCTCCTCCTTACAATGACCTTTCTGATGATGAGAAGAAATATGCTTTGTTCACAGACGGTTCCTGTCGTCTTGTTGGAAACAAGCGAAGGTGGAAGTCTGCAGTGTGGAGTCCAACACGCCGAGTTGCAGAGGCAAAAGATGGAGAAGGAGAATCCAGTCAGTTCGCAGAGGTAAAAGCTGTCCAGCTAGCTCTCGACGTAGCTGAACGTGAGAGATGGCCAAAGCTTTATCTCTACACCGACTCATGGATGGTAGCCAATGCTCTATGGGGTTGGCTAAAGAACTGGAAGAAGAGTGGTTGGCAGAGGAAAGGAAAACCCATTTGGACAGCCAACCTATGGCAGGACATTGCTGATCGAATCGAGAGAATTCCAGTGAAAGTGAGGCACATCGATGCTCACATTCCTAAGAGCAAAGCTACTGAGGAACAGCAACACAACCATCAGGCAGATCTAGCTGCAAGAGTTTCTCAAGTAGACATGGACTCTAATCTTGATCTCGACTGGAAACACCGAGGTGAGATATTCTTAGCTCGGTGGGCTCACGATTCGTCAGGACATCAAGGCAGAGATGCAACATACCAATGGGCTCGTGACAGATCCATAGACATTTCCATGGATGCTATTACACAAGTCATCCATGACTGTGACATTTGTGCTGCTATTAAGCAGGCAAAACGACTTAAGCCCTTGTGGTATGGTGACAGATGGTCCAAGTACAAGTATGGTGAAGCTTGGCAGATTGACTACATCACTCTACCACGTTCTCGTTCTGGTAAGCAGTACGTGCTTACTATGGTAGAGGCAAACACTGGATGGTTGGAAACTTATCCAGTTCCACATGCAACTGCACGCAACACCATCCTCGGTCTGGAGAGACAAATCCTGTGGAGACACGGAACTCCAGAGAGGATTGAGTCAGACAACGGAACTCATTTCAAGAACAACCTTGTAAAGAACTGGGCAAAAGAGCACGGTATTGAGTGGATATTCCACATTCCCTACTATGCACCAGCTTCAGGGAAGATTGAACGCTACAACGGTTTGTTGAAGACCACTCTTAAAGCCATGGGGGGTGGATCTTTAAAAAACTGGGAGAAACATTTAGCACAAGCAACCTGGCTGGTAAATAGTAGAGGTTCAGTGAACCGAGCTGGACCTGCACATTCAGATTTGCTACGGAAAGTAGAAGGTGATAGAGTTCCTGTTGTTAGAGAAAAGAATCTGTTAGGTAAAACTGTTTGGGTATTTTCACCCTCAGGAGAGGCTAAACCTGTCCGAGGGGTGGTTTCAGCTGAAGGTCCGGGTCACACTTATTGGGTAATGCAAGAGAATGGTGAAATTCAGTGTATACCACAAAGAAATTTAACTTTAGCTGAAAGAGGTTAACTTCGAACTGCTGTACAGCTACATCGCGCCCAAAAGAAGAATCAACGAGGAATCTACGGTGCACGAACCCTGAGATCCCTGAGAGCCCTGAGTCAACTAAGAGACCCTGAGATTTCCCTGTTTCCTTTTCTTTGCTTCTTCGGCGAAGAAATGAACTGTTTTCCATTTTTCTCATTTTCTGATTTTCTTGGACTTTTGAATCATCTACATCTGAGCATAGCCGAATGGACTATGAACTCTATTCACGAACTGTAAATATCATCTTGGATTGGATGGACAGTATAAACAGCCAATGAAAATTGTTTAGAAGGGGTGGACTGTGGCCGGTTGACGCTGCCCCTTTAAGAAAGGGAATATGGTGGACGGAAGTTGGTAAACGGAAGGAAGAGTCTAAACTAATTTTCATTGGTCAGGTGGGAGGAAGCACTATCTGGCCTGAGAGTGAAGTGGGCATTCCCAGCACTTCTCGGTCACTCTTACTTCCGCATCTTCTCTAGGCAGCAGCTCCCCTGTGCTGGGCTTTCTGCCAAGACTTCGGCCTTGGAGATAAGAAAGGCCAGGCCTGTATTAACTCCCTTCTAATTAACACAAACTGCTTTTAACTTCTTTCTTTCTTCTTTCTCCCTCTTTTCCGAACTATTCTGGGGAAAGGGGGGAAGAGAGGGGAGAGCGGAGGTGAGGATCCCCCTCGGCCGAGGGGGGTTACTCTCATTTCTGTGCTACTCTGTTGTATATCTTTGTATATATTGTAGATATTGTAAATTTGTAAATATTCCCCTGCAAAATCCTACACTGCTTTGTAAATATAGCTCCACTGCTTTGCTAATTCGGCTGGTGAGTTTTTTTTTCCTTTCCCTTCAATTTTTTTTTCCTTTTACCTTACAAGGGGGAAGGGAAGAGGCTTCTCGGCCTTACCCTTTCACCCACCACAGTATACCTAGGCTAGATTGGGCCTGTATGTCCATGTTCAGAGAGGGATTTTCTTTTGGATGACTTCAAGTCAGAAGCTGTGCTGCAAGCAGGAAAATTAAGTTTCAGGAACCAGAAAACACTTCTTGGTCTTCTCCTAGCAGTACCATTTTGAATTACCCCTTTTTTTCTGTCACTTAAGGATTGCCTTCTTCATATCTTTACAATATGAAGTAATGGCATGGGGAAGGAGGAGGGAAGGAACTGCCTGGAGCTCCTCCTACTAATGCTGCAGCTTAAAGGAATGTGTTATTTCCCTCACCTTCTGTCAACTCTGGCTATAGTCACTGATATCTCATTAGGTCCCTAACAGGTCCAGACTGACATGTAATTACACTTTTGTGGCAAACCCCCCTGTAATATATTTTGTTTCTTTTGATGAATTTGTAATGAGAGTCTAATCTAATGCCATATGCATTCTGATACATACCTTATGCACAGCAAATATTTTGACAATAATATTTTGGTTTGATATCCACACCAAACTCTCCCTATTAATCTTGGTTTCAGAGGAGCAGGTTCCTGATGGGTGAAGGTGGGACAGCAACTGGAAATCTGAGGAGCTTTTTCTACTGAATAGCCTAGTAATCTCTGACAAGCCTTGTAACCAAGGCTATGTCAGAAGTGCTTACATAAAAGCAGCACTGGTCCAGAAATGCAAAGTGCAGTTCAGTTATATCTAAGGACCAAAGTAACCAGGTAAGTACAGATTTACACTACTATGTTGTGCCTACAGCACAACTGCGTCAAATTACAGCCTTTGAAGCAGGAAGGACTGGAAGCTTGATTACAAGTGCCACAGAGACAATGAAACATGCTCTCTTCTGTACATTATGCATGAGATCTTTCTCCTTTTGGAGAATTGGTTGGTAGAGGAAACTTGGCCACGCAGGAGAGGTCCCAGTCTTCTTCAAACAGATCTGGTTGCTCATTTGTTAATATGAGCGTTCTAATTTGCCAAGGCAAAAGAGTTTATTGCTCTGATTTGGCTATACTCACTGAATACACGACTGAAGTTAGAATAGAATAGAATAGAATAGAATAGAATAGAATAGAATAGAATAGAATAGAATAGAATAGAATAGACCAGGTTGGAAGAGACCTTCAAGATCATCATGTCCAACCTATCATCCAACACCACCCAACCAAATAAACTATGCAACCAAGCGCCCTGTCAAGTCTCCTCCTGAACACCTCCAGTGACGGCGACTCCACCACCTCCCCGGGCAGTCCATTCCAATGGGCAATCACTCTCTCTGTGTAAAACTTCCTCCTGACCTCCAGCCTGAACCTCCCCGGCGCAGCCTGAGACTGTGTCCTCTTGTTCTGGTGCTGGCTGCCTGGGAGAAGAGACCAACCTCTGCCTGTCTACAACCTTCCTTCAGGTAGTTGTAGAGAGCAAGGAGGTCACCCCTGAACCTCCTCTTCTCCAGGCTAAGCAACCTCAGCTCCCTCAGCCTCTCCTCATAGGGCTTGTGTTCCAAGCCCCTCACTAACTTTGTTGCCCTTCTCTGGACTCGCTCCAGCAAGTCAACATCCTTCCTAAACTGAGGGACCCAGAACTGGACACAGTACTCAAGGTGTGGCCTAACCAGTGCTGAGTACAGGGGCAGAATGACCTCCCTGCTCCTGCTGGCCACACTGTTCTTGATACAGGCCAGGATGCCATTGGCCCTCCTGGCCACCTGGGCACACTGCAGGCTCATGTTCAGCCTACCATCAACCAGCACCCCCAGGTCCCTCTCTACCTGGCCGCTCTCCAGCCACTCTGACCCCAGCCTGTAGCTCTGCATGGGGTTCTTGTGGCCAATGTGCAGAACTCGGCACTTGGATATGTTAAATCTCATGCCGTTGGATTCTGCCCATCTGTCCAGCCTGTCGAGGTCCCTCTGCAGAGCCTCTCTACCCTCCAGCAGATCAACTCCTGCCCCCAGCTTGGTGTCGTCAGCAAATTTACTGATGATGGACTCAATGCCCTCATCCAGATCATCAATAAAGATGTTAAAGAGCACAGGGCCCAGCACTGATCCTTGGGGCACACCAGTAGTGACTGGCCACCAGCTGGATGTGGCACCATTCACCACCACTCTCTGGGCTCGGCCCTGCAGCCAGTTCCTAACCCAGCTCAGAGTGCTGCTGTCCAAGCCATGAGCTGACAGCTTGGCCAGAAGTTTGCTGTGGGGGACAGTGTCAAAGGCCTTGCTGAAGTCCAGGTAGACTACATCCACAGGCCTCCCCACATCTACCAGGCGGGTCACCTGATCATAGAAGGAGATCAGGTTGGTCAGGCAGGACCTACTCTTCCTAAATCCATGCTGGCTGGCCCTGATCCCTTGGTCATCCTCTAAGTGCTGTGTGATTGCACTCAAGATGACCTGTTCGATAATCTTGCCTGGCACTGAGGTCAGGCTGACAGGCCTATGATTCCCTGGCTCATCCAACCAGCCCTTCTTGAGGATGGGCACCACATTGGCCAGCTTCCAGTCCTCTGGGACCTCTCCAGTGAGCCAGGACTGCTGAAAAATGATGGACAGCGACTTGACCAGCTCCTCTGACAGCTCCCTCAGCACCCTAGGATGGATCCCATCTGGTCCCATGGACTTGTGGGGATCCAAGCGATTGAGCAGATCACCAACTACCTCATTCTGGAACAGAGGTAATCTGTGTTGCTCCCTGGCTCCTTCTGCCAGCTCTGCAGGCCAGCTGTCAGGAAGACATTCTGTCCTGCTAGTAAAAATTGAGGCAAAGAAGGTGTTAAGTAACTCTGCCTTTTCCTCATCCGTTGTTACAACGTTCCACTCCGTGTCCACCAAGGAGTGGAGGTTGTCCTTGCCCTTCCTCTTGCTATTAATGTATTTATAGAAGGACTTTTTGTTGTCCTTTACAGCAGAGGCCAGGTTAAGCTCCAAATGTGCTTTTGCCTCCCTAATTTTCTTCCTACAAGACCTAGCAACATCCTTAAACTCTTCATGTTCATCTTCAAGTTAATCCACTATAAGTCTTTTAGAGTGGAAATTTCCTACTTTGTCCCAGCATGAAAAGAGAACCAAAACAAACTTTCTAGAACAGTAATTTAAAGACTGAACTTTAAAGGGAGGAAAGAAATAAAACTCCTACCACTCCTTCTCTTGAATGATCGGGATCATGTGAAAATCAGTAAGCTAATCTATTTCTTCCTTTTCTCCAAAAAGCCCAACTGCAACATTGTGCAATTGCTCTTAATCAGAGAGTCTTGCAGGGAAAGTGAGCCCTTAGATGATTTGATGGAGTCTGTGCCCAGATTGCACCTCAGAGTGCAGTGGGCTGTCACCCACCCTGCTGGTGGAGGAGATCAGGACTGCACAGCTACAGTCATTGTTGAAGCCACCAGCTCTATTTTGCTTTCTCAACATGCATATCACTTGGACTACCTGGAACTTGGGCAGACATAGTTGGAACTACTTCCCTGGCTCCATGGAGCAACTCTGAGTAAGTGAAACGTGAACTATGAGGTGGAATATCCAACCTGCTGCACAACATTTCCTCATACAAAGGTTTTTATTTGATGCTGAATGAAATTTCCTAAAGCATTCCTTTTATGATCTCTTTTTAAAAACTGTATATCTAAGATGAAATCTGAGATATTAGAGAAATCCTGCTCCAAGTTTTGGAGCTCCTCTGTATTACAATAAGTACCAGCAGTCTATCCAAGAAACATAAAGTGGAGCTGCAAGATTTACAGAGTCCAAAGGACTTGTCAAAGAACGGATCACAACTGGCCCAGCTATGGAATTAAAGGAAATGTGCTGTCCTGACAAGAAATGTTGAAAGGGGGGTTAAGAAGCAGAGGCTTAGAGTTTAGGTAAGGAAACTGCAGAGCTCAGGAGCAGTGTGGCCAGATGTGAAGGCCTAAAATCAGCTTGCCAGCTGGAAGAGGGACTGCATTGCGTTGGCATGTCCCTGGGTGGAAAAAGAGGTTTTCATGAGCTTGGATGATTTTGAACAGGGTTATTCATTCATGGCTGATGTGTACAACTGAACTGGTATATTTTAAAGTAACTTTTTTAAAAACAAATTTTCTTAATAAATAATTCACTGACATTGAAACTCACCTCAAGAATGTAGAAATAGTAATTCAAGTCTTCAGGGGATGTGTGCCAGGTTTGGGATAGTATTTCTGGATGAAAATTTAGTGAGACTCTTGAATGTGATTAACCAGTGTGAAGAGCATTTCTCAAGATATATAAGAAAAATATCACTGAATCCAAAGGGAAATTTGAAGTTAGGCTCCTGTACACCAGAAAATACTTTACTCATTGGAAGATTTGACAATCTGTGCCCTCCTCCTTTGAGGAAAAAAATGTGTAGAACTGTTTTTTGTTGGTCCAGGATGCACTAGGACATTTTAAAAAATGAAATATTTAAAAGTTTAGAACAGGTAAGGAGTTGTTTTCTCTACTCAGTTCCACTATATGTAAGCATCACTGATATGCTCTCAGTGCAACAGAGGCTGCAGCTGAAAAGATTTCTCCAGCCAGTCTCATTAAATAAATAGAAGCAATTTTTGAGACTTTATATTTTAGAAAAGGCATAAGAGCTGTTTCCTTATTCTACCCTTTTACCTAGAAGTCATTAAAGTTTAAAGTAGAGCACTTCTTGGTCTGCTCTAACCTCACTGCAAGGATGGCAGAAGTACTGCTTGAATCGATCTGTAGCCCCAGTGCTTTGTTCTTCGTTGAAAGGCTGGTATTAACTCTTTTGATCACATAAAACACTTGAGCAAGAAAGGAACTGGAAGGCTGCTATTTAAGAGGAAAATGACTGGTTTATAAAAGTTGCTATTAGAATGTATCTTACTACTGCTCTTTATGTTATTTTTTTTTTTAAGCCAAAGTAAAAATAAATTTTTATACATAGTTTTAGCAGCTCTCATGAATTGATGTCCAAGTGTGAGAGCAAAATGTTAACAGCCACAAAATGGATGAGCTGTTCACACCTTCAAGAAGCTCCTGTGTGTTATGGTACCTTCATGAGAACAGCAACAAAGGTTTGAGTTTGGTTTCTTTTAAATACTTTTATTGAAAAATTGAAATTAACAGAACTTTAAGAGAAAACCACTGAGCAGAACAGCAAACTTTTCTCCTAGGACAGCAGAAAATGATTGCTTTAATAAGAAGCACATATAAAGCATTTATTATCTTCATTTGTGTATATACATTGTTTCTGATGCCGAAAATTATTTTAAAACTGAAGTAAACAAACAAAAACCCACAAACCAAAACAACCAAATATCAGAAACATCATTCTCATTTCTGGTAAATATAGTAGTTTCTGACATGCTGTTGGTACTTGAATGTATCTTGAGTTCTGTTGATATCACCAAAGGAAAAATGTATTTTCAAACAGCAAGGGAGGAAATGCTAGTGCTATTATTTATGAGCTGCACAGACAGTGGTTGGTGGAAGTAATGTGTGCTGCCTTGGCTTGTTATTGCCTCTGGGAAGCTGTGGTATAGCAGTGTGTTGGGAGAAGGATTACCCTAAACCATAATGGATCCCTAGTGGAAAGTTGGACTTTGTGTAAGGAATGAGAATCTGGTTCCAAGTATGTGACAGAAAGATCATAAACAGCACATAATGACTGCAAATATTAGACATACAAGACTCTAAAAAACAACAAGAACAAAAAAGACAATTCAGTTTGTGTAAAACTGAGCTCAATAATAACAGTAATAAATTATGTTCTTATTAAAGCATCTTATATATTGGTTATACAAAAGATTTACTTGTTTTTCTCTGATTATTTCCTCTGGAGGTTTGGTTTGCTTGGGTTTAGAACAAGGATTATGGTATTATGGGATTATGGGATTTATTGACCCAGAATCTGGAATCCCTGAAGATGAAGAAAGGAGGAGGCTGGAACTTCCCGCCAGAGCTGGGAAGATTGTTAGCATTGTCCACTTCCTATTGGTACTGCTTCTGCTTTCTAAACAGAGGGTACTCTACGTCATTCTTGTGGATAAGGTAACAAAAGCAGAGGGAGAAATAAAAGTGGGATTTTTTTTTTGCAAAGGGACTCTGGAGCTGGAAGCATTGTTGTGCTGTCACATTCCCCAGGGAGCTGCTATGAAGCAGAATGATGACATGCAGCCACCAGACTCCACTGCTACACAAGGACTCCCCACTTCCAAATTACTAGGAACTAACGTTTCCTCAGATTATTTCCTTAGCAAATTAAATTCCAGTTGTGGTTTACAGGTGAATGACATCATGTATATTTGCCTACTTACATTCATTAATATTTGTTGGTTCAGCTATAAGGCTCCAGCTGGACAGCAAGCAGGAAATGTATATTCTTACTGTGAACTAGATGTGCATTATGGGCCAAATGAAACCTCTATAATGGGGACTCAGCAAGCAAATGCATCTGAACCCATTTAGTAGAGAGAAGATTGCAGCAATAGGAAATGTCCCTGTCTCTACAATGCAAGTGGAAATTCCTAAGAAGAGCAGGGAGAAGTTGATGGGTGGAATAATAACTGGAGAGAAGGAGCTCTCCTCAGGTAACTAGAGAGGACACTTATTTTCAAGTCTTATAATTTCTTTTGCTCCATTCAGAAGAATTTCCAATAATTCAAGGGTTGATTGTGGTCTTATAAAAAGTATCTGTAGTAACTGGATGTCTTTTTGGGTGCTTTCTTGAAGATAAACCTTCTAGCAAGTCCAGTTGGAGCACTTACAATAGCATCATTAATACAGGGACCACACCCAGAAGATCAACTCCCTAGGGCAAGGCATCATCCAGATGTAGGATACAACATTTTTAGCATTAACAAGCCTTCCCTGAAGCCTCTTGAAAGACAGGTGTTGACCACATCTTAACATACCACTGCAATATCTAATGATTGTAAGAATCTGCTCTTCATCTGGACAAAGCCCATGGAGAAAGGACTTGAGTGATGGGAACTGTTAGATGTGAGCTGATATTTCTCTTACTTAATAAAACTATGCCTAGAAAAAGTGAGAAGTAACTACTAGAAACAGGAAAATCTGGTGAGAAAGGAAATTACCTAGCTCTTGAGAGAAATAGCAGTTGGTTAGAATAGAATAGAATAGAATAGAATAGAATAGAATAGAATAGAATAGAATAGAATAGAATAGAATAGAACTAACCAGGTTGGAAAAGACCTTCAAAATCATCAAGTCCAACCTATCACCCAACATCATCTTATCAACTAAACTATGGCACCAAGTGCCTAATCCAATCTCTTCTTAAACATTGTCAGTGATGGTGGCTCCACCACCTCCCCAGGCAGCCCATTCCAACGGGCAATCACTCTCTCTGTGAAGAATTTCTTCCTAAAATCAAGCCTAAACCTCCCCTGGTGCAGCTTGAGACTGTATCATCTTGTTCTGGTGCTGGTTCCCTGGGAGAAGAGACCAGCCCCCACCTGTCTACAACCTCCCTTCAGGTAGTTGTAGAGAGCAATAATGTCTCCTCTGAGCCTCCTCTTCTCCAGGCTAAGCAACCCCAGCTCCCTCAACCTCTCCTCCTAGGGCTTATTCTCCAAACCCCTCAACACCTTTTTTGCTCTTCTCTGGACACATTCCAGCAAGTCAACATCTTTCCTAAACTGAGGGGCCCAGAACTGGACACAGGACTCAAGGTGTGGCCTAACCAGTGCTGAGTACAGGGGCACAATGACGTCCCTGCTCCTGCTGGTCACAGTATTCCTCATACAGGCCAGGATGCCATTGGCCTTCTTGGCCACCTGGGCACACTGCTGGCTCACGTTCAGCCAACTATCAACCCCTGGGACCCTTTCTGCTTAGCCGCTCTCCAGCCACTCTGACCCCAGCCTGTAGCACTGCGTGGGGTTGTTGTGGCCAATGTGTAGAACCCAGCACTTAGATGTATTAAATCTCATGCCATTGGACTCTGCCCATCTGTCCAGCCTGTCAAGGTACCTCTGCAGAGCTCTCCAACCCTCTAACAGGTCAACACCTGCTCCCAGCTTGGTGTCATCTGCAAACTTAGTGATGATGGAGCCTCCTCCAGATCATCAATAAAGGTATTGAACAGGGTGGGGTCCAAAGGTTTATTCATTGTGTTTCACTTTGGGTTTGAATAGTGATATTAAATTTTTTCAGGAAGATTTAGAGAAGCTAGCAATCTGCGGAGACTGTTCCCTGCAGTAGCTGGAACTGTGTTACCCTTTAGAAACTGAATTTATTCCCAAAAAGTACTGAAAAAATGTGATTTAGAGGGATCAGTAGAAAATAAGGTCACAGATGAATAAAGTTCTCAAAAGTTTTCAGTTCTTACTTGCTCCGACTCTCTCTTGCCTGAGGCCAACTTCATCAGCATTTTCCTGGGACAGTGAAGCTATAAGCAGCACCCTGTAAGACAGTTCTGCTGTGATTAGATGTAAGGAAACACAGGGTTGTCAGCTGTCAAGGCACTGCTGGTATTTTAATTTGAAGTGTCACTCAGTCTCCTCGAATTGCTTTCAATTGATATTGAATAAAATAGAAGAGGAATGAGTTTTGAGAATAGAGAGGAGTCACTCAGATGGCTGGAAGAAGAGAGAGCAGCTGAAGTCAACAAGTGGCTTAGAGGCTGGTGCAGTCAAAAGAATTTTGTTTTTTTTGATATTGGGAAACTTTCTACTGCACCAGGCCAGCTGGCAACAGATAGAGTACATCTGTCCCAGAGAAGGGGAAAGGTCACTGTATATGAGAACAGCCTGTCCCCCAAAGGTGAAAAGATCCTGGGTAGGGAATTGGCGGGTCTCATCGACAGGGCTTTAAACTAGTTTCGAAGGGGGAAGGGGCTGAAAATAGTCCTCTCAGACAAGAGTCTGGGGGCGACAAGCTAGAGTCGGAGGTGAAACCAGCAGCCCAGCTGAAGTGCATGTACACTAATGCACAAAGCATGGGTAACAAACAGGAGGAGCTGGAAGCCTTGATGCAGCAGGAAAATTATGATGTAGTTGCCATCACAGAGACGTGGTGGGATGACTCACATGACTGGAGCGCTGCAATTGATGACTACAAGCTCTTCAGGAGAGACAGGCAAGGAAGAAGGGGTGGAGGGGTGGCCCTGTACATCAGGAAGGCACTAGATGCCATTGAGATGGAGATTAGGGACGATCGGGTTGAATGCTTGTGGATAAGAATTAGAGGGAAGACCAGCAGGGCAGACACCCTGGTTGGAGTCTGTTATAGACCACACAACCAGGAGGAAGATGTTGACGAAGCATTCTATAGGCAGCTTAGGGCTGTATCAAGATCTCCGGACCTTGTTCTCATGGGCGACTTCAACCTGCCTGACATCTGCTGGGATCTCAACACAGCAGAGAGGAGACAGTCAAGAAGGTTCTTAGAATGCATGGAGGACAGCTTCTTATCCCAGGTGCTGCGAGAGCCTACCAGGGGCAAAGCTATGCTTGACCTCCTCTTCACCAATAAGGAAGGGCTGGTGGGTGATGTGGTGGTCGGAGGGTGCTTAGGGGCCAGTGACCACGAGATAATTGAATTCTCATTATTTGGTTGAGCTAAGAGGGGTAGCAAGAAGACCTCCACTCTGGACTTCCGGAGGGCAGACTTCAGGTTACTCAAGGAACTAATTCAGAGGGTTCCTTGGGATAAAGCCCTTAAAAACAAAGGGGTCCAGGAGAGCTGGACCTACTTCAATGAAGAATTGCTGAAGGCTCAGGGACAGGCTGTGCCAATGTGCCGGAAGATGAGTCGCCGGGGCAGAAGGCCAGCCTGGATGGTTCATGAACTTTTAATGGAACTGAGGGAAAAAAAGAGGGTGTATCACCAATGGAAGAGAGGGGAGGCAACCCACAGAATGTTTAAGGATGTTGCTAGGTCTTGTAGGAAGAAAATTAGGGAGGCAAAAGCACACTTGGAGCTTAAACTGGCCTCTACTGTGAAGGACAACAAAAAGTCCTTCTATAAATGCATTAATAGTAAGAGGAAGGGAAAGGACAACCTCCACTCCTTGGTGGACACGGAGGGGAACATTGTAACAAAGGATGAGGAAAAGGCAGAGATACTTAACACCTTCTTTGCCTCAATTTTTGCTAGAAGGACAGAATGTCGTCCAGACAGCTGGCCTGCAGAGCTGGCAGAAGGAGCCAGGGAGCTGCACAGTTTCCCTATGTTCCATGAGGAGGTGGTTGGAACTCTCCTTAGCAGCTTGGATCACCACAAGTCCATGGGACCAGATGGGATCCATCCTAGGGTGCTGAGAGAGCTAGCAGACGAGCTGGCCAAGCCACTCTCCATAATTTTCCAGCAGTCCTGGCTCACTGGCGAGGTCCCAGAGGACTGGAAGCTGGCCAACGTGGTGCCCATCCATAAGAAGGGCTGGTTGGATGAGCCAGGGAATCATAGGCCTGTCAGCCTGACCTCAGTACCAGGCAAGATCATGGAACAGGTCATCCTAAGTGCAATCACACAGCACTTAGAGGATGGCCAAGGGATCAGGCCTAGCCAGCATGGATTTAGGAAGGGCAGGTCCTGCCTGACCAACCTGATCTCCTTCTATGATCAGGTGACCCGCCTGGTAGATGTGGGGAGGCCTGTGGATGTAGTCTACCTGGACCTCAGCAAGGCCTTTGACACTGTACCCCATAGCAAACTGCTGGCCAAGCTGTCAGCCTATGGCTTGGACGGGAGCACACTGCGATGGGTTAGGAACTGGCTGCAGGGCCGAGCCCAGAGAGTGGTGGTGAATGGTGCCACATCCAGCTGGTGGCCAGTCACTAGTGGTGTGCCCCAGGGATCAGTGCTGGGCCCTGTGCTCTTTAACATCTTTATTGATGATCTGGATGAGGGCATTGAGTCCATCATCAGTAAATTTGCTGACGACACCAAGCTGGGGGCAAGAGTTGATCTGCTGGAGGGTAGAGAGGCTCTGCAGAGGGACCTCGACAGGCTGGACAGATGGGCAGAATTCAACGGCATGAGATTTAACACATCCAAGTGCTGGGTTCTGCACATTGGCCACAACAACCCCATGCAGTGCTACAGGCTGGGGTCAGTGTGGCTGGAGAGCAGCCAGGCAGAGAGGGACCTGGGGGTACTGGTGGATGGTAGGCTGAACATGAGCCTGCAGTGTGCCCAGGCAGCCAGGAGGGCCAATGGCATCCTGGCCTGCATCAGGAACAGTGTGGCCAGCAGGAGCAGGGAGGTCATTCTGCCCCTGTATACTGCACTGGTTAGGCCGCACCTCGAGTACTGTGTCCAGTTCTGGGCCCCTCAGTTTAGGAAGGATGTTGACTTGCTGGAACGAGTCCAGAAAAGAGCAACAAAGTTGGTGAGGGGTTTGGAACACAAACCCTATGAGGAAAGACTGAGGGAGCTGGGGTTGCTCAACCTGGAGAAGAGGAGGCTCAGGGGTGACCTTATTATTCTCTACAACTACCTGAAGGGGGGTTGTAGACAGGTGGATGATGGTCTCTTCTCCCAGGCACCCAGTACCAGAACAAGGGGACACAGTCTCAGGCTGCGCCAGGGGAGGTTCAGGTTGGATGTTAGGAAGAAGTTCTATACAGAAAGAGTGATTGCGCTATGGAATGGGCTGCCCAGGGAGGTGGTGGAGTCGCCGTCATTGAAGGTGTTCAGGAGGAGACTTGATGGGTTGCTTAGTGCCATGGGTTAGCTGTTTGGGTGGGTTGGATTGGTTGATGGGTTGGACACGATGATCTTGAAGGTCTCTTCCAACCTGGTTTGGTTTATTCTAATAAAGGTTTATTCTAATCTCAGAAGGAGGTACTGGATTTAAAGGATCCAGCCTGGCTTTACTACCCACTGTAGATTTGTCCAAGCATGATGCCCCTCCACTCTCACCTCTCTAAAACTCACCTTGTTATGCCAAAATAATTGTCTGTGCAAGGTTTGACACATTTTGATTCATAGTGAATCACATAAAAACTGATTTAATGACATGTCCCTTGATCTTATGTGTATTACTGAAGCAGAGTGTTTTCCACTTCCCTGGGGGGTTCTGAAAAGGCTCAATTGCTTTTTCACCTGAGTTCTTTCCTAGTTTATTCTTCTAGTCTTATTTCATAATGAACCTGTGACATTTATTTCCCTGTCTTTCTACTCTTCTATCCCTAACTTCCTCTTTTTTTCCTGAGGTGGAATTTTATCATTTAGTACATAAAAAGAGAGGGGAAAAAAAATTAAAACACAGAAAGACTTCATGTTTCCCAGAGCTAGCAGGTTCTTTTATTTCTGTCTATTATGATAATATGACAGATTTTTACTCTTCCCTGGCTCCCAGTGGAAATACTAGGCTCTGGGGAGATAGAAGAAGGAGTATAAAGACGAAAGGCATTTACTCTTAGCAATGATTTTTCTAATGAGAGTTTTTAGAGGTGACATTAACAAACTGTTCTCTTGAAGAATTTCCTGGGGGCTTCAGTGCAGCTACATGCAGCATCAGTTAGGTGACAAACTCTCACTGCCATCCTAGTCACTGCAGAAACTGCATCCTTGGCAGTGGTTCTGCAGACTTATTTTTGTCAGAGTGGTGGTGAATGCTGAGTGAAGCAAGCAGCACAGCAGCTTTCTTCTAGACGTTTATTTTTAAGAGTTAACATCTTGTTCTTTTCAGTGCAGACTACATTAGAAAAGAAGATAAAAAAGCTAAAAAAAAAAAAGGCCCAACCTCATATTGAAGTACTTAAACATTTTTGCAAAGCTTAATTAAGCTTCTAAATCTGCACTCTAGACAGTTAAGTGTTGCAATAGGTAAGATGAAGCATAGAGAAGTCAAGGGACTAATCCAAGGTCAGTGACAGAGTCAGGAGTAGTCCCTAGGGGGTTCACTCCACCCCTCTGATGGTGGTAAATCACTGACAGTAATTCCAGACTGGCCAGAAGATTTCCCCCAGTCTGAGACTGATGAGAGTAGGGAACTAGTTTTGAATCCTAGTGTGGTGGGTGGAAGGGTAAAGCCAAGAAGCCTCCTCCCTTCCCCCTTGTAAGGGAAAAGGGAAAAGAAAAATTGAAGGGAAAGGAAAAAAAAACCTCACTAGCTGAATTAGCAAAGCAGTGGAGCTATATTTACAAAGCAGTGTAGGGTTTTGCAGGGGAATATTTACAAATTTACAATATCTACAATATATACAAAGATATACAACAGAGTAACACAGAAATGAGAATAAACCCCCTCGGCAGAGGGGATTTCCCACCTCCGCTCTCCCCTCTCCCCCCCCTGTCCCAGAGTAGTTCGGAAAAGAGGGAGAAAGAGAAAGAAAGAAGTTAAAAGCGGTTTGTGTTAATTGGAAGCAGTTAATACAGGCCTGGTTATCTTATCAAGTCTTCAAGGCCGAAGCCTTGGCAGAAAGCCCAGCACAGCCAGAAAGTTACTGCACCGTGGAGAAGCGGAAACAAGAGTGACAGAGAAGTGCTGGAAATGCCCATTTCACTCCAGTTCAGAAAGTGCTTCCTCCCACTCGTCTAATGAAATTAGTTTAGACTATTCCATCCGTTTACCAACTTCCGTCCACCATATTCCCTTTCTTAAGGGGGCACCGTCAACCGACCACAGTCCACCCCTTCTAAACAATTTCATTGGCTGTTCACACTGTCCATCCAATCCAAAATGATATTTACAGTTCATGAGTAAAGTTCATAGTCCATTCCGGCTATGCTCAGATGTAGATGATTCAAAAGTCCAAGAAAATCAGAAAGTGAGAAAAATGGAAAACAGTTTATTTCTTCACCGACGAAGCGAAGAAAAGGGAAACAGGGATTCTCAGGGTCTCTTAGTTGACTCAGGGCTCTCAGGGATCTCAGGGTTCATGCACCGTAGATTCCTCGTTGATTCTTCTTTTGGGCGCGATGTAGCTGTACAACAGTTTGAAGTTAACCTCTTTAAGCTAAAGTCAAATTTCTTTGTGGAATACACTGAATTTCACCATTCTCTTGCATTACCCAATAAGTGTGACCCGGACCTTCAGCTGAAACCACCCCTCGGACAGGTTTAGCCTCTCCTGAGGGTGAAAATACCCAAACAGTTTTACCTAACAGATTCTTTTCTCTAACAACAGGAACTCTATCACCTTCCACTTTCCGTAGCAAATCGGAATGTGCAGGTCCAGTTCGGTTCACTGAACCTCTACTATTTACCAGCCAGGTTGCTTGTGCTAAATGTTTCTCCCAGTTTTTCAAAGATCCACCCCCCATGGCTTTAAGAGTGGTCTTCAACAAACCGTTGTAGCGTTCAATCTTCCCTGAAGCTGGTGCATAGTAGGGAATGAGGAATATCCACTCAATACCGTGCTCTTTTGCCCAGTTCTTTACAAGGTTGTTCTTGAAATGAGTTCCGTTGTCTGACTCAATCCTCTCTGGAGTTCCATGTCTCCACAGGATTTGTCTCTCCAGACCGAGGATGGTGTTGCGTGCAGTTGCATGTGGAACTGGATAAGTTTCCAACCATCCAGTGTTTGCCTCTACCATAGTAAGCACGTATTGCTTACCAGAACGAGAACGTGGTAGAGTGATGTAGTCAATCTGCCAAGCTTCACCATACTTGTACTTGGACCATCTGTCACCATACCACAAGGGCTTAAGTCGTTTTGCCTGCTTAATAGCAGCACAAATGTCACAGTCATGGATGACTTGCGTGATAGCATCCATGGAAATGTCTATGGATCTGTCACGAGCCCATTGGTATGTCGCGTCTCTGCCTTGATGTCCTGAAGAATAGTGAGCCCACCGAGCTAAGAATATCTCACCTCGGTGTTTCCAGTCGAGATCAAGATTAGAGTCCATGTCTACTTGAGAAACTCTTGCAGCTAGATCTGCCTGATGGTTGTGTTGCTGTTCCTCAGTAGCTTTGCTCTTCGGAATGTGAGCATCGATGTGTCTCACTTTCACTGGAATTCTCTCGATTCGATCAGCAATGTCCTGCCACAGGTTGGCTGCCCAAATGGGTTTTCCTTTTCTCTGCCAACCACTCTTCTTCCAGTTCTTTAGCCAACCCCATAGAGCATTGGCTACCATCCATGAGTCGGTGTAGAGATAAAGCTTTGGCCATCTCTCACGTTCAGCCACGCCGAGAGCTAGCTGGACAGCTTTTACCTCTGCGAACTGACTGGATTCTCCTTCTCCATCTTTCGCCTCTGCAACTCGGCGTGTTGGACTCCACACTGCAGACTTCCACCTTCGCTTGTTTCCGACAATACGACAGGAACCGTCTGTGAACAAAGCATATTTCTTTTCATCATCAGAAAGGTCATTGTAAGGAGGAGCTTCCTCAGCACGAGTTACTTTCTCCTCTGGAGGTTTAGCACAGTTGATACCTTCAGGCCAACTTGAGATCACCTCCACTAGACCAGGTCTTTCAAGATTTCCCATTCGAGCTCTCTGTGTTATCAGAGCCATCCACTTAGACCAGGTTGAGTCTGTGGCATGATGTGGTGTGGAACCTTTGCCTTTGAACATCCAATTCAAAACTGGCAATCTGGGAGCTAGAAGAAGTTGTGATTCAGTTCCAATCACTTCAGAAGATGCTTTTACTCCTTCATAGGCAGCTAGAATTTCTTTCTCTGTTGGAGTATAATTAGCCTCTGAACCTCTGTAACCTCGACTCCAGAAACCAAGAGGTCGTCCACGTGTCTCACCTGGAGCTTTTTGCCACAAGCACCAGGTTGGACCATTGTCACTTGCAGCCGTGTACAAAATGTTCTTAATGTCTGGACCATCTCGGACAGGTCCCAGACCCATTGCTTGAATTACCTCTTGCTTTATCTGGTCAAAGGCTGCTTGTTGTTCAGGTCCCCAGTGGAAATGGTTTCTCTTTCGAGTCACATCATACAGAGGTTTCACAATCTGACTGTATCCAGGAATGTGCAGTCTCCAAAATCCCACTATCCCCAAGAAACGTAGGGTCTCTTGCTTGTTTGTGGGACTTGCCATGGTAGAGACTCTGTTTACCACATCCACTGGAATGTGTCGGCGTCCATCCTGCCACCGCACTCCCAGAAACTGAATTTCTGTGGTAGGTCCTTTCACCTTGTCTCGTTTGATGGCAAAACCTGCATTCAGAAGAATGTCAATGATTTTGTTACCTTTCTCGAAGACTTCCTCAGCAGTTTTACCCCAGACAATGATGTCATCGATGAACTGGATGTGTTCTGGAGCACCGCCTTTCTCCAGAGCATCGTGGATCACTGCATGGCAGATGCTTGAGCTGTGGATCCAGCCCGTTGGCAGCCTGTTGAAAGTGTACTGGATCCCTCTCCAGGTGAAAGCAAACTGAGGCCTGCATTCCTCTGCTATGGGAATAGAGAAAAATGCATTAGCAATGTCTATGGTAGCATACCATTTGGCCTCTTTGGATTCCAGCTCATACTGTAGCTCCATCATGTCTGGTACTGCTGCACTCATAGGTGGTGTCACTTCATTCAGGGCTCGGTAGTCTACTGTCAGACGCCAGTCTCCATTCTGCTTCCGCACAGGCCACACTGGACTGTTGAAAGGTGAATGAGTTTTGCTGACGACTTTCTGACTCTCCAACTGACGAATCAGATTCTGAATGGGCAACAAAGAGTCACGGTTGGTTCTGTATTGTCTGTGATGTACAGTCTGAGAAGCAACCGGCAATTTAATGTCCTGTATCTTATGTTGTCCCACAACTGCAGATTCATCAGAAAGCTCAGGTCTGGCAGACAGCTTCAATTTTTGTCCATCAATTTCTATTGAATCTACTCCAAAAGCCCATTTGTAACCTCTAGGGTCCTTGAAACGCCCTTCTCTCAGAAAATCAATTCCCAAAATACAAGGTGCATCAGGTCCGGTCACAATTGTATGCTTCCTCCATTGTTTACCAGTTAAACTTATATTAACCTCTACCTTACTTAACTCTTGAGATCCACCAGTGACTCCCAGAATAGTTATAGATTCTGATCCCTGATAATTTGATGGTATTATGGTGCACTGAGCTCCTGTGTCAACCAAGGCCCTGTACTTCCGAAATTGTGAAGTGCCAGGCCACTGGATGTACACATCCCAATAGATTCTATTATCTCTGTTATCCCTCTCCTCCCCCTGGCGGGAGGCAGGGCACCCCTAGTTACGGGGAACATGCGCACATGTGCATTGCACATAGTTTGCAGGGTTATAACTTTGCATGTTATAACTGGAGCCACTGTTGGAGCCATAAGAGTCGTTCTGGGGAACTGTGGAAGTAACAGTTACCCTTCTGGTATTGCTACCTCGGGTTCTGCCACTTTGCAATTCCCTCAGTCTCCTGAAAAGATTCGAAGTTGGTTGGCCATCCCAGCGGTTCATGTTCTCACCAAACTGATCACGCTGAGTTATCCAAAGAGTTCTACGTGATTGCCTTGGCGGTCTGTTTTGGAATGACCTGTTTTGGAATGACCTGTTTTGGAATGACCTCCTTGGAGGACGTGTATTCCTCACAGATGAAACTTGTACCCACCTGGAGGAAGAATTGAAATTATCCCTCTGTGCCAATTGGTATATGGAATCTTTTAACTCTCTTATGCAATTCTGAATATCACCAGTAATCTTTTTAATGGCTGAAACCAAAGAACCACGTGTCATGCTATCCTCCAATTGTCTCATTTGATCACTGAATTGGCCAACCGTGGGAGAAGCTTCACCATAACTTCTTGACACAATTCTGCTTGCCAGAATGTTTGCATCATTGGAAGGAGCAAGTTTGATGATCTTTTTAGCAAGACCAATACCCACAGGAATGTCATCAGGATTCAGAGTTTCATGTTCACCATAGAGTAGCTCTCTAACAGCAAATTCTCTCAAGCGCTTAATTCCCTCATCTATGGTAGTCCAGGGTTTAGGATTCCATGGAAGATCATCTCGGGAAGGGTATCTGAGGGCAACCGCCATTAAAAGGCGTATCCACAGATTAACCTTACCGAGAGCTCTGCCTAGATGTCTATCTATTCCATTGTCCCTTGAGAGAGTTCCTAACTGAGCTGCTGACTTGTCTCCAACTGTTAGAGCCAGAGCACCTGTATCATAACACCTACTAAGCCAAGTTAGAACTGGCTCCTTATCTGCCCTGGTGAAATCTTTACGGACATAACGCAATTCCTCCCGTGGAGAAGTACACTCCAAAATATCATCTTGCTCTTCGTCTCCCTGAATTCTTTGCCCATATAATCCTGCTGTCATTCTCCTAAGGATCTCTTTAAGCTGAGAACCACCTTTGCCAGCTGCTTTCCTAGCTTCATCTCCATCCTGCTTTGATCTCACTAGGTTAGCTAGATCTTTAAAACAAACCTTCTCTTCCTCCTGAGCAGGATCTTTTAGAGTAGAGGGCCCCTCACCAGGATCAGTCTCCAGCTCCTCTTCTTCATCTTTGGCCTTTCCACTTCTAGTCTTTAAAGTAGCCACCTTAACTGGAGCTGTGTTTGAATTTACAGCCACCTTAATGGAAGCTGACAGGTCCTGAGATAAATCAGCTGCTGGGGCAGTGACTTCCGGTCCCACCGAGGGAGTAGGTGGAAGTAACGTTGCTCTGTTAATGGCCGATGGAGAAGAAGAAGAAGGAGAAGGAGTAGGAGCCATGTTGATACCAGCTGACGCCCTTGGCAGCTTGCTGGAATCAGCAAAGTCATTTAGAGCTGCTTTACCAATTAACTTTTTAGTCTTCTTTTTGACTGACACAGGTTCTCCACAGTCCTCGTCACTAGATGACTCTGGGACTGATCGAGAGCCACGGCGTTTTCTTTTTGATCTAGTTTTAATAACAAAACAAGCTCTGGACACCTTTTTCTCCCGACGCCAGGAATATAGAGAATACACATTAGTTATCACCAGCAGCAGAATTATACACACCAAATAAATCACCTTTGGATCCCAGGCATCACCTAAAGTTACTCTCTCCTCAGGCGGAATCTTAAAACCCTTTATCTCAATTGGGAGAGTGGTGGAGGTAACATTCCTGTATCTCACTGGCCATAGGAAATTAATACATTTTCCATACCATAATTTAACTCTATACATAACCCACATATAAATTGTCCGCACCAAATATTTACCCAGGTAATCCAAAATCAAACCCAAACAATATGTGTAAACCAGAACCCCAAAAATTGAAAAGAATAATCGCTCCACAAACCACAACACCTTCATGTTTGCTAATTCAGCTAGAAAACACTAAATCAATCAAGTAATAAATTAAACTAATTATCTGCCGCACGTTGGGTACGCCAATAAAAAAAAAATGTGGTGGGTGGAAGGGTAAAGCCAAGAAGCCTCCTCCCTTCCCCCTTGTAAGGTAAAAGGGAAAAGAAAAATTGAAGGGAAAGGAAAAAAAAAACTCACCAGCTGAATTAGCAAAGCAGTGGAGCTATATTTACAAAGCAGTGTAGGGTTTTGCAGGGGAATATTTACAAATTTACAATATCTACTATATATACAAGATATACAACAGAGTAACACAGAAATGAGAGTAACCCCCCTCGGCAGAGGGGATTTCCCACCTCCGCTCTTCCCTCTCCCCCCCCTGTCCCAGAGTAGTTCGGAAAAGAGGGAGAAAGAGAAAGAAAGAAGTTAAAAGCGGTTTGTGTTAATTGGAAGCAGTTAATACAGGCCTGGTTATCTTATCAAGTCTTCAAGGCCGAAGCCTTGGCAGAAAGCCCAGCACAGCCAGAAAGTTGCTGCACTGTGGAGAAGCGGAAACAAGAGTGACAGAGAAGTGCTGGAAATGTCCATTTCACTCCAGTTCAGAAGGTGCTTCCTCCCACTCGTCTAATGAAATTAGTTTAGACTATTCCTTCCGTTTACCAACTTCCGTCCACCATATTCCCTTTCTTAAGGGGGCACCGTCAACCGGCCACACCTAGCCATCTTTGTCTGGCCAGCAGACAGCCTTTACCTCCTGATGATAATTGCTTTATGTATTTAATTATCTTAGCATAATCCTTTGTTATCACAACAACAAGAATAGTGTCAATTTGTCTGAGGAAAAACAAAGACAAGCAAGAAGAGTTCATGCAAAAAATAGCAATAACCAGATGTGGAAATGGTCCAACAGTGCATTAATTTATCTGTCTGAAAACTCCTCTTATCAGCCACAACAGGAAAACAAATTTTTAAATATAAGGATGTTTGGTTCAGATATTTGGAAAAACTGTTTGTAGAAAGCAGGCAGACAGTGAGTTTGTGTTGTCAGTTTATCAGCAAAATTGACAAAACATTCCCCATCCTTATGCAGCCTCATAGATCTGGTGCAGACGTACAGTAGGAGGAACCCCACCCCTCAAGCAGTGTCCCTTCGAGCCCAGGGGACTGGGTCAGAGGCACATACTGGAGCCCTGCAGGAAGTGGTATCATGGTTACCCCTTGGCACCTGGATTTTGGTAGCTGTCATTTGAATGGTATGTTTTTTTTGAAAGAGCCTCCAAGTTCTATTTTGCTTCCTACTCCTATCTTGGAAGTATCAGACCTTTGCACTCTAAGAAACTGATTTTCCATCTAGCTTTACTTGTGATGCCTGTCATGAAGCATAGATTAACGAGTGTGCTGCAGTCAGTATGTAAGTGTAAATTTGAATGATGCATGATTACTCTGAGCCGGCAGACAGGTACAAATAATTGACCTTTAAAGTTCATTAGTCAGTTTTATTACAAATAATGCATTTGCATGATATTTGTAAATTTATGCACCAGCAAGCATAAGTGATGACTGCATTCTACTCAGTAGGCAAAGCAATTACAAAAAGCACATCCAAGATTTCAAATGCCTGTGAAAAACACTTACGTTAATAATTGGTCATAGTGTTTCAGTCTTGGGAGTGAGAGCTGCTAAACTCTTCAGTTACAGACAGTAGCATAGACAGGCAGAGTGTCCCAATAAGCTGGACAATTGTTTCCAAATTAATTTCAGTGGTGATTCACCCCCACTCTCACTATGTCTGACTTAGAAGCAGAAATCTTTTGAATGGTTGCTGCCAGATTTACCTTTTCCATTGGACACCGAAGAGCATCTCTGTGACTATAGCTTTATAGTGCTATTCTCTGTGTGACAATCCACTAAGAACTGAAAGATGATTGGGGAGATTGTGGAGGTTGTAGTGTCATTAGTACTAATCTATTCCTCTCTGGGCTTGATGGGAAGATTGGTAGTGGAGGTAAAGAGGAAAACACTCAGTTTCAAGAAGAGTACAGATTAATCTGTTAGGTGGATTAGGAGCTAAACCTCATCTCCAAGGTCTTTTCCCCGCTGTTGCTGGTACTTTTAATCTAGGCAGAACTACTTTTACACTTCTAGAAAATTACCAGAAATATCTTGGTCAATTAGAAATTAAATAAGAGATAAGATCCATGTGTGATTACTCTGAAGTGCTGCATGCCCACACTGCCTCCAGATAAGGGCTGCTGTAGCATGTTTTCTATTTCCAGATTAGCCATGATTCCCAAATAAGAAGCAATGTAATTTGGGATGCCAGGATTGATACAATACTGTCAGTTTGACTCTATTTCTTCATTGCTGCTCATCTCAGCTCCAATGTGAGACAATTAACATACCATACGTTGCACTCTTCATTAGCCAATACATCTGACATTGCACCTAATGCTGGGCCCCATCCTCCTTAACATCTTTATTGAGGATCTGGATGAGGGCATTGAGTCTTTCATCAGTAAATTTGCTGATGACACCAAGCTGGGGGCAGGAGTCGATCTGCTGGAGGGTAGAGAGGCTCTGCAGAGGGACCTCGACAGGCTGGACAGATGGGCAGAATCCAACGGCATGAGATTTAACACATCCAAGTGCCGGGTTCTGCACATCGGCCACAAGAATCCCATGCAGAGCTACAGGCTGGGGTCAGAGTGGCTGGAGAACAGCCAGGCAGAGAGGGACCTGGGGGTGCTGGTTGATGGTAGGTTGAACATGAGCCTGCAGTGTGCCCAGGTGGCCAGGAGGGCCAATGGCATCCTGGCCTGCATCAGGAACAGTGTGGCCAGCAGGAGCAGGGAGGTCATTCTGCCCCTGTACACTGCACTGGTTAGGCCACACCTCGAGTACTGTGTCCAGTTCTGGGCCCCTCAGTTTAGGAAGGATGTTGACTTGCTGGAACGAGTCCAGAGAAGGGCAACAAAGTTGGTGAGGGGCTTGGAACACAAGCCCTATGAGGAGAGGCTGAGGGAGCTGGGGCTGCTTAGCCTGGAGGGGAGGAGACTCAGAGGTGACCTTATTGCTGTCTACAACTACCTGAAGGGGGGTTGTAAACAGGCAGAGGTTGGTCTCTTCTCCCAGGCAGCCAGCACCAGAACAAGAGGACACAGTCTCAGGCTGTGCCAGGGGAAGTTCAGTCTGGAGGTCAGGAGGAAGTTTTACACAGAGAGAGTGATTGTCCATTGGAATGAACTACCCGGGGAGGTGGTGGAGTCGCCGTCACTGGAGGTGTTCAGGAGGAGACTTGACAGGGTGCTTGGTTGCATGGGTTAGTTGATTAGGTGTTGTTGGATGATAGGTTGGACGTGATGATCTTGAAGGTCTCTTCCAACCTGGTCTATTCTATTCTATTCTATTCTATTCTATTCTATTCTATTCTATTCTATTCTGTTCTGTTCTGTTCCGTTCCGTTCCGTTCCGTTCCATTCTATTCTATTCTATTCTATTCTATTCTATTCTATTCTATTCTATTTGCCTTGTATGACATAGCTTTTTATGTGCTCGCTCACAGCTGCATTAATAAAATCTGAGGAAGCAGGTGCGTGAGTATGTCCATATATATTGATGTACTCTGTACTCTGTACTCTGCTTTGGTTAGGCCGCACCTTGAGTACTGTGTCCAGTTCTGGACCCCTCAGTTTAAGAAGGGCATCGAAACACTTGAGCGTGTCCAGAGAAGGGCAACAAGGCTGGTGAGAGGCCTTGAACACAAGCCCTATGAGGAGAGGCTGAGGGAACTGGGATTGTTTAGCCTGGAGAAGAGGAGGCTCAGGGGTGACCTCATTGCCCTCTACAACTACCTGAAGGGTGGTTGTAGCCAGGAAGGGGTTGGCCTCTTCTCCCAGGCAACCAGCACCAGAACAAGAGGACACAGTCTCAAGCTGTGCCAGGGGAGGTTTAGACTCGAGGTGAGGAGGAAGTTCTTCACCGAGCGAGTCATTTGGCATTGGAACGGGTTGCCCAGGGAGGTGGTTGAGTCATCGACCCTGGAGGCGTTCAAGAGGAGATTGGACGTGGCACTTGGTGCCATGGTCTAGTCATGGGGTCTGCGTTGATAGGTTGGACTCGATGATCCTCGAGGTCCTTTCCAACCTAAGTGATACTGTGATACTGTGATACTGTGATGTATGCAGGCATGCATGGCAGCTCAGTTACAGGAATGCTAACACTCACAGAAGGAACAAACCAGTGATGAGTGAACCATAAAAGGTTCAGTTGAGAGGGACTTATAAAGACTTGAAGGGTTCTTTGAAAGCGGATTATGTGCTTCCAGGATTTCCATTATCTCACTATAATGGAAAAAAAGTCCTTGCATTAGGTTAAAGATCTAGAAGCATTCAATCATAGAATCATTAAGGTTGGAAGAGACCTCACAGAATCACACAGAATCACAGAATCAACAAGGCTGGAAGAGACCTCAAAGATCATCAAATCCAACCTGTCACCCAAGACCTCATGTCTACTAAACCATGGCACCAAGTGCCATGTCCAGTCCCCTCTTGAACACCTTCAGGGATGGTGACTCCACCACCTCCCTGGGCAGCACATTCCAATGGCTAACAACTGTCTCGGTGAAGAACTTTCTCCTCACCTCCAGCCTAAATGTCCCCTGGCGCAGCTTGAGACTGTGTCCTCTTGTTCTGGTGCTGGTTGCCTGGGAGAAGAGACCAACCCCCACCTGGCTACAGTCACCCTTCAGGGAGTTGTAGACAGCAATAAGGTCTCCCCTGAGCCTCCTCTTCTCCAGGCTAAACAACCCCAGCTCCCTTAGCCTCTCCTCATAGGGCTTGCGCTCAAGGCCTCTCCACAGCCTCATGCTCTTCTCTGGACACATTCAAGAGCCTCAATGTCCTTCTTAAATTGAGGGGCCCAGAGCTGGCCACAGTACTCAAGATGTGGCTGAACCAGTGCTGAGTACAGGGGCACAATGACTTCTCTGCTCCTGCTGGCCACACTATTCTTGATGCAGGCAAGATTCTGCACTGCATAGAGAATATTTCACATTATCAAACTGAATACAGCACTTCCAGTTAAAATTATTCATTGTTCATATTACTTAAAATTTGAACTTTCATACAGAAAACTTCCAACAATTGCAAATATATGAGATTCAAGCACAAATTCTTGAACTCATGGTGATACCAAAAATCTGAGAGGTAGTAGTCTCTGCTAAATTTGGTTCTTTTCTTGTCATGTGCCTCACCAGCTTAATTGTCAGGTAAATAGTAGTGCAAGGCATAAATGCCACCTCCCTGCATGGCAGAGCACCATCAGGCCTAGTGGGTATCACAATATCACAGTATATTAGAGTTGGAAGGGAATTCAAGAGATCATTGGGTCCAACCCCCCCTGCCAATGCAGGATTACTTAGGATCGCACAGGAATGCATCCAGGTAGGTAAAGTGGTATTGTCCATATGGCATCCAAAAGGTTTCCTCTGTCACTTGAGGTGAGCATCCTTAAGATAGTTTCTTGTCTGTTGGTGCCTTGAATAACAAAGGCAATCTGCAGTGCACACTGAATGCTGCAGTGGCTCTCCTAGTATCATGGACACTTCTGCATCCATGTCACCTTCTGAGTGGTGGTTAATGTTTCCATATATCCTATAAAGAACTAGTAGGGGTTTTCTCTTTCTGAGCCAGTGTGTTAGGGGTATCCAATTTCAGAGTTGTGTTTAGCTTGTCAAAGTGATCCAAACTGAGCTTACTTGAGACTAAAAAAAAAAACCTGAACAGAAGCTCCCTAGATCCCTCAGGATAACCTACAGGATGTCATCTTTCGGGACAGAGTCAGTTTAAGTCTTCCTGTCTTCTCAAGTCTTTTTCCTAGTCCAAATATTACTCAGTCACATGTGTTCCAAGTGAGAAATGGGGGTTCAGTAGTATGAATATAGGAGAGATGGAAATGTCCTGGACTGAGTGATGTACTACTGATGGATCACAGTGTGGACAGCTGCATTGTGTTGCCTGCAATGCATACAAGATAAGAAGGGTTGATAAATTGATACTAAAACCTGATGACCATTCAACTGCAATAGCAAAGTGGGGTATAGAAAATTAATACTGTCTCTTTTACAAAAGGAGACATTTTACTTGGGCATGAGCCATGACTGTTGTGGCTACAGGATGGCATTACATACATTTTGTGTTTTCACCACAAAGGAACAGATGAGTATCTGAACATATACAAACACAGCTGAAAAATGCAGGCTCTCATTTCAGATGCTTTGAGTGTATTCAGTGGGTAATCAAGACAAGCAATGGAAATCTTCTGCCTTTTTTACCTTACAAGGCCTTTTAGAAGCATGGACTTTTTTTAATTGCAAGGATACTCTTACTATAAGGGAAAAAAAAATAGATAAAATGAATCACTTCAGGGTGATGTTGAAGTTACCATCTCTTAATTTATTAACAAAAATCCTCTTGCAAAGATGTTATTGTTCTTTAGATGTTTGTCTTTCTTTTACATACAGCTCTTCTAGTTAATTCTCTCATGTATCAGGGGTTTTCTAATCTTAGCTTTTCAGTAAGGGGATAAAGACTTTTTTTTTCTCTTCTCCAGGTGATGGAATTTGTCTTGCAAAAGTGCAATGAGCATCATAAATTCATTTGTCAGATAAATACATTTTTATAATAGTAGAATCAAGTTTCTGCAGGGTAGATGATTGTTTGGACATTCTTTTTTCTTTCTTTTCACTTTTCTTAGCACTGTGGCTGTACACAGCTTGCTAAATTTGGGTAGGATATCTGGAAAACAAAGCCAATATTTTTTAACAGATGTATGAATTAATGAAATAGCTCATTAAATCCTATCTTCTATGAAATGTTTTCACCACTAGTTGTAGCATTCCTGATATCATTTAGATACTGCATTTGCTGTGTGAGAGAAAAGCTCTTTGTCTTCATGTAATTTGCAGTATACTTTATTTCCTGTCATGTAATGATGACACCCTCAAATACATTGTTAATATGAATGGATACTTCTTGTTTTCAGGCAGCCAGCTCTTTTTCATATAGCTCTTCTAAATCAGACAGTGCTAGGAAAGAGCTTCTATCATCCCAGTTCAAATGAGCTGCCCTATGAATACTGTAAGAAGCTTCCAAAGCCATAAGTTGGTCTATCTTTACTTGTTAAAATTAAAGCAAGCACACAAATTCATTATCAGTGAGTTTACCATCTCTTTCAAATAAAACTCTCCTATGTGCTACATATCCAGTTGCCTTAGTCATAACTGTTGGACATATGGTCACTGTCTGCCACTTGCTCTCCAGTCTTTTCAGAGCATCAGATGGTGTGTCAGTTTGTTGTGTCCTGGCCAAGGTGACTTAGGGCAATTGATGGGACTGCCAGACCTAAAATAAAACAACCACCTTGCAACTTGAATTTCAGAGAGAAAACCAAGGCAAAGACAATTAGGTTTTCTTTTCCTTAACTCTATATCCTAACACACTGTCTGGACCTTACGTATACCCTAAAGCAAGGACATCTCTCTTCTTTTGGCAGGTCCACCCTTGACCTTACTACAGAGCAAGTCCTACAGCATTTCAAGCTCACATAATACTACTTCATTCTAATGTTACGCAGCTTTTTTCTTTATGATCATAAATTAACTTTATTTATTGTGATTGCACACACCCCCAAACCTCAGTATTATATTAAATATTTTTTTAACTGCTCTAGTTGTTCAGAAAGCCATGTCAGAAAGAAACAAAATGGAAGCCACTGGGGCTTGCTCCAGACTTTGACAGCCTGGATATCAGGATTTTTACAGACATCAATAAACAGTTAACTTAGGTAATAGTCTGAGTCTTAATTATTCAGCCCATTGTAACATACACTGATTTCAGGGAGGGCTTTATTATATCTAGACTGAAAGCAGGAGGTTATGTTTATGCTGAACTCAACAAAAGGTGGATTGTGCGCTTGTAGTATAGTCGCTTTGAAGAGAATCTGGACCCATATATTGAAACTGTTCTGGTCTCTAATTAAAGACTAGTATCTCTGCACTGCACACTGAGTTATTTTGAGGCACTGAGAATGCCACAGCAGGGAGCGTACTTTGAGAGCTGGTACTGAAGGCCTTGTTACACCCTGTGTTAAAGAGGAACTGTGAAAGCTTCAACCTCACCTGAAACTGTTCCTTTTTTTTTTTAAGGCAAAAAAATCTCAAACCTTTTCAGCAATTAAATCTCCTGTTGGAGTTTTTGAATCCTATTTGATACCTCTTGAGATAAATTCCCCCCAAAAGTAAGAATAAGATAAGTCTCTTGAGGAGATTTAGGTGCTGCTGACAGAAGAGCAGCTAATTGTGCTGCTTTTGTCATGATCAGGAGGAGTCAGTAGTCCACATTTTCTGTTCTTCAGAAAACCTTCTCCCCTTCCTGTTTTCTCTATCCTTGCAGTCACATGAGCAATCTCCCATGTTGGTCATTTGCAGATAAAGCCAATGTCATGACTTGTGCCTGTTTATGCAACCAGTAAAGATCTTCTAGTCTGACAGGATACTTCAAGGCCCAATAAAGCAAGACTTTCATAAGTCCACACTTAGAAATATCACACAATGAGAAAGCTGTCTTTAGATAGCCTGAGTTACCTGGTTACATGTGGACTAAAATTAAAATTCAAAGATAACATTTTGCTTATTCTTGTACTAAAACATAATCACCCATCTTTGTCAGAGTGTTTTAACAGAAATCTGAACTATGAAGCAGCAGAAGTGCTTCATCTCTCATCTTCATTATTTCCTCTCTAGACATTCTGATCTGCCAGGAATTGTTTTGTAATCAATTTTGGTTTTAATTTTAGATTTTTTAGATTATTTACCAGGGTTCTGCACTTCAGTATTTTGCCAGGGCTACCACGTATGTTTCAGTCTGATAATGGCAAGAAATTAAGAAAATTCTGTGCCCAGGGATGCAGTATTATTTTGTTCCCTGCATTTTCACTAAACCAATTATTTTGAATGCTACATTTCTTGCACAGTTCAAGACCAATTTAGACAGATAAAGCATAACTTCTCTGTCTTTATCCTTCTCTGTCCTGCAACTTGAATCAAAACTCCTAGAAATAATCTCCTGAAATATTTCAATTACATTGCATTTGAGTTAATAGAATTCTTCTGGTTTTCCATAATCTTCAAGCAAGTGACACTGAATCACCTCTGCCCATGTCTAAAATAGAGGAATGACTTCTAATTACAAGTACAGGCAGTCTTTCATGAATACGTCTTCTTACCTGTATGCTTTCCCACAGTAACAAATCGCATCTTTCATGTCTATTTATTCTGTTATATGGTTCTCTTTTCACCTGGCTTGAAAATATTGCTTGTGTAAACTGCGGTCTCATTCCAGCAAGCTGCTTGTACTGGGTGTGTGGTAGATGACTGTGTTCCACTGAAAGGCCACATACTGAAGCATATTTAAGTATATTGATGAATTAAGGCCTTAAAAGGCAAGGTCTTATTTAAAGGATTTTCCATTACAACCTAAATAGTTGGTAAACACAATGGTGAAGGAGGAATGTACCTCAGTGAAGAGTCATTCGGGCAGATAAGAGGACAGACAGAAAAAGGAAGCATTGAACTAATAAGCTAATTTGCTTAAACCTTTTATGTCTCTGATGTTTGTGATTTAGATGTGGGCATTAACCTTTGCAAAGATATATCTGAGGAGATAGTAGACTTGGTGTAAACCATGATGAACTTTGCAAATGAGTAAATTCCCTGCCCTTGGATTCTCTAGGTTGTAGTCTGTGCAGGAAGAGCATGGCTAAGTGGAACACTGACACCTATTCCAACTAGATTTGTGGAAGGACAACAGCTGTCTTACAGGGAGGAAGGAGGAAAGGAGGTCCAAGATAAAAATCAAATAAAATTTTGAACCATAGGAACCAAGTGTTGAATGATATAAACCAGAAGGCAACAATGAGCAGCACATGCTTTAGAGCACCCTCCCAAAAGCACTGCAGGAGCCAGTGGATGCTGCCAGTGGGGTTCAACCCAGGCAGCACAGGGCAAGGCAACAGAAATGAGCCATGCAGTGACTGGGATTTTTCCTGGAAAGCTTTCTTCTCCTGATATTGTCCCAGACAGCTTAGTTGCAGCCAGGGGTAGGTCAGCCATGAGACTCAACTACCCCAGGCCCAACCTCTAAGCTAGAAGACACTTGGATATGATCTTGTGCTGGGTTGAGGCAGCCCCCTTCCCCACCCCTGGCAACAATAAACACTCAGACAAACGGATTGCAAAAGTGATGGAAAGTTTAAATAGAAAGCAGTGAACTTTTACAGAAAAGCAGAAGCACAGTGATAAAGAAAAATCCCAAAGCAGACCCAGAGAGATCTCATCCCTACCTGAGGGTACACCCAAGACCCCCAGGGCTCCTTCTTCCCCCTCCCACTGCTAGGCTAGTCTCAGCTGGCCAGATCTGAGACTGCCCATCCCCCTGTGGCCTTGGGCCTAGCCAGGCCCAAAGCCACGAGACATCTCCCCAGTTACCGGCTGACGGAGGAGGAAGAAAAGAGATAATGCTAGACTCCGCACTGGATCTTATAGTGGTGCAAAGGATTGTGGTATGAAATACTACATAATTTCCTGTGTCCACCTCTCTGGGCTGGACCTCTGGACACAGGAAGTAAACACTGCAGGGGGGGCACCCAGCTCAAACTGTAACACGCCACCCCTTATTTCATATCATAATCTTTGCACCTAAACATATCATTAAATCAGAAATCTTCTCATGACATGTTCAGCGAAGTCCATATCTTCATCTGGGCGTCCACCCAAACAGTCTCTCATTCAGGCTTTAGTGTCAGTCCATTCCAGTTCTTCTTCCCTCATCTAATGGAACCTCTCGGCGATGCAGAGTTCACTCTTCTGTGGTGCAAGTTCTTCATGGATCCGTTGGACATCCTGGTCACCTGGAAGGAACCTCACAACTTCTCAACCAAACCTTTATTCCCATCTCTATTTACTCAGCGGCATATTTCCACCCCTGGGGCAAGCCAGTCAGAACAATCAGGCTCTAACTGCTTCTCCACCCCTCCAGGAAAACAGCACGCTGAGCCTTTCACAACCCTGCACGGACCTATCCCAAGCCCAGTGCTGACCGCTTCCAGCCGCGGCCCGAGGCTCTACAGATGCATGTCACGGTACACCGCCTTCCCGCTAGGCGTTCGCGTACCAAAACGTGACAGCATCCAAAACACAACCCTCCCCTGGCGGAGGGAGGGGCTACACCACAACCTAGTGAGAAGAAGGGAGGTGGAGCCAGGTGCTCGGCACCATTTTCGGAACTCGTCCGAAAAAGTTGGGGAAGAGACTAGGGCCGGCGCCGCCGCAGCCCGAGCGCACGGCCGTGCTCACCGCCGCCACTCCGAGCGCACGGCTGGTCCCGCCGCCACCGCAGCTCAAGTGGACGGCCGGGGACCGCCGCCGCCCGAGCACACAGCAGGGCTCCGCCCACCTCTACCGCCGCGGTACAGAATCAAAATCGCCTCCACCCCTCGGGCATCCAAACGTCTCCTCCAGCAAAAGCCATAAGCACGTCCTCAGGGCCCTTGAGAATAGCTTTCAGCTGAAGTCCCCGTTCGCCCATAGGGAACCGAGCTCGCCCGCTCGCCGCGGCTGGCCCTACCCCGCAGCGAGAACGGACCTGACTTTGATCTGCTCGCTACTGCTCCTCCCCCATTTCACTCCCTGCCGCTTTTACCGCTCCGCAGAGAATAAAGGTGGGGGAAGGCAGGTCCCGCATTCTCAAGCGGTGCCCCCATTCCGATGGTTAAGAACCACCCCTGCTTGAAAATAGCAGGAGGGACTCTGTGCCACCGGTCACGCACCAGGAGTCCCCCTGCAATCCACAAGAACTTAACACAGTCGCCCCAACAACAACACGAGCCCCCAACTGCCAAAAAAACCAAAACGACGCCCAGAACTAAATTTAAACTCTCTTATCTTTTGCAATCCGATCTGCAGAGTAGCCACAATAACCAACTCCTACTCCTGGCTGGCTCCGCCAGAAATGTAAAGGGGTTGGGGGCAGATCCTCTGCCCACCTTAACCATCCTCTGCTACCAAGAATGTGCTGGGTTGAGGCAGCCCCCTTCCCCACCCCTGGCAACAATAAACACTCAGACAAACGGATTGCAAAAGTGATGGAAAGTTTAAATAAAAAGCAGTGAACTTTTACAGAAAAGCAGAAGCACAGTGATAAAGAAAAATCCCAAAGCAGACCCAGAGAGATCTCATCCCTACCTGAGGGTACACCCAAGACCCCCAGGGCTCCTTCTTCCCCCTCCCACTGCTAGGCTAGTCTCAGCTAGCCAGATCTGAGACTGCCCATCCCCCTGTGGCCTTGGGCCTAGACAGGCCCAAAGCCAGGATGCATCTCCCCCAGTTACCGGCTGACGGAGGAGGAAGAAAAGAGATAATGCTAGACTCCGCACTGGATCTTATAGTGGTGCAAAGGATTGTGGTATGAAATACTACATAATTTCCTGTGTCCACCCCTCTGGGCTGGACCTCTGGACACAGGAAGCAAACACTGCAGGGGGGGCACCCAGCTCAAACTGTAACAGATCCAGTGAAAGTTACTCCTCATTTTGTATTCTGCAAAACCCTGCAAGAACATAATCTAATCTGCCAAGGGCACAGGGTGTAGTGCATAAACAGTATAAGCTATGTTCACTCTAGTGCTATTAAGGAGAACACAACCTATAGCTTTGTAGGAGCCAATTAGAATTGATTAGAATTGTGACCGTTTGAGGCTGTGCCTTTAAGAAAGGGACACTATGGCTGAATGTTTTATAAACAAAAGACAGGTCTAAATGGATTTCATTGGTGGATTGGTAGAGTGCAGCTTTAAGTTTTGAGACCAGCTGAGACTTTCCTCAGTTCACTTTCCCTCCTCCCTTTTCTCAGCTTGTCCGCTTCTAGGCTCTCTGCCAGACTGACCTTGGACTGATGGACAGTGGAGGCCAGTGACAAGCGGAGTCCCTCAGGGATCAGTCCTGGGACCTGTCTTGTTCAACATCTTTGTGGGTGACATGGACAGTGGCATTGAGTGCACCCTCAGCAAGTTTGCTGATGACACCAAGCTGTGTGGTGCAGCAGACACGCTGGAGGGAAGGGAGGCCATCCAGAGGGACCTTGACAGGCTGGAGAGGTGGGCACAAGCCAACCTCATGAAGTTCAAGAAGAGCAAGTGCAGGGTCCTGCATCTGGGTCGAGGCAATCCCAGGCACAAATACAGGCTGGGCAGTGACTGGCTGGAAAGTAGCCCTGAGGAGAGAGACTTGGGGGTGCTGGTGGACAAAAAGCTCAACATGAGCTCTCAATGTGCACTTGCAGCCCGCAAAGCCAATCAGATCCTGGGCTGCATCAGGAGAAGTGTGGCTAGCAGGTCGAGGGAGGTGATCCTCCCCCTCTACTCAGCCCTGGTGAGACCCCATCTGGAGTACTGTGTCCAGTTCTGGAGTCCCTATTACAAGAGGGATGTGGAGGTGCTGGAACGTGTCCAGAGAAGGGCCACGAGGATGATCAGAGGGCTGGAGCACCTCTCCTATGAGAGCAGACTGAAGGAGTTGGGGCTGTTCAGTCTGCAGAAGAGAAGGCTCCGAGGTAACCTAATTGTGGCCTTCCAGTATCTGAAGGGGGCCTACAGGAAGGCTGGGGAAGGACTTCTCAGGATCTCAGGTAGTGATAGGACTAGGGGGAATGGAATGAAGCTGGAGGTGGGGAGATTCAGGCTGGATGTGAGGAGGAGGTTCTTCACCATGAGAGTGGTGAGACCCTGGAATGGGTTGTCCAGGGAGGTGGTCGAAGCCCCGTCCCTGGGGGTGTTTAAGAGCAGGCTGGATGAGGCTCTGTCCAGCCTGATCTAGTGTGGGGTTTCCCTGCCCATGGCAGGGGGGTTGGAACTAGATGATCCTTGTGGTCCCTTCCAACCCTGAATGAAACTATGAAACTATGAAACTATGATAAGCGTGAGGCCTACAAACCTACTAATATTTTGCTCTAATTTATGACTGCTTTTAATTAACAACTGCTCCTTTCCTCTCTTTCTAACCCTCTCTGGGGAAAAAAGGGAGAGACGGGGGTACAGGGGGGGGAACCCTCCTCCAGAAGGGGGGGGAATTTCGTTCCTGTACTACTTTGCTGTATATTTTTGTGTATATATTGTAAATACTGTAAATTGTGTATATATACCCTGCATTCTCTAATACTGCTTGTAAATATAGCATTTTCCCTTTTTGCTCCTCCGGCTGTGGTTAGCTGTGGTCATTTTTTTTTCCTTCACTTTGTGGGGGGAGAAGGCTGGGCCTTCCTCTCAAACCCACGACAAGAATACTATAGTCTTTGCACAAGTTCTTGCCTCATTCTCATACTGAAAAGTTAACCCAGCCATTAGATGGAGTACCTGCACGCAAGGAGACAAGGTGAAGGCATTTGGACATGAGCTCTTGTGACCGTTTGAGGCTGTCCCCTTAAGAAAGGGAATATTGTGGCCGGAAGTTTGTAAACAAAAGACGGATCTAAACTAATTTCATTGGTAGACTGGGGCAAAGCACCTTTTGAACTGGGAGTGCAGCAGAGAATCCTGGACATTCCTGCACTTTGCTTTCTCCCTTTTTGCAGCTCGCAGTTTTCTGGGCTTTCGGCCAGGCTTGACCTTGGAGCAGATAAGACATTCTCTAACATTCTAACACATAACCGCTTTTAATTAATTTTCTTTTTTTTCTCTCTTTCTAACCCTCTCTGAGGAAAAGGGGAGAGAAGGGGGAGCAGAGATGGGGAACCCCCCTCAGCAGAGGAGGGAACCCTCATTTCTGTGTGACTTTGTTGTATATTTCTGTATATATTGTAAATACTGTAAATTCTGTACATAAACCTGCATTTTTTCCTAAACTGCTTTGTAAATATACAGCACCCACTCCTTTGCTAATCCGGCTGTGAGGTTTTTTTTTCCCTTCACTTTATGGGGGGAGGAGAAGGCCCGGCCTTTCCCTTCCAACCCTCGACATTCTTTTCTTGGCACCCAATGTGGAACAGATAATTAGTTTAATTTATTACTTTATTGATTCAGTGTTTTATAGTCGGATTAGCAAACATGAAGGTGTTGTGGTTCATAGAATGATTATTCTTTTCAATTTTTGGGGCTCTGGTTTACAGATATTGTTTGGGTTTGATTTTGGATTACCTGGGTAAATATTTGGTGCAGACAATTTATCTGTGGTTTATGTATAGAGTTAGACTATGGTATGGAAAATGCGTGGATTTCTTTTGGCCAGCGAAATACAGAAATGTAACTTCTACTATCATCCCAATTGAGATAAAGGGTTTTAAGATTCCGCCGGAGGAGAGAGTAACTTTAGGTGATGGTTGGGATCCAAAGGTGATTTATTTCATGTGTATAAATCTGCTGCTGGTGATAACTAATGTGTATTCATTGTATTCTCTGCGTCGGGAGAGGAAGGTATCCAGGCCGTGTTTTGTTATAAAAACTAGATCAAAGAGGAAACGGCGTGGCTCTGGGTCAGTCCCAGAGACGTCTAGTGATGAGGAGTGTGGAGAATCTGTGTCAGTTAAAAAGAGGGCTAAAAAGTTAATTGGTAAAGCAGCTCTAAATGACTTTGCCGCTGATTCTGGCAGGCTGCCAAGTGCGGCGGATGGTATCAACATGGCATCTCCTCCTTCTCCTCCTCCTTCTTCTCCGTCGGCCATTCACAGAGCAACGCCATTTCCACCCACTCTCACGGTGGGCCCGGAAGTCACTGCCCCAGCAGCTGATTTATCTCAGGACCTGTCAGCTTCTATTAAGGTGACTGTAAATTCAAACACAGCTCCAGTTAAGGTGGCTGTTTTAAAGACTAGAAGTAGAAAGACCAAAGCTGATGGAGAAGAAGAGCTGGAGACTGATCCTGGTGAGGGGCTCTCTACTCTAAGAAATCCTGCTGAGGAGGAAGAGAAGATTTGTTTTAAAGATCTAGCTGATTTAGTGAGAGCAATGCTGGATAGAGATGCAGCTAGGACAGGAGCTGGCAAAGGTGGTTCTCAGCTTAAAGAGATCCTTGAGAAAATGGCAGGAGGATTATTAGGACAAGAAGTTGAGTGGGAGGGGCAAGAAGAAGATGACATAACTGAGTGTTCATCTCCAGAGGAGGAGCTGAGAAATGTCCATAAAGATTACACCAGAGTAGATAAGGAGCCAGTTCTAGCTTGGCTTAGTAGGTGTTATGATACAGGTACTCCAGCTGTAATAGTTGGAGACAAGTCAGCAGCTCAGTTAGGAACTCTCCTGAGGGATAATGGAATAGATAGACATCTAGCCAAGATTCTCGGTAAGGTTAATCTGTGGATACGCCTTTTAATGGCGGTTGCCCTCAGATACCCTTCCCGAGATGATCTTCCATGGAATCCTAAACCCTGGACTACCATAGATGAGGGAATTAAGCGCTTGAGAGAATTTGCTGTTAGAGAGCTACTCTATGGTGAACATGAAACTCTGAATCCTGATGACATTCCTGTGGGTATTGGTCTTGCTAAAAAGATCATCAAACTTTCTCCTTCTAATTATGCAAACATTCGGGCAAGCAGAATTGTGTCAAGAAATTATGATGGAACTTCTCCTACAGTTGGCCAATTCACTGATCAAATGAGACAATTGGAGGATAGCATGACACGTGTTTCTTTGGTTTCAGCCACTGAAACTCTGTCTGGAAAAATTGAGAGTTGCATGAAGGATCTGAAAGATTCCATATACCATTTCGCACAGAAGGATAATTTCAATTCTTCCTCCAGGAGGAGGAGGCCCGGCCTTTCCCTTCCAACCCTCAACAGCTCTATATAATACTCTTGTGTGCTGTTGGACACAGACATTGCTGTGCTAGACTCAAAAAAATGGAGGTGCCCAAGTGTAAATTTACGGAAGGGATCAAAAACTTGTGGGGAAGTAATAAACTGATGCCATAGTTAATAGCAATAGTAGTGATTTCTTTATAATACTGGGAAAAAGGTGGAAATATAATGCTATAAAAGTAATTTTTTTTTCTCTATCTAATTTTTTTTTTCTCTACTCCATGTGATTTAATTTAAACCAAATTTCAGACATCCAAATGGGAATCTAAAAATGACAGAACTTTTGCAAGCCAGGACAACCTGGCTGTTAGGGATGATCAGTACTATTAAAGATTCTTTGAAGGCACAATACTAGCAGCTGGGGATTTTTATTTGCTTTTTGGTTGTTTTGGTGGGTTGGGGTTTTGGGTTTGTTTTTGGTTTGGCTTGGGATTTTTGTGTGTGTTTTTGTTTGTTTTCTTCGACTATGCTACTAAAATACTGATTTGGATATCTTTGTTCATATGAAAACATCATAGACCTTAACTGGAAAAAAATGCAAATGAGATTCTAGATGTAATGTGGGAGAAGCAGAGCTGAAATACAGCTTGCCTTTATTAGCTTTTGTTGGAAGTAGCAGGGATCTCCCAGAGTGAAACAGTTAAACATTAGCCATCCTGGTACTAAGGACAGTTAAAAAATATCCTGACTTTAACAACTGATGAAGCAAGAGCATGTGTCATTTTTACTCGCTGAAATGTTTTATAACATGTTAAAGCTGAGTATGAAACTTTTCACAGGTAACTGGAATCACCACTTTTTAACTAAAGCTTTATATGTTAAACTACTTACTCTGGATACTTTTCTCAGTTTCAGAGTATTTTGGCTCTCACATGGTAAATGCATTATGCATAATTTTTCTCTTTTTCTATCCCAGTTCTGTTTGAAAATGTTGTGTTAAGTTCTTGCAGAAAAATTAGGTCTTTCCCCTTAAAAAGCTGTAGATTCTTTTGCTGTGTTGTTCTGTTAAATATGCTGAAAATATTGGAAGTTTACAATGCTTTATATATATGTTAGTTCAATCTGTGTGGACAACTGAATACATTCATGGCCATAATGTCCTTCTTATTCTATTCAAGTACAGAATATTCCAGTGTATGACTAAGTTATAAAAACAGAAGGAAAATGAAAGAGTGAGCAAAGATTTACTGGCATCTTTCTTGTCTGCCTTTGTAGAACATACTTCATCAATTTTCTTTCTTTGAGCAAGAAATTGCCTTCCACCCAGACACAAAGAAAACAGCAATATCTGAAAACTTGTCTTAAATTTTTAGATGGGGAACTGAAATTTAGCCTTATGTGAAGTATCTTCATAAAAAGATACTGGGCTGGGGGAATGTGGCTTTGTGGTGGAGAAAAGTTGTGTTCCTGAAAACTTGTAAGGACTCCAACCTGTTTAGCTTTTTTGTTATTGTCCCTCGATGGAAAACCTTTATGAAGACAGCTTGTATATTATGCTATATACCATGAGGATTGGCATGAGGTAGTCCTAATAAACTGCTCTATTGGACTTCACACAAGGTTTAATTTGAGTTGCAGGGTTTCTTATCATAAGCAGACTGATTTTAGAGGTGGAAAGAGTGACTCCATAACCTAAGATCCTTGGGAAAGGACTATCTGGATCAAATGTGTAATTTTTGATTCTGTATGAGGACTAGACGTCTTTTACTACATGAATTATTGAAAAAAATCTAAATAAAAGGAGAGCATTTCAGAAAACTGTTTAACAGAATTTTATACCTGAAGTCTACTTCCTTCTCTGTAATACTGCAAAGAATGCATTTAAATCAATGTAGAAGCCTCCATTTCAAGGTTGTTTTAAGAAGGTTAGGTTTGTTTTTTTTTACAGAGCACATGTTTCCAAGCATGCTGATTCTCTTTCTCTGCTGACACTAGTTCCACAAAAATAACTTACTGTATTTCTGCTTTAGTTTTGCTGTGAAGAAAGAGTTATTTTACACTGAAAGATGCTGACTTCCTTTCTTGGTAATTACAATGGAGCAGGTGTTCCTTCTTCCCCCAGGTTGCAGATGTTCTCCTGGGTTCTAAAATAATTTTTATGTGTCCCTGCCTGGTATTCAGAAAAGTGCTTTTACAGTAGACTATGTTTTAACTGAACTGGATGATACTACACATTGGTATAACCAGTGCATATTAAATCATTGATACAGTTCCCAGGATTTATACCTATATATATATTTTTATATATTGCCAAAACCCCTTTCTTAAGATACTGTCCTCAAATTCTGTTAGTTGATGCTTTCACAATAGCTTTAATGTGGCAGTGATTTCTATCCTACTTACTTCTACAGAAAGAATTAAAGGAGTTTAGAGGCATTAGTCCAGATGTGATACATTCTGATGAAAATCCAGCAAGTGTGAAGGTGGAACTGAGCAGAAAAGAGCTGTTTGACTTGGATTATTAAAAAACATTGTGAAGACAGAAATTTCTCAATTTCTGTACTGTTTCATATGTTCTAAACCTACAAGAAAAAAAAAATTAAAGGTCTAACAAAAGAACAAGTTAATATAATTTGTCTTGTGTAGATCACCCCTGGGTAGTAGATCCTTATGAGGGCAGATGTAAGTCCATGCTGTCAATACTGAAGAGGCAACGTGCACTAAAGAAAAATTATGTGACATAATTCCTCTTCCCGAAGAGGAAGAGAGGAGGAGGGGCAGGGGGCTCGGATTGCCTACCTGCCGGAGGGCAGTGACGTAGCTGGGGGAGGGGTTGCCGCGGAGACCTCGCGCAAACCAAACAGAACCCAGCGCGTGGCTGAGGAGAGAGGAGGCAGCTTGAGGAGCGCAGCTCTGGGAGTTTGGCTTTTGGCTTTGATTCCCTTGCTTTTCAGGCGGTAAGGGGCTGGTGACTCGGGACTTCCCGAAGAGGAAGAGAGGAGGAGGGGCAGGGGGCTCGGATTGCCTACCTGCCGGAGGGCAGTGACGTAGCTGGGGGAGGGGTTGCCGCGGAGACCTCGCGCAAACCAAACAGAACCCAGCGCGTGGCTGAGGAGAGAGGAGGCAGCTTGAGGAGCGAAGCTCACCTTCTCACTGACAGGGGGGAAAAAAAAAACCAAACCAAACCAAACCAAAACAAAACAAAAAAAAAAGGTTACTGCAAGATGGTCACCACTAGAGCAAAGTCTAGCAGAAGGACAGTGGGCACCCAAACAGAGACCACACATAAGCATGCAGATGTTCAGGTAGGTGGCTGCAGTGAGTGCTGGAGCCTGGCACTCAATATGGAGGCTGGAGGGAGCAGCTCCTGTTTCAGGTGTGAGCAGGTCAGTGACCTGATGAGCATGGTGGTCAAACTAAAAGAAGAGGTGGAAAGGCTAAGAGCTAGAAGAGATGGTGAGCAGAAAATTGACGATTCCCATAATGTAATCTCTTCTAAACCAGAACAGGGGGTAACACTTAGGGGAACAGGGAGTTGGATACCTTCCCAGAAGCAAGATTCTCAACCTCCCTGTAGTAAGCCACATGAGCAGGGCCAATGGGAACAGGTCTCTGCCCGACGGAAGAAGTGCAAACAAAGGAAGTCTGCTCCTGTGAGCAGCACGCTGCCTCCAGTGCAGTTACAGAACACGTATGAGGTTCTGCAGGAGGAACAGGTCATTGGTAAGGCCGAGGACTCAAGAAGGTCAGAAGCTGCACCAATGACAGGTTGCCTCAGGCCAGCCATCAAAACTTACCCAGAAAAGAAACCTCGCAGGGTCATCGTCATAGGAGACTCCCTACTGAGGGGAACGGAGGGCCCAATATGCAGACCAGACTAATTTCATAGAGCGGTCAGCCGCCTCCCTGGTGCCCAAGTTAAAGACGTTGTAGATAGAATTCCCAACCTCTTGAGTCCTTCAGACTACTACTCACTGCTGGTCTTTCAGGTGGGCAGTGACGATGTAACAATGAGAGGCTCACAATCTATTAAAAAAGACTTCAGAACTTTAGGGCAACTGCTAAAGGGATCAGGGGCTCAAGTCGTGTTCTCTGCCATCCCTCTAACGTCAGCAATGGATGATGACACACTGAGGAAGGGCCGACGGATCAATTCATGACTCAGGGGCTGGTGCCATCAACAGGGTTTTGGGTTCCACAATCATGGATTGGTTTTCAAGGCACCTGAGCTGAAAACAACTCATGGGACACACTTGTCCCAGAGGGGGATAAGAATCCTGGGGCAGGATTGGCAGGGCTCATTGATAGGGCTTTAAACTAGATTTGAAGGGGGAAGGGGTTAATAGTCTCCTGCTGGCTGGTGACAAACAGAGGGGCAGCTCACCAGCAGTAGAGAGCTGGTAAGGGCTCTCAACTTGCTGCCCTGAGGCAAGCCACGAAGGATCCACCAGGACATTCTGTGGAAACTGAGGGGATTTGGCACAAGAGGAGGACAGGGCCAGCCCAGCTGAAGTGCTTCTATGCGAATGCGCGCAGCTTGGGCAACAAACAGGATGAGTTAAGGGCCACTGTGCTGCTGGGATGCCACGACATAGTGGCTATTACTGAAACTTGGTGGGATGAATCCCATGACTGGAATGTAGGCATAGATGGATATAAAATCTTTAGGAAGGATAGGCAGGGAAGGAGAGGAGGAGGTGTAGTGAAGGATGCTTATCATCAGGATTGTGCCCCAAACATTTGGGTAGGATATATTTCTGTATGTGTTAACCCTCCTTTGTCCCCCCCCTTTCTGGAGGCAGCAGGGGGAATCCTGGCGCCACTGAGTCCAGGTAAACAGCCTACCTGGGCGTGGTCTCACCCCTGCAGTACTAGAGGCAGGCTATATGTTTGCTTCCCCAAGTATAGCATATACTCAGGGCCATATTTGGTAGCTAGTAGTTCATTGGTTAATGTTTGCGTTGGCAACAGGTGCTTATTGGGCCAGTATTCACTGGGGCAAATGGTAAATAGGGGTCGTTTGGCAAATGAGCCCCCACCTCAGTGTTGGAGCCTGTGTGTGCGTGCGTGCCAGCCAGTGCTCTGGGAGGCCTCGTGGTCCTTTGCCACTGTTACCCAGCTGTGTGCAGTGCCGTGGACAGCACTCCGTGGGATCAACCGCTGCGTGATCCATCGTAGGAGAAAACCTGGTAGACCGTGTGAACCAGCGTTGCTGACCTGCCACTGCCCCCCTCCGAGCGAGGAATTTTGTATCCTGGGAGAGAACAGCAGAGCCACGCGGTGCGGCCACGCGGCCGGCGCCATTTCCTGCCTCCTTATTACGGCACATCCGTGCCACGTTGTCTGGATTATAAACATTATTGAAGAAAGACTCCACGACTTCCTCAGCGTCTGAGTAAGCCAAGCCCTCCTTTGTAGAGCTTCGTTTAGGATAGCATCTATATTACTCCGGGTGGAGGGTTGCCGGTCACTGACCAACCCCTCCCCCGCCACTCTCTGACTCAGTTTAGATTCTAAGTTCTGTGAATCATTTTGGTTTAAATGCCCATACATAACATTCTGTAAAGATAGTTCCACTAACCGAATATTGATACCTGTGAGGGGTGATTGTAAATACCCCGTTACAGAGTTTGTATATATATAAATAAACTTATATTTTCGTTGATGGATCTGCCGCGCATTTCTGAGGGCATATCCACGACAGGAGGTGTTGCCCTCTATGTCAATAGCCAGTTGGAATCAGTGGAGCTCCAACTGGGGAGGGATGATGAGCTAGTTGAGAGCGTATGGGTTAAAATTAAAGGCAGGACAGGGGAAGGAGATATTACTGTGGGAGTCTCCTACAGGCCACCTGACCAGCAGATCCAAGCAGATGAGGCCCTCCATAGGCAAATAGAAGCGGCTTCCAGGTCACAAGCCCTGGTCCTCATGGGTGATTTCAACCACCCGGACATCTGCTGGAGGGACAACACAGCAAGGCACCAGCAATCCAGGATGTTCCTGGACTGCATAGAAGACAACTTCCTCCTCCAAATGGTAGAGGAACCAACAAGAAATGGTGCTATGCTGGACCTTGTTCTCACCAACAGGGAAGGGCTGGTAAGCAATGTGAGGCTCAGAGATGGCCTTGGCTGCAGTGACCATGAAGCAGTTGAATTTAACATCCTCAGGGCAATCAGGAGGAAGTATTCCAAGCTCACAACCCTAGACTTTAGGCGTGCAGATTTTGATCGCTTCAGGGATCTGCTAGCCAAAGTGTCGTGGGACAAAGCCCTGGAGGGAAGAGGGACCCAGGACAGCTGGTCAGTATTCAAGGACCACCTCCTCTGTGTCCAGGAGCTCTGTGTACCAACAAAGAGAAAAGCAGGTAAGAATGCTAGGAGGCCTGCCTGGATGGGCAAGGAGCTACTGGACACACTAGTACTTAAAAGGAAACTCTACAGGAAGTGGAGAGAAGGACAGGTAGAACAGGGGGAATATAAGGAAGCTGCCCGAGCAGCAAGAGTCCTGGTTAGGAAAGCCAAAGCAGAGTTTGAATTGAATCTAGCCAGGAGATTAAAGGGAACACTAAGAACTTCTACAGGTATATTAATGGGAAGAAGACGACTAGGGAAGGTGTGGGCCCCCTCAGAAAGGAAAATGGTGACATGGTCACAAGTGATGAGGAAAAGGCTGAGGTACTTAATAACTTCTTTACCTCAGTCTTCACTGCAAGGGCCTCTAGCCACACTCCTGATGTTATGGAAGTCAAAGCCAGGGACGGGGAGGAAGAACTGCCCATTGTAAGTGCAGATCAGGTTCATGATCATCTGAAGAACCTGAAAGTGTTCAAGTCCATGGGACCCGACGGGATACACCCACGGGTACTGAGAGAACTGGCAGATGAGGTTGCTAAACCCCTCTCTATTATATTTCAAAAGTCATGGCAATCTGGTGAAGTCCCCACAGACTGGAAAAAGGGAAACATTGCCCCCATCGTCAAAAAGGGTAAGAAGGAGGAACCAGGGAACTACAGGCCAGTCAGTCTCACCTCTGTGCCTGGAAAGATCATGGAGCAGATCCTCCTGGAGGCACTACTGGCTCAGAAGAATAGTGAAGAGGTGATTGGGAGCAGTCAGCATGGCTTTGCCAAGGGCAAATCCTGCCTGACCAACCTGGTTGCCTTCTATGAGCAGGTGACAAAATTAATAGATGAGGGGCGTGCAACTGATGTCATTTACCTGGACCTGAGCAAAGCCTTTGACACTGTCCCGCACCACATCCTGGTCTCCAAACTGGTGACACATGGGTTTGATGGGTGGACCACTAGATGGATAAGGAACTGGCTTGATGGCCGCACCCAAAGAGTGGCTGTCCATGTCCCAGTGGAGGCCAGTGACAAGCGGAGTCCCTCAGGGATCAGTCCTGGGACCTGTCTTGTTCAACATCTTTGTGGGTGACATGGACAGTGGCATTGAGTGCACCCTCAGCAAGTTTGCTGATGACACCAAGCTGTGTGGTGCAGCAGACACGCTGGAGGGAAGGGAGGCCATCCAGAGGGACCTTGACAGGCTGGAGAGGTGGGCACAAGCCAACCTCATGAAGTTCAAGAAGAGCAAGTGCAGGGTCCTGCATCTGGGTCGAGGCAATCCCAGGCACAAATCCAGGCTGGGCAGTGACTGGCTGGAAAGTAGCCCTGAGGAGAGAGACTTGGGGGTGCTGGTGGACAAAAAGCTCAACATGAGCTCTCAATGTGCACTTGCAGCCCGCAAGGCCAATCAGATCCTGGGCTGCATCAGGAGAAGTGTGGCTAGCAGGTCGAGGGAGGTGATCCTCCCCCTCTACTCAGCCCTGGTGAGACCCCACCTGGAGTACTGTGTCCAGTTCTGGAGCCCCTATTACAGGAGGGATGTGGAGGTGCTGGAACGTGTCCAGAGAAGGACCACAAGGATGATCAGAGGGCTGGAGCACCTCTCCTATGAGGACAGACTGAAGGAGTTGGGGCTGTTCAGTCTGCAGAAGAGAAGGCTCCGAGGTGACCTAATTGTGGCCTTCCAGTATCTGAAGGGGGCCTACAGGAAGGCTGGGGAAGGACTTCTCAGGATCTCAGGTAGTGATAGAACTAGGGGGAATGGAATGAAGCTGGAGGTGGGGAGATTCAGGCTAGATGTGAGGAGGAGGTTCTTCACCATGAGAGTGGTGAGACCCTGGAATGGGTTGTCCGGGGAGGTGGTCGAGACCCCGTCCCTGGGGTTGTTTAAGACCAGGCTGGATGAGGCTCTGTCCAGCCTGATCTAGTGTGGGGTGTCCCTGCCCATGGCAGGGGGGTTGGAGCTAGATGATCCTTGTGGTCCCTTCCAACCCTCAATGAAACTATGAAACTATGAAACTATATATGGTACATTGGGGAGTCCAACCTATCATCTTACACTATCTAATCAACAAAACCATGGCACCAAGCACCCCATCCAGTCTCTTTCTAAACACTTCTAGTGATGGTGACTCCACCATCTCCCTGGGCAGCCCATTCCAATGCCAAATCAGTCTTTCTATGAAGAACGTCTTCCTAACATCCAGCCTAAACCTCCCCTGATGCAGCTTGAGACTGTGTCCTCTTGTTCTGATGCTGGTTGCCTGGGAGAAGAGACCAAGCCCTTCCTGGCTACAACCTCCCTTCAGGTAATTGTAGACAGCAATGTCTCCCCTGAGCCTCCTCTTCTCCAGGCTAAACAACCCCAGCTCCCTTAACCTCTCCTCATAGGGCTTGTGCTGTAAACCTTTCCCCAGCTTTGTTGCCCTTCTGTGGACACGTTCCAGCAAGTCAACATCTTTCCTAAACTGAGGGGCCCAGAACTGGACACAGGACTCGAGGTGTGGCCTAACCAGTGCTGAGTACAGGGGCACAATGACTTCCCTACTCCTGCTGCCCACACTATTCCTGATACAGGCCAGGATGCCGTTGACCTTCTTGGCCACCTGGGCACACTGCTGGCTCGCATTCAGCCTGCTATCAACCAGTATTTATAACTTAAAATGCCTCAGACAATGATTAGAAGTTGTGGAAGAAACAATAACATGCAGTTCATACTTCAGCCAATGTGACCAAAGTTAAAAAATCATCAGGACAAAAATGTACAGGCAAATATAATACTACTGTTTTGTTTTGTGTTTTAATTTCAGACCGTTGCACTTGAGAAGCTTGTGCTGCATGGTCTGATCAACTGTCTTCTCAGTTCCTTTTCTCTCTCTGGTAATCCAAACTTCAGAAGATTTAGTCTCAAATCTTCTCCATTTTAACCTGTTTCTCACATCCCCCAAAATTTTAACACCTTTGAGGCTAACTGCAGCTGAGACCTCTGGAGATCCACAAACTAGGGTACTTATGGCTCATTTTTCTTCCTGACCTATTTGGGTAGGTGTTCTCTGATCATATGTACCAAGTTAGACCCTGTAAATGCACAGGGAAGAAGAAGTCACATTAACTTATTTTCCTCATTTTAACATGAGGAAAAAATAGGGCAATCATCTGAGATGCTGGACATACAAAATACAATGCAATGGCTTTCTACAAGCTATCTCAGATTATATTATGTACAGCAAAGCCTAAAGAGCTCTTCAGCCAACCAAGATAAGTGTCTGCTTCAGGGTGATGAAAATTTCTCTCTGGACATCACTGATTATGTAGGGCACTGGGGCCACCAGAATTTGAACTGAATTACCCTCCAACAGCTATATATTTTATAGGCTTCAGAGCAGAACTAAGTGCCAGCCTTTGTCCTACTATGGCTGTTCTAACAAAGTAATTTTTGGCCCCTCTTTGTTGCTATACAGTCTTTTCTGCTGCAGTGAATATTTAGCTATTCAACTGAAGATGAAAATTTTTAAAAGAACCTACTGAGAGAAGTATTGTCTCCCACTCTGCTATCTTATTCTTCTTGAACAGAAATGTAGTCTTCCATGAGAGCCTAGGAGTTAGACAATTACCTTTAAGAGCCTTGACCCCTCACATAATGGAGATAAAAAAGGGGGATTACTTTTCTTTTGGGAAATGTTCTATGCAAAAGCCAATCAAGTTGGCATTATCTAAATTCACTTGTTGGGCTAGCCTGGCTGCGCCAGGGGAAGTTCAGGCTGGAGGTCAGGAGGAAGTTTTACACAGAGAGAGTGATTGCCCATTGGAATGGGCTGCCCGGGGAGGTGGTGGAGTCACCGTCACTGGAGGTGTTCAGGAGGAGACTTGACAGGGTGCTTGGTTACATGGGTTAGTTGATTAGGTGGTGTTGGGTGATAGGTTGGACGCAATGATCTTGAAGGTCTCTTCCAACCTGGTCTATTCTATTCTATTCTATTCTATTCTATTCTATTCTATTCTATTCTATTCTAATATGCAGAGAACAGAGGATATACTCATAAGGACTTGAGCAATCCCAGCCACAGAAACAGGTTTTAAAGTATCTTGGATGCAATAGCAAAAATGCACTACCTACCTTTCATTCTTTTCAACTGCAAAAAATACTTTTCTTCCTTAGTCAAAGAAAGTTCAAAGTTGTCAGCAGCTGCCAAAGTACATACAGACATAGAGCTATTACAATGGAAGAATCCATTATCAATTTAGATAATGTTTTTTTCAGTGCACTGAGCAGGAACAGTGTTGATACACATGAGAAACACACAGAATTTCCTTTTATGTGAGGTTAAATCCATCTTTTCAGTGTTTAGCTTCTTCACAGCACACTGCTTAAGGTCACTAGCACCACCACTCATTCTCTACTGCATCTGACACATGATGGAATACATTTTCGTGGTCAGACCATCAGGTTCTGCAGATAGCAATTTGCTAACTCTAGACTTCTTACATTAAACCAACAAGCCTATAAAACTGGTTGCTGGCTCTTTATACTCAACTTATCAGTGAGTCTTCAATAGAAAAATAACAACCCTTTTTTGTTAATAGATATTTTCTATGCAGTTGCTATTTGGAGGCAGAGGTACTTAGCTGTCAAGGCATGTATGTGGGATCTGACACTGACTTTGCCTCCCTTGCCCTCCCCAATGAGATTGTGTGTGCTGTGGGAAGTCATAAATTTCCTCCAGAGTTCATGAGACACATGAATTAGTAATAAAGAGGTATAGAAAATCCAGCCTGTGACTCTTGAACTGCTTAGTCCTCTCACAGCTGAAGTACAGGAGTATTTTTTATCTCTCTGCACTCCATAGGGTTTTTTCAGGTTTCCAATGGTGTAGAGAGAATCTGGGTCACAGCTTAGCCATCTGTCTATAGATGACTGTGACCGTTTGAGGCTGTCCCTTTAAGAAAGGGGACATTGTGGCTGAATGTTTATAAATGAAAGACAGATCTAAACTAATTTTATTGGTAGATTGGTAGAAAGCACCTTTGAACTTGAGAGTACAGCAGAGTATTCTGGGCAGTCCTGCACTTCTTTTCTTCTTTGCGGCAGCTCGCAGCTTTCTGGGCTTTCGGCCAGACTGACCAAAGAGATAAGGCCTTTTTCTAACACATAACTGCCTAACTGCTTTTAATTAACATTTGTTCTCTTTCTCTCTTTCTAACCCTCTCTGGGGAAAAGGGGAGAGAAGGGGGATACAGGGGTGGGGAACCCTCCTCAGCAGAGGAGGGAAATCTCATTTCTGTGTCACTTTGTTGTATATTTCTGTATATATTGTAAATACTGTAAATTCTGTATATATTTCCCTGCGTTCCCTAAACTGCTTTGTAAATACACACAATCCCTTTGCTAATCTGGCTGTGGTTTTTTTTCCTTTTCAATTTTCTTCCCTTCACTTTACAGGGGGGGGAGAAGGCCTGGCCTTTTCCTCCAACCCTCGACAATGACTTTGCCTCAGAAATGCTTTCTGTCTCATTTTATTCTGTACCTATGATCTGAAAAGCAGCTAGAGCTGGATAGCATATTTCCACAAAGTATGTTTCTACTTGAAAAATGCTGATCACTTGAAACTGAAACTTTTTATGGCTATTTACTTTGACTAATGTATGTTGGGATTTCTTTGATTCGAGGTGAGGTTTCTTTTCAAAGCTGACTAGTCCACAGTAGCCTAGTGGTTAGAGTATTTCCCTCAGGCTAGGGACAGATCCCTATTTGATGTGATTTGAAGCTCAGATGTTAGCTCAGGTTAGATCAGAAGGCTTTGTAAGGTACTTTCACAACCTTGAATGATTAGTTTGATAGAAAAGGTTATATTCCATGAATGTGCCAATTTTGTGCAAACAGTCTCCAAAGTAGTTTTATAATATGGTGATAAATTTCCACTGTTGAGAACCTAACAGCAAGAAAATGGAGCAAACAAATGAATCTTGGTCTTCTCTTCCCCTATGTCATAGTAGTCTGTGGGTGCTGCTTCACACTTACTGTAAGTTAAGGCTAAATGTTCAATATCTTTGTTTCTTTTGCTAAAATAAAGGTCAAACAACATATTATAGAATTTGGAAATAGGTTTACAGAGTAAAACAATGACTCATAACTCCACTACAAGCTGTTGGTTCAAAATCTCTCTCAGGAGTGTTGATCACATTTGCGGTTGATGTGGTCTGTGTTCTATTTTCCCCATGTAGTGGGTTGAGAGAGAAGACCTAGCTGTCCCTCCCCCACAAAGAGGAAAAAAAAACCCACAGCTAACTCAGTCGGAGAAGCAGAAGGGATGCTATATTTACAAGTAATGTGAAAATGCAGGTTGTATATATACACATGTGGTGGGTGGAAGGGTAAAGCCAAGAAGCCTCCTCCCCTCCCCCTTGTAAGGTAAAAGGGAAAAGAAAAATTGAAGGGAAAGGAAAAAAAACTCACCAGCTGAATTAGCAAAGCAGTGGAGCTATATTTACAAAGCAGTGTAGGGTTTTGCAGGGGAATATTTACAAATTTACAATATCTACAATATATACAAAGATATACAACAGAGTAACACAGAAATGAGAGTAACCCCCCTCGGCCGAGGGGATTCCCCACCTCCGCTCTCCCCTCTCTTCCCCCCCTTTCCCCAGAGTAGGTCAGAAAAAGGGAGAAAGAAGAAGGAAAGAAGTTAAAAGCAGTTTTGTGTTAATTGGAAGGGAGTTAATACCGGACTCCTATCAAGTCTCCAAGGCCGAAGTCTTGGCAGAAAGCCCAGCAGAGAATGAGTTGCTGCCCAAAGGAAAGGCGGAAGCAAGACTGACCGAGAAGTGCTGGAAATGCCCATTTCACACCACGGTTCAGAAGGTGCGTCCTCCCACTTGACCAATGAAAATTAGTTTAGACTATTCCTTCCGTTTACCAACTTCCGTCCACCATATTCCCTCTCTTAAGGGGGCACCGTCAACCGGCCACAGTCCACCCCTTCTAAACAATTTCATTGGCTGTTCATACTGTCCATCCAATCCAAAACAATATCTACAGTTCGTGAGTAAAGTTCATAGTCCATTCCGGCTATGCTCAGATGTAGATGATTCAAAAGTCCAAGAAAATCAGAAAGTGAGAAAAATGGAAAACAGTTTATTTCTTCACCGACGAAGCGAAGAAAAGGGAAACAGGGAAATCTCAGGGTCTCATAGTTGACTCAGGGCTCTCAGGGTTCGTGCACCGTAGATTCCTCGTTGATTCTTCTTTTGGGCGCGATGTAGCTGTACAGCAGTTCGAAGTTAACCTCTTTCAGCTAAAGTTAAATTTCTTTGTGGTATACACTGAATTTCACCATTCTCTTGCATTACCCAATAAGTCTGACCCGGACCTTCAGCTGAAACCACCCCTCGGACAGGTTTAGCCTCTCCTGAGGGTGAAAATACCCAAACAGTTTTACCTAACAGATTCTTTTCTCTAACAACAGGAACTCTATCACCTTCTACTTTCTGTAGCAAATCTGAATGTGCAGGTCCAGCTCGGTTCACTGAACCTCTACTATTTACCAGCCAGGTTGCTTGTGCTAAATGCTTTTCCCAGTTTTTCAAAGATCCACCCCCCATGGCTTTAAGAGTGGTCTTCAACAAACCGTTGTAGCGTTCAATCTTCCCTGAAGCTGGTGCATAGTAGGGAATGTGGAATATCCACTCAATACCGTGCTCTTTTGCCCAGTTCTTTACAAGGTTGTTCTTGAAATGAGTTCCGTTGTCTGACTCAATCCTCTCTGGAGTTCCATGTCTCCACAGGATCTGTCTCTCCAGACCGAGAATGGTGTTGCGTGCAGTTGCATGTGGAACTGGATAAGTTTCCAACCATCCAGTGTTTGCCTCTACCATAGTAAGCACGTATTGCTTACCAGAACGAGAACGTGGTAGAGTGATATAGTCAATCTGCCAAGCTTCACCATACTTGTACTTGGCCCATCTGTCACCATACCACAAGGGCTTAAGTCGTTTTGCCTGCTTAATAGCAGCACAAATGTCACAGTCATGGATGACTTGTGTGATAGCATCCATGGAAATGTCTATGGATCTGTCACGAGCCCATTGGTATGTTGCATCTCTGCCTTGATGTCCTGACGAATCGTGAGCCCACCAAGCTAAGAATATCTCACCTCGGTGTTTCCAGTCGAGATCAAGATTAGAGTCCATGTCTGCTTGAGAAACTCTTGCAGCCAGATCTGCCTGATGGTTGTGTTGCTGTTCCTCAGTAGCTTTGCTCTTAGGAATGTGAGCATCGATGTGTCTCACTTTCACTGGAATTCTCTCGATTCGATCAGCAATGTCCTGCCATAGGTTGGCTGCCCAAATGGGTTTTCCTTTTCTCTGCCAACCACTCTTCTTCCAGTTCTTTAGCCAACCCCACAGAGCATTGGCTACCATCCATGAGTCGGTGTAGAGATAAAGCTTTGGCCATCTCTCACATTCAGCTACGTCGAGAGCTAGCTGGACAGCTTTTACCTCTGCGAACTGACTGGATTCTCCTTCTCCATCTTTCGCCTCTGCAACTCGGCGTGTTGGACTCCACACTGCAGACTTCCACCTTCGCTTGTTTCCAACAAGACGACAGGAACCATCTGTGAACAAAGCATATTTCTTTTCATCATCAGAAAGGTCATTGTAAGGAGGTGTTTCTTCAGCACGAGTTACTTTCTCCTCTGGAGGTTTAGCACAGTTGATACCTTCAGGCCAACTTGAGATCACCGCCACTAGACCAGGTCTTTCAAGATTTCCCATTCGAGCTCTCTGTGTTATCAGAGCCATCCACTTAGACCATGTGGAGTCTGTGGCATGATGTGGTGTGGAACCTTTGCCTTTGAACATCCAATTCAAAACTGGTAATCTGGGAGCTAAGAGAAGTTGTGATTCAGTTCCAATTACTTCAGAAGATGCTTTTACTCCTTCATAGGCAGCTCGAATTTCTTTCTCTGTTGGAGTGTAGTTAGCCTCTGAACCTCTGTAACCTCGACTCCAGAAACCAAGAGGTCGTCCACGTGTCTCACCCGGAGCTTTTTGCCACAAGCACCAGGTTGGACCATTGTCACTTGCAGCCGTATACAAAATGTTCTTAATGTCTGGACCATCTCGGACAGGTCCCAGACCCATTGCTTGAATTACCTCTTGCTTTATTTGGTCAAAGGCTGCTTGTTGTTCAGGTCCCCAGTGGAAATGGCTTCTCTTTCGAGTCACATCATACAGAGGTTTCACAATCTGACTGTATCCAGGAATGTGCAGTCTCCAAAATCCCACTATCCCCAAGAAACGTAGGGTCTCTTGCTTGTTTGTGGGATTTGCCATGGTAGAGACTCTATTTACCACATCCACTGGAATGTGTCGGCGTCCATCCTGCCACCGCACTCCCAGAAACTGAATCTCTGTGGTAGGCCCTTTCACCTTGTCTCGCTTGATGGCAAAACCTGCATTCAGAAGAACGTCAATGATTTTGTTACCTTTCTCGAAGACTTCCTCAGCAGTTTTACCCCAGACGGTGATATCATCGATGAACTGGATGTGCTCTGGAGCATCGCCTTTCTCCAGACCATCGTGGATTACTGCATGACAGATGCTTGAGCTGTGGATCCAGCCCATTGGCAATCTGGATTCCTCTCCAGGTGAAAGCAAACTGAGGCCTGCATTCCTCTGCTATGGTGTCGTAGAGAAAAATGCATTAGCAATGTCTATGGTAGCATACCATTTGGCCTCTTTGGATTCCAGCTCATACTGTAGTTCCATCATGTCTGGTACTGCTGCACTCGTAGGTGGTGTTACTTCATTCAGGGCTCGGTAGTCTACCGTCAGACGCCAGTCTCCATTCTGCTTCCGCACAGGCCACACTGGACTGTTGAAAGGTGAATGAGTTTTGCTGATGACTTTCTGACTCTCCAACTGACGAATCAGATTCTGAATGGGCAACAAAGAGTCACGGTTGCTTCTGTATTGTCTGTGATGCACAGTCTGAGAAGCAACCAGCAATTTAATGTCCTGTATCTTGTGTTGTCCCACAACTGCAGATTCATCAGAAAGCTCAGGTCTAACAGACAGCTTTAATTTTTGTCCATCAGATTCTACAGAAGCTACTCCAAAAGCCCATTTGTAACCTCTAGGATCTTTGAAACGCCCTTCTCTCAGAAAATCAATTCCCAAAATACAAGGTGCGTCAGGTCCGGTCACAACTCTATGCTTCCTCCATTGTTTACCAGTTAGACTAATATTAACCTCCACCTTACTTAACTCTTGAGATCCACCAGTGACTCCCAGAATGGTTATAGACTCTGATCCCTGATAATTTGATGGCATTATGGTGCACTGAGCTCCTGTGTCAATCAAGGCCCTGTACTTCCGAAATTGTGAAGTGCCAGGCCACTGGATGTACACATCCCAATAGATTCTGTTATGCGCCAGGGGAAGTTCAGGCTGGAGGTCAGGAGGAAGTTTTACACGGAGAGAGTGATTGCCCATTGGAATGGGCTGCCCGGGGAGGTGGTGGAGTCGCCGTCACTGGAGGTGTTCAGGAGGAGACTTGACAGGGTGCTTGGTTACATGGGTTAGTTAATTGGGTGGTGTTGGGTGATAGGTTGGACGTGATGATCTTGAAGGTCTCTTCCAACCTGGTTTCTTCTCTTCTCTTCTCTTCTCTTCTCTTCTCTTCTCTTCTCTTCTCTTCTCTTCTCTTCTCTTCTCTTCTCTTCTCTTCTCTTCTCTTCTCTTCTCTTCTCTTCTCTTCTCTTCTCTTCTCTTCTCTTCTCTTCTCTTCTCTTCTCTTCTCTTCTCTTCTCTTCTCTTCTCCCTCTCCTCCCCTGGCAGGAGGCAGGGGCACCCCTAGTTATGGGGAATATGTCCACATGTGCATTGAGCACAGTGTGCAGTGTTATCGCTGGAACCACTGTTGGAGCTACTAGAATTGTTCTGGGGAACTGTGGAAGTAACAGCTACCCTTCTGATATTGCTGCCTCGAGTTCTGCCAGTTTGCAGTTCCCTCAGTCTCCTGAAAACCTTAGAAGTTGGTTGACCATCTGTCGAGGGTTGAGGGGAAGGCCTCAGCCTTCTCTCCCCTCCCGTAAATGAAGGGGGAAAAAAAAAAACAAATGAAAGAAAACCACAGCCGGATAAGCAAAATGAAAATGTGCTGTATTTACAAGCGGGGCTGCAGGATATATATATATACACACACACATAATTTACGGTATTTTCAATATATATACAGAAATATACAACAAAGTAACACAGGAATGAGGTTCCCCTCCCCTGCCAGGGGGAAAGGTTATCCCCCCTGTACCCCCTTCTCTTACCCTTTTCCCCTGAGAGGGTTAGAAAGAGAGAAAAGGAATAATTGTTAATTAAAGCAGAATATGTTAGTAGAGGCCTTATCTGTCCAAGGTCAGTCTGGATGAAAGCCCAGTAGCTGTGAAAGGAGGGGGAAAAAGTGCGAGACTGATGCAAGTCTCTGCTGGACTCAGAGTTCAAAGCCGTCATCTACCGATCCACCAATGAAATTAGTTTAGACCTATCTTTTGTTTATAAAACATTCGGCCATGGTGTCCCTTTCTTAAAGGCATAGCCTCAAACGGTCACACCATCCCATCTGTTCATGTTCTCACCAAACTGATCACGCAGAGTTATCCAAATAGTCCTACGTGATTGCCTTGGTGGTCTGTTTTGGTTTGATGTGTTTTCGAATGACCTCCTTGGAGGACGTCTGTTCCTCACATATGAAACTTGTATCCATCTGGAGGAAGAATTGGAATTATCTTTTTGTGTCAGTTGGTATATGGAATCTTTCAACTCTTTCATGCAATTCTCAAATTTTCCAGACAGAGTTTCAATGGCTGAAACCAAAGAAACACGTGTCATGCTATCCTCCAATTGTCTCATTTGATCAGTGAATTGGCCAACCATAGGAGGAGCTCCACCATAATTTCTTACCACAATCCTGCTTGCCAGAATATTTGCATAATTAGAAGGAGCAAGCTTGATGAGCTTTTTAGCAAGACCAGTTCCTACAGGAATGTCATCAGAATTCAGAGTTTCATGTCCACCATAGAGTATCTCTCTAACAGCAAATTCTCTCAGGTGCTTAATGCCCCAGCATTGTCCCTTTCATAAAGGCACAGTCTCAAACGGTCACACCCCATCAGGACAGGGCTTCTCAGGGATGTATTTTGCTTTGGTTCACGTCTCTAGGCTAGGCTTTTGTTTTGGCAGCAAATTTCTAGATAGGAAATAGAGGGTCTCTAAGGGTCTCTGTGAGGGCATTATGTCTACCACAGAGGTTTTATGACTGGATCTTCATATGAGCCAGAAATGTGCACTCACAGGCAGGAAAGCCAACCATATCCTGGGCTGCAGCAAAAGAATTGTGTTCATCTGGTCAAGGGAGGTGATTCTACCCCTCTGCTATGTTTTTGTGAAGCACACCTGGAATAATGAGTTCAGGTCCAGGGCTTCCAGCATAAGAAAGAAATGAACCTTTTATTTTCTTTGTGGTGGTTTGGCTCTGGCCTGGAGGCCAGATACCCACCAAGCCGCTCTATCACTCCCCCTCTTAAGTGAACAGGGGAAGAAGGGAAAGAAAATATAACAGAAGCCGGGGATAAGATAGGAGCAATTTAATAACACTAATAAGCAATCAGCAAATAGACCGCGCGGAAGCAAAGAAAGCAGAGAGAGAGATGTTAGTCTCTACTTCCCATCAGCAGGACGGTGGTCGGTCTCGGGAAGCAGGGCTCTCTAAGCTTGGTGGTTCCTTGGGAGGATAAACGCCATGGACGAATCCCCAACACTTCCTTCTTTCACGTCCTTCTTATACCTGAGCTGACGTCATATGGTATGGAATACCTCTTTGGCCAGCCTGAGTCAGCTGGCTCAGTTGTGTCCCCTCCCAAGATCCTGCCCACCCCTCAATGTACTCCTGGGGCAGGGAAATGTTGAAAGGACACAGCTCAGATACTGAATTCAGCTGTAGCCAAAACACTGCTGTATTATCAACTGCTGCTGCAAAAACCACAGCACTAAACGATGCTGTGAGGAGAATTAACTCCACCTCAGTTCAACCCAATACAAGTTTATATTTTAGTTTCCTCTCAAAACCACATCATTTTTAATTTGAACCTCTTTATATTTTCATATTAGAATGTGATTTTCCATATAGTAGAAACTGTTCTCTGCAGAGCATTTCCAGCTTGTTTCACAATTAAAATTATGCTCAAGACTTTTCTCAGGGCCCTCACACAGGCTATCAAGGTGAGATACATGACTGGTTTGACACTTGAAATGTGTCCATTTTCCCTTTTTCATAGAAATAATATCAGCACAAACATTGCAACTACCTGAAGGGGGGTTGTAGACAGGCAGAGGTTGGTCTCTTCTCCCAGGCAGCCAGTACCAGAACAAGAGGACACAGTCTCAGGCTGCGCCAGGGGAGGTTCAGGCTGGAGGTCAGGAGGACCCCTTATTCCATACCATTTGCATCAAGCTCAGGTTTTACACATTTCAATACATTTAACCATCTCACTTGATTCTCACACCAAAATAACAAAAGAACACAAAAATAACTTCTTGCTTACATTCACAACCTGATCTACATACTTAAACTATCTCAATACTTCAACATATAGAGACTTATATCAATGTCTCAGTCCTCTCTTAAAGTTTTCTTTCTGCTCCTGTGGATGTCATTTGGGAATATTCAAGACAGAAGCAGGATATTCTGTTCTTGGGCACCAACTCCAAATGGTCTCAACCACTGTGTCATTCTTGATCCTTGGAAAACTTCATCAGTCCGTATTCTTCTTGCTTCATTACTTTCTGCAACATGCAATTCACATTATTCACATTCTAAATTACCTTTCCCCAGTGTTAGGTCCCTTTGTGGCACACACTGAGTCTCCCATTTCTTTTCATTACCCACCATGTACATCCAGGCCCCTGAGCAAAGACAATCCCACGAATGGGTTTGCCTTTCCCCATGGGAGGAGCAACCCACACTGCCTTTCCTAGCCACTTTCCCATGTGTACTACAGGGACTTTATCTCCCCCCACAGTGTGCAAGGGTTCTGTTTGGGCAGGACCAGGACGGTTAGCAGATCCTCGAGAATTAACCAGCCAAGTGGCTTCTGCTAAATTTACATCCCAGTGCCTCCATGCCCCATTACCCAATGCTTTCAGCATAGTCTTTAACAGTCCATTATATCTTTCAACCTTCCCAGAGGCTTGTGGGTGATAGGGAATGTGATACACCCATTCGATGCCATGTTTCTTGGCCCAGGAACTGATGGCATTGTTCCTGAAGTGAGTCCCGTTGTCAGACTCGATCCGTTCAGGGGTACCGTGCTGCCACAGGACTTGCCATTCAAGGCCTAAGATGGTGTTCCAGGCAGTAGCATGATTTACAGGGTATGTTTCTAACCAGCCTGTAGTTGCTTCCACCATGGTGAGGATGTAGCGCTTGCCTTGGCGTGTTCGTGGCAGTGGTCCAATATAGTCAATCTGCCAGGCCTCGCCATAGCGAAAACCCAGCCACCGCCCTCTGTTCCAGGGAGACTTGGCTCTGGTGGCCCTCTTGATGGCAGCACAGGTTTCACAGTCATGTGTGACCTGTGCGATGGCTTCCATGGTCAAGTCCACCCCTCGGTCACGAGCCCACCTGTACGTAGCATCTCTCCCTAGATGTCCTGATGTTTCATGGGCCCATCGAGCTACAAACAGTTCACCTTTTCGCTCCCAGTCTAGATCCACTTGAGCTATATCAATCCTGGCAGCCTTGTCTGCATGCTCATTGTTTTGATGTTCTTCATTAGCATAACTCTTAGGTACATGAGCATCAACATGACGTACCCTCAGAGGCATGTTCTGCACCCGAGCAGCAATGTCCTGCCACAGTGAGGCAGCCCAAATAGGCTTGCCCCTGCGTTGCCAATTGGTCTTCCTCCACTGCTGTAGCCATCCCCACAAGGCATTAGCCACCATCCAAGAATCTGTGTAAAGATAAAGTACTGGCCACTTTTCTCTTTCAGCAATTTCTAGAGCAAGTTGGATGGCTTTCACCTCTGCATATTGACTTGATTCACCTTCTCCTTCAGTAGTCTCAAGAACTTGTCGTGTAGGACTCCATACAGCAGCTTTCCACTTCCGATGGCTTCCTACTACACGACATGATCCATCAGTAAACAGAGCATAAGGCCTTTCATCTTCAGGTAACTCGTTGTATGGTGGTGCCTCTTGGGCACGAACCACTTCCTCAGGCGATGCTCCAAAATCCCTACCTTCTGGCCAGTCCATAATCTCTTCCAGAATTCCTGGGTGGTTTGGTTTTCCCAGTCGAGCTCGCTGTGTAATCAGTGCTACCCACTTACTCCATGTAGCACTGGTGGCATGATGAGTAGAAAGGATGTTTCTTCTGAACATCCAATGCAGCACAGGCAGCCTTGGTGCTAAGAGGAGAGTTGCTTCTGTGCCCACTACTTCTGATGCAGCTCGAACTCCCTCAGGCTGCTAAGATCTCCTTCTCAGTTGGTGTATAGTGGGCTTCTGATCCTCGATATCCTCTACTCCAAAATCCCAATGGCCGACCTCGGGTTTCACCTGGTGTCTTTCTGCCAGAGGCTCCAAGTAAGACCATGCTCCCAGCTGCGGTGTAAAGGATATTCTGCACCGATGGTCCTGTGCGAATGGGCCCAAGTGCCACTGCACGAGCTATCTCTTGTTTGATCTGTTCGAAAGCTTGTTGCTGCTCACTACCCCATTCAAATTGATTCTTCTTTCGAGTTGCTCGATAGAGAGGGCTGACAAGCTGACTGTAGCCTGGAACATGCATTTTCCAGAACCCTACAAGGCCTAGAAAGGATTGTGTCTCTTTCTTATTGGACGGTGGAGACATGGCTGTTATCTTGTTGACCACATCCATAGGTACATGACGGCGTCCATCCTGCCACTTTATTCCCAAGAACTGAATTTCTTGCAGGTCCTTTGACTTTGCTTTTCTTTATAGCAAACCCAGCCTTTAAGAGTATTTGAATGATTTTTTCTCCCTTCTCGAACACTTCCTTTGCTTTATCGCCCCACACAATGATGTCATCAATGTACTGGAGATGTTCAGGGCTTCACCCTTTTCCAGTTCACTCTGAATTAGTCCATGACAAATGGTGGAGCTATGCTTCCACCCCTGGGGCAATCGATTCCACGTGTATTGAACACCCCTCCAGGTGAAAGCAAATTGTGGCCTGCACTCTGCTGCCAATGGGATTGAGAAGAACGCATTGGCGATGTCAATAGTAGCGTACCATTTAGCTGCCTTTGACTCCAGCTCATACTGGAGCTCTAGCATGTCTGGTACAGCAGCACTCAGTGGTGGTGTCACTTCATTCAGGCCACGATAGTCCACAGTTAATCTCCATCCTCCATCAGATTTTGGCACTGGCCATATGGGGCTGTTAAAAGGTGAGTGTGTTTTGCTGATCACTCCCTGGATCTCCAGCTGGTGAATCAGTTCATGAATGGGACCCAGGGAGTCTCGGTTTGTACGATACTGCCGTCAGTGCACTGTTCTAGTAGCAATTGGCACCTGTTGTTCTTCAACCTGCAGCAATCCCACAACAAAAGGACTTTCTGAAAGGCCAGGCAGGGTAGACAGCTGTCTGATCTTCTCTGTATTCACCGTGGTCACACCAAAAACCCATCTATAACCCTTTGAATCCTTGAAGTACCCTCTCTTGAGGTAATCAATACCAAGAATGCAAGGGGCTTCTGGTCCAGTCACAATGGGATGTCTTTCCCACTTGTCCCCTGTTAGGCTCACATCAGCTTCTAATACAGACAGCTCCTGGCAGCCTCCTGTCACTCCAGAAATCCAAAGAGATTCGGCACCTCTATGCCCTGATGGCATCAATGTACACTGCGCCCTGTGTCTACCAGCGCCTTGTATTTCTGTGGCTTTGATGTGCCAGGCCATCGAATCCACACAGTCCAATATACTCCGTCATCCCTCTCCTCCTCCTGGCCGAAGGCAGGGACCCTCTACTCCTGGTCCTCATCAGAGCATTCACTGTCTGATCTGGGTAGTACCTGGCCAGAGGTCCCCTCATCGGGATCAAGGGGTGTAACCTCAATTCTTCTCCTGAGAGATCGTTGATTACTTTCCTGGCTCTTTACAGCAGATACCTTTGCTGTTTTCTTAAATGATCCCTTTTTAGTTGTTGTTTTTCCTTTCAGTTCACGTACCCGAGCTTCCAGTTTATAAGTGGGTTCACCATCCCACTTCCTCATGTCCTCTCCCTGGTCACGAAGGAAAAACCAGAGTATTCCACTTGGTGTGCGTCTGGGGCTCCCTTCCCCTCCGATTGAGGCAGGAGGGGACAGATTTCTTGGAGTAGACCTGGTCAATGAGGCACTGGCGCGTGGAAATGAATTAGTACAGAGATTATCTTCAAAATTCTGGAGCCAGGCTGACACAATCTCCACAGACCGTGCGTCCTCATCCAAATAGTACATCATTGCTAGGCTGTTAGAGTATGATGCTGGAGCGCCCTGGATCACTTTCCTCCACATGGCCCGTGTGCATGGGACATCTTCTGGATCTGTGGAGACACTTTGATCATCTAAATCACTATAGATAACTTCCAACACCGCTAATTCTCTTAAGTATTGGATTCCTTCATCTGCTGTATTCCACTTCCCTGGAGAACTCATAAGGTCCTCCTTGCATGGGTACCTGGCCCTCACACTTAGCAGGAGTCGTCTCCAGGGGCTGCATATGCCTGTCTCCTTTGCAATGCCTTTCTCAATACCTCTGTTTCTAGCAATGGGTCCCAATTGTTGGGCCTCTTTGCCTTCCAGCAGTTGGCTGTCAGCCCCATTATCCCAGCACCGGAGCAGCCAAGCAGCACCGCTCTCCTGGCTGGCGACTATAATCCTTGCGTATGTCTCTCAGTTCTGCTGAGGTCAAGGACCGAGTAGTCTCTGCTTCTTGTCTAATCTCACTCACATCCTCTGATCTTCCACTTGATGGACCAGCCTCTTGATCATAATCTTCCTCGTCCCTTATCAATCGATGAGAGGGACCTGTTGACCTCCTTGTCCACTGCTTCTTTTTTTTTTGACTGGGGCAATCTCTCTGGTTGCTGTCTGGGTCCCCATCTCCACCATGGTGTCCTCGGGTAGTGTTTGGGTGCCTGCCTCAGCCATAGTCCTCATAGAGTATTGAACTGTGGCTCGGTAAGCACAGGCCAGGCCCCAGTAAAGTGCAAGAAGTTGTTTGTTCTCATTGGGATAAGCGAGGCACCCTTCTATCAGATGGCGAGTTAGTTTAGTAGGATTGCTCGCCTCTTCTGTGGTAAAGTCCCAGGCTATGGGAGGTGATAACCGTCCTAGGAATCTGCCCAAATCCTTCCACACACCTTGCCACCCAGGGACTGACCGCTTCAGGTCACACTTCAATATATCCCCACCCGAAGACTGTCTCTTCTCATGCCATGATGGAATCAAACTCCACAAAACCCGCAACATGCCAGTAATGTTGATTAGCAGTACTAGAGAGCTCACATATGGATGGATCAAAATCTTGGGGGCCTGCATAATAAAATTCTCTACACTCATTTCAGGTGGGGAGACAGAAATGATGATCTCTCTAGCATAGCTCCCACAGAACAGCAGCCCTACAAACAGGAGAAAGAGACACATAGCCGTTACTTGCTTCGGCATGTTCCTAAACAAATGAAGTATTTCCAAAACAAAGCAGAAATTATCAGCAAGCCACGTGACCAGCACAGAAGCCTGTATCATAAGCAAGCTTATATAAAAAAAAACCTGCAGAAACTATAGCTATGTTATATTTTCGTTTCCCGGCCAACGCACCAAAAAGGACTGTGGTGGTTTGGCTCTGGCCTGGAGGCCAGATACCCACCAAGCCGCTCTATCACTCCCCCTCTTAAGTGAACAGGGGAAGAAGGGAAAGAAAATATAACAGAAGCCGGGGATAAGATAGGAGCAATTTAATAACACTAATAAGCAATCAGCAAATAGACCGCGCGGAAGCAAAGAAAGCAGAGAGAGAGATGTTAGTCTCTACTTCCCATCAGCAGGACGGTGGTCGGTCTCGGGAAGCAGGGCTCTCTAAGCTTGGTGGTTCCTTGGGAGGATAAACGCCATGGACGAATCCCCAACACTTCCTTCTTTCACGTCCTTCTTATACCTGAGCTGACGTCATATGGTATGGAATACCTCTTTGGCCAGCCTGAGTCAGCTGGCTCAGTTGTGTCCCTCCCAAGATCCTGCCCACCCCTCAATGTACTCCTGGGGCAGGGAAATGTTGAAAGGACACAGCTCAGATACTGAATTCAGCTGTAGCCAAAACACTGCTGTATTATCAACTGCTGCTGCAAAAAACCACAGCACTAAAACGATGCTGTGAGGAGAATTAACTCCACCTCAGTTCAACCCAATACAAGTTTATATTTTAGTTTCCCCTCTCAAAACCACATCATTTTTAATTTGAACCTCTTTATATTTTCATATTAGAATGTGATTTTCCATATAGTAGAAACTGTTCTCTGCAGAGCATTTCCAGCTTGTTTCACAATTAAAATTATGCTCAAGACTTTTCTCAGGGCCCTCACACAGGCTATCAAGGTGAGATACATGACTGGTTTGACACTTGAAATGTGTCCATTTTCCCTTTTTCATAGAAATAATATCAGCACAAACATTGCAACTACCTGAAGGGGGGTTGTAGACAGGCAGAGGTTGGTCTCTTCTCCCAGGCAGCCAGTACCAGAACAAGAGGACACAGTCTCAGGCTGCGCCAGGGGAGGTTCAGGCTGGAGGTCAGGAGGAAGTTTTACACAGAGAGAGTGATTGCCCATTGGAATGGACTGCCCGGGGAGGCGGTGGAGTCGCCATCACTGGAGGTGTTCAGGAGGAGACTTGACGGGGTGTTTGGTTGCATGGGTTAGTTGATTAGGTGTTGTTGGATGATAGGTTGGACGCGATGATCTTGAAGGTCTCTTCCAACCTGGTCTATTCTATTCTATTCTATTCTATTCTATTCACCTCAGTAATGGACAGACATTCCTACAATATTTCCTTGGACTTGTGTGCCTGAGGTGAGCTGGTGCTCCTTTTAAAGCACGTCCGTAGATCATGATTGTCTGGCAGTTTTGCAAAAGTGATATTGACTGTCTTGAAATTACATCTCATTTTATACAGGATTTTGCATTATTTCCTTTCTGATGTTAATTCCTGGTGCTTTGGATGGAAGCATCCCTGCAAAGGGACAATTATATTGTCACTTGCCCAAAGACAAGTTTCTTATAACACCAGGCAGTAATTGCTTGGCATATGTCCCAAAACCTGAGGATTATGTCTTTTACAAGCATGGTATTATCTAAAATCGCCATAGAAATAAGTGTTGGGTCATATGAACATGTAATTCTCTATGTAAGACTTCAGTTTTGAGTAGGGCCATAGGAAAATGACTGTGGTGGTCTGAAAACAAAGACTAAAATCATGCTGATCCCAAAATAATTCGGGAGCAGTGGGAATCACGGGTTTTACAGTAAAATGTGCACTGAAGTAACACCTAAAATAAGACTGTCATATACCATGAGGAGAGTTACAGTTGCCTTAGAGTTGCTATTGTCACCTGGTATATGAATGGCTGTGGAAACACCCAGATCTGTAGACCTGGCTTTGATTCGGACAAGGAGATGGATAGGGAGATATATAGGAAAAGGACAAGAATGTAGTGATGCTTGCCTAATTCACTCTTTCCTCTTTTTGGAGGCTGGGGAATGAAACAGCGTCAACCATCACACAATATTCTGTGGCAAGGCGCTTCCACACAAAACAAATTTGTGTGTTTTATGGGAAGAGACTTCCCTTTGCCTGAAGCTTTCACCTGAGAACATAAGATGAAATATAACATTTTAAAGTAAACTTCAGAATTGTGTGTGTATCTGTACATGATTTGAGATGACTGTTGCTTTACCTAATGACTGCCTGTGGAATCATAACAACTTGATAAATATTTTACTTTTATTTGACAAATCTGTGAAGTATTTGGCCAGTGATGAAAACCCCTGGTATATCATGCATTTGGACAAAGGGTCAGAGCTTAAATTCGGCTTACTCTGGCATTTTGCTCTAAGTTTGAATTCAGCCTACACATGTCAATGGCACTCTGGAGGAAGTGCAGCAGAAAATGAAAGAAAAGGTCGTTGTATTTGGATCTGGTTTTCTCCTTACCATTTCTATTTCAAAAAATTCTAGTTTAATGCAATGACAGAAAAATGCAACAACTTTCTCAGCAAGTATAAACATCCTTAAGAAATATCAGATACTGAGTATGCAACACTCTTTTCTGGTAGAAGACTTTTGTGATATGGCCCTTCTGGTTCTTAGTCATTTTATTTTGAGGTTTATGCAGTTTTATTTGTGACTTTTGGAGTATGGAAATATTGCAGTCATATCTGAAAATATCCATAATACTTCACCAATTTTAGCCAAGGGTTAAAACTGTCCTATAAAGGTAATTTTGCCTGCAAAGCAAAGCTTGAAGTAGGATAGCCTGGAGAAGAGGAGGCTCCAGGGAGACCTAATAGCAGCCTTCCAGTTCCTGAGGGGCAGCCTACAGGAAGGATGGAGAGAGACTGTTTACAAGGGGCTGCGGTGACAGGACAAGGGGCAATGGCTTCAAACCAGAGAAGGGCAGATTAAGATTTGGATATCAGGAAGAAGTTCTTCACTATGAGGGTGGTGGAATACTGGAACAGGTTGCCCAGGGAGGTGGTTGAGGCCCCTTCCCTGGAGATATTCAAGGTGAGGCTTGACAAGGCCCTGGGCAGCCTGTTCTTGGGGATGACCCTGCTGACTGTAGGGAGGTCAGACTAGATGATCTTTGGAGGTCTCTTCCAGCCTGGACCATTCTATGGTTCTATAAACAGCTGTTTTGGTAGCAGGGTTTGGTTGTTGGTTGTTTGTTGTTTTTTTTTTCACTTTGTAATCTGTGTTGCTTTCACAGATATTTGACCTGGAAATAGCCTGTACTGGCTGCACACTACACTACTGTGCTGAGGTTGTGACTAAACAATTATGACTCTGCTTATGTTATGTCCTAGATGCTCCTCCAGAGGATGCAACACTAGCAACTTCCCCTTGTAGGGTTGCCAAATTCCATCACACAAACATTAAAAACAAACAAACAAGCCTCAAGAACTCCAAACCCAAACAACTGAAAAAAAAAGAAAAAAGGAAAAGAGAAAAAAAAAAGGCATAGGTTAGTCCTACTTTCAAGATAAACCTGTTTCAGTGAATTAGAGCAGTCTCTAGTTTGGCTCACTCTGAAAAGATTAGAGGCAGAACCATAAACTGGTACTGCAGATCTGTAAGGCTCAGCAGAGGATGGGGAAGGCTGTTTGTGTCACCTTGCTGATAAGATTTTTGCTTGTTTTCCTGCTGCTGTGATTTGAGGGTTAGGATATTACACTGTGCCCATGTGTCACGGTCCGGAGACATTAGATGTCTCGGTCCGGAGACACAGTTCTTTTAAATATTCCCGTGTTGTGAAATTAAAGGCACAAACGAGGCCAAAGTATCAACAGCTAGACTATTTATTACATAACTAAAGTGGACATAAGAAAGGGGAGAGGGAGAAAAGAGAGAGAGAGGGACGAGAGATAGAGATAGAAGAGGAAAGGGAGAAAATTACCACACCCCTCATCCCCCCCCAAGACAGTTAAAGTCTGTGGAGGCAAGGTGCTGCAGATGTTGGGTTTGTAGAGAGAAATGCTGGTGAGGCTTTTGCTGGAGAACAGCTGTGGTCCTCTGGGGAGATGTTGGGTTGATACAGGAACAGTGCTGAGGCTCCTCTGGGCAGCCTGGGTCTGTAGAGAAGGGGTGCTGAGGATTTGGCTGGAGCTGTGGTCCTCCGGGCAGCTTCTTTTCTCCGGAGCAGCATCGTCCCGGCTTTCTCTTCTCAGCGGCCTGGCCCGTCTCCTGTGTTTTTCATCATCTCCGTTTTTCTCCCCGTTTTTCTCCTCTGTTTCTCTCTCTGTTTTTCTCTCTGTTTCTCTCTACAAACCAGTAGTTGCTCAAGTCTCTTGGGCGGAAACCACCCTGCCCAGAAAGCCTGATGGCTGGGTCCTTAGGTCCATTGTTGTAGTCCGGTGTTATCACGATGCAATCACAAGCTGATTTGCATCCAGGATTGCTAGACAGGATTCACTTTATCTTTGTTGATTTACATTAAGAGAGACAAACTTGTCGTCTTCCACACCATGCTGCCATCAGCTCTGGTCACAGCATCTAGCAGGCAGGCAACCTCATGCTGAGAGCTATCCAGATGAGCTTAGACATAACCTCATCCAACAGGAAGGGGTGTAGTCTGATGTACGCATCCCACTGCCTGCAAAGGGCTTTGCCACCCTATTGTTTTGAGTGTCTCAGTGGAAGTGGATCAGGAAGCTTATCCAAGGCCATCCCCACCCTTTCATTGGCAACTGCTGTTTGAAAGAAATGTAACACATATTCCTCCCCCTCCCTTCTCCCCTCCAGTCTTTTTTTAGAGCTAGCAACCCCAGTTGTTCCTACAGCACTTCGTTTGTGGTATTCAACATTTGGTGTAAAGAAATCTCATTTTAATTCCTCAAGTGCTGTTTCCTTTGCTTGGGGCTCATGACAGGTGTCCCTTTGTTCTTTGATCTGATATTATCTCAAATAGCTTCAGCAAAGCTAAAAACTTGCATTAGCAGCAAACTGCCCAAATTAGCATTTTTTGCTAATTCCAGAGAAATGGAAAGTTGCTGAAGCCTTGCCAGGAGCCTGTCAAACTAGCATGCAGTGGAAGAGGTGGATCTGTGGTGAGGTTGAATATGGCACTGAAAATGGCCTTTAAAGACTTTCTTATTCCTCCTTTTAAAGATAGAATCATGAATTTGAGAGAAGTAGTTTAAGACAGACCTTTTTTTTTCCTAACATGATTGAATATCTTGCATTTCTATAGGGATATCTTTTGAGTGTCATTCCCATTCTCTAAATTATTAAATCATTACAATTTTCTCTGTAAAGCACTTAAAATACCCATTACTGTTGGGCTTTTTTTGTCGCAGTGATTTAATAATTTTTCCTATAGCCTTATATTTTCTCACTTTTCAACAATGTGGTTCTCATGTATTCATTTTTATGTGCTCTGAAGCTCAGAGAGATGGTTTTCTGTCTGGGTTGCTAAATATATAGTAAAATATTTCTTTTCTCCCCTCCACTCCTGTAACTGTTTGAGGCTGTCCCTTTAAGAAAGGGGACATTGTGGTTGAATGTTTGTAAACAAAAGACGGATCTAAACTAATTTCATTGGTAGATTGGGAGAAAGCACCTTTTGAACTGGGAGTACAGGAGAGAATCCTGGGCATTACTGCACTTCTTCCTGGTGCAGCTCGCAGCTTTCTGGGCTTTCGACCAGACTGACCGATAAGATAAGGCCTCTTCTAACACATAACCGCCTAACTGCTTTTAATTAACATTTCTCTTTTTCTCTCTTTCTAACCCTCTTTTGGGGAAAGGGGGAGAGAAGGGGGAGCAGGGGTGGGGAACCCCCCTCAGCAGAGGAGGGAACTCTCATTTCTGTGTTAATTTGTTGTATATTTCTGTAGATATTTTAAATACTGTGAATTCTGTACATAAACCTGCATTTCCTAAACTGCTTTGTATATATAGCACACACTCCTTCGCTAATCTGGCTGTGTGTTGTTTTTTTTTCCCTTTCGATTTTTTTTTCTTCCCTTTACTTACGGGGGGGGAGAAGACCCGGCCTTTCCCCCAACCCTATGACAACTCCCCATCACATCCCCACTGAGTTTCATTTCTTACTTTGTCTGGAAAATGTATGCCCAGCTCTTATCTGGGTTGCTACCTGGCTATTGTTCCAGGCAGGGGGATGAAAGTTAAGTCCTCGATTTTGCTTTCCTGTCCTCTGCAACATATCTGGGAAACACAGACAAAGCAAATGGTCATATAAACAGTAGATGAGCCATTGCAGGGTGGATTATATATTACAACTGGAGTAGATCAGGATTGAACTGTTATGTGCCAGGAGCAAGAAGGAATTGAGGAAAGAACTTTACATCTGAGTCACAGTGTCACTCCCAATTTAGTGTTCTTCACACTCCACCTTTGCTGGAGGCACGTAGTTTCAAGTCAATTCTTTAGAGATTTCATTAGTGATATCATTCAATGTTCATTACTCACTTTGACTTTTGAATTTTATTATGCACATTTTGGTTACCAATACCTTTTTGTGGTTTTTAAGAAGGCAGAAGCAAATTGTCACATAAGCAAGATTAAACATTTTTAGAGAGGATAAAATCAAGGAAAGGGATAAGGTCTGTTAATAAAACTGTTTCCTCTTTGTATGCTGCTAGACATCTTTGTTTTACACTGCATGTCTTACTGTGATGTGTGGGAAGGATAAGTATAGGCAGGGAAAGATTTAAAATGTCAGACTGGGGGAAAGAGAACTTCAAACTATGGTGCTTCACAAACTGAGGGTTTGTATTGTGGCTAGTGCTTGGCTGTAACTGCAATAGACTGCTAGGACAGTTCAGTGAACCGTGTTAAAACCAGGACTGAGCTCAGGTGTCCAGTTCCCAATTTTCTTCATTCATTACTTTCACTGTCAGAAGAAAGGCTGCAGAAACAAAGGATGAATCTATAGATGATGTTAAGCTGTGTGCCACAGGGAGAATTTCTCTTACTTTGCAAACTGATTTTTAAATAAAAAAAAAGAAGAAGGGGAAAAAAAAAGGTACCTAAGATTCTACTATGGACTTTATCTGAATATGTGCTACTATTGCCTGCTATTTCTATTATTTTTTAGTATAAAGGCTGGGCAGTCTCTCCCTCTCTCATGTCCGTGTATTAAACAACCTGCTATAACTTTGAAGGTAGTTCTGCTTTGAGAAGAAGGTTGGACTGGATGACCGCCAGAAATCCCTTCCAATCTTTTTTTTTTTTTTTTTTTAATATGACTTTGTCAGCCTTTACAGAAACTTTGTCATCTGACACATCCTTCTGTCCTACCACCTTCGCCTCGCAGCAGAAAACCAGCTTCTTTATTATTTTTTTTTTTCCTCAACTGTGCCTCTGTTCTGCTCTGTGCAGGCTGGAGTACGGGTGATGCAGGTACATGGCAATCAGAGCCACAGAGATTAGTGCCTACCGTACTGTGCCTGGCACCTGCACTGGCTTCACAGGGCAGAGTAGCTTATGCATCTCCCTGGCAAAGTGCTCAGTAATGCGGTTTCTGAAGCATTATCTGCATACTCAGAAATCTCTACATCAGTGCTTTATTGAACTGAGACTTAGCATAAAGGATAAATAAGCTATATTCTTCTTCATTGGTGCATCTGTGAAGATATCACTGGTATAAGAGCTCAGGTACTGGCATGATGAGATCTTTGGCAGACTTTGAAGGCCTCTCTTTTAAACAGAATAAATAGTCTATGCTTTGGAGACAACACTGTTAAAGGATGCTAAGCCTAAATCTGAGACTCAGATTTTAGCAGATTAGTATTTTTGGTGCTTCCCCAGAGCCCTGACACATTCTGCTTATTACCTAAAAGTACCATGATTCTTTGACCTGATCCCCAAATCTGGCAACTGGTATCACTAGCACCTACATTGGCTAGTTTATGTTAAACCCGTATTTTGGGACATAAACTCTCTGTGATGCTTATACTTCCTACTTTACTTATTGGAGGCATACCTAGATGAAGACAGTGCACTAAATAAGTTAATCCAGAAAAACTTCTAGAAAAATGAAGGGGGAAAAAAGGCACTTAGCTTTGACACTATTTAAGACCAGTTAAGAATGAGTAGCTGAAACCTGATGTGTAACTGTGCTTCAGTATTTCTCAGATAGTATTTATCTGCTGTATTATTAATACCAAAACTGGGCTTCAGCATTCCTCAAATGACCCTGTCTGTCAGAGCAAATTCCTTGGGGCTGGATCCTGTGAAGCAGGTGATGCAACCATCACTATTCCTGTCAGCCATTGCCTTTAGCCAATTTCTGCACAGCTTTCTGCCTTCATATAGGGGCTTGGACTCCCTTCTGCATTAAATCCACTCACTTACCTGCCTTTATCTTGAAGGGGGATTTCCTGCTTCTCACCCAGCATCAGCAGTTTGGAGTCCTGGGTCCAGCATCCTGTGCCTTACCTTTTAGATATAACTGCAGGTGCAGTTTATAGTATCCTTAATTTTTAAATGTTGCTCTCCTGCTGTTTATTTTTGGTTGGTTGTTTTTTCTCCTTCCCTCTCCTAGGCTACATATCTTTTATAATGTTTATCACAGAGTATTACACACGTGAACTTCTTCAATGTTTGAGGGTCTGGGGGTTGCAATAGCAACAGTTAGTAATACTCTGTACATAAACACTGCTGTACTTTTAGTGTGTTCTTAACATTTGTTGACAACTGCATGTGATATCTTTAGACTCATTGTTAGTCTAGGTGACAAGATCATGGAAGGAAAACATGCTCTGCTTGAATGGCCTCCGAAGATGCAATGTTTTCACTTCTCTAAGCAGCTGTTGCCTTTTGGGGTTTTTTTATCATGGGAATGTAATGCATTTTAAGTTGGCCTCTTCTCACCTCCCCATGCTCCCAGCAAAAAAATAAAAATCAGAGAATAGGCAATTAGCTAGCACTCAATCTGCTGCAACTAGTAATGGTGTTCAGTCTGGATGCCCATAGGAATACAAAACATTTCCTTATCTTATGCTGTTACTGTAGTTTGAATTTTGTTGGGTTTACTTCATTTTCTTTTGCAGGAAAAGAAAAACAAGGAAAGCTAAGAACAGTTTGGTCAGTACTGCAGTCTAATCATTAATGCATCTGCTTGTGGTGAAGTTCTGTTTGGAATTCTGTAGAATGAAAAGTATCTAGAATTTATGTACTTCAGAAGCAACAGTAAAACTGCTAACAAGAATTCTATGCAAAATGTTATTATCAGAATTAAATTAGCATAAGTTACTGGTAAGGTAATTGCTCCTCTCAGTCTTTGCTCCTGAAGGATCCAAGCATTATTTTCTGGACAGAGATAAGATGATTAGATGAGCTACTGTGGACTGGAGCCTTCAGGTCACAGTGGAGAAAACCTTTGTTCAAACTTCTTGAAATTAGTAAGATTTTCATGATCTGTTTGATACCAAGGGGAAAAACAAACAAACAGAAAACCACAAAAGAAACCACAAACAAACAAACAAATAACCCCCAGAGCTAACTCACCTGAGTATCACCACATTGTTCAAACTCAAAATAATTAAATATACAGAATGGAATATTAGTTGGAAAAATGCCTTGCGAGGATCTGCACTTTCCTTTCAAAAGTGTACCAACAGCGGCAAACAATGAACTGGCAAAAGTAAACCAAGTCAAAATTTCCACTTCATCAAATATTTGAATCATGGTCTGCCTTAATAAATTAGGAAATTTAAAAATAAAGTGTGACTTACGTTTGTAAAAACACTCTTCTGTGATGCCACTTCTGCTTTTGTTTTCAGCACAGTCAGTTTCTGCAACTTGGAGTTCTTTCGCCATTGTAAAGTACAGTTGATTTCTTTCTTAAAACATGCATAGCAGAAACCAGAGATTTAAATCTCCTCTTTCCTGCTGTGGCTGAACCACTCAAACAAATCAAATGGGAGCACCTTGTGTAAATAAGGGGAATGAAATCCTTTAATGATTTATTAACACAACTGGGTCGTTACCTGCTGAGGTGGTCCAGGGGTGTCGGTTTCTTTTCATGGGCATTAATCTAGATCTTGTAGAATATCCTATTCAATTTCCTACTCTGTCCAGTCTCTATTAAGAGCATGAGTATGCCTGGAAAGATTGAGAAAAATGCTGCTCTTTTTTTTTTTTTTTTTGACAATCACAATAGCATACAGAGGGAGTCAATTGTCCTCTGAGAGGCACCATTCAAATTCCCAGTAGCACTAAAAGTGCCAAGAAAACCCCAGAAAGTTCAGTGGCTTTGGCTTGGAAAAACTCACAGAAAGTGGCTTTTCATTTATCCCCAATTCCTACAGTATGCTTCATCCTAGCTGGAGCCTGATTGAAGTCACATTATGTTTCCTTGATCAAGTTTACCATTGGAGCCATATGCAGACATGGGACTTCTAAATGCATTTCAGGCTTGGACTTCAGGCACAGGCAGCTTTTCTATTGACTAGAGGGTTTTAGAGTGGGCTCTGTTCAGGCTGTGATTGTCTGCCAAGCTAAAACACAGTTCTCATAAGGTTCCCAGATCATCTTGTTACTAGGTGGGCAAAAACCCAATAGAATAGACTCTTGAATTTGATTGGTCTTCTGGAGCAGAAGCAGAAGCAATCAAACAGAAAGAAAGGCTTGGAAAGGAGACAGTATATACATTTCAAGGCTGTGAACACAGCCAGTATCAGCTGACTACTGGCACAATTCCCTGCATCCTTCTTTTCCATAGACAGGTTTATCTGTAACCATATGTTAGGTCTGCTGCATTTCCAGATTCTTCCGCTTTCATTCTTTGACTGCATCTGCCCTGTTAGTACTCTGCCTTGGGAATTAGCAGACATTAAAACAGCATCCAGTAATTTCCATGATTTCTCACTCTTAGGATGTGACAAACTCACTGCAAAGTTGTTTTTTTTCTGTGCCTTGCATGAGTGGAAGGCAAAGCAAAGAGGCAGTGTATGGCCAAAACATGACTTCTTGGCTTCCTTGAGTGCTTATGACGTTTCAGAATGAAAGGTTATTGAACATTTCCCAAAGCAGCAGCTCTACAAATGGCTCCCACGCTAGGAGAAAATATATGCACTAGTCCTTGAACTGGTGATGCATGCTGAAATATCCTGGGGACAAATTGAAACTCCAGAGGGAAATAAATGTTACCTTTCAGGACCATTGTAATGCAAAATATCATTAGGTTTTTTTCACTCTCCATCATTTTTGAAAGGTCACAGAGAACAGGAGAGGTCCCTGAGCACCACAGGAAAGTCAATGTCATTCCAGTCTTCAAAAAGGTTAAGAAGGAAGACCCAGGAAATTACACGTTAGTGAGCCTCACCTCCATCCCTGGAAAGGTGATGAAGCAGTTCATTCTGGAGGTCATCTTTAAGAATACAATAGAATAGAATAAACCAGGTTGGAAGAGACCTTCAAGATCATCGTGTCCAACCTATCATCCAACACCACCTAATCAACTAACCCATGCAACCAAACACCCTGTCAAGTCTCCTCCTGAACACCTCCAGCGATGGTGACTCCAGCACCTCCTTGGGCAGCCCATTCCAATGGGCAATCACCCTCCCTGTGTAAAACTTCCTCCTGACCTCCAGCCTGAACCTCCCCTGGCGCAGCCTGAGACTGTGTCCTCTTGTTCTGGTGCTGGCTGCCTGGGAGAAGAGACCAACATCCACCTGTACACAACCCCCCTTCAGGTAGTTGTAGAGAGCAATAAGGTCACCCCTGAGTCTCCTCCTCTCCAGGCTAAGCAGCCCCAGCTCCCTCAGTTTCTCCTCATAGGGCTTGTGTTCCAAACCCCTCACCAACTTTGTTGCCCTTCTCTGGACACGCTCCAGCAAGTCAACATCCTTCCTAAACTGAGGGGCCCAGAACTGGACACAGTACTCGAGGTGTGGCCTAACCAGTGCAGTGTACAGGGGCAGAATGACCTCCCTGCTCCTGCTGGCCACACTGTTCCTGATGCAGGCCAGGATGCCATTGGCCCTCTTGGCTGCCTGGGCACACTGCAGGCTCATGTTCAGCCTACCATCGAGCAGCACCCCCAGGTCCCTCTCTGCCTGGCCGCCCTCCAACCACTCTGACCCCAGCCTGTAGCTCTGCATGGGGTTGTTGTGGCCAATGTGCAGAACCTGGCACTTGGATGTGTTAAATCTCATGCCGTTGGACTCTGCCCATCTGTCCAACCTGTCGAGGCCTCTCTACCCTCCAGCAGATCAACTCCTGTCCCCAGCTTGGTGTCATCAGCAAATTTACTGATGATGGACTCAATGCCCTCATCCAGATCATCAATAAAGATCTTAAAGGAACTGCTAAGGTCCACATGTTTATCATCTGTATATAGCGGTGCTTTCATTATGAATAAAAGCATTCAGTGGGTTTTTCCTGCATCCCACACAGATTTCTGTGTCTGCAGACAAGAAAATACAGAAGGGCTGAAGAACAGCAGAGTGCCAAAGACATGACCAGATGAAGTGCCAAGAGCATAGGCAGAAGACAAAAAAAAAATGAGAGCTTTAATTTTCTCTTTTTCATTTAAACCTTACAATGCTTTGAAATGTTTATTTATTTGGTCCTTAGGAATAGATTTGCCCTTTGGGAAAACAAACAAACAAAAACCATAAGCAATCAAGATAATAGCAGCACGAAGACAGGTAACAGTGCAGATGAAAATGGCTTGTGTGTGCACAATCTTCTTGCTGAGCTGGAATATTTTCCCCAGTGACAGTTATTTGTAAAGCTGCTTCCTGCACAACTGAAAAAAAAATAAGCTGGATTGTTCTATAAGACAAATAGCAAGCTAGAGCAGAGCAATTTAAATATTTTATCCCCTCATTTCTTTTAATCTGCCCTGCCTCCCGCCAGGGGGAGGAGAGGGATAATAGAGATAACAGAATCTATTGGGATGTGTACATCCAGTGGCCTGGCACTTCACAATTTCGGAAGTACAGGGCCTTGGTTGACACAGGAGCTCAGTGCACCATAATAGCATCAAATTATCAGGGATCAGAGCCTATAACTATTCTGGGAGTCACTGGTGGATCTCAAGAGTTAAGTAAGGTGGAGGTTAATATAAGTTTAACTGGTAAACAATGGAGGAAGTATACAGTTGTGACCGGACCTGACACACCTTGTATTTTGGGAATTGATTTTCTAAGAGAAGGGCGTTTCAGAGACCCTAGAGGTTACAAATGGGCTTTTGGAGTAGCTTCTGTAGAAATTGCTGGACAAAAACTGAAGTTGTCTGTGAGATCTGAGCTTTCTGATGAATCTACAGTTGTGGGACAACATAAGATACAGGAACGAAATTCCCTCCTCCGGACAGAGGAGGGTTCCCCCCCGTAACCCCCTCTCTCCCCCTACCTCCCTTTTTTCCCAAAAAGGGCTAGAGGGAGAGAAAAGGTAATTAATAAGGATGAAATTTGGTTAGGCCTTAAAAAGCACATGCAGTATTAGAGCTTATCTTTATCCAAGGTTGCTCTGGCTAGGAGCCCAGAAGCAGCCAAGCTGGAAGGGAGAGGGAAAGGAACGAACTGAGAAAAAATTCCATCTGCACTAAAACTTAAAACTGCATTCTACCAATCTACCAATGAAATTCGTTTAGAATATTGATGTTTTCATTGTCTTCACCAAAACATTCAGCCAGAGTGTCCCAGCACTATCCCTTTCTTAAATGCACAGCCTCAGTCACAGCATCTCATACATCCTTCCATTACTATGTGCCAAATTTAAAGCAGAAAATGTTATTTATTTCCCCTTGATGTAGTTGACAAAATTAAGGTTTTGAAGAGTGCCCCAGAACTGCTATTAACAAGGACTTTTAAATGTAGCTATTAATAAAACAGAAATCAGTATTTCTTGATTAGAATAATCTGACTGAAGTATTTACATTGGTCACTGGCCTTTTTACTCTGTGATTCAGAGAACTAAAGAGATTAAGTTTTAATTCCTGTTAAAAGAACAGTTCCTGTGGGAGCAGCTTCTATCAGGACAACATATAGCTCAGAGTTTTAGAGACTATCACCAGTTTCAAGTCTTGAAATTATTATATTTCTCTTTTACTGCTTTGTGGGTGATCTAATGGAACCTGATCTGAGTAGAAGGTTGGACTTAGAGCAGTGGGAAATTATTATGGGACTAATGAAGGTGACCTTACACAAAGATTTTAGTGCATATGTGAACATAAACTGCCAGTGAAACAGAATTATTTCTACTTTCATTTATAGCTTAATTTAAGTGCTAAGAGTAGATAGTAATGATTAAAGTGCTCTCTGTGCCTTGTGCTGTTGTAAAATGTGCATTGAAATGTACATATACCTAAACACACAATTGTACTCAGTGTGTGTGTGTCTGTGCAGAAAGATATAAACACTCTATAGTTAGTCTAAAAATTACATTCCCCCAAGATTAAATTTGAAAGTGATACACTCTGGGCTGAGTGAAAACTGAGATGTGTAAAGATGTAAAAGTAAAATAATAACTTCTGACAATGAGACAATAGCAACACTGATTGGCTTGAAACCTGCATCCTTTAAATCAGAACTAGACACAGGAAGTCAACAGTATTAATATTCTCTTTCTTCTATGTATATGTATTCACATCCAATGTTCATTATAAAAGCTCATGTATTCACAAATAATTGTTTTGGGGTTTTAAAAAGATATCAAACCAAATAATCATTAATAAACCTATTCCAAGTTTTCAGCTAACCTATAGAGGTTCATCCTGCCCCCAAACAAAACAAAACAACGCTGCCTTGTGACTTGGTGAAAGATCATAAGCCCGTAAGTTCCTTATTCAGTAGAACTAAATGTTGTCCAAGCTAGATGCTCTTGCTCTATTTCTTCAGTTCCTTTGTCCTCATTCAAGGGAAGAGTAGGCTTGCAAATCAAAATCAGAAAAGGCATCTTCTGAGCAAGATTTCTTTTCCAAGTGATAAGCCAGTCCAGCTGAGCTGACAGCATATTAGTAGCAAAGATGCAGTACTGAATGATGGGAAATAAATGTTTGTTCATCAGATGAAAGAGCTATAGTCCTGATCACAAGTTTTAATAAAGTCTTTTTACCTCAGTTTAACTGCTGCTTATTGCTAGTGGCAAGAAACACTCTACACAGTCTACCCCATGAACACTCAGAAGCTAGTTAAGGAGAACCACATGGCACATCTGCTATTCTTGATATCAAATCACAGAAAACTTGATGATTGTAATAAGCAACAAGAAAAAAGAATCAGAAGTTGTTACAGTTTGAGCTGGGTGCCCTCCTGCAATGTTTACTTCCTGTGTCCAGAAGTCCAGCCCAGAGGGGTGGACACAGGAAGTTATGTAGTATTTCCTACCACAATCCTTTGCACCACTATAAGATCCAGTGCGGAGTCTAGCACGCCCTCTTTTCTTCCTCCTCCGTCAGCCGGTAACTGGGGGAGATGTCTCCTGGCTTTGGGCCTGTCTAGGCCCAAGGCCATGGGGGGGATGGGCAGTCTCAGATCTGGCCAGCTGAGACTAGCCTAGCAGTGGGAGGGGGAAGAAGGAGCCCTGGGGGTCTTGGGTGTACCCTCAGGTGGGGATGGGATCTCTCTGGGTCTGTTTTGGGATCTTTCTTTGTCACTGTGCTTTTGGTTTTGTGTAAATGTTCACTGCTTTCTATTTAAACTTTCCATCACTTTTGCAATCCATTTGTCTGAGTGTTTATTGTTGCCAGGGGTGGGGAAGGGGGCTGCCTCAACCCAGCACATTCTTGGTAGCAGAGGATGGTTAAGGTGGGCAGAGGGTCTTCCCCCAACCCCTTTACAGAAGTTCTTCAAATTGTCCTAGACACATATCCAAAACATTGAAACACCTTGCCATTAAGTGCAAAATCAAACAAGCAAGCAAACACAAAAAAAGACTTGTAGTGTTTATAGTGGAATGAAAGAGCTCTGTAGCATTTTTATTCTTTTAATGGAGAATTGTATGTTTATGTGAAGAAATGAAAGATGAGGAAAGCTAGAGAAGAGGATGAGAATGCCAAATACACCACCAGGTTATGGACTGGGAGCATAGTCTTAAGAAAAAGCAAAAGACAACTATGGATATGCTTTTCTCTGGTTTTGTTAAAGGGACTTGAAACTGAGAGCAATTAAACTGCCTGCTGTCAAATTCTTGATATAAGGGAAATGGAATTTTTTATGTCTTTTGCAAATACACTGGAGAGCATCTATCACCAGTTTCTCACCCAAACTGTAACTGGCTCTGTCCCAAATTTTGAATAATCACTGGGTTTGGCAATAGTTCACATCAAAAAGTTAAAACATAAAAGCCTAATGCTGTGCCCCCTCAGAAGTGTTAGAACATTATATAGGTTTCTACCTTCTGACAGCTGGCCAAGACAGAAGAACTTCGATGAAGTTTTGTGGAATTGCTATAATGATTAATTTCAGCCACTGTTATTGACTACGATTTTGAAAGTATTTTCCCTCCAAATATTGTATATAAAAAGATATAAATGCTCACAACAGCTTAGGATGAACTATTAAACAGTTTTTCTTTGTGTTCCTCAGCTGAACCTGTATGCCATTAAGTCATCTTAACACTCTTGTGGGTAAGCTTTTTCATTCCACCTGCTACAAGTTCTTGCTAAGTGATCGTGCCAACAAAAATTGAACCCATGGTCAGCCATGCAAAGAGGACAAGAGTGGATAGTGATGCCCACATCAAAACTATCTGAATATGGTTTTATCTTGGCAGAGTTTGCTTTTACTGTTTTAACTGTTGGCATGAGAAATAGGACATCAGCTTAAGTTATTAGTAAAGTCATTGGTCTTCTGAAGTGCATTGAAATACATAAAATGGGAACAGTTGTACAAGATAAGGATGCTCTAAAAAAGAGGGAAAAAAATACCACACAACAACTTCCAGCAGATGAGTTCAATTCTTGAAGAAATAGATGGATCAAGAACATTTTCCGTTAACTGTTTGGTAAAGGAGCTGTCACAGCAGCTGTAACGCTGACAAGAATTACTAACACAGTAATTATTTTTAAAGTATGCATTACAGCTGTAGTTTTCCCATAATTCTTTGAACCTATGTAGGATATTTCAGAGTTTGGTGGGTGTGATTAATAGAGTTTCCTGAACTTATCTGGATCTGGAGTGCCAACAAGATATCAGATATCTTCAAGAGCGATTGGAGAACATGTTGTCCACCCTTATTGGTATGTATTTATCAAATTAAACCACAAAAGTACCACAAGCTGGTTTTGTTCCGCCATTCAGTCTACAGACAGAAAAGTATTAGAACTGTTTGTTCCTTTTATCCTTTTCCAGCTTTTGCCGTTTATGAAATTTCAAAAGTTCTCAAGTGGAATAAGAGATGGAAAAATGTACAGGATGCAATCTGTTCCTGTCAAAATTTTGATTACTGAAAAAAAAGGCACAATGGAACTTCATCTTTTTGAGACCTCTTTTAGTTTATTAATTTTCTTGTTGAAAAGAAGCAACCAGCCAAAAAAAAACCCCCAAAATAAAACCACAAAACAAACAAACGACAACAAAATCCAAACAAACGAAAAAACCCAACTCCAAACAACCCAACCCCCTAAAACTCATGTAATTTATGAATGTTGAAGTTATACTACTGGCTTTAGTGAGAAACAAATGAAAAAAAGAAGATATATCTCTGAAAGAGTTTTCACTGAACATTTATTTATATTAAATTTTAGGATTGGATTTGGGACAGTGGTGAAATGAAGTCATGTATGTGAGCTATGTTCCTATATGGATATATGGCTTTATGGAAATGGAAAACTATATCTGATTCATTTAGAGAAAATGCATGGCAAACAGCAGGACTCCTCTGTGTTTCATTTATACAGAAATACAGAAAGTGAGGCAACAGCAGTGAAGATTATTTTACAAAAGGAGTGTTAAGCTGCTGATCACTGAGTATTCACTAGACTCACTTCTCAGTTGTTCTCCATGACTTCTGAGTAGAGTAACATCAAACAAGTGGCTGTTCCATCAGTAGGTGGTTATGTTTTTACAGATGTGAAAACTGTTTTCAATGTATAAGGAAAAGATTTGCTTTTCATCTCACAACTGCTGGATGATTTGATTTGTTTCTTGAAATTCTGATGGGAGAAAAGAAGCTTAATTACATGTGGAGAATCTAAGAGTTGACATTTTGGAGTCTTGATGTTATTTATTTATTTATTTTTAATTAATTTGGCTTTCAGCAAAACATTTCAGGGGTATATAATTTCTGTTACAAGGCAAGGTGGAGATTTTTATTTCTTTTTAGCAGTAAAATATATTCTTAGTATATCTAACTCTATGAAGATATTCAAACAGAAATGTGAAGCTACAGATACCTTAGGAAACTTCCCTAATACATTGTGAGTGGCCCAATTAAAACAGAGATTTTAACTGTCTTTCCATAAGATTACAAAATGTTACATAAGAAATGAGAGGGGTCATTCCCAAGTTCAGGACCATAAAGCTCTTTCCATTAACTTCTACACACTGCTGTTTATCTTAACTACCTTTTTATTTTATTCTATTCTTCTTTTTAATGAAAGAACTATCCCATATTGCTTAGTTTGCAGTAGGGTTCTTTTTTTTTGCAAGAGATGGGACTGCTTTTCATGCTTCAAGGAGAATTCCAGCCCACAGTAATGAGATTGTGCCTTAGCTGATCATATAGAATATCTTTCTCTGTGAAATGAATACTTAAATTAACTACAACTTAGGAGATAGAAACAGAACTTCCCAGGAAGGAAACCTTATGTACCAGGCAAAATATGTGCAAAAGAAGAAGGTTTTCAGCATATTTGGGGGGACTTTATTTCTGTAGACTTTTGCTTTATGGAAACTATTTTCTGCATGGTTACTTGAATGGGTAGAAAGAATATTCTGAAATATAGGCTCTTAATGTGATTTAAAACACTTCCCAATCAGGAGGAACAGACACAAAATTCTTAGTAATTAATTTGTTTCGGCACATAATTAATTTGGGCCAGAGACAACTGTTTTAACCCATTTAAAGTTAGCTACCTAATATGTCTGTGGCTCTTCTGCCAAGATGAGAAAACAAATGATAGTGGGAAATGCAACAGGAGAAAGATTCTCTGGAGTCAAGAGGATGTCCAAGCCACAAGTGCATTCCAGTAGATCATTAATGAGTGAACATGTCTCATGTCTTACTGCCTGTTATAATCACTCATTTGATTTAAACAACATTTGGTTCCAATGTGTGTTTCATTTCCAGAAGGTGGGTAAAAAAACTAACTGAAAACCATATTTAGTGTTGTCTTTACTGTTTTGATTAATTTCTAGGCAGAATGGCTGTGGTTTGGGTTGCTTTGAGCACTGGCATGAAGAGTTTCCACAGTTTGGCTCACAGTTTACTATGACCAAGATTTGTGGCAGCTACATTCTTTGTTAAAACTTGATTGAAACTCAAAATTTTATTTCCACGGGAAATGCTTACATTTGAGGAGATGGGGGGGAAAGGGCAAACTCAAATTGAAATTGAAAGCTAATCATTTTCTGAACTCTGTGGAGAGAGAGATTCCAGGGGGTAAAAATGGCTTCAGGAAGAATGAACTGGAACAGGAAGAATGATTCTGAGCAACAGCCTGGGTGGCCCCTGGAAACTGGGATCATGAGATCATCTAATTTCAGAAAGTCAAACATAGTCTGAAGCCTTCAATGTGTTGAGAAGAAAGCCCAGCATCCCTTGACACCAACAGGTCCCTGCAGCATTTCCAACTGCATGGTAGGAAGACTGGGTGTGGTGGGGTGGAAGGGTAAGGCCGAGAAGCCTCTTCCCTCCCCCCTGTAAAGTAAAGGGAAAGAAAATTGAAGGGAAAGGAAAAAAAAACTCACAAGCTGAATTAGCAAAGCAGTGGAGCTATATTTACAAAGCAATGTAGGATTTGCAGGGGAATATTTACAAATTTACAATATCTACAATATATACAAAGATATACAACAGAGTAACACAGAAATGAGAGAAACCCCCATCAACAGAGGGGATTCCCCACCTCCGCTCCCCCCTCTCTTCCCCCCTTTCCCCAGAATAGGTTAGAAAGAGGGAAGAAGAAAGAAAGAAGTTAAAAGCAGTTTGGTGTTAATTGGAAAGGAGTTAATACCGGACTTTTATCAAGTCTTCAAGGCCGAGGCCTTGGCAGAAAGCCCAGCATAGACAGAGAGCTGCTGCACCGTGGAGAGGCGGAAGCAAGACTGACCGAGAAGTTCCCGGAGTGCCCAGGATATCTCCCAGTTCAGAAGGTGCTTCCTCCCACTTCACCAATGAAATTAGTTTAGACTATTCTTTCCGTTTACCAACTTCCGTCCACCATATTCCCTTTCTTAAGGGGGCAACGTCAACCGGTCACACTGGGAAAGTTAAAGTTGAAAGTCTCAGATCATTTAAGAGGATTCAAATTTAGTACTGTAAGGACTGCCGAACATTTCCTGACTGATAGCACAGAATGGCCTTGAACTGCAGATCTTGGACTTTGAGATTGCTGAATATTATGCTAGCAAGAAACAGGAATGCAGCCCTCCTCAGTTACCGTGGAAGTTCAGTGCGGGGAGATACTGTGTTGCAAAGAAAATACTTGTGAGGAACTTCACTTCGAACTCTGAAATATCAGCCAAAAGAGGCTCACTCCATTGTTGATGTAAATTGGCAGTTTTCAAGCAAAGTAAGGACCCTATTCAGTAGGATTTGCATTACTCTGCAAGAGGTGTCATTTGAAACTCATTTGTATTGTAGGAATCAGTCCAGAAAACACAGAACATAAATGTACAGTATCACAGTATAACTTAGGTTGGAAAGGACCTCGAGGATCATCGAGTCCAACCTATCAACACAGACCCCATGACTAGACCATGGCACCAAGTGCCACGTCCAATCTCCTCTTGAATGCCTCCAGGGATGGTGACTCAACCACCTCCCTGGGCAGCCTGTTCCAATGACGAATGACTCGCTTGGTGAAGAACTTCCTCCTCACCTCGAGTCTAAACCTCCCCTGGTGCAGCTTGAGACTGTGTCCCCTTGTTCTGGTGCTGGTTGCTTGGGAGAAGAGACCAACCCCTTCCTGGCTACAACCACCCCTCAGGTAGTTGTAGAGGGCAATGAGGTCACCCCTGAGCCTCCTCTTCTCCAGGCTAAACAATCCCAGCTCCCTTAGCCTCTCCTCATAGGGCTTGTGTTCAAGGTCTCTGTGGTGAAGGCACATTATGCCACAATACTGAATCTTGTCCCAGTATGTGGGCAAGTTCCCCCTCCTCTAGGAGGAAGATAAAAGCCAAGACATTAGCCAGTCTTGCACGCACCCAGCACATAGTTTCATAGTTTCATAGTTTCATTCAGGGTTGGAAGGGACCACAAGGATCATCTAGTTCCAACCCCCCTGCCATGGGCAGGGACACCCCACACTAGATCAGGCTGGACAGAGCCTCATCCAGCCTGCTCTTAAACACCCCCAGGGACGGGGCCTCGACCACCTCCCTGGACAACCCATTCCAGGGTCTCACCACTCTCATGGTGAAGAACCTCCTCCTCACATCTAGCCTGAATCTCCCCACCTCCAGCTTCACTCCATTCCCCCTAGTCCTATCACTACCTGAGATCCTGAAAAGTCCTTCCCCAGCCTTCCTGTAGGTCCCCTTCAGATACTGGAAGGCCACAATTAGGTCACCTCGGAGCCTTCTCTTCTGCAGACTGAACAGCCCCAACTCCTTCAGTCTGTCCCCATAGGAGAGGTGCTCCAGCCCTCTGATCATCCTTGTGGCCCTTCTCTGGACACGCTCCAGCACCTCCACATCCCTCTTGTAATAGGGGCTCCAGAACTGGATGCAGTACTCCAGGTGGGGTCTCACCAGGGCTGAGTAGAGGGGGAGGATCACCTCCCTCGACCTGCTAGCCACACTTCTCCGATGCAGCCCAGGATCTGATTGGCCTTGTGGGCTGCAAGTGCACATTGAGAGCTCATGTTGAGCTTTTTGTCCACCAGCACCCCCAAGTCTCTCTCCTCAGGGCTACTTTCCAGCCAGTCACTGCCCAGCCTGGATTTGTGCCTGGGATTGCCTCGACCCAGATGCAGGACCCTGCACTTGCTCTTCTTGAACTTCATGAGGTTGGCTTGTGCCCACCTCTCCAGCCTGTCAAGGTCCCTCTGGATGGCCTCCCTTCCCTCCAGCGTGTCTGCTGCACCACACAGCTTGGTGTCATCAGCAAACTTGCTGAGGGTGCACTCAATGCCACTGTCCATGTCACCCACAAAGATGTTGAACAAGACAGGTCCCAGGACTGATCCCTGAGGGACTCCGCTTGTCACTGGCCTCCACTGGGACATGGACCCATTGACAGCCACTCTTTGGGTGCGGCCATCAAGCCAGTTCCTTATCCATCTAGTGGTCCACCCATCAAACCCATGTGTCACCAGTTTGGAGACCAGGATGTGGTGCGGGACAGTGTCAAAGGCTTTGCTCAGGTCCAGGTAAATGACATCAGTTGCTCGCCCCTCATCTATTAATTTTGTCACCTGCTCATAGAAGGCAGCCAGGTTGGTCAGCATGCAGCGCTTGTGCTGACACCAAGTATGGGCATAATTCTAGCTTCATGCTTTCTATAGGCTGAAGCCAGTTGCTTATGAGAGTGCCCATTGGTCAAGCCCAGCCTCGAGGAATCTATAAGTATCACCCCAGTTGGTGAACATGTTGCCCCCTCATTCACTTTGTCTCTGTGCTTGCTCGAGAGAGTAACTCTCGAGCTGCAGCCTTTGCCATTGAGCTTATTGTTGTTAGCTTCGGTTATACATGCACACATACTGAAAGCCCGTGCATGGTGAGAAGCCCAGAGGGAGGACTTTCGCTGTTTCTGAGGAATCCAGCGTTGCTGCAGCCAGCCGTGCCGACCGGGAGAGCCCATCGTGCCACTGGAGGACTGGACCAACCCCCGCGGGTAAGATCTGCCCAGTTACCGGGGAGAAGGGACTTGATCCATACCGAGTCCACGTATGCTGAGCCCCGCCGTAGCGGGAGAGAAGCCGCTCTGAGGAGCCGCCGACTGCCGCTCTGAGCCCTGTGAATATCAGGGAAAACCAAAGCATTGTTCGTGCCTATATCGCACCGAACCCGGGACCACTCTGAGAGTCCTGGTGCTCCTTTAACCTTAGTAAACAAGAATCTGCCGCCTACCGCAGCTGCATTCTCTCCCCGAGGCTGTTTGCATCAGCCCCGAGAACCGCCGTGATCGGGCCGACCCCCGTAGCTTTGCCTGCTTCCGTCGTTCGAGCCCATCTACCGGCGACCGTCGTCCCGCCCTGCTGTGTGAGCCGACTTTAGAGGGCTGACCCCACGGACCGACCCCGACCAGGACCGATCCCTGTTGTCTGAAGGGAGTTGAATATCGTCCATGTGCTTTCCACCCACTAGCACTCAGTTCAAAGTATCCGCGTGAAGCCCCAAAACAGATAGCTTTCAGAAATAATGGGTTAAAGCATAGAATATGAAGCATTTGAAGAAAGCATAAACCAGATAGAGCAATAAATCGGCTAAGGCATGGGTCACTGTGACAGAGAAAGGAGATAAGGAATAACGACTGATAAGAACTGTTGGGGCAAGCATGATTCAGAGCCAACAAGGCCAAACTAACATTCAGAGCCTTGTCAGCGGAACCAAGCCAGGCACACCGGGAATTGACCAAATTAGGAAAGGAGTTCAAAAGTTTAAGGAGGAAGACTCATCAGGAAACCCCTGCCCATGATGAAGGCCACCGGAATGACCACCAAGAAGATCATCAAAAGAGATGTCCCCGCCCACACTCAGCCTACACCACGCCCCATATGAATACGCATGCAAAGATATGATTATGTGTATGATCTGATGTAATACTACATCCAAAGCTGTATAAAAGGCATGCTTTTGTTACGGGAAAGGCAGAAATCCATTTAGTGATTTCTCCAACGCGTTGCCAATAAAAATACCTCCTGTCTATCTGACTTAAACTGAGTCTCTTAGGCAGTTATTCTCGCCTTTTGGGGCAAAATTCGGCATCACGCGTCTAGCAGAGTAAGCGCTGATGCATAGAAAGATTGTAATATTGCTGTGTATAGCCAGAAGCCGCCCGCGTCCCGCCGAGTCTCCATCTAGTGGCCAAGCGGCAGAACTGCACCCTTCACTATATAAATATAGAGATAGTCTGTAATTAGTTCAATTACATTATAATCATAACACTAAGCCACTTGTGGAATCTATTTCACGAATGTGCACTAGAACATGTATATAAGTTGGTGATTCATCGATTACTAATAGTTTGATAATTAATAAAATTAATATTTGTCATAATTCATATTTCATATTCATAAATTTAATAACGTCTTCACCACAGCCTCTCACCAGCCTTGTTGCCCTTCCCTGGACATGTTCAAGTGTTTCGATGTCCTTCTTAAACTGAGGGGCCCAGAACTGGACACAGTACTCAAGGTGCGGCCTAACCAAAGCAGAGTACAGGGGCACTATGACCTCCCTGCTCCTGCTGGCCACACTATTCCTAATGCAGGCCAGGATGCCATTGGCCCTCCTGGCCACCTGGGCACACTGTTGGCTCATATTCAGGTGGCTGTCGATCAGCACCCCCAGGTCCCTCTCTGAGAGATCTCCAGCCACTCTGACCCCAGCCTATAGCTCTGCATGGGATTGCTGTAGGCAAAGTGCAGCACTTGGCACTTGGACTTGTTGAATGCCATCCCATTGGACTCTGCCCATCTGTCCAGTCGGTCGAGGTCCCTCTGCAGAGCCTTTCTACCCTCTAACTGACTAACATCTGCTCCTAACTTGGTGTCATCTGCAAACTTCCTGATGACTGACTCGACCCCCTCATCCAGATCATCAATGAAGATGTTGAAGCGGACGGGGCCCAGCACTGATCCCTGGGGGATGCCACTGGTGACTGGCCACCAGCTGGATGTGGCACCATTCACCACCACTCTCTGGGCCCGGCCCTCCAGCCAATTCCTAACCCAGCACAGAGTGTAGTGGTCCAAGCTGACAGCTTAGCCAGCAGTTTGCTGTGGGGGACAGTGTCAAAGGCCTTGCTGAAGTCCAGGTAGACCACATCCACAGGCCTCCCCACATCCACCAGACGGGTCACCTGATCATAGAAGGAGATCAGGTTGGAGAGGCAGGACCTGCCCTTCCTAAATCCATGTTGGCTGGACCTGAGCCCTTGGCCATCCTTCAGGTGCGCAGTTATTGCCGCCAGGATAATCTGCTCCATCACTTTCCCTGGCACTGAGGTCAGGCTGACTGGCCTGTAGTTTCCAGGTTCCTCCATCCAACCCTTCTTGTGGATGGGGACCACATTGGCCAGTTTCCAGTCATCTGAGACCTCACCTGTGAGCCAGGACTGGAGGAAAATGATGGAGAGCGACCTGGCCAGCACATCTGCCAGCTCTCTCAGCACCCTAGGATGGATCCCATCCGGTCCCATGGACTTGTGAGTGTCCAAGTGGCTCAGCAGGTCCCGAACTAATTCCTCATGGATTACCGGGGCATTACACTGCTCCCCGACCCCATCGTCCAGCTCCGGGGGTCACTCGTCCTGAACTCCCAAGGCAGGAGGAATTAGTTCAGGACCTGCTGAGCCACTTGGACACAATCTTGCCTATGGCTGTAGAAAGAATGAAACTTTTCAAAATACGATTTATCTAGAAATCAAGTTCCTTCAGTCTCACAGAACAAAAACACCCTTCACCTACCAGAACTATTCCTTCCTCCATTTAAAAAAAAAAATATGAAAAATTATATTAAATTCTTGATTGGTTGCTGATCTCATTTCCAGAGAAGTGGCCAAGACTCTGCAGTAAATAAAATAAAGCAGACTAGAGTCAAGGAAAAACTGTTATCCCTCTGCTCCTTTCAGTGAAAGAACTGAGTCAACTAGTCAAAACCAGAATTTGTTTACTTGCCAGCCTGCAAACAGCAGTTGAAATGCATAGAATAAATTCTAACCCCAAGGTAGTGCACAGTGGATAGTAATTACTTTGATTTTTAAGATAGGTCAGTATGGAAGTAGATCCACTGAAGAGGAAAAGGTCAGTTCTTGATAAATAGCAATTCCACTAGCTCTATGCCTGCAACAGTAAATTGTTTCCACTTCCATTCAGTTTTCTTTGGTACTTATTCCTCTTTCAGCTATGAAATAGTTCCTTGTTAAGAAAATTATGGATTGGCTTTCAAAGCCACTGTTCTTCACATTTGGTGATGACACGGTGAGCACTGATGAGCTTCCTCACCACAGACTAAATTTCAGTATTTTCACAGCACCTGCCACTATTCAGGCATCTTGTCTCTGCTACCCCTCCTAGTAAAGCCATTCTTAACCTTGGTACCAAGGTAGCCATGTGCTGTGAATGTGCTCTTCTATCTCCAGTTGTGTCTTCTCTTGCAGAGAAGAAACAAGGCAGTCACTCAGCTATTCTGTTCATATAACTCAGAAAACTGTCTTCATGTTGGGAACAAGGGGCCTTGTTCTTCTCTGCATTATACAGCCCTTTGCTGGGCTGATACCACTGAGAGGCTGCTACACTACTGCAAAACTACTCCTATACATAGAAGCAGTCTTGGAAAATGCCGCAAGAAGGGGTCAACATACCATCAATGTGATCAGCAAAATCCAACTTTATTGAGCATCAGAAACATCTTATATACAGTTTACTATAATTATGCCTACTTGGCAACATCTTATTGGTTACAGGTTACATGTCAACCCCACCTCCTGCGGTTTTAACATCCTGCTTCAGCTAGCCACAAACATCCTGTTTTTGCAGTCCCCTACTTGTTTACGACCCTCAAGATTACAGTGCCCTTGCGTTACTACCTGTTATAGATGACTCCAGGTAAAAGTTTTTGGTAACAGGTTTATTGGCACTAAAAGATTGTAAAAAGGCAATAAAAGCAATAAAAGCAAGCAAAGCAACCGGTTGGGCATGTGAGGGTACAAAACTTCATCCAAAAAGCAACCTTACAATAGTTTTCTTCATCTTATATAGCTACATCATCTACATAAGCAAACTTATGCTAAATAGAAGGCAGGCATATGATAATTAGTCTTAGAATAGATGGTCAAATCCCTTCTCCCTACATTCAGTGTGGTAAGGGTCAAAGCATCCACTTTCACGCATGCTCAATTGTGCAGGTTTCTTATCTGAAGAAAGCAAATTCCTAGTTCTGAATGTTTATCTTTAAGTCAACTCCTTCTCAGCCGTGATGTCTCCAATTGACCAGACAGTATCCTTGCAACTCTGCAAGATAAGTTTCTTTCCCTTTACCCTCTTGTGACCGGTGGACGTTGTCCCCTTAAGAAAGGGAATATGGTGGACGGAAGTTGGTAAACGGAAAGAATAATCTAAACTAATTTCATTGGAAGAGTGGGAGGAAGCACCTTCTGAACTGGGAGTGAACTGGGAGTGAACTGGGCACTCCGGCACTTCTATCTTTAGTCTTGCTTCCGCCTCTCCACGGTGCAGCAGCTCTCAGTGTGCTGGGCTTTCTACCAAGGCTCCGGCCTTGAAAAACTGATAAGGCCTGTATTAACTCCTTTCCAATTAACACAAGTGCTTCTAACATTTTTTTTTTTCCTCTCTTTTCTTCCTCTTTCTATCCCACTCTGGGGAAAGGGGGAGAGAGGGGAGAGCGGAGGTGGGAAAGCCCCCTCAGCAGAGGGGGGAACCCTCATTTCTGTGTTACTTTATTGTATATCTTTGTATATATTGTAAATATTGTAAATTTGTAAATATTCCCCTGCATATCCTACATTGCTTTGTAAATATAGAGCTCCACTGCTTTGCTAATTCAGCTTGTGAGTTTTTTTTTTCCCTTACCCTTCAATTTTCTTTCCCTTTACTTTACAGGGGGGGAGGGAAGAGGCTTCTTGGCCTTAGCCTTCCACCCCACCACATTTTTTTTTTTGGCGCCCAACGTCGGGCAGATAATTAGTTTAATTTCTTACTTCATTGATTTAGTGTTTTCCAGCTGAATTAGCAAACATGAAGGTCTTGTGGTTTGTGGAGCGATTATTCTTTTCAATTTTTGGGGCTCTGGTTTACAGATATTGTTTGGGTTTGATTTTGGATTACCTGGGTAAATATTTGGTGCGGACAATTTATATGTGGGTTATGTATAGAGTTAAATTATGGTATGGAAAATGTATTAATTTATTATGGTCAGTGAGATACTGGAATGTTACCTCCACCACTCTCCCAATTGAGATAAAGGGTTTTAAGATTCCGCCTGAGGAGAGAGTAACTTTAGGTGATGCCTGGGACCCAAAAGTGATTTATGTGATGTGTATAAATCTGTTGCTGGTGATGGTGATTGCATATTTGCTGTTCTCTCTGCGGCGAGAGAGAAAGATATCCAGAGCTTGTTTTGTTATTAAAACTAGATCAAAAAGAAAACGCCGTGACTCGAGATCAGTCCCAGAGTCATCTAGTGATGAGGAAGGTGGAGACTCTCTGTCAGTTAAAAAGAAGGCTAAAAAGTCAATTGGTAAAGCAGTTCTAAATGACTTTGCTGATTCCAGCCAGCTGCCAAAGGCGGCAGCTGGTATCAACATGGCGCCTACTCCTTCTCCTACTCCTACTCCTTCTTCTTCTTCTCCGTCGGCCATTAACGGAGCAACGTCACTTCCGCCTACTCCCTCGGTGGGACCGGAAGTCACTGCCCCAGCAGCTGATTTATCTCAGGACCTGTCAGCTTCCATTAAGGTGGCTGTAAATTCAAACACAGCTCCAGTTAAGGTGGCTCCTTTAAAGACTAGAGGTGCAAAGGCCAAAGATGGAGAAGAAGAGGAGCTGGAGACTGATCCTGGTGAGGGGCCCTCTACTCTAAAAGATCCTGCTCAGGAGGAAGAGAAGGTTTGTTTTAAAGATCTAGCTAACCTAGTGAGATCAAAGCAGGATACAGATGAAGTTAGGAAAGCAGCTGGCAAAGGTGGTTCTCAGCTTAAAGAGATCCTTAGGAGAATGACAGCAGGATTATATGGACAAAGAATTCAGGGATACGAAGACCACGATGATATTTCAGAGTGTTCTTCTCCCCGCGAGGAATTGCGTTATGTCCGTAAAGATTTCACCAGGGCAGATAAGGAGCCAGTTCTAGCTTGGATTAGTAGGTGTTACGATACAGGTGCTCCAGCTCTAACAGTCGGAGACAAGTCAGCAACTCAGTTAGGAACTCTCTCGAGGGATAATGGAATAGATAGACATCTAGGCAGGGCTCTCGGTAAGGTTAATCTGTGGATACGCCTTTTAATGGCGGTTGCCCTGAGATAACCCTCCCGAGATGATCTTCCATGGAACCCTAAACCCTGGACTACCATTGATGAGGGAATTAAGCGCTTGAGAGAATTTGCTGTTAGAGAGCTACTCTATGGTGAACATGAAACTCTGAATCCTGATGACATTCCTGTGGGTATTGGTCTTGCTAAAAAGATCATCAAACTTGCTCCTTCCAATTATGCAAACATTCTGGCAAGCAGAATTGTGTCAAGAAGTTATGGTGGAGCTTCTCCTATGGTTGGCCAATTCAGTGATCAAATGAGACAATTGGAGGATAGTATGACACGTGTTTCGTTGGTTTCGGCCATTAAAACTATGTCTGGTGATATACAGAATTGCATAAGAGAGTTAAAAGATGAATTTAGAAATTCCATATCCCAATTGGCACAAAGGGATAATTTCAATTCTTCCTCCAAGTGGATACAAGTTTCATCTGTGAGGAATACACGTCCTCCAAGGAGGACATTCCAAAACAGGTCATTCCAAAACAGACTGCCAAGGCAATCATGTAGAACTATTTGGATAACTCTGCGTGATCAGTTTGGTGAGAACATGAACCGCTGGGATGGCCAACCAACTTCTAATCTTTTCAGGAGACTGGGGGAATTGCAAAGTGGCAGAACCCGAGGTAGCAATACCAGAAGGGTAGCTGTTACTTCCACAGTTCCCCAGAACGACTCTTATGGCTCCAACAGTGGCTCCAGTTATAACATGCAAAGTTATAACCCTGCAAACTATGTGCAATGCACATGTGTTCATGTTCCCCATAACTAGGGGTGCCCTGCCTCCCGCCAGGGGGAGGAGAGAGATAATAGAAATAACAGAATCTATTGGGATGTGTACATCCAGTGGCCTGGCACTTCACAATTTCGGAAGTACAGGGCCTTGGTTGACACAGGAGCTCAGTGCACCATAATACCATCAAATTATCAGGGATCAGAGTCTATAACTATTCTGGGAGTCACTGGTGGATCTCAAGAGTTAAGTAAGGTAGAGGTTAATATAAGTTTAACTGGTAAACAATTGTGGAAACATACAGTTGTGACCGGACCTGATGCACCTTGTATTTTGGGAATTGATTTTCTGAGAGAAGGGCGTTTCAAGGACCCTAGCGGTTATAAATGGGCTTTTGGAGTAGCTTCAATAGAAATTGATGGACAAAAATTGAAGCTCTCTGCTAGACCTGAGCTTTCTGATGAATCTGCAGTTGTGGGACAACATAAGATACAGGACATTAAATTGCCGGTTGCTTCTCAGACTGTGCATCACAGACAATACAGAACCAACCGTGACTCTCTGTTGCCCATTCAGAATCTGATTCGTCAGTTGGAGAGTCAGAAAGTCGTCAGCAAAACTCATTCACCTTTCAACAGTCCAGTGTGGCCTGTGCGGAAGCAGAATGGTGACTGGCGTCTGACGGTAGACTACCGAGCCCTAAATGAAGTGACACCACCTATGAGTGCAGCAGTACCAGATATGATGGAGCTACAGTATGAGCTGGAATCCAAAGAGGCCAAATGGTATGCTACCATAGACATTGCTAATGCATTTTTCTCTATTCCCATAGCAGAGGAATGCAGGCCTCAGTTTGCTTTCACCTGGAGAGGAATCCAGTACACTTTCAACAGGCTGCCAATGGGCTGGATCCACAGCTCAAGCATCTGTCATGCAGTGATCCACGATGCTCTGGAGAAAGGCAGCGCTCCAGAACACATCCAGTTCATCGATGATATCATCATCTGGGGTAAAACTGCTGAGGATGTCTTAGAGAAAGGTAACAAAATCATTGACATTCTCCTGGATGCAGGTTTTGCCATCAAACGAGACAAGGTGAAAGGGCCTACCTCAGAGATTCAGTTTCTGGGAGTGCGGTGGCAGGATGGACGCCGACACATTCCAGTGGATGTTGTAAATAGAGTCTCTACCATGGCAAGTCCCACAAACAAGCAAGAGACCCTACGTTTCTTGGGGATAGTGGGATTTTGGAGACTGCACATTCCTGGATACAGTCAGATTGTGAAACCTCTGTATGATGTGACTCGAAAGAGAAACCATTTCCACTGGAGGCCTGAACAACAAGCAGTCTTTGACCAGATAAAGCAAGAGGTAATTCAAGTAATGGGTCTGGGACCTGTCCGAGATGGTCCAGACATTAAGAACATTTTGTACACGGCTGCAAGTGACAATGGTCCAACCTGGTGCTTGTGGTAAAAAGCTCCAGGTGAGACACGTGGACGACCTGTTGGTTTCTGGAGTAGAGGTTACAGAGGTTCAGAGGCTAATTATACTCCAACAGAGAAAGAAATTCTAGCTGCCTATGAAGGAGTAAAAGCATCTTCTGAAGTGATTGGAACTGAATCACAACTTCTCTTAGCTCCCAGATTACCAGTTTTGAATTGGATGGTCAAAGGCAAAGGTTCCACACCACATCATGCCACAGACTCAACCTGGTCTAAGTGGATGGCTCTGATAACACAGAGAGCTCGAATGGGAAATCTTGAAAGACCTGGTCTAGTGGAGGTGATCTCAAGTTGGCCTGAAGGTATCAACTGTGCTAAACCTCCAGAGGAGAAAGTAACTCGTGCTGAGGAAGCTCCTCCTTACAATGACCTTTCTGAAGATGAAAAGAAATATGCTTTGTTCACAGACGGTTCCTGTCGTCTTGTTGGAAACAAGCGATGGTGGAAGTCTGCAGTGTGGAGTCCAACACGCCGAGTTGCAGAGGCGAAGAATAGAGAAGGAGAATCCAGTCAGTTCGCAGAGGTAAAAGCTGTCCAGCTAGCTCTCAACGTAGCTGTACGTGAGAGATGGCCAAAGCTTTATCTCTACACCGACTCATGGATGGTAGCCAATGCTCTATGGGGTTGGCTAAAGAACTGGAAAAAGAGTGGTTGGCAGAGAAAAGGAAAACCCATTTGGGCAGCCAACCTATGGCAGGACATTGCTGATCGAATCGAGAGAATTCCAGTGAAAGTGAGACACATCAATGCTCATATTCCTAAGAGCAAAGCTACTGACGAACAGCAACACAACCATCAGGCAGATCTAGCTGCAAGAGTTTCTCAAGTAGACATGGACTCTAATCTTGATCTCGACTGGAAACACCGAGGTGAGATATTCTTAGCCCGGTGGGCTCATGATTCGTCAGGACATCAAGGCAGACATGCAACATACCAATGGGCTCGTGACAGATCCATAGACATTTCCATGGATGCTATCACACAAGTCATCCATGACTGTGACATTTGTGCTGCTATTAAGCAGGCAAAACGACTTAAGCCCTTGTGGTATGGTGACAGATGGTCCAAGTACAAGTATGGTGAAGCTTGGCAGATTGACTACATCACTCTACCACGCTCTCGTTCTGGTAAGCAATACGTGCTTACTATGGTAGAGGCAAACACTGGATGGTTGGAAACTTAGCCAGTTCCACATGCAACTGCACGCAACACCATTCTCGGTCTGGAGAGACAGATCCTGTGGAGACACGGAACTCCAGAGAGGATTGAGTCAGACAACGGAACTCATTTCAAGAACAACCTTGTCAAGAACTGGGCAAAAGAGCACGGTATTGAGTGGATATTCCACATTCCCTACTATGCACCAGCTTCAGGGAAGATTGAACGCTACAACGGTTTGTTGAAGACCACTCTTAAGGCCATGGGGGGTGGATCTTTGAAAAACTGGGAAAAACATTTAGCACAAGCAACCTGGCTGGTAAATAGTAGAGGTTCAGTGAACCGAGCTGGACCTGCACATTCAGATTTGCTACGGAAAGTCGAAGGTGATAGAGTTCCTGTTGTTAGAGAAAAGAATCTGTTAGGTAAAACTGTTTGGGTATTTTCACCCTCAGGAGAGGCTAAACCTGTCCGAGGGGTGGTTTCAGCTGAAGGTCCGGGTCACACTTATTGGGAAATGCAAGAGAATGGTGAAATTCAGTGTATTCCACAAAGAAATTTAACTTTAGCTGAAAGAGGTTAATTTCAAACCATTGTACAGCTACATCGCGCCCAAAAGAAGAATCAACGAGGAATCTATGGTGCACGAACCCTGAAATCCCTGAGAGCCCTGAGTCAACTAAAAGACCCTGTGATTTCCCTTTTTCCCTTTTCTTCGCTTCGTCGGTGAAGAAAATAACTGTTTTCCATTTTTTCTCATTTTCTGATTTTCTTGGACTTTTGAATCATCTACATCTGAGCATAGCCGGAATGGACTATGAACTTTGCTCACGAACTGTAAATATCATTTTGGATTGGATGGACAGTATGAACTGCCAATGAAATTGTTTAGAAGGGGTGGACTGTGACCGGTTGACGTTGTCCCCTTAAGAAAGGGAATATGGTGGACGGAAGTTGGTAAACGGAAAGAATAATCTAAACTAATTTCATTGGAAGAGTGGGAGGAAGCACCTTCTGAACTGGGAGTGAACTGGGAGTGAACTGGGCACTCCGGCACTTCTATCTTCAATCTTGCTTCCACCTCTCCACGGTGCAGCGGCTCTCTCTGTGCTGGGCTTTCTGCCAAGGCTCCGGCCTTGAAAAACTGATAAGGCCTGTATTAACTCCTTTCCAATTAACACAAGTGCTTCTAACATTTTTTTTTTTCCTCTCTTTTCTTCCTCTTTCTATCCCACTCTGGGGAAAGGGGGAGAGAGGGGAGAGCGGAGGTGGGAAAGCCCCCTCAGCAGAGGGGGGAACCCTCATTTCTGTGTTACTTTATTGTATATCTTTGTATATATTGTAAATTTGTAAATATTCCCCTGCATATCCTACATTGCTTTGTAAATATAGAGCTCCACTGCTTTGCTAATTCAGCTTGTGAGGTTTTTTTTTCCCTTTCCCTTCAATTTTCTTTCCCTTTACTTTACAGGGGGGGAGGGAAGAGGCTTCTTGGCCTTACCCTTCCAACCCACCACACCTCTAAACAGGCCTCACAAGATCCTGACCCTTAATCCCAGTGCACTCTAAGTCTTATAATTTTAACACAAATCACCAGTATATTCATCACAATCCCCCATTTTCTTCTTGTCACCGTTGATTTGTGTTAAAATTTTCAGATATTTCAGAACCTTCTTAATTGGATCATAATTAAGGTCCTCTATTTTGATCCCCTTCAGATCATAACCATCTGCTTGTAACTTATTGGCATGAACAATTTTACCTAAAGGTCTTACCATTTTAAAACAACAATTGCAATGAATTACACAGATCAGTATTACAATTATTCCAACAGGTATTACAAACAATTTTTTAAAGCAACTTATGTTCGATAAGCAAGAAGTTAACTTATCCCATATTTCTTTAAATCCAGAAGAAGTATCATCCAAAGAAATTTGATGTAATATTTGTTTGTGATGTACAATCACTTAAAAAAACTACAGATGAACATAACTACAACAACTTACATTTATGACTACACATACAGCATGTAAAAAATCCAAAACCAACCTATTTTCAGTAGATACTTTTGAGAGACTATTGACTTCAAGCTATTGAGCTTTTATTGCATCTATGCTTGCATTCATCATAATTTCAGCTGTAGCAGAAAATTTTACCATTGCTTTTTCAAGTTCACTAACCCCAAGCCAAGGTTGAAGCTTCCTAGCAAAACTATGAAACTTGTTATGCCTGGTTGGTAGTGGATTTGCTCCCCTCTTGGTTCTTCTTGCAAAGCTCCTGAGTAATTCCTGTGATATGAGGATAGGCCAGTCCTATAGCACATCTTCCTTAGCAGCCTAAGGGTAATACCTTATAAGCATTTTTACCACATATCCAATACCATCCTGACCCAATAGGTATCAGCCATCTTTTAGGTATGTGTTCTTTCTTTCTGGTCTGATCATGGCTCCCCATATTCCCTTCTTCCTAGCTAATAAATTGTGAACACTTTGATTACTGTCCTATAAAAATTATATTCCCACATCCAGGGTCAGTCCTATTTCCCCTTTATTCCTGCCTATAGTTGTCTTCCAACATCGCTGGATACAAGGTACAGGTATATTTACATCCAAGGTTTCTTCAAATTGTAATCTCCCCCTTAACTGAGATTGTGGAATCTTGGTACAATCCTCAAGTTGCCGGGCTTTTGGAATGCTTTTTGTATTTCTGTTACATCAGGAAAGACTGTCCCTATCAAAGGAAACCTGTGTGCTGAATTCTCAGGTAGCTGGGAACATATCCAACAGTAAAAGGGCACTACTGCCTGTCTGCTGCAGACTTGAACCCACGACCCTGAGATTAAGAGTCTCATGCTCTACTGACTGAGCTGACTGTGCTCCCTTTCAACAACTGCAGATAAGTGTTCTGTTCTCATACCTTTACTTCAGATGATGTTATAATCTTAGCTCCATAATGGCCTTTCAACCTACCTATCATTACTAATATTAGAAGAGAATTTATCCACACATGGGAACATGGTCTTTGATTTTGATTGGACTCCTTATACAAAAATAGAGTTAGGATCAAGATTAGGCTCCACCAGTATATGTTAACTCTGCCTCCTTAGCCTACTGGGTGCAATCAGCAGCCAGGTGTCATGTCTTCTTGGCAGCAGTTACATTCTTCAGGAGCCCCACAGATTCCTTAACCCACTTTAAGATTTCATTCGGAGTCTCTTCTCTACTTCCTCAGTTGGCTTGTTTACCATTTCCCATTGTGCTTTTGTTATTTCAATTCCTCTTCCCTCAAAATCCTCTACAATAATTTTTCTTATGTCTTCCTTACTTTTTTTCCTTCTACTAATCCTTTCAATTTCAAAAACCTGATCTCCTTCTATGATCAGGTGACTGCCTGGTGGATGTGGGGAAGCCTGTGGATGTAGTCTACCTGGACCTCAGCAAGGATTTTGACACCGTCCCCCATAGCAAACTCCTGGCCAAGCTGTCAGCCCATGGCTTGGACAGCAGCACTCTGAGCTGGGTTAGGAACTGGCTGGAGGCAGAGCCCAGAGAGTGGTGGTGAATGGTGTCACATCCAGCTGGCGGCCAGTCACTAGTGGTGTGCCCCAAGGATCAGTGCTGGGCCCCATCCTCTTTAACATCTTTATTGATGATCTGGATGAGGGCATTGAGTCCATCATCAGCAAATTTGCAAGTGACACCAAGCTGGGGGAGGAGTTGATCTGCTGGAGGGTAGAGAGGCTCTGCAGAGGGACCTGGACAGATGGGCAGAATCCAATGGCATGAGATTTAATACATCCAAGTGCTGGGTTCTGCACATTGGTCACAGTAACTCCATGCAGTGCTACAGGTTGGGGTCAGAGTGGCTGGAGAGCAGCCAGGCAGAGAGGGACCTGGGGGTGCTGGTTGATGGTAGGCTGAACATGAGCCTGCAGTGTGCCCAGGTAGCCAAGAGGACCAATGGCATCCTGGTTTGCATCAGGAATAGTGCGGCCAACAGGAGCAGGGAGGTCATTCTGCCCCTGTACACTGCACTGGTTGGGTCACACCTCGAGTACTGTGTCCAGTTCTGGGCCCCTCAGTTTAGGACAGATGTTGACTTGCTGGAACGAGTCCAGAGAAGGGCATTGAAGTTGACGAAGGGTTTGGAACACAAGCCCTATGAGGAGAGGTTGAGGGAGCTGGGGCCACCCAGCGGGAGAAGGGGAGACTTAGGGAAGACCTCCCTGCTCTCCACAACTACTTATAGGAAGGCTGCAGACAGACAGAGGCTGGTCTCCTCTCCCAGGCAGCCAGCACCAGAACAAGAGGACACAGTCCCAGGCTGCACCAGGGGAGGTTCAGGCTGGATGCCAGGAAGAAGTTCTACACAGAGAGAGTGACTGCCCACTGGAATGGGCCGCCCGGGGAGGTGGTGGAGTCACCACCACTGGAGGTGCCCAGGAGGAGACCCGATAGGGTGCTTGGTGCCATGGTCCAGTTGATCAGGTGGGTTGGATTGGTCGATAGGCCAGACATGACGATCCCGAAGGTCTCCTCCAACCTGGCCTACTCCATTCCATTCTATTCTACTCTAATTGTTCTTGGTATCCCTAACTAAAAATTTCTCTAGCCTTTATTTCCCACTTATGCCAATCCCTTTCAAGAATTTTCCATGGGGATTAAATCCTTTTTTGTTACCACAAAATAAGATCTCTATATTTATCAATCCAAACTGCCTATCTTTGGGCCTACTTTTACGGTTTTACAGTTACAGCATTCAGGACAAAATACTCCTCAATTATAAGAGATACAAGACCATTTCTTACAACATTTAAAACATTTACAAGTTACCCATCCCCCATGAGTTCTATGATGCTTTATACACAGAATGAAATGGGGATATTCCTCAATGTTCTCTTGCAACACAGATTCAATATCACACGCTATTGCATATATTTCAGGAGGTGGGTCTGTCTTGTATGTTCCGGAGCTTTCAGATTGAGATGTTACAGTATTGCATCTAGTACTTATCTGTCAGCACTAACTGCAGTCTCGGAGATGCTTCCAATCATCTGTATAAGTGGTGTGGAACTCATGCCGATGTCAGTTTTGCTTTCTCTGTAGAGTCACTCTAATCTCTCCAGGTTCAGAGGTTACTGTCCTTTTACTCACGACACATGCGGCCACCCTTTTTCTGCAGTCCGGATAGCTGTAATCTGTTGTTGACAAAACAAAAAAATATCTCTCCCAAGAGAGTGTATTCAGTCTCTGAAGCAACTTACAAATCATTTAAACAAATCCTTTTCCAGATTCTATTTCTATAGTTTCAAGCAGGAGCACCTTAAAAGGTTCCCCTTTAGCTTCAATTACTGTTGCTGGGGTTTTTCCTTCTCAACCCTCTTAGGAGCCTTAGGAGTCTTTTGTATAATCGATTTTCTGCTCCCCTATCTACCAAAAAAAATTACCTCCTCCTTCTGGGGACTCATTATATATTCTTGTCCCCAGAAGATACAGCCCCTGACACCTTTATCCATGATCGATAGTACCCCAAAGGTCCGAGCAGCTGCCCGATTTCTGACTTTCCCTTACAGCAGTTACAAACAGTTTAGCCTCTGCTTTTTGTTTCTCTTCATCCCTCCTTACATATACTTTCTGAGCTTCCCATAGTAACTCCTCTAATCCCGTGTCTTGCCAATCCTCGATCTTTTCCAGTTTCTTTCTAATATCTCCCCATGATTTCGCCACAAACTGTGTCCTGATAAGGGTCACTCCAACTGCAGGATTGGGGTCTATTCCAGAGTACATCTGCAGATCTTTCTTTAATTTTCCCATCCACTCCGTAGGAGATTCATCTTTCCTCTGTTGGTCACTAAAAGCTTTATCAAAATTCTGTCCTCTAGGAACAGCTTCCCTAATTCCTTGTATTATTATAGTCCTCAGGTCACTCATATTCTGTCTCCTTTGGGGCTGCTGATGGTCCCACCCAGGGTCTTGATTAGGCCACTTTTGATCTCCTGGTGGCTCCCCCTGATTCTGCCTTTCCCATATTCTCAGATACATTTGTTTAGAGGAGTGATCTTTAACTACTACAAGATTTATTTTTTATCTTATTATAATAAATAGATAAAATAAATATTTCCTATGAAGCTTCTTAAATTTATGCAATACTTCTTCTAAGGAAGAGAACTGGATGAGGCTCTGTCCAGCCTGATCTAGTGTGGGGTGTCCCTGCCCATGGCAGGGGGGTTGGAACTAGATGATCCTTGTGGTCCCTTCCAACCCTGAATGAAACTATGAAACTATGAAACTTATATAATAATTTACAATTTCTGTTGGAGCATAAAGGGACACCTGTTTGCAGAAAGTTCATTGTACAACAGTGTAAAACAGGGCTTTTATCTCTTCCTTGAAAGCAGTTATGGTTGCACACCCGATATATCTCTGCTTCCTGACAAAGTGCTGCAGCACTTTAGCTTACTGTACAATATATGAGAGAAAATAGCTGATGCCTAATCAGTTTCTCACATTGCACATCTGCTAATACATGATCAAATACTTCTAAACTTAGACACAAGGAGAATCTAATAGAGCCTTGTAGTACAAGCAAGCTACTAAGAGACAGAACAGGCAATCTCAGCAAATGAGCCCCATGAAATACTGCAAAAAAAAATGTAGAAGAAAGGAATACAATTATTCATCACAAATGACATTTCACTTCCAAGAAAGTGTTGCTGATATCAATGGAGGTATTTCTAAAATTTGACACAACTTAGCAAAATAAAAGTTACAGATATTGTCTGATTCAAAATTAGTAGAATCATGATTAATAATCAGGACAGCCTTTCAAATCAATAATTGATTTTGTGTTTGGGGTTTTTCTGTTTGGATTTTGTTTGTTTGTTTTGCTGTGCTTTTTTTTTCTTTTCTGTTGGCTAGTGAGAAAGAGATAGGAGTGAAGAAAGTAAACAAGGGAATGGGAAAATAGAGTATGTTTGTAGTGAAGGATGCTTATCATCAGGATTGTGCCCCAAACATTTGGGTAGGATATATTTCTGTATGTGCTAACCCTCCTTTGTCCCCCCCCCCCTTTCTGGAGGCAGCAGGGGGAATCCTGGCGCCACTGAGTCCAGGTAAACAGCCTACCTGGGCGTGGTCTCACCCCTGCAGTACTAGAGGCAGGCTATATGTTTGTTTCCCCAAGTATAGCATATACTCAGGGCCATATTTGGTAGCTAGTAGTTCATTGGTTAATGTTTGGGTTGGCAACAGGTGCTCATTGGGCCAGTATTCACTGGGGCAAATGGTAAATAGGGTCGTTTGGCAAATGAGCCCCCACCTCGGTGTTGGAGCCTGTGTGTGCGTGCGTGCCAGCCAGTGCTCTGGGAGGCCTCGTGGTCCTTTGCCACTGTTACCCAGCTGTGTGCAGTGCCGCGGACAGCACTCCGTGGGATCAACCGCTGCGTGATCCATCGTAGGAGAAAACCTGGTAGACCGTGTGAACCAGCGTTGCTGACCTGCCACTGCACCCCCTCCGAGCGAGGAATTTTGTATCCTGGGAGAGAACAGCAGAGCCACGCGGTGCGGCCACGCGGTGCGGCCACGCGGCCGGCGCCATTTCCTGCCTCCTTATTACGGCACATCCGTGCCACGTTGTCTGGATTATAAACATTGTTGAAGAAAGACTCCACGACTTCCTCAGCGTCTGAGTAAGCCAAGCCCTCCTTTGTAGAGCTTCGTTTATGATAGCATTTATATTGCTCCGGGTGGAGGGTTGCCGGTCACTGACCAACCCCTCCCCCGCCACTCTCTGACTCAGTTTAGATTCTAAGTTCTGTGAATCATTTTGGTTTAAATGCCCATACATAACATTCTGTAAAGATAGTTCCACTAACCGAATATTGATACCTGTGAGGGGCGATTGTAAATACCCCATTACAGAGTTTGTATATATATAAATAAACTTATATTTTCGTTGATGGATCTGCCGCGCATTTCTGAGGGCATATCCACGACAATGTTGTACAATATATCTCCTACAAAATGGTCTCAGGCTTTTCCCATCTCCAACTTTTCTAATGTTTCTGTTCCTCAGCTTCTCTTTTCCCTCTTCATCATCAGTGAGTGCCTACCCTCCTGTCCACCTGCCATTATTTCTTTCCTTCTCAGCTTTTCCCTGATATCCTTGATGTAGTGTTTACTTGTGGTGGTTTGGCTCTGGCCTAGAGGCCAGATACCCACCAAGCCGTGCTATCACTCCCCCTCTTAAGTGAACAGGGTAGAAGGGAAAGAAAATATAACAGAAGGCGGGGATAAGATAGGAGTAATTTAATAACACTAATAAGCAAACAGCAAATAGACCGCGCGGAAGCAAAAGAAAGCAGAGAGTGAGATGTTAGTCTCTACTTCCCATCAGCAGGACAGTGGTCGGTCTCGGGAAGCAGGGCTCTCTAAGCTTGGTGGTTCCTTGGGAGGATAAACGCCATGGACGAATCCCCAAACTTCCTTCTTTCACTTCCTTCTTATACCTGAGCTGACATCATATGGTATGGAATACCTCTTTGGCCAGTCTGAGTCAACTGGCTCAGTTGTGTCCCCTCCCAAGATCTTGCCCACCCCTCAATGTACTCTTGGGGTAGGGAAATGTTGAAAGGACACAGCTCGGATACCGGATTCTGCCACAGCCAAAACACTGCTGTGTTATCAACTACTGCTGCAAAAAAGCACAGCACTAGAACGATGCTGTGAGAATTAACTCCACCTCAGTTCAACCCAATACAATCTCCACCCCTTATTCCATACCATTTGCATTATGCTCAGGTTCTACCCATTTGGAGCTTAAACTGGCCTCCGCTGTGAAGGACAACAAAAAGTCCTTCTATAAATACATTAATAGCAAGAGGAAGGGCAAGGACAACCTCCACTCCTTGGTGGACATGGAGGTGAACATTGTAACAAAGGATGAGGAAAAGGCAGAAGTACTTAACACCTACTTTGCCTCAATTTTTACTAGCAGGACAGAATGTCTTCCAGACAGCTGGCCTGCAGAGCTGGCAGAAGGAACCAGGGAGCAACATAGTTTTCCTCTGTTCCAGAATGGGGTAGTGTCTCAGTCCGGAGAGGGAAAGAGACTCAGTTTTTTGAATATTCCCATGTTGTGAAATTAGAGGCACAAACGAGGCCAAAATATCAACAGCTAGACTATTTATTACATAAATAAAGTGGACATAAGAAGGGGAGAAGGGGAAAATAGAGAGGGAGAGAGAAGAGGAAAGGAATTATATTACCGCACCCCTCACCCCCCCAAGACAGTTTGAGTCTGTGGAGGAAAGGTCCTGCAGGAGATGTTGGGTTTGTAGAGAAAAGGTTCTGAGGCTTTGGCTGGAGAAGAGATGTGGTCCTCTGGGCAGCCTCGTCAGCTCCATGAGTTGCAGCAGGCCGAACTTAGGACATGGAGATAGGTTTCAGTCTGTTTCTTCCAGGTTCCACAGCCTCTTTTCCCCGGAGCAGCATTGTCCCGGCCTTTCCCATCTTTCGTGCTTTCTTTCTCAGCGGCGTTGTCCTGTGTTTTCCTTCTGCTTTAATGATCCAGTCCGGGGGACACAGTCCCCCACATTTTTCTTCTGCAAGCCAGTAGTTGCTCAAGTCTTTTATACAGTTTTTTGGTCCTTAGGTATGTGTCCAAGTATTGTCCCTCAGGAATTCAGGGTCAGGAAATCATCCTTAGGTAAATATCCAGGTATCGTTCCCCAGGAAATCTTTCTGCGCATTTCTGTGTGTTTGGGCAAGGGTCAGAATTGGGGGAGGGGGGGGGCCTCTCTGCCTCCTCCGTCTCCTCCGCCTCCATCCAGACATGCCCCTACACTCATTACACATCAGGAAACAGGTGATGAATCCATTGTGTCACCCTTTCCAGGGTACTTCCCAGGACAGAGTCCAACGGCATGAGATTTAACACATCCAAGTTCCGGGTTCTGCACATTGGCCACAACAACCCTATGCAGTGCTACAGGTTAGAGTCAGAGTGGCTGGAGAGCGGCCAGGCAGAGAGGGACCTGGGGGTGCTGGTTGATGGTAGGCTGAACATGAGCCTGCAGTGTGCCCAGGCAGCCAGGAGGGCCAATGGCATCCTGGCCTGCATCAGGAACAGTGTGGCCAGCAGGAGCAGGGAGGTCATTCTGCCCCTGTACACTGCACTGGTTAGGCCACACCTCGAGTACTGTGTCCAGTTCTGGGCCACTCAGTTTAGGAAGGATGTTGACTTGCTGGAGCGTGTCCAGAGAAGGGCAACAAAGTTGGTGAGGGGCTTGGAACACAAGCCCTATAAGGAGAGGCTGAGGGAGCTGGGATTGCTTAGCCTGGAGAAGAGGAGACTCAGGGGTGACCTTATTACTCTCTACAACTACCTGAAGGGGGGTTGTAGACAGGCGGATGTTGGTCTCTTCTCCCAGGCAGCCAGTACCAGAACAAGAGGACACAGTCTCAGGCTGCGCCAGGGGAGGTTCAGGCTGGAGGTCAGGAGGAAGTTTTACACAGAGAGAATTATTGCCCATTGGAATGGGCTGCCCAGGGAGGTGGTGGAGTCACCATCTATGGAGGTGTTCAGGAGGAGACTTGACAGGGCGCTTGGTTGCATAGTTTAGTTGGTTGGGTGTTGTTGGATGATAGGTTGGACGCGATGATCTTGAAGGTCTCTTCCAACCTGGTCTATTCTATTCTATTCTATTCTATTCAAGTCTATTCTATTCTATTCAAGTCTATTCTATCTTTCAACCTTCCCAGAGGCTTGTGGGTGATAGGGAATGTGATACACCCATTCGATGCCATGTTTCTTGGCCCAGGAACTGATGGCATTGTTCCTGAAGTGAGTCCCATTGTCAGACTCAATCTGTTCAGGGGTACCGTGCCGCCACAGGATTTGCCTTTCAAGGCCTAAGATGTTGTTCCTGGCAATAGCATGATTTACAGGGTATGTTTCTAACCAGCCTGTAGTTGCTTCTACCATGGTGAGGATGTAGCGCTTGCCTTGGCGTGTCCGTGGCAGTGGTCCAATGTGGCAATGCCAGCGATGAGCAGTGTGAGCAATCTGGCAGTGCAGGTCTAGAGCCTGACATGGTGGTAGGCCATGCTCAGCATAAATGCAGAGCCAGCTAGCAGTGGAGCAAAACAGTGCTGTGCCTGCAGCATGTAACTAAAACAGGGCACTGGTAGCTATAAACATGGAAAGTTATCTTGGAGCAACAGGATATGCACCTGCATCAACAACCAATTGGACCAATAATCTATAATAGTGTGATGTGTGGTCACTCATAGGGAACCAATGAAGCCGTGCCAACAAGGCACTCCGAGTTTATGTAAGTTGTAGAAGTTCCCTTGCTACGCACTTCTACCTTTCCTTTCCCTTCTTCTTCCATGCTTTACTTTACTGTGCTATACTCGCACTACAGGCCTGCACCATAGGCCTGCAATAGTGGAACAATAAAGGAACAATACTCGATCACATTGGTCAGCCGTATTGATTCCAATCTCCATCATCTATAGTCCAATATAGTCAATCTGCCAGGCCTCACCATAGCGAAAACCCAACCACCGCCCTCTGTTCCAGGGAGACTTGGCTCTGGTGGCCCTCTTGATTGCAGCACAGGTTTCACAGTCATGTGTGACCTGTGTGATGGCTTCCATGGTCAAGTCCACCCCTCGGTCACAAGCCCACCTGTACGTAGCATCTCTCTGATTTTTCATGGGCCCATCGAGCTACAAACAGTTCACCTTTTCGCTCCCAGTCTAGATCCACTTGAGCTATATCAATCCTGGCAGCCTTGTCTGCATGCTCATTGTTTTGATGTTCTTTATTAGCATAACTCTTAGGTACATGAGCATCAACATGACGTACCCTCAGAGGCATGTTCTCCACCCGAGCAGCAATGTCCTGCCACAATGAGGCAGCCCAAATAGGCTTGCCCCTGCGTTGCCAGTTGGTCTTCTTCCACTGCTGTAGCCATCCCCACAAGGCATTAGCCACCATCCAAGAATCTGTGTAAAGATAAAGTACTGGCCACTTTTCTGTTTCAGCAATTTCTAGAGCAAGTTGGATGGCTTTCACCTCTGCATATTGACTCGATTCACTTTTTCCTTCAGTAGTCTCAGTAACTTGTTGTGTAGGACTCCATACAGCAACTTTCTACTTCCGATGGTTTCCTACTACAGGACACGATCCATCAGTAAACAGAGCATAAGGCCTTTCATCTTCAGGTAATTTGTTGTATGGTGGTGCCTCTTGGGCACGAACCACTTCCTCAGGCAATGCTCCAAAATCTCTGCCTTCTGGCCAGTCCATAATCTCTTCCAGAATTCCTGAGTGGTTTGGTTTTCCCAGTCGAGCTCGCTGTGTAATCAGTGCTACCCACTTACTCCATGTAGCACTGGTGGCATGATGAGTAGAAGGGATGTTTCTTCTGAACATCCAATGCAGCACAGGCAGCCTTGGTGCTAAGAGGAGAGTTGCTTCTGTACCCACTACTTCTGATGCAGCTCGAACTCCCTCATAGGCTGCTAAGATCTCCTTCTCAGTTGGTGTACAGTGGGCTTCTGATCCTCGATATCCTCTATTCCAAAATCCCAACGGCCGACCTCAGGTTTCACCTGGTGTCTTCTGCCAGAGACTCCAAGTGAGACCATGCTCCCCAGCTGCGGTGTAAAGGATATTCTGCACCGATGGTCCTGTGCGAATGGGCCCAAGTGCCACTGCACGAGCTATCTCTTGTTTGATCTGTTCGAAAGCTTGTTGCTGCTCACTACCCCATTCAAATTGATTCTTCTGTCGAGTTACTCCATAGAGAGGGCTGACAAGCTGACTGTAGCCTGGAACATGCATTTTCCAGAACCCCAGAAAGCCTAGAAAGGATTGTGTCTCTTTCTTGTTGGACGGTGGAGACATGACTGTTATCTTGTTGACCACGTCCATAGGTACATGACGGCGTCCATCCTGCCACTTTATTCCCAAGAACTGAATTTCTTGCGCAGGTCCTTTGACTTTGCTTTTCTTTATAGCAAACCCAGCCTTTAAGAGTATTTGAATGATTTTTTCTCCCTTCTTGAACACTTCCTTTGCTTCATCGCCCCACACAATGATGTCATCAATGTACTGTAGATGTTCAGGGGCCTCACCCTTTTCCAGTTCACTCTGGATTAGACCATGACAAATGGAGGAGCTATGCTTCCACCCCCGGGGCAGTCGATTCCACATATATTGAACACCCCTCCAGGTGAAAGCAAATTGTGGCCTGCACTCTGCTGCCAATGGAATTGAGAAGAACGCATTGGCAATGTCAATAGTAGCATACCATTTAGCTGCCTTTGACTCCAGCTCATACTGGAGCTCTAGCATGTCTGGTACAGCAGCACTCAGTGGTGGCGTCACGATAGTCCACAGTTAATCTCCATCCTCCATCAGATTTTGGCACTGGCCATATGGGGCTGTTAAAAGGAGAATGTGTTTTGCTGATCACTCCCTGGATCTCCAGCTAGTGAATCAGTTCATGAATGGGACCCAGGGAGTCTCGGTTTGTACGATACTGCCGTCGATGCACTGTTCTAGTAGCGATTGGCACCTGTTGTTTTTCAACCTGCAGCAATCCCACAACGAAAGGACTTTCTGAAAGGCCAGGCAGGGTAGACAGCTGTCTGATCTTCTCTGTATTCACCGTGGCCACACCAAAAACCCATCTATAATCCTTTGAATCCTTGAAATACTCTCTCTTGAGGTAATCAATACCAAGAATGCAAGGGGCTTCTGGGCCAGTCACAATGGGATGTCTTTCCCACTTGTCCCCTGTTAGGCTCATGTCAGCTTCTAATACACCGGCCCCTGGCAGCCTACTGTCACTCCAGAAATCAAAAGAAATTCAGCACCTCTATGCCCTGATGGCATCAATGTACACTGTGTCCCTGTGTCTACCTGTGACCGCTTGAGGCTGTGCCTTTAAGAAAAGGGACAGTGCTGGGACATTATGGCTGAATGTTTTGGAATGTTAATGAAAACAATCAGATATTCTAAACGGATTTCATTGGTAGATTGGTAGAATGCAACTTTAAGTTCTGAGTTCAGTTGGAATTTTCCTCAGTTCACTCCTTTCCTTCTCCCTTTCCAGCTCATCTGCTTCTGCGCTCCCTGCCAGAGCGACCCTGAACAGATAAGCAACTAAGGCCTACTAAGATTCTGCTTTCTTAATAATTACGTTTTCTCTCTTTCTCACCCTTTTTTGGGAAAAAAAGGGAGGTAGGGGGAGAGAAGGGTGTACAGGGGGAACCCTCCTCTGACACAGAGGAGGGAATTTTTGTTCCTGTATTCTTGTTTTTTTTACTTTGCTATATATTTCTGTATATATGTTGTAAATACTGTAAATTGTGTACATATCCTGCATTTTCCACATTGCTTGTAAAATATAGCATTTCCCTTTTGCTTCTCCGGTTGAGTTAGCTGTGGTTTTTTTTTTCCTCTTTGTGGGGGAGAGGAGGCCAGGCCTTCTCTCCAAACCACCACATTTTCATTTTTGGTGCCCAACGTGGGGCAGATAATTAGCTTGATTTATTGCTTGCTTGACTTGGAGAAGCAAACGTGAAGGTCTTTGGAGTATTAAGCAATTGCTCTTCTCAGTGTGTTCGGTTCTCATTTACAAGTATTGTCTGGGCCTCCTTATCGATCATCTGGGTAAATATTTGATGCAGAAATTCTATTTGTGGTTTGTGTATAAAATCCAGCCTCTATATGATCACTGTCTGGGATTCTTTTGGCTTACCATATACAGCAATGTGACCTCTAGCACTCTCCCGATTGAGGTAAGGCAGTTTAAGATTCCAGTAGGTGAAAGGGTAATTTTAAGTGATGGTTGGGATCCAAAGGTGATTTATTTGATATGTGTGAATCTGCTGATGATGATAGTGATTGCATATTTGCTATTTTCCTTGCGTCGGGAGAGAAAAATGTCTAATGCTTGCTTCATTATTAAGCATAGATCAAAGAGGAGGAGGAGTACTTCTGGGTCAGCCCCAAAGACGTCCAGTGATGAGGAGAATGGAGAATCTGTGTCAGTTAAAGATAAAGTTAAAAAGTCTATTGGAAAGGCTGCTTTGAACGGTTCTGTTGCTGATTCTGGCAAGCTGCCAGGGGCGGTGGCAGCTCCCAATATGGCGGCTCCCCCGTCTTCTTTGGTCATTAATGAGGCAAAGTCATTTCCGCCCGCCTTTTCGGCAGGACCGGAAGCCACTTCCACAGCAGCTGATCTGTCTCAAAACCTGTCAGTTTCTGTCAAGGTGGCTGTAAATTCAAACACAGCTCCAATTAAGCAAGTAGCAGTTCTAAAGACTAGAAGTGGAAAGGCCAAAGATGATCCAGGAGCTAATGGGGAAGAAGAGCAGGAGACTGATCCTGGTGAGGGACCCTCTACTAGAAAGGATCCTGTTGAGGAGGAAGAGAAGATTTGTTTTAAAGATCTAGCTGAATTATTGAGATCAAAACAGGATAGAGATGCAGCTAGGACAGCAGGTAGTGGTACTTCTCAGCTTAGAGAGTTCCTTAGGAGAGTGACAGCAGGATTATGGGGACAACGTGTTCAGGAAGGTGTGGCAGATGGAGAATTAGATGACCTTTCTGGATGTTCTTCACCTTATGAAGAGGTTCGCAACGTCCGTAAACATTACATCAGAGCAGATAAGGAGCCAATTCTAACTTGGCTTAGTAGATGTTATGATACAGGTGCTCCAGCTCAAATAGTTGGAGACAAGTCAGCAGCTCAGTTAGGAACTCTCTCGAAGGATAATGGAATAGAATAGAATAGAATAGAATAGAATAGAATAGAATAGAATAGAATAGAATAGAATAGAATAGAATAGAATAAACCAGGTTGGAAGAGACCTTCAAGATCATCACGTCCAACCTATCACCCAACACCACCCAATCAACTAACCCATGTAACCAAGCACCCTGTCAAGTCTCCTCCTGAACACCTCCAGTGACGGCGACTCCACCACCTCCCTGGGCAGCCCATTCCAATGGGCAATCACTCTCTCCGTGTAAAACTTCCTCCTGACCTCCAGCCTGAACTTCCCCTGGCGCAGCCTGAGACTGTGTCCTCTTGTTCTGGTGCTGGCTGCCTGGGAGAAGAGACCAACCTCTGCCTGTTTACAACTCCCCTTCAGGTAGTTGTAGAGAGTAATGAGGTCACCCCTAAGTCTCCTCCTCTCCAGGCTAAGCAGCCCCAGCTCCCTCAGTCTCTCCTCATAGGGCTTGTGTTCCAAGCCCCTCACTAACTTCGTTGCCCTTCTCTGGACTCGTTCCAGCAAGTCAACATCCTTCCTAAACTGAGTGGCCCAGAACTGGACACAGTACTCGAGGTGTGGCCTAACCAGTGCAGTGTACAGGGGCAGAATGACCTCCCTGCTCCTGCTGGCCACACTGTTCTTGATGCAGGCCAGGATGCCATCGGCCCTCTTGGCTGCCTGGGCACACTGCAGGCTCATGTTCATCCTACCATCAACCAGCACTCCCAGGTCCCTCTCTGCCTGGCTGCTCTCCAGCCACTCTGACCCCAGCCTGTAGCACTGCATGGGGTTGTTGTGGCCAATGTGCAGAACCCGGCACTTGGATGCATTAAATCTCATGCCGTTGGACTCTGCCCATCTGTCCAGCCTGTCGAGGCCTCTCTGCAAAGTCTCTCTACCCTCTAGCAGATCAACTCCTGTCCCCAGCTTGGTTTCATCAGCAAATTTACTGATGATGGACTCAATGCCCTCATCCAGATCATCAATAAAGATGTTAAAGAGCACAGGGCCCAGCACTGATCCCTGGGGCACACCACTACTGACTGGCCGCCAGCTGGATGTGACACCATTCACCACCACTCTCTGGGTTCGGCCATCCAGCCAGTTCCTAACCCAGCTCAGAGTGCTGCTGTCCAAGCCATGGGCTGACAGCTTGGCCAGGAGTTTGCTGTGGGGGACGGTGTCAAAGGCCTTGCTGAGGTCCAGGTAAACTACATCCACAGGCCTCCCCACATCCACCAGGCGGGTCACCTGATCATAGAAGGAGATCAGGTTGGTCAGGCAGGACCTGCCCTTCCTAAATCCATGTTGGCTGAGCCTGATCCCTTGGCCATCCTCTAAGTGCTGTGTTAATGCACTCAGGATGACCTGTTCCATGATCTTGCCTGGCACTGAGGTCAGGTTGACAGGCCTGTAATTCCCTGGCTCATCCTACCAGCCCTTCTTATGGATGGGTACCACGTTGGCCAGCTTCCAGTCCTCTGGGACCTCACCAGTGAGCCAGGACTGCTGAAAAATGATGGAGAGCGGCTTGGCCAGCTCCTCTGACAGCTCCCTCAGAACCCTAGGATGGATCCCATCTGGTCCCATGGACTTGTGGGGATCCAGGCGGCTGAGCAGATCACCAACTACCCCATATTGGAACAGTGGAAAACTATGCTGCTCCCTGGCTCCTTCTGCCAGCTCTGGAGGCCAGCTGTCTGGAAGACATTCTGTCCTACTAGTAAAAATTGAGGCAAAGAAGGTGTTAAGTATCTCTGCCTTTTCCTCATCCCTTATCACAACGTTCCCCTCCGTGTCCACCAAGGAGTGGAGGTTGTCCTTTCCCTTCCTCTTACTATTAATGTATTTATAGAAGGACTTTTTATTGTCCTTCACAGCAGAGGCCAGACTAAGCTCCAAATGTGCTTTTGCGTCCCTCATTTTCTTCCTGCAAGACCTAGCAACATCCTTAAATTTTTCATGGGTTGCCTCCCCTCTCTTCCAAAGGTGATACACCCTCTTTTTTTCCCTCAGTTCCATTAAAAGTTCTTTAACCATCCAGGCTGGTCATCTGCCCCGGAGGCTCATCTTCCGGCACATTGGCACAGCCTGTCCCTGAGCCTTCAACAGTTCTTCCTTGAAGTAGGACCAGCTCTCCTGGACCCCTTTGTTTTTAAGGGCTTTATCCCAAGGAACCCTCTGAATTAGTTCCTTGAGTAGCCTGAAGTCCGCCCTCCGGAAATCCAGAGTGGAGGTCTTCTTGCTACCCCTCTTAGCTCAACCAAATAATGAGAATTCAATTATCTCGTGGTCACTGGCCCCTAAGCACCCTCCGACCACCACATCCCCCACCAACCCTTCCCTATTGGTGAAGAGGAGGTCAAGCATAGCCTTGCCCTGGTAGGCTCTCGCAGCACCTGGGATAAGAAGCTGTCCTCCATGCATTCTAAGAACCTCCTAGATTGCCTCTTCTCTGCTATGTTAAGATCCCAGCAGATATCAGGCAAGTTGAAGTCGCCCATGAGAACAAGGTCAGACGATCTTGAGACAGCCTTAAGCTGCCTATAGAATGACTCATCAACATCCTCCTCCTGGTTGGGTGGTCTATAACAGACTCCAACCAGGATGTCAGCCCTGTTGGCCTTCCCTCTAATTCTTACCCACAGGCACTCAACCCGATCGTCCCTAATCTCCGTCTCAATGACATCTAGTGCCTCCCTGACGTACAGGGCCACCCCTCCACCCCTTCTTCCTTGCCTGTCTCTCCTGAAGAGCCTGTAGCCATCAATTGCAGCGCTCCAGTCATGTGAGTCATCCCACCACGTCTCTGTGATGGCAACTACATCATAACTTTCCTGCCGCAGCAAGGCTTCCAGCTCCTCTTGTTTGTTGCCCATGCTTCGTGCATTAGTGTACATGCACTTCAGCTGGGCTGCTGGCTTCACCTCCGACTCTAGCTTGTCGCCCCCAGACCCCAGCCTGGGGGGACTGGTTTCAACCCCTTCCCCCTTCGAAACTAGTTTAAAGCCCTATCTATGAGACCTGCCAATTCCCTCCCCAGAATCTTTTTCCCTTTGAGGGATAGACCATTCTCGTACACTCTGATCTTACCCCTCCTCTGGGACAGATGTGCTCCATCTGTTGCCAGCTGGCCTGGTGCAGCAGAAAGTTTTTCAAGATCAAAACCCAAAATTCTTTTCCCTGCACCAACCTCTAAGCCACTTGTTGACTTCAGCTGCTGACCTGTTCCTTATGGTATTCCCACCTGCAACTAAGGGTATAGACGAAAAAATTATTTGTGCGCCGGATCCCTCAACCAGATCTCCCAGGGCCCTGAAGTCATCTTTGATAGCCCTGGGAGTTCTGGTTGCAACATCATCATTCCCTAACTGCATAACTATCAAGGGATAATAGTCAGAGGGCTGCCCCATACCAGGCAGTCTTCTGGTAACATCTCCAACCATGGCTCCTGGAAGGGAACAAACCTCCCTGTGAGTAGGGTCTGGCCGACATATGGGGCCCTCTGTTCCCCTCAGGTGGGAATCGCCAATAACAATTACCCTCCTCTTTTTTTTAAGGGAGGAAGTCCTGATGCCGGGGGAAGGCTGTTTAAGCTTAGGCTGTTTCACCTTAGGTCGTTTCACCTTGGGCTGTTTTGCCCATCTAGGCAGGGTTCTCGGTAAGGTTAATCTGCGGATACACCTTTAATTGGCGGTTGCCCTGAGATACCCTGAGACTAACATCTCACTTTCTGCTTTCTTTTGCTTCCGCGCGGTCTATTTGCTGTTTGCTTATTAGTGTTATTAAATTGCTCCTATCTTATCCCCGGCTTCTGTTATATTTTCTTTCTCTTCTTCCCCTGTTCACTTAAGAGGGGGAGTGATAGAGCGGTTTGGTGGGTATCTGGCCTCTAGGCCAGAGTCAAACCACCACAGTCGTTTTTGGTGCGTTGGCTGGGAAATGAAAATATAATATAGCTGTAGCTTCTGCAGTTTTTTTTTATATAAGCTTGCTTATGATACAGGCTTCTGTGCTGGTCACGTGGCTCGTTGATAATTTCTGCTTTGTTTTGGAAATGCTTCATTTGTTTAGGAACATGCCAAAGCAAATAATGGCTATGTGTCTCTTTCTCCTGCTTGTAGGGCTGCTGTTCTGTGGGAGCTATGCTAGAGAGATCATCATTTCTGTCTCCCCACCTGAAATGAGTGTAGAGAATTTTATTATGCAGGCCCCCAAGATTTTGATCCATCCTTATGTGAGCTCCCTAGTACTGCTAATCAACATTACTGGCATGTTGTGGGTTTTGTGGAGTTTGATTCCATCATGGCATGAAAAGAGACAGTCTTCGGGTGGGGATATATTGAAGTGTGACTTGAAGCGGTCAGTCCCTGGGTGGCAGGGTGTGTGGAAGGGCTTGGGCAGATTCCTAGGACGGTTATCACCTCCCATAGCCTGGGACTTTACCACAGAAGAGGCAAGCGATCCTACTAAACTAACTCGCCATCTGATAGAAGGGTGCCTCGCTTATCCCAATGAAAACAAAGAACTTCTTGCACTCTACTGGGGCCTGGCCTGTGTTTACTGAGGCACAGTTCAATACTCTATGAGGACTATGGCTGAGGCAGGCACCCAAACACTACCTGAGGACACCATGGTGGAGATGGGGACCCAAACAGCAACCAGAGAGATTGCCCCAGTCGTAAAAAAAGAAGCAGTGGACAAGGAGGTCAACAGGTCCTTTCATCGATTGGTAAGGGATGAGGAAGATTATGATCAAGAGGCTGGTCCATCAAGTGGGAAATCAGAGGTAGTGAGTGAGATTAAACAAGAAGCAGAGACTACTCAGTCCTTGACCTCAGCAGAACTGAGAGACATACGCAAGGATTATAGTTGCCAGCCAGGAGAGCGAATTGCTGCTTGGCTGCTCCGGTGCTGAGATAATGGGGCTGACAGCCAACTGCTGGAAGGCAAAGAGGCCCAACAATTGGGACCCATTGCTAGAAACAGAGGCATTGAGAAAGGCATTGCAAAGGAGACAGGCATATGCAGCCTCTGGAGACGACTCCTGCTAAGTGTGAGGGTCAGGTACCCATGCAAGGAGGACCTTACGTGTTCTCCAGGGAAGTGGAATACTGCAGATGAAGGAATCCAATATTTAAGAGAATTAGCGGTGTTGGAAGCTATCTATGCTCGAACTGTGGATCCAGCCCATTGGCAATCTGTTGAAAGTGTACTGGATTCCTCTCCAGGTGAAAGCAAACTGAGGCCTGCATTCCTCTGCTATGGGAATAGAGAAAAATGCATTAGCAATGTCTATGGTAGCATACCATTTGGCCTCTTTGGATTCCAGCTCATACTGTAGCTCCATCATGTGTGGTACTGCTGCACTCATAGGTGGTGTCACTTCATTCAGGGCTCGGTAGTCTACCGTCAGACGCCAGTCTCCATTCTGCTTTTGCACAGGCCACACTGGACTGTTGAAAGGTGAATGAGTTTTGCTGATGACTTTCTGACTCTCCAACTGACGAATCAGATTCTGAATGGGCAACAGAGAGTCACGGTTGGTTCTATATTGTCTGTGATGCACAGTCTGAGAAGCGACCGGCAATTTAAAATCCTGAATTTTATGTTGTCCCACAACTGTAGATTCATCAGAAAGCTCAGGTCTAGCAGACAGCTTTAGTTTTTGTCCATCAATTTCTACAGAAGCTACTCCAAAAGCCTCTTTGTATCCTCCAGGGTCTTTGAAACGCCCTTCTCTCAGAAAATCAATTCCCAAAATACAAGGTGCGTCAGGTCCGGTCACAACTGTATGCTTCCTCCATTGTTTACCAGTTAAACTTATATTAACCTCCACCTTACTTAACTCTTGAGATCCACCAGTGACTCCCAGAATAGTTATAGACTCTCAACCCTGATAGAATGGAATAGAACAGAACAGAACAGAACAGAACAGAATAGAATAGAATAGAATAGAATAGAATAGAATAGAATAGAATAGAATAGACCAGGTTGGACCTTCAAGATCATCGCGTCCAACCTATCATCCAACACCACCTAATCACCTAACCCATGCAACCAAGCACCCTGTCAAGCCTCCTCCTGAACATCTCCAGTGATGGCAATTCCACCACATCCCCGGGCAGTCCATTCCAATGGGCAATCACTCTCTCTGTGTAAAACTTCCTCCTGACCTCCAGCCTGAACGTCCCTGGCGCAGCCTGGGACTGTGTCCTCTTGTTCTGGTGCTGGCTGCCTGGGAGAAGAGACCAACTTCTGCCTGTCTACAACTCCCCTTCAGGTAGTTGTAGACAGCAAAAAGTTCACCCCTGAGTCTCCTCTTCTCCAGGCTAAGCATCCCCAGCTCCCTCAGCGTCTCCTCATAGGGCTTGTGTTCCAAGCCCCTCACCAACTTTGTTGCCCTTCTCTGGACACGCTCCAGCAAGTCAACATCCTTCCTGTGACCGTTTGAGGCGGTGCCTTTAACAAAGTAACACCATGGCCGAATGTTTTATAAACAAGACAGGTCTAAACTAATTTCATTGGTGGAGAAGCAGAGCACTGCCTTAAGTTTTGATTCCCAGTGAGACTGGTTTCCCTCAGTCTTGCACTTTTTCTCCCCCTCCTTCTGCAGCTCACTGCTTCTAGGCTTCGGCCAGACTGACCTTGGAACCGATAAGGCCTGTACTAAACCTACTAACATATATAACTGCTTTTAACTAACAATTATTCCTTTTCTGTCTTTCTAACCCTGTCTGGGAAAAGGGGAGGAAGGGGGTACAGGGGTGGGAATCCTCCTCAGCAGAGGAGGGAATCTCATTCTGAGTTACTTTGTTATATATTTCTGTATATATAAGGTAAATATTGCAAATTCTGTATATAAACCTGCATTTCCTAAACCGCTTGTAAATACAGCACAAAATTCTTTACTAATCCGGCTGTGTTTTTTTCTCTTTCAATTTTCTTCCCTTTACTTATAGGGAGGACAAAAGGCTTGAGGCCTTCCCCTCAACCCTCGACACTTCCTAAACTTAGGGGCCCAGAACTAGAGGTGTGGCCTAACCAGTGCAGTGTACAGGGGCAGAATGACCTCCCTGCTCCTGCTGGCCACACTGTTCTTGATGCAGACCAGGATGCCATTGGCCCTCCTGGCCGCCTGGGCACACTGCAGGCTCATGTTCAGCCTACCATCAACCAGCACCCCCAGGTCCCTCTCTCGCTGGCCTCTCTCCAGCCACTCCGACCCCAGCCTGTAGCTCTGCATGGGGTTGTTGTGGCCCAATATGCAGAACCCGGCACTTGGATGTGTTAAATCTCATGCCGCTGGATTCTGCCCATCTGTCCAGCCTGTTGAGGTCTCTCTGCAGAGCCTCTCTACCCTCCAGCAGATCGACCCCCACCCCCAGATTGGTGTTGTCCGCAAGTTCACTGATGATGGACTCAATGCCCTCATCCAGATCCTCAATAAAGATGTTAAAGAGGATGGGGCCCAGCACTGATCCCTGGGGACTCCACTACTAACTGGTCGCCAGCTGGATGTGGTGCCATTCACCACCACTCTCTGGGCTTGGCCATCCAGCCAGTTCCTAACCCATCGCAGTGTGCTCCTGTCCAAGACATAATTTGATGGCAATATGGGGCACTGAGCTCCTGTGTGTGACCGAAGCTGATTCTGGCCGGCTGCCAAGGTCCGTGGCAGATATCAACATGGCGCCTGCTCCTTCTCCTCCTCCTTCTTCTCCGTCGGCCATTAGCAGAGCAACGTCAGTTCCGCCCACTCTCTCGGTGGGGCCGAAATTCACTGCCCCAGCAGATGATTTATCTCAGGACCTGTCAGCTTCTATTAAGGTGGCTGTAAATTCAAACACAGCTCCAGTTAAGGTGTCTGTTTTAAAGACTAGAAGTAGAAAGACCAAAGCTGATGATCTAGATGACCTAGTGAGAGCAAAGCAGGATAGAGATGCAGCTAGGACAGGGGCTGGCAAAGGTGGTTCTCAGCTTAAGGAGATCCATGAGAAAATGGCAACAGGATTATTAGGCCAACAAGTTGAGGGGGAGGAGCAAGAGGATGACATTTCTGAGTGTTAGTCACCCCCGTGAAGAGTTAAGAAACGTCCGTAAAGATTACACCAGGGCAGATAAGGAGCCAGTTCTAGCTTGGTTTAGTAGGTGTTATGATACAGGTGCTCCAGCTCTAATACTTGGAGACAAGTCAGCAGCTCAGTTAGGAACTCTCTCGAAGGATAATGGAATAGATAGACATCTAGGCAGGGTTCTCGTAAGGTTAATATGTGGATACGCCTTTTAATGGCGGTTGCCCTGAGGTACCCTTCCCGAGATGATTTTCCATGGAATCCTAAACCCTGGACTACCATAGATGAGGGAATTAAGCGCCTGAGAGAATTTGCTGTTAGAGATATACTCTATGACGAACATGAAACTGAATCCTGATGACATTCCTGTGGGTATTGGTCTTGCTAAAAAGCTCATCAAGCTTGCTCCTTCTAATTATGCAAATATTATGGCAGGAAGAATTGTGTCAAGAAATTATGGTGGAGCTTCTCCTACGGTTGGCCAATTCAGTGATCAAATGAGACAATTGGAGGATAGCATGACACGTGTTTCTTTGATTTCAGCCTTTGAAACTCTGTCTAGAAAAATTGAGAATTGCATGAAAGAGCTGAAGGATTAATTTAAAAACACCATATCCCAATTGGCACAAAGAGATAATTCCAATTCTTCCTCCAGGTGGATACAAGTTTCATCTGTGAGGAATACACGTCCTCAAGGAGATCATTCGAAAACACATCAAATCAAAACAGACCACCAAGGCAGTCATGTAGGACTATTTAGATAACTCTGCGTGATCAGTATGGTGAGAACATGAACTGCTGGGATGGCCAACCAACTTCTAATCTTTTCATGAGACTGAGGGAACTGCAAAGTGTCAGAACCCGAGGTAGGAACACCAGAAGGGTAACTGTTACTTCCACAGTTTCCCAGAACAACTCTAGTAGTTCCAACAGTGGCCCCAGTTCTAAGACTGCACACTGTGCTCAATGCATATGTGGGCATGTTCCCCATAACTAGGGTGCCCTCCCTCCCGCCAGGGGAGGAGAGGGATAATAGAGATAATAGAATCTGCTGGGATGTGTACATCCAGTGGCCTGGCACTTCACAGGGCCTTGGTTGACACAGTGTCATAGGGTTGGGGAAAGGCCGAGGCCTTCTCCCGTCCGGTAAGCAAAGGGAAGGAAAAAAAAAAATTGGAAGGGAAAGAAAAACACACAGTCGAATTAACAAAGGAGTGTGTGCTGTATATTTACAAAGCAATTTAGGGAACGCAGGGAAATATATACAGAATTTACAGTATTTACAATATATACAGAAATATACAACAAAGTAGCACAGAAATGAGTGTTCCCTCCTCTGCTGAGGGTGTTCCCACCCCTGCTCCCCTTCTCTCCCCTTTCTCCAAAAGAGTGTTAGAAAGAGAGAAAAAGAGAAACTGTTAATTAAAAAGCAGTTATGTGTTAGAATGTTAGAAGAGGCCTCACGCTTTTATTGGCTTCAAGGTCAAGTCTGGCCAAAAGCCCTGAAAGCTGTGAACTGCAAACCACCGAAGGAGGGGAAGAGAAACTGAGATTAGTCCCACTGGGAATCAAACTTAAGGCAGTGCTTCTGCCTCTCCACCAATGAAATTAGTTTAGACCTGTCCTTTATTTATAAACATTCGGCCATAGTATCCCTTTGTTAAAGACACCGCCTCAAACAGTCACAGTCCACCCCTTCTAAACAATTTCATTGGCTGTTCATACTGTCCATCCAATCCAAAATGGATACGCCTCTTAATGGCGGTTGCCCTGAGGTACCCTTCCCGAGATGATCTTCCATGGAATCCTAAACCCTGGACTACCATAGATGAAGGAATTAAGCGCTTGAGAGAATTTGCTGTTAGAGACATACTCTATGGTGAACATGAAACTCTGAATCCTGATGACATTCCTGTGGGTATTGGTCTTGCTAAAAAGCTCATCAAGCTTGCTCCTTCTAATCTTGCAAACATTCTGGCAAGCAGAATTGTGTCAAGAAATTATGGTGGAGCTTCTCCTATGGTTGGCCAATTCAGTGATCAAATGAGACAATTGGAGGATAGCATGACACGTGGATCTTTGGTTTCGGCCTTTGAAACTATGTCTGGTGATACACGGAATTGCATGAGAGAGTTAAAGGATGAATTTAGAAATTCCATATCCCAATCGGCACAAAGGGATAATTCCAATTCTTCCTCCAGGTGGATACAAGTTTCATCTGTGAGGAATACACGTCCTCCAAGGAGGTCATTCCAAAACAGATCAATCAAAACAGAACACCAAGGAAATCATGTAGAACTATTTGGATAACTGCGTGATCAGTTTGGTGAGAACATGAACCGCTGGGATGGCCAACCAACATCTAATCTTTTCAGGAGACTGAGAGAACTGCAAAGTGGCAGAACCCGAGGTAGCAATATGTGGCCGGTTGACGGTGTCCCTTTAAGAAAGGGAATATGGTGGACGGAAGTTGGCAAACGGAAGGAATAGTCTAAACAACTTCATTGGTTAAGTGGGAGGAAGCACCCTCTGAACTGGGAGATATCCTGGGCACTCCGGGAACTTCTTGGTCAGTCTTGCTTCCGCCTTTCCTTTGGGCAGCAATTCTTTGCTGGGCTTTCTGCCCAGACTTTGGCCTTGAGGACTTGATATCAGGCCTGTATTAACTCCTTTCCAATTAACACAAACTGCTTCTAACATTTTTTTCTTTCTCTCTTTTCTCCCTCTTTTCCGAACTACTCTGGGGAAAGGGGGGGAGAGAGGGGAGAGCGGAGGTGGGGAACCCCTCGGCAAGGGGGGTTACTCTCATTTCTGTGGTACTCTCTTGTATATCTTTGTATATATTGTAGATATTGTAAATTTGTAAATATTCCCCTGCAAAATCCTACACTGCTTTGTAAATATAGCTCCACTGCTTTGCTAATTCGGCTGGTGAGTTTTTTTCCTTTCCTTCAATTTTTCTTTTCCCTTTTACCTTACAAGGGGGAAGGGAGGAGGATTCTTGGCTTTACCCTTCCACCCACCACACAATACCAGAAGGAAGCTGTTACTTCCACAGTTCCCCAGAACGACTCTTATGGCTCCAACAGTGGCTCCAGTTATAACATGTAAAGCTTTAACACTGGACACTGTGCGCAATGCACATGTGGGCATGTTCCCCATAACTAGGGGTGCCCTGCCTCCCGCCAGGGGGAGAGGGATAACAGAGATATCAGAATCTATTGGGATGTGTACATCCAGTGGCCTGGCACTTCACAATTTCAGAAGTACAGGGTCTTGGTTGACACAGGAGCTCAGTGCACCAAAATACCATCAAATTATCAGAGATCAGAGTCTATAACTATTCTGGGAGTCACTGGTGGATCTCAAGAGTTAAGTAAGGTAGAGGTTAATATAAGTTTAACTGGTAAACAATGGAGGAATAACACTATTGTGACCGGACCTGACGCACCTTGTATTTTGGGAATTGATTTTCTGAGAGAAGGGCGTTTCAAAGACCCTAGAGGTTACAAATGGACTTTTAGAGTAGCTTCTGTAGAAATTGATGGACAAAAAAACTAAAGCCTACTGCTAGACCTGAGCTTTCTGATGAATCTACAGTTGTGGGACAACATAAGATACAGGACATTAAATTGCCGGTTGCTTCTCAGACTGTGCATCACAGACAATACAGAACCAACCATGACTCTTTGTTGCCATTCAGAATCTGATTCGTCAGTTTTAGAGTCAGAAAGCCGTCAGCAAAACTCATTCACCTTTCAACAGTCCAGTGTGGCCTGTGCAGAAGTAGACTGGAGACTGGTGTCTGACAGTCGACTACCTAGCCCTGAATGAAGTAACACCACCTATGAGTGCAGCAGTGCCAGTCATGATGGAGCTACAGTATGAGCTGGAATCTAAAGAGGCCAAATGGTATGCTACCATAGACATTGCTAATGCATTTTCTCTATTCCCATAGCAAAGGAATGCAGGCCTCAGTTTGCTTTCACCTGGAGAGGAATCCAGTACACTTTCAACAGGCTGCCAATGGGCTGGATCCACAGCTCAAGCATCTGTCATGCAGTGATCCACGATGCTCTGGAGAAAGGCGGTACTCCAGAACACATCCAGTTCATCGATGATATCATCGTCTGGGGTAAAACTGCTGAGGAAGTCTTCGAGAAAGGTAACAAAATCATTGACATTCTCCTGGATGCAGGCTTTGCCATCAAACGAGACAAGGTGAAAGGACCTACCACAGAAATTCAGTTTCTGGGAGTGCGGTGGCAGGATGGACGCCGACACATTCCAGTGGATGTGGTAAATAGAGTCTCTACTATGGCAAGTCCCACAAACAAGCAAGAGACCTTAAGTTTCTTGGGAATGGTGGGATTTTGGAGACTGCACATTCGGGGATACAGTCAGATTGTGAAACCTCTGTATGATGTGACTCGAAAGAGAAACAATTTCCACTGGGGACCTGAACAACAAGCAGCCTTTGACCAGATAAAGCAACAGGTAGTCCAAGCAATGGGTCTGGGACCTGTCCGAGATGGTCCAGACATTAAGACCACTTTGTAAACGACTGCAAGTGACAATGGTCCAACCTGGTGCTTGTGGCAAAAAGCTCCAGGTGAGACAGGTGGACGACCTCTTGGTTTCTGGAGTCGAGGTTACAGAGGTTCAGAGGCTAATTATACTCCAACAGAGAAAGAGATTCTAGCTGCCTGTGTAGGAGTAAAAGCATCTTCTCAAGTAATTGGAACTGAATCACAACTTCTCTTAGCTCCCAGATTACCAGTTTGAATTGGATATTTAAAGGCAAAGGCTCCACACCACATCATGCCACAGACTCCACATGGTCTAAGTGGATGGCTCTGATAACACTGAGAATTTGAATGGGAAATCTTGAAAGGCCTGGTGTAGTGGAGGTGATCTCAAGTTGGCCTGAAGGTACCGACTGTGATTAACCTCCAGAGGAGAAAGTAACTCGTGCTGAGGAACCTGCTCCTTACAATGACCTTTCTGATGATGAAAAGAAATATGCTTTGTTCACAGACGGTTCCTGTCGTCTTGTTGGAAACAAGCGAACGTGGAAGTCTGCAGTGCGGAGTCCGACACGCCGAGTTGCAGAGGCAAAGGATGGAGAGGAAGAATCCAGTCAGTTCGCAGAGGTAAAAGCTGTCCAGCTCGCTCTCGACGTAGCTGTATGTGAGAGATGGCCAAAGCTTTATCTCTACACCGACTCATGGATGGTAGCCAATGCTCTATGGGGTTGGCTAAAGAACTGGAAGAAGAGTGGTTGGCAGAGGAAAGGAAAACCCATTTGGGCAGCCAACCTGTGGCAGGACATTGCTGATCGAATTGAAAGAATTCCAGTGAAAGTGAGGCAAGATTTTCTCAAGTAGACATGGACTCTAATCTTGATCTCGACTGGAAACACCGAGGTGAGATATTCTTAGCTCGGTGGGCTCATGATTCGTCAGGACATCAAGGCAGACATGCAACATACCAATGGGCTCGTGACAGATCCATAGACATTTCCATGGATGCTATCACACAAGTCATCCATGACTGTGACATTTGTGCTTCTATTAAGTAGGCAAAGCGACTTAAGTCCTTGTGGTATGGTGACAGATGGTCCAAGTACAAGTATGGTGAAGCTTGGCAGATTGACTACATCACTCTACCACGTTCTCGTTCTGGTAAGCAATACATGCTTACTATGGTAGAGGTAAACACTGGATGGTTGGAAACTTATCCAGTTCCACATGCAATTGCACGCAACACCATTCTCAGTCTGGAGAGACAGATCCTGTGGAGACACGGAACTCCAGAGAGGATTGAGTCAGACAACGGAACTCATTTCAAGAACAACCCTGTAAGGAACTAGGCAAAAGAGCACGGTATTGAGTGTATTTTCCGTATTCCTTACTATGCACCAGCTTCAGGGAAGATTGAACGCTACAACAGTTTGTTGAAGACCACTCTTAAAGCCATGGGGGGTGGATCTTTGAAAAACTGGGAAAGACATTTAGCACAAGCAACCTGGCTGGTAAATAGTAGAGGTTCAGTGAACCGAGCTGGACCTGCACATTTAGATCTGCTACAGGAGGTAGGAGTCTCTACCAGGGCTTTAAACTAGTTTCGAAGGGGGAAGGGGTTGAAACCAGTCCCCCCAGGCTGGGGTCTGGGGGTGATAAGCCAGAGCAAGAGGTGAAACCAGCAGCCCGGCTGAAGTGCATGTACACTAATGCACGAAGCATGGGCAACAAACAAGAGGAGCTGGAAGCCTTGCTGCGGCAAGAAAGTTATGATGTAGTTGCCATCACAGAGATGTGGTGGGATGACTCACATGACTGGAGCGCTGCAATTGATGGCTACAGGCTCTTCAGGAGAGACAGGCAAGGAAGAAGGTGTGGAGGGGTGGCCCTGTACGTCAGGAGGCACTAGATGCCGTTGAGACGGAGATTAGGGACGATCGGGTTGAGTGCCTGTGGGTAAGAATTAGAGGGAAGGCCAACAGGGCTGACATCCTGGTTGGAGTCTGTTATAGACCACCCAACCAGGAGGAGGATGTTGATGAGTCATTCTATAGGCAGCTTAAGGCTGTCTCAAGATCGTCTGACCTTGTTCTCATGGGCGACTTCAACTTGCCTGATATCTGCTGGGATCTTAACATAGCAGAGAAGAGGCAATCTAGGAGGTTCTTAGAATGCATGGAGGACAGCTTCTTATCCCAGGTGCTGCGAGAGCCTACCAGGGGCAAGGCTATGCTTGACCTCCTCTTCACCAATAGGGAAGGGTTGGTGGGTGATGTGGTGGTCGGAGGGTGCTTAGGGGCCAGTGACCATGAGATAATTGAATTCTCATTATTTGGTCAAGCTAAGAGGGGTAGCAAGAAGACCTCCACTCTGGATTTCCGGAGGGCGGACTTCAGGCTACTCAAGGAACTAATTCAGAGGGTTCCTTGGGATAAAGCCCTTAAAAACAAAGGGGTCCAGGAGAGCTGGTCCTACTTCAAGGAAGAACTGTTGAAGGCTCAGGGACAGGCTGTGCCAATGTGCCGGAAGATGAGCCGCTGTGGTAGACGGCCAGCCTGGATGGTTAAAGAACTTTTAATGGAACTAAGGGAAAAAAAGAGGTGTATCACCTTTGGAAGAGAGGAGGCAACCCGTGAAAAATTTAAGGATGTTGCTAGGTCTTGCAGGAAGAAAATTAGGGAGGCAAAAGCGCATTTGGAGCTTAGTCTGGCCTCTGCTGTGAAGGACAACAAAAGTCCTTCTATAAATACATTAATAGTAAGAGGAAGGAAAGGACAACCTCCACTCCTTGGTGGACACGGAGGGGAACATTCTATCAAGGGATGAGGAAAAGGCAGAGATACTTAACACCTTCTTTGCCTCAATTTTTACTAGCAGGACAGAATGCCTTCCAGACAGCTGGCCTCCAGAGCTGGCAGAAGGAGCCAGGGAGCAGCATAGTTTTCCACTGTTCCAAAATGGGGTAGTTGGTGATCTGCTCAGCCGCCTGGATCCCCACAAGTCCATGGGACCAGATGGGATCCATCCTAGGGTGCTGAGGGAGCTGTCAGAGGAGCTGGCCAAACCGCTCTCCATCATTTTCAGCAGTCCTGGCTCACTGGCGAGGTCCCAGAGGACTGGAAGCTGGCCAACGTGGTGCCCATCCATAAGAAGGGCCGGTTGGATGAGCCAGGGAATTACAGGCCTGTCAGCCTGACCTCAGTGCCAGGCAAGATCATGGAACAGGTCATCCTGAGTGCATTAACACAGCACTTAGAGGATGGCCAAGGGATCAGGCTCAGCCAACATGGATTTAGGAAGGGCAGGTCCTGCCTGACCAACCTGATCTCCTTCTATGATCAGTTGACCTGCCTGGTGGATGTGGGGAGGCCTGTGGATGTAGTTTACCTGGACCTCAGCAAGGCCTTTGACACCGTCCCCCATAGCAAACTCCTGGCCAAGCTGTCAGCCCATGGCTTGGACAGCAGCACTCTGAGCTGGGTTAGGAACTGGCTGGATGGCCGAACCCAGAGAGTGGTGGTGAATGGTGCCACATCCAGCTGGCGGCCAGTCAGTAGTGGAGTCCCCCAGGGATCAGTGCTGGGCCCCATCCTCTTTAACATCTTTGTTGATGATCTGGATGAGGGCATTGAGTCTATCATCAGTAAATTTGCAGATGACACCAAGCTGGGAACAGGAGTTGATCTGCTAGAGGGTAGAGAGGCTCTGCAGAGAGACCTCGACAGGCTGGACAGATGGGCAGAGTCCAACGGCATGAAATTTAATGCATCCAAGTGCCGGGTTCTGCACATTGGCCACAACAACCCCATGCAGTGCTACAGGCTGGGGTCAGAGTGGCTGGAGAGCAGCCAGGGAGAGAGGGACCTGGGAGTGCTGGTTGATGGTAGGCTGAACATGAGCCTGCAGTGTGCCCAGGCAGCCAAGAGGGCCGATGGCATCCTGGCCTGCATTAAGAACAGTGTGGCCAGCAGGAGCAGGGAGGTCATTCTGCCCCTGTACACTGCACTGGTTAGGCCACACCTCGAGTACTGTGTCCAGTTCTGGGCTCCTCAGTTTAGGAAGGATGTTGACTTGCTGGAACGAGTCCAGAGAAGGGCAGCGGAGTTAGTGAGGGGCTTGGAACACAAGCCCTATGAGGAGAGACTGAGGGAGCTGGGGCTGCTTAGCCTGGAGGGGAGGAGACTCAGGGGTGACCTCATTACTCTCTACAACTACCTGAAGGGGAGTTGTAAACAGGCAGAGGTTGGTCTCTTCTCCCAGGCAGCCAGCACCACAACAAGAGGACACAGTCTCAGGCTGCGCCAGGGGAAGTTCAGGCTGGAGGTCAGGAGGAAGTTTTACACGGAGAGAGTGATTGCCCATTGGAATGGGCTGCCCGGGGAGGTGGTGGAGTCGCCGTCACTGGAGGTGTTCAGGAGGAGACTTGACAGGGTGCTTGGTTACATGGGTTAGTTGATTAGGTGGTGTTGGGTGATAGGTTGGATGTGATGATCTTGAATGTCTCTTCCAACCTGGTTTATTGTATTATATTGTATTGTATTGTATTGTATTGTATTGTAGAAGGTGATAGAGTTCCTGTTGTTAGAGAAAAGAATCTGTTAGGTAAAACCGGGTATTTTCACCCTCAGGAGAGGCTAAACCTGTCCGAGGGGTGGTTTCAGCTGAAGGTCTGGGTCACACTTATTGGGTAATGCAAGAGAATGGTGAAATTCAGTGTATTCCACAAAGAAATTTAACTTTAGCTGAAAGAGTTTAATTTCAAACTGTTGTACAGCTACACGAGTCCAAAGGAAGAATATAAGAGAAATCTATGGTTCACGAACCCTGAGATCCCTGAGAGTCCTCAGTCAACTAAGAGACCCTGAGAATCCCTGTTTCCCTTTTCTTGGCTTCATCAACAAAGAAACAAACTGTTGTCCATTTTTCCCATTTTCTGATTTTCTTGGCCTTTGGAATCATCTATATCTGAGCATAGCCGGAATGGACTATGAACTTGTGGTGGGTTGGAAGGGGTAAGGCCAAGAAGCCTCTTCCCTCCCCCCTGTAAGTAAAGGGAAAGAAAAATTGAAGGGAAAGGAAAAAAAAACTCACAAGCTGAATTAGCAAAGCAGTGGAGCTATATTTACAAAGCAGTGTAGGATTTGCAGGGGAATATTTACAAATTTACAATATCTACAATATATACAAAGATATACAACAGAGTAACACAGAAATGAGAGTAACCCCCCTCGGCAGAGGGGATTCCCCACCTCCGCTCTCCCCTCTCTCCCCCCCTTTCCCCAGAATAGGTTAGAAAGAGGGAGAAAGAAGAAAGAAAGAAGTTAAAAGCAGTTTTGTGTTAATTGGAAAGGAGTCAATAGAGGCCTTCTATCTTATCGGTTTCAAGGCCGAAGTCTTGGCAGAAAGCCCAGCAGAGAAAGAGCTGCAGCACGAAGAAGAGGCAGAAGCAAGACTGACCGAGAAGTTCCCGGAGTGCCCAGGATATCTCCCAGTTGTGGCCGGTTGACGGTGTCCCCTTAAGAAAGGGAATATAGTGGACGGAAGTTGGTAAACGGAAGGAATACTCTAAACTAATTTTCATTGGTCAAGTGGGAGGAAGCACCATCTGAACTGAGACTGAAATGAGCATTTCCAGCACTTCTTGGTCACTCTTGCTTCCGCATCCTCTTTAGGCAGCAGCTCCCCTGTGCTGGGCTTTCTGCCAAGACTTCGGCCTTGACGACTTGATAACGGCCTGTATTAACTACTTCCAATTAACACAAACTGCTTTTAACTTCTTTCTTTCTTCTTTCTCCCTCTTTTCTGAACTATTCTGGGGAAAGGGGGAGAGAGGGAGAGTGGAGGTGGGAATCCCTCGGCCGAGGGGGTTACTCTCATTTCTGTGTTACTCTGTTGTATATCTTTGTATATATTGTAGATATTGTAAATTTGTAAATATTCCCCTGCAAAATCCTACACTGCTTTGTAAATATAGCTCCACTGCTTTTGCTAATTCGGCTGGTGAGTTTTTTTTTCCTTTCCCTTCAATTTTTCTTTCCCTTTTACCTTACAAGGGGGAAGGGAAGAGGCTTCTTAGCCTTACCCCTTCCAACCCACCACATTTTTTTTATTGGCACCCAACGTGCGGCTCGATAATTAGTTTAATTTATTACTTGATTGATTTAGTGTTTTCCAGCTGAATTAGCAAACATGAAGGTCTTGTGGTTTGTGGAGCGATTGTTCTTTTCAATTTTTGGGGCTCTGGTTTACAGATATTGTTTGGGTTTGCTTTTGGATTACCTGGGCAAATATTTGGTGCGGACAATTTATATGTGGGTTATGTATAGAGTTAAATTATGGTATGGAAAATGTATTAATTTCTTATGGCCAGTGAGATACAGGAATGTTACCTCCACCACTCTCCCAATTGAGATAAAGGGTTTTAAGATTCCGCCTGAGGAGAGAGTAACTTTAGGTGATGCCTGGGATCCAAAGGTGATTTATTTCATGTGTATAATCCTGCTCTCAGTGATAATTAACGTGTATCTGCTGGTCTCTTTGCAGCGAGAGAGAAAGGTGTCCAGAGCTTGTTTTGTTATTAAAACTAGATCAAAAAGAAAATGCCGTGGCTCTAGATCAGTCCCAGAGTCATCTAGTGACGAAGAGTGTGCAGAATCTCCGTCAGTTAAAAAGAGGGCTAAAAAGTTAATTGGTAAAGCAGCTCTAAATGACTTTGCTGATTCCAGCAAGCTGCCAAGGGCGTCAGCTGGTATCAACATGGCTCCTACTCCTTCTCCTTCTTCTTCTTCTCCGTCGGCCATTAACGGAGCAACGTCACTTTCGCCCACTCCCTCGGTGGGACCGGAAGTCACTGCCCCAGCAGTTGATTTATCTCAGGACCTGTCAGCTTCCATTAAGGTGGCTGTAAATTCAAACACAGCTCCAGTTAAGGTGGCTCCTTTAAAGACTAGAGGTGCAAAGGCCAAAGATGGAGAAGAAGAGGAGCTGGAGACTGATCCTGGTGAGGGGCCCTCTACTCTAAGAGATCCTGCTCCGGAGGAAGAGGTGGTTTGTTTTAAAGATCTAGCTAACCTAGTGAGATCAAAGCAGGATACAGATGAAGCTAGGAAAGCAGCTGGCAAAGGTGGTTCTCAGCTTAAAGAGATCCTTAGGAGAATGACAGCAGGATTATATGGGCAAAGACTTCAGGGAGACGAGGAGGAAGATGATATTTTGGAGTGTTCTTCTCCACGGGAGGAATTGCGTTATGTCCGTAAAGATTTCACCAGGGCAGATAAGGAACCAGTTCTAGCTTGGCTCAGTAGGTGTTATGATACAGGTGCTCCAGCTCTAACAGTTGGAGACAAGTCAGCAGCTCAGTTAGGAACTCTCAAGGGATAATGGGATAGATAGACATCTAGGCAGAGCTCTCGGTAAGGTTAGTCTGTGGATACGCCTTTTAATGGCGGTTGCCCTGAGATACCCTTCCCGAGATGATCTTCCATGGAATCCTAAACCCTGGACTACCATACATGTGGGAATTAAGCGCTTGAGAGAATTTGCTGTTAGAGAGCTACTCTATGGTGAACATGAAACTCTGAATCCTGATGACATTCCTGTGGGTATTGGTCTTGCTAAAAGATCATCAAACTTGCTCCTTCCAATTATGCAAACATTCTGGCAAGCAGAATTGTGTCAAGAAGTTATGGTGGAGCTTCTCCTACGGTTGGCCAATTCAGTGATCAAATGAGACAATTGGAGGATAGCATGACACGTGGTTCTTTGGTTTCGCCATTAAAACGATGTCTGGTGATATTCAGAATTGCATAAGAGAGTTAAAAGATTCCATATACCAATTGGCACAGAAGGATAATTTCAATTCTCCCTCCAGGTGGATACAAGTTTCATCTGTGAGGAATACACGTCCTCCAAGGAGGTCATTCCAAAACAGGTCATTCCAAAACAGGTCGTTCCAAAACAGACCGCCAAGGCAATCACGTAGAACTCTTTGGATAACTCTGCGTGATCAGTTTGGTGAGAACATGACCCGCTGGGATGGCCAACCAACTTCTAATCTTTTCAGGAGACTGAGGGAATTGCAAAGTGGCAGAACCCGAGGTAGCAATACCAGAAGGGTAGCTGTTACTTCCACAGTTCCCCAGAATGACTCTTATGGCTCCAACAGTGGCTCCAGTTATAACATGCAAAGCTATAACCCTGCAAACTATGTGCAATGCACATATGCACACGTTCCCCATAACTAGGGGTGCCCTGCCTCCCGCCAGGGGGAGGAGAGTGATAACAGAGATAAGAGAATCTATTGGGATGTGTACATCCAGTGGCCTGGCACTTCACAATTTCGGGAGTACAGGGTCTTGGTTGACACAGGAGCTCAGTGCACCATAATACCATCAAATTATCAGGGATCAGAGTGCATAACTATTCTGGGAGTCACTGGTGGATCTCAAGAGTTAAGTAAGGTGGAGGTTAATATAAGTTTAACTGGTAAACAATGGAGGAATCACACTATTGTGACCGGACCTGACGCACCTTGTATTTTGGGAATTGATTTTCTGAGAGAAGGGCGTTTCAAGGACCCTAGAGGTTACAAATGGGCTTTTGGAGTAGCTTCTATAGAAATTGATGGACAAAAATTGAAGCTATCTGCTAGACCAGAACTTCGTGATGAACCTGCAGTTGTGGGACAACACAAGATACAGGACATTAAATTACCGGTTGCTTCTCAGACTGTGCATCACAGAAAATACAGAACCAACCGTGACTCTTTGTTGCCCATTCAGAATCTGATTCGTCAGTTGGAGAGTCAGAAAGTCGTCAGCAAAACTCATTCACCTTTCAACAGTCCAGTGTGGCCTGTGCGGAAGCAGAATGGAGACTGGCGTCTGACTGTAGACTACCGAGCCCTCAATGAAGTGACACCACCTATGAGTGCAACAGTACCAGACATGATGGAGCTACAGTATGAGCTGGAATCCAAAGAGGCCAAATGGTATGCTACCATAGACATTGCTAATGCATTTTTCTCTATTCCCATAGCAGAGGAATGCAGGCCTCAGTTTGCTTTCACCTGGAGAAGAATCCAGTATACTTTCAACAGACTGCCAATGGGCTGGATCCACAGCTCAAGCATCTGTCATGCAGTGATTCACGATGCTCTGGAGAAAGGCGGTGCTCCAGAACACATCCAGTTCATCGATGATATCATTGTCTGGGGTAAAACTGCTGAGGAAGTCTTCGAGAAAGGTAACAAAATCATTGACATTCTTCTGAATGCAGGTTTTGCCATCAAGCGAGACAAGGTGAAAGGGCCTACCACAGAGATTCAGTTTCTGGGAGTGCGGTGGCAGGATGGACGCCGACACATTCCAGTGGATGTGGTAAATAGAGTCTCCACCATGGCAAATCCCACAAACAAGCAAGAGACCCTACGTTTCTTGGGGATAGTGGGATTTTGGAGACTGCACATTCCTGGATACAGTCAGATTGTGAAACCTCTGTATGATGTGACTCGAAAGAGAAACCATTTCCACTGGGGACCTGAACAACAAGCAGCCTTTGACCAGATAAAGCAAGAGGTAATTCAAGCTATGGGTCTGGGACCTGTCCGAGATGGTCCAGACATTAAGAACATTTTGTACACGGCTGCAAGTGACAATGGTCCAACCTGGTGCTTGTGGCAAAAAGCTCCAGGTGAGACAGGTGGACGACCTCTTGGTTTCTGGAGTCGAGGTTACAGAGGTTCAGAGGCTAATTATACTCCAACAGAGAAAGAAATTCTAGCTGCCTATGAAGGAGTGAAAGCATCTTCTGAAGGGATTGGAACTGAATCACAACTTCTCTTAGCTCCCAGATTACCAGTTTTGAATTGGATGTTCAAAGGCAAAGGCTCCACACCACATCATGCCACAGACTCCACATGGTCTAAGTGGATGGCTCTGATAACACAGAGAGCTCGAATGGGAAATCTTGAAAGGCCTGGTCTAGTGGCGGTGATCTCAAGTTGGCCTGAAGGTATCAACTGTGCTAAACCTCCAGGGGAGAAAGTGACTTGTGCTGAGGAAGCTCCTCCTTACAATGACCTCTCTGATGATGAAAAGAAATATGCTTTGTTCACAGACGGTTCCTGTCGTCTTGTTGGAAACAAGCGAAGGTGGAAGTCTGCAGTGTGGAGTCCAACACGCCGAATTGCAGAGGCGAAAGATGGAGAAGGAGAATCCAGTCAGTTCGCAGAGGTAAAAGCTGTCCAGCTAGCTCTCGACGTGGCTGAACGTGAGAGATGGCCAAAGCTTTATCTCTACATCGACTCATGGATGGTAGCCAATGCTCTATGGGGTTGGCTAAAGAACTGGAAGAAGAGTGGTTGGCAGAGAAAAGGAAAACCCATTTGGGCAGCAGACCTGTGGCAGGACATTGCTGATCGAATCGAGAGAATTCCAGTGAAAGTGAGACACATCGATGCTCACATTCCTAAGAGCAAAGCTACTGAGGAACAGCAACACAACCATCAGGCAGATCTAGCTGAAATAGGTTAATCTCAAACTGCTGTACAGCTACATCGCGCCCAAAAGAAGAATCAACGAGGAATCTACGGTGCACGAACCCTGAGATCCCTGACAGCCCTGAGTCAACTAAGAGACCCTGAGAATCCCTCTTTCCCTTTTCTTCGCTTTGTCGGTGAAGAAACTAACTGTTTTCCATTTTTTCTCATTTTCTGATTTTCTTGGACTTTTGAATCATCTACATCTGAGCATAACCGGAATGGACTATGAACTTTACTCATGAACTGTAAATATCGTTTTGGATTGGATGGACAGTATGAACAGCCAATGAAATTGTTTAGAAGGGGGTGGGCTGTGACCGGTTGACTTTGCCCCCTTAAGAAAGGGAATATGGTGGACGGAAGTTGGTAAACGGAAAGAATAGTCTAAACTAATTTCATTGGTGAAGTGGGAGGAAGCACCTTCTGAACTGGTGTGGTGGGTTGGAAGGGGTAAGGCTAAGAAGCCTCTTCCCTTCCCCCTTGTAAGGTAAAAGGGAAAGAAAAATTGAAGGGAAAGGAAAAAAAAACTCACCAGCCGAATTAGCAAAGCAGTGGAGCTATATTTACAAAGCAGTGTAGGATTTTGCAGGGGAATATTTACAAATTTACAATATCTACAATACATACAAAGATATACAACAGAGTAACACAGAAATGAGAGTAACCCCCCTCGGCCGAGGGGATTCCCCACCTCCACTCTCCCCTCTCTCCCCCCCTTTCCCCAGAATAGTTCAGAAAAGAGGGAGAAAGAAGAAAGAAAGAAGTTAAAAGCAATTTGTGTTAATTGGAAGTAGTTAATACAGGCCGTTATCAAGTCGTCAAGGCCGAAGTCTTGGCAGAAAGCCCAGCACAGGGGAGCTGCTGCCTAAAGAAGATGCGGAAGCAAGAGTGACCGAGAAGTGCTGGAAATGCCCATTTCAGTCTCAGTTCAGATGGTGCTTCCTCCCACTTGACCAATGAAAATTAGTTTAGAGTATTCCTTCCGTTTACCAACTTCCGTCCACCATATTCCCTTTCTTAAGGGGACACCGTCAACCGGCCACAGTCCACCCCTTCTAAACAATTTCATTGGCTGTTCATACTGTCCATCCAATCCAAAATGATATTTACAGTTCATGAGTAAAGTTCATAGTCCATTCCGGCTATGCTCAGATGTAGATGATTCAAAAGTCCAAGAAAATCAGAAAATGAGAAAAATGGAAAACAGTTCATTTCTTCGCCGAAGAAAAGCGAAGAAAAGGGAAACAGGGAAATCTCAGGGTCTCTTAGTTGACTCAGGGCTCTCAGGGCTCGTGCACCGTAGATTCCTCGTTGATTCTTCTTTTGGGCGCGATGTAGCTGTACAATAGTTCGAAGTTAACCTCTTTCAGCTAAAGTTAAATTTCTTTGTGGAATACACTGAATTTCACCATTCTCTTGCATTACCCAATAAGTGTGACCCGGACCTTCAGCTGAAACCACCCCTCGGACAGGTTTAGCCTCTCCCGAGGGTGAAAATACCCAAACAGTTTTACCTAACAGATTCTTCTCTCTAACAACAGGAACCCTATCACCTTCTACTTTCCGTAGCAAATCTGAATGTGCAGGTCCAGCTCGGTTCACTGAACCTCTACTATTTACCAGCCAGGTTGCTTGTGCTAAATGTTTTTCCCAGTTTTTCAAAGATCCACCCCCCATGGCTTTAAGAGTGGTCTTCAACAAACCGTTGTAGCGTTCAATCTTCCCTGAAGCTGGTGCATAGTAGGGAATGTGGAATATCCACTCAATACCGTGCTCTTTTGCCCAGTTCTTTACAAGGTTGTTCTTGAAATGAGTTCCGTTGTCTGACTCAATCCTCTCTGGAGTTCCGTGTCTCCACAGGATTTGTCTCTCCAGACCGAGAATGGTGTTGCGTGCAGTTGCATGTGGAACTGGCTAAGTTTCCAACCATCCAGTGTTTGCCTCTACCATAGTAAGCACGTATTGCTTACCAGAACGAGAACGTGGTAGAGTGATGTAGTCAATCTGCCAAGCTTCACCATACTTGTACTTGGACCATCTGTCACCATACCACAAGGGCTTAAGTCGTTTTGCCTGCTTAATAGCAGCACAAATGTCACAGTCATGGATGACTTGTGTGATAGCATCCATGGAAATGTCTATGGATCTGTCACGAGCCCATTGGTATGTTGCATCTCTGCCTTGATGTCCTGACGAATCGTGAGCCCACCGAGCTAAGAATATCTCACCTCGGTGTTTCCAGTCGAGATCAGGATTAGAGTCCATGTCTACTTGAGAAACTCTTGCAGCTAGATCTGCCTGATGGTTGTGTTGCTGTTCCTCAGTAGCTTTGCTCTTAGGAATGTGAGCATCGATGTGTCTCACTTTTTCTGGAATTCTCTCGATTCGATCAGCAATGTCCTGCCATAGGTTGGCTGCCCAAATGGGTTTTCCTTTTCTCTGCCAACCACTCTTCTTCCAGTTCTTTAGCCAACCCCATAGAGCATTGGCTACCATCCATGAGTCAGTGTAGAGATAAAGCTTTGGCCATCTCTCACGTTCAGCTACGTCGAGAGCTAGCTGGACAGCTTTTACCTCTGCCAACTGACTGGATTCTCCTTCTCCATCTTTCGCCTCTGCAACTCGGCGTGTTGGACTCCACACTGCAGACTTCCACCTTCGCTTGTTTCCAACAAGACTACAGGAACCGTCTGTGAACAAAGCATATTTCTTTTCATCATCAGAAAGGTCATTGTAAGGAGCAGCTTCCTCAGCACGAGTTACTTTCTCCTCTGGAGGTTTAGCACAGTCGGTACCTTCAGGCCAACTTGTGATCACCTCCACTAGACCAGGTCTTTCAAGATTTCCCATTCGAGCTCTCTGTGTTATCAGAGCCATCCACTTAGACCATGTGGAGTCTGTGGCATGATGTGGTGTGGAACCTTTGCCTTTGAACATCCAATTCAAAACTGGTAATCTGGGAGCTAAGAGAAGTTGTGATTCAGTTCCAATCACTTCAGAAGATGCTTTTACTCCTTCATAGGCAGCTAAGATTTCTTTCTCTGTTGGAGTATAATTAGCCTCTGAACCTCTGTAACCTCGACTCCAGAAACCAACAGGTCGCCCACGTGTCTCACCCGGAGCTTTTTGCCACAAGCACCAGGTTGGACCATTGTCACTTGCAGCCGTGTACAAAATGTTCTTAATGTCTGGACCATCTCGGACAGGTCCCAGACCCATTGCTTGAATTACCTCTTGCTTTATCTGGTCAAAGGCTGCTTGTTGTTCAGGTCCCCAGTGGAAATGGTTTCTCTTTCGAGTCACATCATACAGAGGTTTCACAATCTGACTGTATCCAGGAATGTGCAGTCTCCAAAATCCCACTATCCCCAAGAAACGTAGGGTCTCTTGCTTGTTTGTGGGACTTGCCATGGTAGAGACTCTATTTACCACATCCACTGGAATGTGTCGGCGTCCATCCTGCCACCGCACTCCCAGAAACTGAATCTCTGTGGTAGGTCCTTTCACCTTGTCTCGTTTGATGGCAAAACCTGCATTCAGAGGAACGTCAATGATTGTTACCTTTCTCGAAGACATCCTCAGCAGTTTTACCCCAGACGATGATATCATCGATGAACTGGATGTGTTCTGGAGCGCTGCCTTTCTCCAGAGCATCGTGGATCACTGCATGACAGATGCTTGAGCTGTGGATCCAGCCCATTGGCAGCCTGTTGAAAGTGTACTGGATTCCTCTCCAGGTGAAAGCGAACTGAGGCCTGCATTCCTCTGCTATGGGAATAGAGAAAAATGCATTAGCAATGTCTATGGTAGCATACCATTTGGCCTCTTTGGATTCCAGCTCATACTGGAGCTCCATCATGTCTGGTACTGCTGCACTCATAGGTGGTGTCACTTCATTCAGGGCTCGGTAGTCTACTGTCAGACGCCAGTCTCCAATCTGCTTCCGCACAGGCCACACTGAACTGTTGAAAGGTGAATGAGTTTTGCTGGCGACTTTCTGACTCTCCAACTGACGAATCAGATTCTGAATGGGCAACAAAGAGTCACGGTTGGTTCTGTATTGTCTGTGATGCACAGTCTGAGAAGCAACCGGCAATTTAATGTCCTGTATCTTATGTTGTCCCACAACTGCAGATTCATCAGAAAGTTCAGGTCTGGCAGACAGCTTCAATTTTTGTCCATCAATTTCTATTGAAGCTACTCCGAAAGCCCATTTGTAACCTCTAGGGTCTTTGAAACGCCCTTCTCTCAGAAAATCAATTCCCAAAATACAAGGTGCATCAGGTCCGGTCACAACTGTATGCTTCCTCCATTGTTTACCAGTTAAACTTATATTAACCTCTACCTTACTCAACTCTTGAGATCCACCAGTGACTCCCAGAATAGTTATAGACTCTGATCCCTGATAATTTGATGGTATTATGGTGCACTGAGCTCCTGTGTCAACCAAGGCCCTGTGCTTCCGAAATTGTGAAGTGCCAGGCCACTGGATGTACACATCCCAATAGATTCTATTATCTCTGTTATCACTCTCCTCCCCCTGGCGGGAGGGAGGGCACCCCTAGTTATGGGGAACATGCGCACATGTGCATTGCACATAGTTTGCAGGGTTATAACTTTGCATGTTATAACTGGAGCCACTGTTGAAGCCATAAGAGTCATTCTGAGGAACTGTGGAAGTAACAGCTACCCTTCTGGTATTGCTACCTCGGGTTCTGCCACTTTGCAATTCCCTCAGTCTCCTGAAAAGATTAGAAGTTGGTTGGCCATCCCAGCGGGTCATGTTCTCACCAAACTGATCACGCAGAGTTATCCAAAGAGTTCTACGTGATTGCCTTGGCGGTCTGTTTTGGAACGACCTGTTTTGGAATGACCTGTTTTGGAATGACCTCCTTGGAGGACGTGTATTCCTCACAGATGAAACTTGTATCCACCTGGAGGGAGAATTGAAATTATCCTTCTGTGCCAATTGGTATATGGAATCTTTTAACTCTCTTATGCAATTCTGAATATCACCAGACATCGTTTTAATGGCCGAAACCAAAGAACCACGTGTCATGCTATCCTCCAATTGTCTCATTTGATCACTGAATTGGCCAACCGTAGGAGAAGCTCCACCATAACTTCTTGACACAATTCTGCTTGCCAGAATGTTTGCATAATTGGAAGGAGCAAGTTTGATGATCTTTTTAGCAAGACCAATACCCACAGGAATGTCATCAGGATTCAGAGTTTCATGTTCACCATAGAGTAGCTCTCTAACAGCAAATTCTCTCAAGCGCTTAATTCCCACATGTATGGTAGTCCAGGGTTTAGGATTCCATGGAAGATCATCTCGGGAAGGGTATCTCAGGGCAACCGCCATTAAAAGGCGTATCCACAGACTAACCTTACCGAGAGCTCTGCCTAGATGTCTATCTATCCCATTATCCCTTGAGAGAGTTCCTAACTGAGCTGCTGACTTGTCTCCAACTGTTAGAGCTGGAGCACCTGTATCATAACACCTACTGAGCCAAGCTAGAACTGGTTCCTTATCTGCCCTGGTGAAATCTTTACGGACATAACGCAATTCCTCCCGTGGAGAAGAACACTCCAAAATATCATCTTCCTCCTCGTCTCCCTGAAGTCTTTGCCCATATAATCCTGCTGTCATTCTCCTAAGGATCTCTTTAAGCTGAGAACCACCTTTGCCAGCTGCTTTCCTAGCTTCATCTGTATCCTGCTTTGATCTCACTAGGTTAGCTAGATCTTTAAAACAAACCACCTCTTCCTCCGGAGCAGGATCTCTTAGAGTAGAGGCCCCTCACCAGGATCAGTCTCCAGCTCCTCTTCTTCTCCATCTTTGGCCTTTGCACCTCTAGTCTTTAAAGGAGCCACCTTAACTGGAGCTGTGTTTGAATTTACAGCCACCTTAATGGAAGCTGACAGGTCCTGAGATAAATCAACTGCTGGGGCAGTGACTTCCCGGTCCCACCGAGGGAGTGGGCGAAAGTGACGTTGCTCCGTTAATGGCCGACGGAGAAGAAGAAGAAGGAGAAGGAGTAGGAGCCATGTTGATACCAGCTGACGCCCTTGGCAGCTTGCTGGAATCAGCAAAGTCATTTAGAGCTGCTTTACCAATTAACTTTTTAGCCCTCTTTTTAACTGACGGAGATTCTGCACACTCTTCGTCACTAGATGACTCTGGGACTGATCTAGAGCCACGGCATTTTCTTTTTGATCTAGTTTTAATAACAAAACAAGCTCTGGACACCTTTCTCTCTCGCTGCAAAGAGACCAGCAGATACACGTTAATTATCACTGAGAGCAGGATTATACACATGAAATAAATCACCTTTGGATCCCAGGCATCACCTAAAGTTACTCTCTCCTCAGGCGGAATCTTAAAACCCTTTATCTCAATTGGGAGAGTGGTGGAGGTAACATTCCTGTATCTCACTGGCCATAAGAAATTAATACATTTTCCATACCATAATTTAACTCTATACATAACCCACATATAAATTGTCCGCACCAAATATTTGCCCAGGTAATCCAAAAGCAAACCCAAACAATATCTGTAAACCAGAGCCCCAAAAATTGAAAAGAACAATCGCTCCACAAACCACAAGACCTTCATGTTTGCTAATTCAGCTGGAAAACACTAAATCAATCAAGTAATAAATTAAACTAATTATCGAGCCGCACGTTGGGTGCCAATAAAAAAAAAAATGGTGGGTTGGAAGGGGTAAGGCTAGAAGCCTCTTCCCTTCCCCCTTGTAAGGTAAAAGGGAAAGAAAAATTGAAGGGAAAGGAAAAAAAAACTCACCAGCCGAATTAGCAAAAGCAGTGGAGCTATATTTACAAAGCAGTGTAGGATTTTGCAGGGGAATATTTACAAATTTACAATATCTACAATATATACAAAGATATACAACAGAGTAACACAGAAATGAGAGTAACCCCCCTCGGCCGAGGGGATTCCCCACCTCCACTCTCCCCTCTCTCCCCCCCTTTCCCCAGAATAGTTCAGAAAAGAGGGAGAAAGAAGAAAGAAAGAAGTTAAAAGCAGTTTGTGTTAATTGGAAGTAGTTAATACAGGCCGTTATCAAGTCGTCAAGGCCGAAGTCTTGGCAGAAAGCCCAGCACAGGGGAGCTGCTGCCTAAAGAGGATGCGGAAGCAAGAGTGACCAAGAAGTGCTGGAAATGCTCATTTCAGTCTCAGTTCAGATGGTGCTTCCTCCCACTTGACCAATGAAAATTAGTTTAGAGTATTCCTTCCGTTTACCAACTTCCGTCCACTATATTCCCTTTCTTAAGGGGACACCGTCAACCGGCCACAACTGGGAGATATCCTGGGCACTCCGGGAACTTCTCGGTCAGTCTTGCTTCTGCCTCTTCTTCGTGCTGCAGCTCTTTCTCTGCTGGGCTTTCTGCCAAGACTTCGGCCTTGAAACCGATAAGATAGAAGGCCTCTATTGACTCCTTTCCAATTAACACAAAACTGCTTTTAACTTCTTTCTTTCTTCTTTCTCCCTCTTTCTAACCTATTCTGGGAAAGGGGGAGAGAGGAGAGCGGAGGTGGGGAATCCCCTCTGCCGAGGGGGGTTACTCTCATTTCTGTGTTACTCTGTTGTATATCTTTGTATATATTGTAGATATTGTAAATTTGTAAATATTCCCCTGCAAATCCTACACTGCTTTGTAAATATAGCTCCACTGCTTTGCTAATTCAGCTTGTGAGTTTTTTTTTCCTTTCCCTTCAATTTTTCTTTCCCTTTACTTACAGGGGGAAGGGAAGAGGCTTCTTGGCCTTACCCCTTCCAACCCACCACAAGTTCATAGTCCATTCCGGCTATGCTCAGATATAGATGATTCCAAAGGCCAAGAAAATCAGAAAATGGGAAAAATGGACAACAGTTTGTTTCTTTGTTGATGAAGCCAAGAAAAGGGAAACAGGGATTCTCAGGGTCTCTTAGTTGACTGAGGACTCTCAGGGATCTCAGGGTTCGTGAACCATAGATTTCTCTTATATTCTTCCTTTGGACTCGGTGTAGCTGTACAACAGTTTGAAATTAAACTCTTTCAGCTAAAGTTAAATTTCTTTGTGGAATACACTGAATTTCACCATTCTCTTGCATTACCCAATAAGTGTGACCCAGACCTTCAGCTGAAACCACCCCTCGGACAGGTTTAGCCTCTCCTGAGGGTGAAAATACCCGGTTTTACCTAACAGATTCTTTTCTCTAACAACAGGAACTCTATCACCTTCTACAATACAATACAATACAATACAATACAATATAATACAATAAACCAGGTTGGAAGAGACATTCAAGATCATCACATCCAACCTATCACCCAACACCACCTAATCAACTAACCCATGTAACCAAGCACCCTGTCAAGTCTCCTCCTGAACACCTCCAGTGACGGCGACTCCACCACCTCCCCGGGCAGCCCATTCCAATGGGCAATCACTCTCTCCGTGTAAAACTTCCTCCTGACCTCCAGCCTGAACTTCCCCTGGCGCAGCCTGAGACTGTGTCCTCTTGTTGTGGTGCTGGCTGCCTGGGAGAAGAGACCAACCTCTGCCTGTTTACAACTCCCCTTCAGGTAGTTGTAGAGAGTAATGAGGTCACCCCTGAGTCTCCTCCTCCAGGCTAAGCAGCCCCAGCTCCCTCAGTCTCTCCTCATAGGGCTTGTGTTCCAAGCCCCTCACTAACTCCGCTGCCCTTCTCTGGACTCGTTCCAGCAAGTCAACATCCTTCCTAAACTGAGGAGCCCAGAACTGGACACAGTACTCGAGGTGTGGCCTAACCAGTGCAGTGTACAGGGCAGAATGACCTCCCTGCTCCTGCTGGCCACACTGTTCTTAATGCAGGCCAGGATGCCATCGGCCCTCTTGGCTGCCTGGGCACACTGCAGGCTCATGTTCAGCCTACCATCAACCAGCACTCCCAGGTCCCTCTCTCCCTGGCTGCTCTCCAGCCACTCTGACCCCAGCCTGTAGCACTGCATGGGGTTGTTGTGGCCAATGTGCAGAACCCGGCACTTGGATGCATTAAATTTCATGCCGTTGGACTCTGCCCATCTGTCCAGCCTGTCGAGGTCTCTCTGCAGAGCCTCTCTACCCTCTAGCAGATCAACTCCTGTTCCCAGCTTGGTGTCATCTGCAAATTTACTGATGATAGACTCAATGCCCTCATCCAGATCATCAACAAAGATGTTAAAGAGGATGGGGCCCAGCACTGATCCCTGGGGGACTCCACTACTGACTGGCCGCCAGCTGGATGTGGCACCATTCACCACCACTCTCTGGGTTCGGCCATCCAGCCAGTTCCTAACCCAGCTCAGAGTGCTGCTGTCCAAGCCATGGGCTGACAGCTTGGCCAGGAGTTTGCTATGGGGGACGGTGTCAAAGGCCTTGCTGAGGTCCAGGTAAACTACATCCACAGGCCTCCCCACATCCACCAGGCAGGTCAACTGATCATAGAAGGAGATCAGGTTGGTCAGGCAGGACCTGCCCTTCCTAAATCCATGTTGGCTGAGCCTGATCCCTTGGCCATCCTCTAAGTGCTGTGTTAATGCACTCAGGATGACCTGTTCCATGATCTTGCCTGGCACTGAGGTCAGGCTGACAGGCCTGTAATTCCCTGGCTCATCCAACCGGCCCTTCTTATGGATGGGCACCACGTTGGCCAGCTTCCAGTCCTCTGGGACCTCGCCAGTGAGCCAGGACTGCTGAAAAATGATGGAGAGCGGTTTGGCCAGCTCCTCTGACAGCTCCCTCAGCACCCTAGGATGGATCCCATCTGGTCCCATGGACTTGTGGGGATCCAGGCGGCTGAGCAGATCACCAACTACCCCATTTTGGAACAGTGGAAAACTATGCTGCTCCCTGGCTCCTTCTGCCAGCTCTGGAGGCCAGCTGTCTGGAAGGCATTCTGTCCTGCTAGTAAAAATTGAGGCAAAGAAGGTGTTAAGTATCTCTGCCTTTTCCTCATCCCTTGATAGAATGTTCCCCTCCGTGTCCACCAAGGAGTGGAGGTTGTCCTTTCCCTTCCTCTTACTATTAATGTATTTATAGAAGGACTTTTTGTTGTCCTTCACAGCAGAGGCCAGACTAAGCTCCAAATGCGCTTTTGCCTCCCTAATTTTCTTCCTGCAAGACCTAGCAACATCCTTAAATTTTTCACGGGTTGCCTCCCCTCTCTTCCAAAGGTGATACACCCTCTTTTTTTCCCTTAGTTCCATTAAAAGTTCTTTAACCATCCAGGCTGGCCGTCTACCACAGCGGCTCATCTTCCGGCACATTGGCACAGCCTGTCCCTGAGCCTTCAACAGTTCTTCCTTGAAGTAGGACCAGCTCTCCTGGACCCCTTTGTTTTTAAGGGCTTTATCCCAAGGAACCCTCTGAATTAGTTCCTTGAGTAGCCTGAAGTCCGCCCTCCGGAAATCCAGAGTGGAGGTCTTCTTGCTACCCCTCTTAGCTTGACCAAATAATGAGAATTCAATTATCTCATGGTCACTGGCCCCTAAGCACCCTCCGACCACCACATCACCCACCAACCCTTCCCTATTGGTGAAGAGGAGGTCAAGCATAGCCTTGCCCCTGGTAGGCTCTCGCAGCACCTGGGATAAGAAGCTGTCCTCCATGCATTCTAAGAACCTCCTAGATTGCCTCTTCTCTGCTATGTTAAGATCCCAGCAGATATCAGGCAAGTTGAAGTCGCCCATGAGAACAAGGTCAGACGATCTTGAGACAGCCTTAAGCTGCCTATAGAATGACTCATCAACATCCTCCTCCTGGTTGGGTGGTCTATAACAGACTCCAACCAGGATGTCAGCCCTGTTGGCCTTCCCTCTAATTCTTACCCACAGGCACTCAACCCGATCGTCCCTAATCTCCGTCTCAACGGCATCTAGTGCCTCCCTGACGTACAGGGCCACCCCTCCACACCTTCTTCCTTGCCTGTCTCTCCTGAAGAGCCTGTAGCCATCAATTGCAGCGCTCCAGTCATGTGAGTCATCCCACCACATCTCTGTGATGGCAACTACATCATAACTTTCTTGCCGCAGCAAGGCTTCCAGCTCCTCTTGTTTGTTGCCCATGCTTCGTGCATTAGTGTACATGCACTTCAGCCGGGCTGCTGGTTTCACCTCTTGCTCTGGCTTATCACCCCCAGACCCCAGCCTGGGGGGACTGGTTTCAACCCCTTCCCCCTTCGAAACTAGTTTAAAGCCCTGGTAGAGACTCCTACCTCCTGTAGCAGATCTAAATGTGCAGGTCCAGCTCGGTTCACTGAACCTCTACTATTTACCAGCCAGGTTGCTTGTGCTAAATGTCTTTCCCAGTTTTCAAAGATCCACCCCCATGGCTTTAAGAGTGGTCTTCAACAAACTGTTGTAGCGTTCAATCTTCCCTGAAGTTGGTGCATAGTAAGGAATACGGAAAATACACTCAATACCGTGCTCTTTTGCCTAGTTCCTTACAGGGTTGTTCTTGAAATGAGTTCCGTTGTCTGACTCAATCCTCTCTGGAGTTCCGTGTCTCCACAGGATCTGTCTCTCCAGACTGAGAATGGTGTTGCGTGCAATTGCATGTGGAACTGGATAAGTTTCCAACCATCCAGTGTTTACCTCTACCATAGTAAGCATGTATTGCTTACCAGAACGAGAACGTGGTAGAGTGATGTAGTCAATCTGCCAAGCTTCACCATACTTGTACTTGGACCATCTGTCACCATACCACAAGGACTTAAGTCGCTTTGCCTACTTAATAGAAGCACAAATGTCACAGTCATGGATGACTTGTGTGATAGCATCCATGGAAATGTCTATGGATCTGTCACGAGCCCATTGGTATGTTGCATGTCTGCCTTGATGTCCTGACGAATCATGAGCCCACCGAGCTAAGAATATCTCACCTCGGTGTTTCCAGTCGAGATCAAGATTAGAGTCCATGTCTACTTGAGAAAATCTTGCCTCACTTTCACTGGAATTCTTTCAATTCGATCAGCAATGTCCTGCCACAGGTTGGCTGCCCAAATGGGTTTTCCTTTCCTCTGCCAACCACTCTTCTTCCAGTTCTTTAGCCAACCCCATAGAGCATTGGCTACCATCCATGAGTCGGTGTAGAGATAAAGCTTTGGCCATCTCTCACATACAGCTACGTCGAGAGCGAGCTGGACAGCTTTTACCTCTGCGAACTGACTGGATTCTTCCTCTCCATCCTTTGCCTCTGCAACTCGGCGTGTCGGACTCCGCACTGCAGACTTCCACGTTCGCTTGTTTCCAACAAGACGACAGGAACCGTCTGTGAACAAAGCATATTTCTTTTCATCATCAGAAAGGTCATTGTAAGGAGCAGGTTCCTCAGCACGAGTTACTTTCTCCTCTGGAGGTTAATCACAGTCGGTACCTTCAGGCCAACTTGAGATCACCTCCACTACACCAGGCCTTTCAAGATTTCCCATTCAAATTCTCAGTGTTATCAGAGCCATCCACTTAGACCATGTGGAGTCTGTGGCATGATGTGGTGTGGAGCCTTTGCCTTTAAATATCCAATTCAAACTGGTAATCTGGGAGCTAAGAGAAGTTGTGATTCAGTTCCAATTACTTGAGAAGATGCTTTTACTCCTACACAGGCAGCTAGAATCTCTTTCTCTGTTGGAGTATAATTAGCCTCTGAACCTCTGTAACCTCGACTCCAGAAACCAAGAGGTCGTCCACCTGTCTCACCTGGAGCTTTTGCCACAAGCACCAGGTTGGACCATTGTCACTTGCAGTCGTTTACAAAGTGGTCTTAATGTCTGGACCATCTCGGACAGGTCCCAGACCCATTGCTTGGACTACCTGTTGCTTTATCTGGTCAAAGGCTGCTTGTTGTTCAGGTCCCCAGTGGAAATTGTTTCTCTTTCGAGTCACATCATACAGAGGTTTCACAATCTGACTGTATCCCGAATGTGCAGTCTCCAAAATCCCACCATTCCCAAGAAACTTAAGGTCTCTTGCTTGTTTGTGGGACTTGCCATAGTAGAGACTCTATTTACCACATCCACTGGAATGTGTCGGCCCATCCTGCCACCGCACTCCCAGAAACTGAATTTCTGTGGTAGGTCCTTTCACCTTGTCTCGTTTGATGGCAAAGCCTGCATCCAGGAGAATGTCAATGATTTTGTTACCTTTCTCGAAGACTTCCTCAGCAGTTTTACCCCAGACGATGATATCATCGATGAACTGGATGTGTTCTGGAGTACCGCCTTTCTCCAGAGCATCGTGGATCACTGCATGACAGATGCTTGAGCTGTGGATCCAGTCCATTGGCAGCCTGTTGAAAGTGTACTGGATTCCTCTCCAGGTGAAAGCAAACTGAGGCCTGCATTCCTTTGCTATGGGAATAGAGAAAAATGCATTAGCAATGTCTATGGTAGCATACCATTTGGCCTCTTTAGATTCCAGCTCATACTGTAGCTCCATCATGACTGGCACTGCTGCACTCATAGGTGGTGTTACTTCATTCAGGGCTAGGTAGTCGACTGTCAGACACCAGTCTCCAGTCTACTTCTGCACAGGCCACACTGGACTGTTGAAAGGTGAATGAGTTTTGCTGACGGCTTTCTGACTCTAAAACTGACGAATCAGATTCTGAATGGCAACAAAGAGTCATGGTTGGTTCTGTATTGTCTGTGATGCACAGTCTGAGAAGCAACCGGCAATTTAATGTCCTGTATCTTATGTTGTCCCACAACTGTAGATTCATCAGAAAGCTCAGGTCTAGCAGTAGGCTTTAGTTTTTGTCCATCAATTTCTACAGAAGCTACTCTAAAAGTCCATTTGTAACCTCTAGGGTCTTTGAAACGCCCTTCTCTCAGAAAATCAATTCCCAAAATACAAGGTGCGTCAGGTCCGGTCACAATAGTGTTATTCCTCCATTGTTTACCAGTTAAACTTATATTAACCTCTACCTTACTTAACTCTTGAGATCCACCAGTGACTCCCAGAATAGTTATAGACTCTGATCTCTGATAATTTGATGGTATTTTGGTGCACTGAGCTCCTGTGTCAACCAAGACCCTGTACTTCTGAAATTGTGAAGTGCCAGGCCACTGGATGTACACATCCCAATAGATTCTGATATCTCTGTTATCCCTCTCCTCCCCCTGGCGGGAGGCAGGGCACCCCTAGTTATGGGGAACATGCCCACATGTGCATTGCGCACAGTGTCCAGTGTTAAAGCTTTACATGTTATAACTGGAGCCACTGTTGGAGCCATAAGAGTCGTTCTGGGGAACTGTGGAAGTAACAGCTTCCCTTCTGGTATTGTGTGGTGGGTGGAAGGGTAAAGCCAAGAATCCTCCTCCCTTCCCCCTTGTAAGGTAAAAGGGAAAAGAAAAATTGAAGGGAAAGGAAAAAAAAACTCACCAGCCGAATTAGCAAAGCAGTGGAGCTATATTTACAAAGCAGTGTAGGATTTTGCAGGGGAATATTTACAAATTTACAATATCTACAATATATACAAAGATATACAAGAGAGTACCACAGAAATGAGAGTAACCCCCCTTGCCGAGGGGTTCCCCACCTCCGCTCTCCCCTCTCTCCCCCCCTTTCCCCAGAGTAGTTCGGAAAAGAGGGAGAAAAGAGAGAAAGAAAAAAAAATGTTAGAAGCAGTTTGTGTTAATTGGAAAGGAGTTAATACAGGCCTGATATCAAGTCCTCAAGGCCAAAGTCTGGGCAGAAAGCCCAGCAAAGAATTGCTGCCCAAAGGAAAGGCGGAAGCAAGACTGACCAAGAAGTTCCCGGAGTGCCCAGGATATCTCCCAGTTCAGAGGGTGCTTCCTCCCACTTAACCAATGAAGTTGTTTAGACTATTCCTTCCGTTTGCCAACTTCCGTCCACCATATTCCCTTTCTTAAAGGGACACCGTCAACCGGCCACATATTGCTACCTCGGGTTCTGCCACTTTGCAGTTCTCTCAGTCTCCTGAAAAGATTAGATGTTGGTTGGCCATCCCAGCGGTTCATGTTCTCACCAAACTGATCACGCAGTTATCCAAATAGTTCTACATGATTTCCTTGGTGTTCTGTTTTGATTGATCTGTTTTGGAATGACCTCCTTGGAGGACGTGTATTCCTCACAGATGAAACTTGTATCCACCTGGAGGAAGAATTGGAATTATCCCTTTGTGCCGATTGGGATATGGAATTTCTAAATTCATCCTTTAACTCTCTCATGCAATTCCGTGTATCACCAGACATAGTTTCAAAGGCAAACCAAAGATCCACGTGTCATGCTATCCTCCAATTGTCTCATTTGATCACTGAATTGGCCAACCATAGGAGAAGCTCCACCATAATTTCTTGACACAATTCTGCTTGCCAGAATGTTTGCAAGATTAGAAGGAGCAAGCTTGATGAGCTTTTTAGCAAGACCAATACCCACAGGAATGTCATCAGGATTCAGAGTTTCATGTTCACCATAGAGTATGTCTCTAACAGCAAATTCTCTCAAGCGCTTAATTCCTTCATCTATGGTAGTCCAGGGTTTAGGATTCCATGGAAGATCATCTCGGGAAGGGTACCTCAGGGCAACCGCCATTAAGAGGCGTATCCATTTTGGATTGGATGGACAGTATGAACAGCCAATGAAATTGTTTAGAAGGGGTGGACTGTGACTGTTTGAGGCGGTGTCTTTAACAAAGGGATACTATGGCCGAATGTTTATAAATAAAGGACAGGTCTAAACTAATTTCATTGGTGGAGAGGCAGAAGCACTGCCTTAAGTTTGATTCCCAGTGGGACTAATCTCAGTTTCTCTTCCCCTCCTTCGGTGGTTTGCAGTTCACAGCTTTCAGGGCTTTTGGCCAGACTTGACCTTGAAGCCAATAAAAGCGTGAGGCCTCTTCTAACATTCTAACACATAACTGCTTTTTAATTAACAGTTTCTCTTTTTCTCTCTTTCTAACACTCTTTTGGAGAAAGGGGGAGAGAAGGGGGAGCAGGGGTGGGGAACACCCCTCAGCAGAGGAGGGAACACTCATTTCTGTGCTACTTTGTTGTATATTTCTGTATATATTGTAAATACTGTAAATTCTGTATATATTTCCCTGCGTTCCCTAAATTGCTTTGTAAATATACAGCACACACTCCTTTGTTAATTCGACTGTGTGTTTTTCTTTCCCTTCCAATTTTTTTTTTTCCTTCCCTTTGCTTACCGGACGGGAGAAGGCCTCGGCCTTTCCCCCAACCCTATGACACTGTGTCAACCAAGGCCCTGTGAAGTGCCAGGCCACTGGATGTACACATCCCAGCAGATTCTATTATCTCTATTATCCCTCTCCTCCCCCTGGCGGGAGGGAGGGCACCCCTAGTTATGGGGAACATGCCCACATATGCATTGAGCACAGTGTGCAGTCTTAGAACTGGGGCCACTGTTGGAACTACTAGAGTTGTTCTGGGAAACTGTGGAAGTAACAGTTACCCTTCTGGTGTTCCTACCTCGGGTTCTGACACTTTGCAGTTCCCTCAGTCTCATGAAAAGATTAGAAGTTGGTTGGCCATCCCAGCAGTTCATGTTCTCACCATACTGATCACGCAGAGTTATCTAAATAGTCCTACATGACTGCCTTGGTGGTCTGTTTTGATTTGATGTGTTTTCGAATGATCTCCTTGGAGGACGTGTATTCCTCACAGATGAAACTTGTATCCACCTGGAGGAAGAATTGGAATTATCTCTTTGTGCCAATTGGGATATGGTGTTTTTAAATTAATCCTTCAGCTCTTTCATGCAATTCTCAATTTTTCTAGACAGAGTTTCAAAGGCTGAAATCAAAGAAACACGTGTCATGCTATCCTCCAATTGTCTCATTTGATCACTGAATTGGCCAACCGTAGGAGAAGCTCCACCATAATTTCTTGACACAATTCTTCCTGCCATAATATTTGCATAATTAGAAGGAGCAAGCTTGATGAGCTTTTTAGCAAGACCAATACCCACAGGAATGTCATCAGGATTCAGTTTCATGTTCGTCATAGAGTATATCTCTAACAGCAAATTCTCTCAGGCGCTTAATTCCCTCATCTATGGTAGTCCAGGGTTTAGGATTCCATGGAAAATCATCTCGGGAAGGGTACCTCAGGGCAACCGCCATTAAAAGGCGTATCCACATATTAACCTTACCGAGAACCCTGCCTAGATGTCTATCTATTCCATTATCCTTCGAGAGAGTTCCTAACTGAGCTGCTGACTTGTCTCCAAGTATTAGAGCTGGAGCACCTGTATCATAACACCTACTAAACCAAGCTAGAACTGGCTCCTTATCTGCCCTGGTGTAATCTTTACGGACGTTTCTTAACTCTTCACGGGGTGACTAACACTCAGAAATGTCATCCTCTTGCTCCTCCCCCTCAACTTGTTGGCCTAATAATCCTGTTGCCATTTTCTCATGGATCTCCTTAAGCTGAGAACCACCTTTGCCAGCCCCTGTCCTAGCTGCATCTCTATCCTGCTTTGCTCTCACTAGGTCATCTAGATCATCAGCTTTGGTCTTTCTACTTCTAGTCTTTAAAACAGACACCTTAACTGGAGCTGTGTTTGAATTTACAGCCACCTTAATAGAAGCTGACAGGTCCTGAGATAAATCATCTGCTGGGGCAGTGAATTTCGGCCCCACCGAGAGAGTGGGCGGAACTGACGTTGCTCTGCTAATGGCCGACGGAGAAGAAGGAGGAGGAGAAGGAGCAGGCGCCATGTTGATATCTGCCACGGACCTTGGCAGCCGGCCAGAATCAGCTTCGGTCACACACAGGAGCTCAGTGCCCCATATTGCCATCAAATTATGTCTTGGACAGGAGCACACTGCGATGGGTTAGGAACTGGCTGGATGGCCAAGCCCAGAGAGTGGTGGTGAATGGCACCACATCCAGCTGGCGACCAGTTAGTAGTGGAGTCCCCCAGGGATCAGTGCTGGGCCCCATCCTCTTTAACATCTTTATTGAGGATCTGGATGAGGGCATTGAGTCCATCATCAGTGAACTTGCGGACAACACCAATCTGGGGGTGGGGGTCGATCTGCTGGAGGGTAGAGAGGCTCTGCAGAGAGACCTCAACAGGCTGGACAGATGGGCAGAATCCAGCGGCATGAGATTTAACACATCCAAGTGCCGGGTTCTGCATATTGGCCACAACAACCCCATGCAGAGCTACAGGCTGGGGTCGGAGTGGCTGGAGAGAGGCCAGCGAGAGAGGGACCTGGGGGTGCTGGTTGATGGTAGGCTGAACATGAGCCTGCAGTGTGCCCAGGCGGCCAGGAGGGCCAATGGCATCCTGGTCTGCATCAAGAACAGTGTGGCCAGCAGGAGCAGGGAGGTCATTCTGCCCCTGTACACTGCACTGGTTAGGCCACACCTCTAGTTCTGGGCCCCTAAGTTTAGGAAGTGTCGAGGGTTGAGGGGAAGGCCTCAAGCCTTTTTGTCCTCCCTATAAGTAAAGGGAAGAAAATTGAAAGAGAAAAAAAAAACACAGCCGGATTAGTAAAGAATTTTGTGCTGTATTTACAAGCGGTTTAGGAAATGCAGGTTTATATACAGAATTTGCAATATTTACCTTATATATACAGAAATATATAACAAAGTAACTCAGGAATGAGATTCCCTCCTCTGCTGAGGAGGATTCCCCACCCCTGTACCCCCTTCCCTCCCCCTTTTTCCCAGACAGGGTTAGAAAGACAGAAAAGGAATAATTGTTAGTTAAAAGCAGTTATATATGTTAGTAGGTTTAGTACAGGCCTTATCGGTTCCAAGGTCAGTCTGGCCGAAAGCCTAGAAGCAGTGAGCTGCAGAAGGAGGGGGAGAAAAAGTGCAAGACTGAGGGAAACCAGTCTCACTGGGAATCAAAACTTAAGGCAGTGCTCTGCTTCTCCACCAATGAAATTAGTTTAGACCTGTCTTGTTTATAAAACATTCGGCCATGGTGTTACTTTGTTAAAGGCACCGCCTCAAACGGTCACAGGAAGGATGTTGACTTGCTGGAGCGTGTCCAGAGAAGGGCAACAAAGTTGGTGAGGGGCTTGGAACACAAGCCCTATGAGGAGACGCTGAGGGAGCTGGGGATGCTTAGCCTGGAGAAGAGGAGACTCAGGGGTGAACTTTTTGCTGTCTACAACTACCTGAAGGGGAGTTGTAGACAGGCAGATGTTGGTCTCTTCTCCCAGGCAGCCAGCACCAGAACAAGAGGACACAGTCCCAGGCTGCGCCAGGGGACGTTCAGGCTGGAGGTCAGGAGGAAGTTTTACACAGAGAGAGTGATTGCCCATTGGAATGGACTGCCCGGGGATGTGGTGGAATTGCCATCACTGGAGATGTTCAGGAGGAGGCTTGACAGGGTGCTTGGTTGCATGGGTTAGGTGATTAGGTGGTGTTGGATGATAGGTTGGACGCGATGATCTTGAAGGTCCAACCTGGTCTATTCTATTCTATTCTATTCTATTCTATTCTATTCTATTCTATTCTGTTCTGTTCTGTTCTGTTCTGTTCTATTCCATTCTATCAGGGTTGAGAGTCTATAACTATTCTGGGAGTCACTGGTGGATCTCAAGAGTTAAGTAAGGTGGAGGTTAATATAAGTTTAACTGGTAAACAATGGAGGAAGCATACAGTTGTGACCGGACCTGACGCACCTTGTATTTTGGGAATTGATTTTCTGAGAGAAGGGCGTTTCAAAGACCCTGGAGGATACAAAGAGGCTTTTGGAGTAGCTTCTGTAGAAATTGATGGACAAAAACTAAAGCTGTCTGCTAGACCTGAGCTTTCTGATGAATCTACAGTTGTGGGACAACATAAAATTCAGGATTTTAAATTGCCGGTCGCTTCTCAGACTGTGCATCACAGACAATATAGAACCAACCGTGACTCTCTGTTGCCCATTCAGAATCTGATTCGTCAGTTGGAGAGTCAGAAAGTCATCAGCAAAACTCATTCACCTTTCAACAGTCCAGTGTGGCCTGTGCAAAAGCAGAATGGAGACTGGCGTCTGACGGTAGACTACCGAGCCCTGAATGAAGTGACACCACCTATGAGTGCAGCAGTACCACACATGATGGAGCTACAGTATGAGCTGGAACTAAAGAGGCCAAATGGTATGCTACCATAGACATTGCTAATGCATTTTTCTCTATTCCCATAGCAGAGGAATGCAGGCCTCAGTTTGCTTTCACCTGGAGAGGAATCCAGTACACTTTCAACAGATTGCCAATGGGCTGGATCCACAGTTCGAGCATAGATAGCTTCCAACACCGCTAATTCTCTTAAATATTGGATTCCTTCATCTGCAGTATTCCACTTCCCTGGAGAACACGTAAGGTCCTCCTTGCATGGGTACCTGACCCTCACACTTAGCAGGAGTCGTCTCCAGAGGCTGCATATGCCTGTCTCCTTTGCAATGCCTTTCTCAATGCCTCTGTTTCTAGCAATGGGTCCCAATTGTTGGGCCTCTTTGCCTTCCAGCAGTTGGCTGTCAGCCCCATTATCTCAGCACCGGAGCAGCCAAGCAGCAATTCGCTCTCCTGGCTGGCAACTATAATCCTTGCGTATGTCTCTCAGTTCTGCTGAGGTCAAGGACTGAGTAGTCTCTGCTTCTTGTTTAATCTCACTCACTACCTCTGATTTCCCACTTGATGGACCAGCCTCTTGATCATAATCTTCCTCATCCCTTACCAATCGATGAAAGGGACCTGTTGACCTCCTTGTCCACTGCTTCTTTTTTACGACTGGGGCAATCTCTCTGGTTGCTGTTTGGGTCCCCATCTCCACCATGGTGTCCTCAGGTAGTGTTTGGGTGCCTGCCTCAGCCATAGTCCTCATAGAGTATTGAACTGTGCCTCAGTAAACACAGGCCAGGCCCCAGTAGAGTGCAAGAAGTTCTTTGTTTTCATTGGGATAAGCGAGGCACCCTTCTATCAGATGGCGAGTTAGTTTAGTAGGATCGCTTGCCTCTTCTGTGGTAAAGTCCCAGGCTATGGGAGGTGATAACCGTCCTAGGAATCTGCCCAAGCCCTTCCACACACCCTGCCACCCAGGGACTGACCGCTTCAAGTCACACTTCAATATATCCCCACCCGAAGACTGTCTCTTTTCATGCCATGATGGAATCAAACTCCACAAAACCCACAACATGCCAGTAATGTTGATTAGCAGTACTAGGAGCTCACATAAGGATGGATCAAAATCTTGGGGGCCTGCATAATAAAATTCTCTACACTCATTTCAGGTGGGGAGACAGAAATGATGATCTCTCTAGCATAGCTCCCACAGAACAGCAGCCCTACAAGCAGGAGAAAGAGACACATAGCCATTATTTGCTTTGGCATGTTCCTAAACAAATGAAGCATTTCCAAAACAAAGCAGAAATTATCAACGAGCCACGTGACCAGCACAGAAGCCTGTATCATAAGCAAGCTTATATAAAAAAAAACTGCAGAAACTACAGCTATATTATATTTTCATTTCCCAGCCAACGCACCAAAAACGACTGTGGTGGTTTGACTCTGGCCTAGAGGCCAGATACCCACCAAACCGCTCTATCACTCCCCCTCTTAAGTGAACAGGGGAAGAAGGGAAAGAAAATATAACAGAAGCCGGGGATAAGATAGGAGTAATTTAATAACACTAATAAGCAAACAGCAAATAGACCGCGCGGAAGCAAAAGAAAGCAGAAAGTGAGATGTTAGTCTCTACTTCCCATCAGCAGGACAGTGGTCGGTCTCGGGAAGCAGGGCTCTCTAAGCTTGGTGGTTCCTTGGGAGGATAAACGCCATGGACGAATCCCCTCCACTTCCTTCTTTCACTTCCTTCTTATACCTGAACTGGCGTCATATGGTATGGAATACCTCTTTGGCCAGTCTGAGTCAGCTGGCTCAGTTGTGTCCCCTCCCAAGATCTTGCCCACCCCTCAATGTACTCTTGGGGTAGGGAAATGTTGAAAGGACACAACTCGGATACTGGATTCAGCTGTAGCCGAAACACTGCTGTGTTATCAACTACTGCTGCAAAAAACCACAGCACTAGAACAATGCTGTGAGGAGAATTAACTCCACCTCAGTTCAACCCAATACATTACTTGATCATGATTAATAAAGGTCTACAGAAACAGTAAGAAGCAGATAATGAGGTGAAAAACAGTACGGAGACACATAATAAATTCCCAGTGAGACTAGTCTCAGTCTTGCACTTTCTCCCCCTCCTTCTGCAGCTCACAGCTTCTGGGCTTTCGACCAGACTGACCTTGGAACTGATAACTGCAAGGCCTGTACTAACTGTTTTTAATTAACAATTGCTCTTTTTTTCTCTCTCTCTTTGGGGAAAAAGGGGAGAGAAGGGGGTACAGGGGTAAACCCTTCCTCCTGGCGGAGGAGGGGAATCTCATTCCTGTGTTACTTTGTTATATATTTCTGTATATATTGTAAATACTGTAAATTGTGTACATATATATATATCCTGCAGCCCCGCTTGTAAATACAGCACATTCCCTTGTTAATCCGGCTGTGGTTTTTTTTTTCCTTTCAGTTTTCTTCCCTTCACTTTACAGAGGGGGGGAGAAGGCCTGGCCTTCCCCTCAACCCTCGACATTTTTTTCCTTGACGCCCAAGGTGGGGCAGATAATTAGCTTGATTTATTGTTTTATAGCCGGATTAGCAAACATGAAGGTGCTGTGGATATTAGAGCATTTATTTTTTTCAATTTTTGGGGCTCTGGTTTACAGATATTGTTTGAGTTTGATTCTGGATTACCTGGGTAAATATCTGATGCGGACAATTTATGTGTGGTGTATGTATAGAGTCAGACTATGGTATGGAAAATGTGTAGATTTCTTGTGGCCAGCGAGATACAGAAATGTCACCTCTAGTACTCTCCCAATTGAGATAAAAGGTTTGAAGATTTCACTGGAGGAGAGAGTAACTTTAGGTGATGGCTGGGATCCAAAGGTGATTTATGTGATGTGTATAATCCTGCTGCTGGTGGTAACTAATGTGCATCTGCTGTTTTCTCAGCGTCGGGAGAGGAAGGTATCCAGACCGTGTTTTGTTATTGAAACTAGATCAAAGAGAAAACAGCGTGGCTCTGGGTCACTCCCAGAGACATCTAGTGATGAGGACTGTGGAGAATCTGTGTCAGTGTTGCAGTTTGAGCTGGGTGCCCCCCTGCAATGTTTACTTCCTGTGTCCAGAAGTCCAGCCCAGAGGGGTGGACACAGGAAATTTTGTAGTATTTCCTACCACAATCCTTTGCACCACTATAAGATCCAGTGCGGAGCCTAGCACGCCCTCTTTTCTTCCTCCTCCGTCAGCCAGTAACTGGGGGAGATGTCTCCTGGCTTTGGGCCTGGCTAGGCCCAAGGCCATGGGGGGATGGGCAGTCTCAGATCTGGCCAGCTGTGACTAGTCTAGCAGTGGGAGGGGGAAGAAGGAGCCCTGGGGCTCTTGGGTGTACCCTCAGGTGGGGATGGGATCTCTCTGGGTCTGTTTTGGGATCTTTCTTTGTCACTGTGCTTTTGGCTTTCTGTAAAAGTTCACTGCTTTCTATTTAAACTTTCCATCACTTTTGCAATCCGTTTGTCTGAGTGTTTATTGTTGCCAGGGGTGGGGAAGGGGGCTACCTCAACCCATCACATTCAGTTAAAAAGAAAGCTAAAAAGTTAATTGGAAAAGCTGCACTGAACGGTTTTGCTGCTGATTCTGGCAAGCTGCCAGGGGCAGCGGCAGCTGCCAACATGGCATCTCCTCCTTCTCCTCCTCCCGCTTCTTTTTCGGCCATTAACGGAGCCAGGTCATTTCCGTCTTCTTGCACGGTGGGACCGGAAGCCGCTGCCCCAGCAGCTGATTTATCTCAGGACCTGTCGGCTTCTGTTAAGGTGGCTGTAAATTCAAACACAGCTCCAGTGAAGGTGGCTGTTTTAAAGACTAGAAGTGGAAAGACCAAAGCTGATCCAGGAGCAAATGGAGGAGAAGAGCAGGAGACTGATCCTGGTGAGGGACCCTCTGCTAGAAAAGATCCTGCTGAGGAGGAAGAGAAGATTTGTTTTAAAGATCTAGCTGACTTAGTGAGAGCAAAACAGGATAGAGATGCAGCTAGGACAGGTGCTGGTAAAGGTAGTTCTCAGCTTAAAGAGATCCTTGAGAAAATGGCAGCAGGATTTTTAGGACAACAAGTTGAGGAAGAAGAATATGATATTTCCGAGTGTTCCTCTCCCAGGGAAGAATTACAAAATGTCTGTAAAGATTATACCAGAGCAGATAAGGATCCAGTTCTAGCTTGGCTCAGTAGGTGTTATGATGCAGGTGCTCCAGCTCTAACAGTTGGAGACAAGTCAGCAGCTCAGTTAGGAACTCTCTCGAGGGATAATGGAATAGATAGACATCTAGACAGGGTTCTCGGTAAGGTTAATCTTTGGATTAACAGCAACTACAAAACATCTCAGCCAATGCTGATACTACTCACAGAATCCCTACTACCAAATTTAAATAGGAAGAAACAACTGCTGTGCCTCTGATTTGTACATTGCAGCTTTTCTGCTGTTAACAAACTTGCCCTGTGAATCTCAGGGAAGACTAAGGCATTGTTCGTGCATATACTGCACTGAACCCGGGACCACTCTGAGAGTCCCGCTGCTCCTTTAAGCTCAGTAAATGAGAAGCCGCCACCTAACGCAGCTGCATTCTCTCCCCGAGGCTGTTTGCATCAGCCCCGAGAATCGCTGTGGTTGATCCGACCCCGTAGCTTTGCCTGCTGCCACGTCGTCTGAGCCCACCTACCGGCCACCATCATCCCACACTGCCGTGCGAGCTGACTTTGAGGGCCGACCTCATGGGCTGACCCCGACCAGGACCGATCCCTGTTGTCTGGAGGGAATTGACTGAGTCCTGAAAGGAACCTGCTTCCGAGCTAAGCTCAGGTTCCATTATTCCCTCTTCCCTGCTGTGAGGAGAGGAGACAGTAACCCAACACCACCGTCCAACTCGACTAGGAACCAGTCCAGCGGCAACCGTCTACAAGAACCCCCACCTTGCTACAAACAACAGCTACAGAATATCGTTCACGTGCTTTCCATCCATTAGCCCTCAGTTCAAAGTATACGCATCTAGCAGAGTAAGCACTGACACATAGAAAGATTGTAATATTGCTGTGTATAGCCAGCAAAGCGGCAGAACCGCACCCTTCATTATATAAATATAGAAATAGTCTGTAACTAGTTCAATTAAGTTATAATCATAACACTAAGCCACTTGTGGAACGTGCACTAGAACATGTATATAAGTTGGTGATTCATCGATTATTAATAGTTTGATAATTAATAAAAATAATATTTTCATATTTCATATTCATAAATTTCATAACCTCTTCACCACATGATTTCAGTACTCTAGTCCAGATATTCTGAGTGGGAAGAAAGGAGAGGAAAAGATTCAAATGGCCCAGAGATGGAAGTGAAAAAGGTAGTAAAGGTTTACTTGTGGGTGAAAAACACAAAAAGTACTGTGTATGAGGAGGAGGAGTAGGAAATGGGAGGTTACACACCTTTAGAAAGAGGAATTAAGTTGCAAAAGCAAGGCCTTAGTAGTAATGGTTTAGGATTTTGTATCAGCTCTGCTTACATCTTAATGATGCTTCTTTGCAGTCACATCACTGTCAAAATCAGGGTGGAAATTAAAGGTTAAGGAACAGAACAATTTCAGCATATTACCGAAATTAATGTTATGCTATTGTTTTTTAGAGTCTTCACTCAGATGAATATTTCAAAAGGAAATACAAACACAAGATATTGTGTTTATAGTTCAGTTCAAGTTTTACTGTTACTCTGGGACAATTTCTGTGGATTCAAATAAAAATCAGATCAGATCCTTCAGGGCAATGTGAGCTTGTGAGTCATCTGGGTTTTTATGCAGATATTTGAAAGCCTGAATGAACCCTGAAAAAACTCAGAAGCGCCAATCTGGAGGGGAAAGTGCAACTACTTTGCCCCCCAACTTGCCTGTTCACCTTATTTCTTCAAACAGCTTCCAGACACCTTCTGACCTTTCTATGGGATCTATCTATGTAGATTCCTGAAGTGAATTTTATTATGCATATGTGAAGAAGAGAAAATTGCTCTTAGTAATTTCCTAATGATGCATTTAAGTTCTTGTAAATGGTTTCATTCATAATTCAAGAGTACAAATATGTCAGACCACCTGATGATAAATTAGATATGCACATCTAATAGGAGTTATGCACTTTAACAGAATCTGCTGTAGGAATCAGGGATACAAGATTAGGACATATTTATAGACTCTGTTTTGCCTGGCAGGATATAGACCTAAAGGCCATGTGGTCAGATACTCTATTACCCTAACATAAATGGAAGGGGATTAGATAGCTGCATATGCTTCTTCATGGTGCTGGATAAAAGATCATGCAGGTCATGCTCAGGGAGGTCTGAGAAATTGCACTGGTCTTGGCATTCCCTTGAGCCAGGGGTGAAAAAATATTGGCAAGTATTTGAGAAGAGATACAAATCTGACCTGACAATGCTGACATGTCAGCTGACATAATGCTGACAATGAAGAAACTATGTCTAATTTCTCTCCTTCCCTAATTGAGAACCTCATTTCATGGAAGGTGTCCCTGTCCATGGAAAGGGTCTGGAACCAGACAATCTTGAAGGTCTCTTTAAACTCAAACCATGCTATGATTTTATGATTTCACAAATGTAATGGGTTGGGGTAAACCCCCTCCCCACCAGCGCAGACATAACGACTCAGACAAACAGATTGCAAAAGTGATGGAAAGTTTAAATTGAAAACAGTGAGTGCGTGCAGAGAATTAGAAACACAGTGACAAGAAGAAACCCCAAAACAGACCCAGAGAGATCCCATCCCCACCTGAGGGTGCACCCAAAACCCCCAGGACTCCTCCTTCCCCCCCCACTGCTAGGCTAGTCTCAACTGGCCAGATCTGAGACTGCCCATCCAGATGTAGTCTCATTAGGGCAGAGTAGAGGAAGAGGCAAACTTCCCTCAACCTGCTACTCACACTCTTTTTAATGCATCCCCCTGGCCTTCTTGACCACAAAAGTACATTCCTGGCTCATGGTTAACCTGTCCTCCAACACTCCCAAGTCCTTCTCCATGGAGCAGTTCCACCCCTAACCTGTATTGTGCATAGAGGGGTTGATTATTCCTCCCCAGAAGCAGAATTTTACATTTGCCCTTATTGAACTTCTTTAGGTTCTCCTCTATCCAACTCTACAGCCTGTAAAGGTTTTGCTGAATGACAGCACAGCTTGATGGTCTATTAGCCACTCCTCCCAGTTTTGTATCATCAGCAAATTTACTGAGAAAACACTCCATCCTTTCATCCAGGTTGTTGATGAAGGTGTTGAACAAGATTAGACTGAGTACTGACCCCTAGGGAACACCATGAGCTACAGGTGTCCAACTAGATTCCACACTACTCATTACAAACCTCTGTCATTCCACCTCATTGTCCATTCATCTAACCTACTGTTGTAGGGTCGGGGGAAAAGCCAGGCCCTTCCCCCCCCACTGTGAATACAGGGAAGAAAATTGAAGGGAAAAGATAAAAAAACTCACAGCTGAATTAGCAAAGCAGTGGATGCTGTATATTTACAAAGCAATATAGGATATACAGGGGAATTTACAGAAATTACAATATTTACAATATATATAAAAATATACAACAAAGCACAGAAATGAGAGTTCCCCCCTCTGCTGAGGGGGTTCCCCACCTCAACTCCCCCTTCTCTCCCCCTTTCCCCAGAGAGGGTTGGAAAGAGAGAAAAGAGAAAAAAGTTAGAAGCAGTTATGTGTTAATCGGAAAGCGGTTAATACAGGCCTTGCAGCTTATCAGTTTCGAGGTCAAGCCTTGGTCGAAAGCCCAGAACGCTGTGAGCTGCAAAGCTACCGAAGGAGGGAAGACAGACTGACCAGAAAAGAGCAGGAATACCCAGGATACCCTGTTGCACTCCCAGTTCAGAATGTGCTTCCTCCCAATCTACCAATGAAATTAGTTTAGATCCGTCTTTTCGTTTACAAACATCCGACTACAATATTCCCTTTCTTAAGGGGACAGCCTCAAATGGTCACACCTACTGTGACCGTTTGAGGTTGTGTCTTTAAGAAAAGGACAGTACTGGGGCACTGTGGCTGAATGTTTTGTAAACAAAAGACAAGTCTAAACGAATTTAATTGGTAGATTGGTAGAATGCAACTTTAAGTTTTGAGTGTGACTGGGACTTTCCTCCGTTCACTCTTCCCTCCTCCCTTTCCATCTCATCTGCTTCTAGGCTGTCTGCCAGACTGACCTTGGACAGATAAGTGTGTGGCCTACTAACAGTTTGCTTTAATTTATAACTGCTTTTATTAACAATTGCTCTTTTTCTCTCTTTATAACCCTCTTTGGGGAAAAAGGGGAGAGAGGGGGGTACGGGGGTGTCGTGGATATGCCCTCAGAAATGCGCGGCAGATCCATCAACGAAAATATAAGTTTATTTATATATGTACAAACTCTGTAACGGGGTATTTACAATCGCCCCTCACAGGTATCAATATTCGGTTAGTGGAACTATCTTTACAGAATGTTATGTATGGGCATTTAAACCAAAATGATTCACAGAACTTAGAATCTAAACTGAGTCAGAGAGTGGCGGGGAGGGGTTGGTCAGTGACCGGCAACCCTCCACCCGGAGCAATATAAATGCTATCCTAAACGAAGCTCTACAAAGGAGGGCTTGGCTTACTCAGACGCTGAGGAAGTCGTGGAGTCTTTCTTCAATAATGTTTATAATCCAGACAACGTGGCACGGATGTGCCGTAATAAGGAGGCAGGAAATGGCGCCGGCCGCGTGGCCGCACCGCGTGGCTCTGCTGTTCTCTCCCAGGATACAAAATTCCTCACTCGGAGGGGGGCAGTGGCAGGTCAGCAACGCTGGTTCACACGGTCTACCAGGTTTTCTCCTACGATGGATCACGCAGCGGTTGATCCCACGGAGTGCTGTCCACGGCACTGCACACAGCTGGGTAACAGTGGCAAAGGACCACGAGGCCTCCCAGAGCACTGGCTGGCACGCATGCACACACAGGCTCCAACACTGAGGTGGGGGCTCATTTGCCAAACGACCCTATTTACCATTTGCCCCAGTGAATACTGGCCCAATAAGCACCTGTTGCCAACCCAAACATTAACCAATGAACTACTAGCTACCAAATATGGCCTGAGTATATGCTATACTTGGGGAAGCAAACATATAGCCTGCCTCTAGTACTGCAGGGGTGAGACCACGCCCAGGTAGGCTGTTTACCTGGACTCAGTGGCGCCAGGATTCCCCCTGCTGCCTCCAGAAGGGGGGGGGGACAAAGGAGGGTTAACACATACAGAAATATATCCTACCCAAATGTTTGGGGCACAATCCTGATGATAAGCATCCTTCACTACAGGGGGGGGGACTCTCTTTAGCAGAGGAGGGAATTTTGTTCCTGTATTATTTTTCTTTTTACTTTGCTGTATATTTCTGTGTATATATTGTAAATACTGTAAATTGTGTATATATCCTGCATTCCCTAAAAATTGCTTGTACATATAGCATTTCCCTTTTTGCTTCTCCGGCTGGCTAGTTGTGTTTTTTTTTTCTTTTTCTCTTTGTGGGTGGAGAAGTCTGGGACTTTCTCTCTAACCCTCGACATTTTTTGGCCGCCCAACTCGGGGCTTGAGGATAATTAGCTTGATTTATTGCTTACTAGAGCCGGACTAGCAAACATGAAGGTGTTTTGGATTTTTAAGCAATTGTTATTTTCAGTGTATTCGGTTCTGATCTACAAGTATTGTCTGGGCCACCTTATTGATCATCTGGGTAAATATTTGATGCACAAAATTTATTTGTGGTTTATGTACAAAATGAGGCTTCTGTAGGGTCACTGCCTGGATTTTTTCTGGCCTGCGAAATACAGGAATGTGACCTCTAGCACTCTCCCGATTGAGATAAAGGAGTTTAAGATCCCAGTAGTGGAAAGAGTAGCTTTAAGTGATGGCTGGGATCCAAAGGTGATTTATTTGATGTGTGTAAATCGGCTGCTGGTGATAGTGACTGCATATTTGCTATTTTCCTTGCGTTGGGAGAGGAAGATGTCCAGAGCATGTTTGATTCTTAAGCATAAATCAAAGAAGAAGCGGCGTTCCTCTGGGTCAGCCCCAGAGGCGTCCAGTGATGAGGAGAATGGAGAATCTGTGTCAGTTAAAGATAAAGACAAAAAGTCTATTGGAAAAGCTGCTTTGAATGGCTTTTCTGCTGATTTTGGCAAGCTGCCAGGGTTGGCGACAGCTGCCAACATGGTGGCTACCCCTTCTTCTTCTTCTTCTTCTTCTTCTTCTTCTTCTTCTTCTTCTTCTTCTTCTTCTTCTTCTTCTTCTTCTTCTTCTTCTTCTTCTTCTTCTTCTTCTTCTTCTTCTCTTCTTCTTCTTTTTCTTCTTTGTGGGGGAGAAGGCTGGGCCTTTCTCTCTAACCCTCGACACCTACGCTTCCTGAGTTCCCCTAGGAGGATGATACATGTCAAAATGCTTGCTGAATTCAAGGTAGACAACATCCATTGCTCTCTCCTCATCTACTCAGCTAGCCACTCCTTCATAGAAGGCTATCAGATTGGTCAAGCATGGCTTCCCGTTGTTAATCCATGCACACTACTCCTGAAAATCTTACCCTCCAAATTCTTAAACTAGTTTAGAAGGGGGAAGGGGCTGAAACCAGTCCCCCCAGGCTGGGGTCTGGGGATGATAAGCCAGAGCCAGAGGTGAAACGAGCAGCCCAGCTGAAGTGCATGTACACTAATACACAAAGCATGGGCAACAAACAAGAGGAGCTGGGAGCCTTGCTGCAGCAGGAAAGTTATGATGTAGTTGCCATCACAGAGACGTGGTGGGACGACTCACATGACTGGAGCGCTGCAATTGATGGCTACAGGCTCTTCAGGAGAGACAGGCAAGGAAGAAGGGGTGGAGGGGTGGCCCTGTACATCAGGAAGGCACTAGATGCCATTGAGCTGGAGATCAGGGACGATTGGGTTGAGTGCCTGTGGGTGAGAATTAGAGGGAAGGCCAAGAGGGCTGACATCCTGGTTGGAGTCTGTTATAGACCACCCAACCAGGAGGAAGATGTTGATGAAGCATTCTATAGGCAGCTTAAGGCTGTCTCGAGATCACCTGACCTTGTTCTCATGGGCGACTTCAACTTGCCTGATATCTGCTGGGATCTTAACATAGCAGAGAAGAGGCAATCTAGGAGGTTCTTAGAATGCATGGAGGACAGCTTCTTATCCCAGGTGCTGCGAGAGCCTACCAGGGGCAAGGCTATGCTTGACCTCCTCTTCACCAATAGGGAAGGGTTGGTGGGTGATGTGGTGGTCGGAGGGTGCTTAGGGGCCAGTGACCACGAGATAATTGAATTCTCATTATTTGGTTGAGCTAAGAGGGGTAGCAAGAAGACCTCCACTCTGGATTTCCGGAGGGCGGACTTCAGGCTACTCAAGGAACTAATTCAGAGGGTTCCTTGGGATAAAGCCCTTAAAAACAAAGGGGTCCAGGAGAGCTGGTCCTACTTCAAGGAAGAATTGTTGAAGGCTCAGGGACAGGCTGTGCCAATGTGCCGGAAGATGAGCCGCTGTGGTAGACGGCCAGCCTGGATGGTTCATGAACTTTTAATAGAGCTAAGGGAAAAAAAGAGGGTGTATCATCTTTGGAAGAAAGGTGAAGCAACCCATGAAAAATTTAAGGATGTTGCTAGGTCTTGCAGGAAGAAAATGAGGGATGCAAAAGCACATTTGGAGCTTAGTCTGGCCTCTGCTGTAAAGGACAACAAAAAATCCTTCTATAAATACATTAATAGCAAGAGGAAGGGCAGAGACAACCTCCACTCCTTGGTGGACACGGAGGGGAACGTTGTGACAAGGGATGAGGAAAAGGCAGAGATACTTAACACCTTCTTTGCCTCAATTTTTACTAGCAGGACAGAATGTCTTCCAGACAGCTGGCCTCCAGAGCTGGCAGAAGGAGCTAGGGAGCAGCATAGTTTTCCACTGTTCCAAAATGGGGTAGTTGGTGATCTGCTCAGCCGCTTAGATCCCCACAAGTCCATGGGACCAGATGGGATCCATCCTAGGGTGCTGAGGGAGCTGTCAGAGGAGCTGGCCGAGCTGCTTTCCATCATTTTTCAGCAGTCCTGGCTCACTGGAGAGGTCCGAGACGACCCAGAGGTCCTGCCTGACCAACCTGATCTCCTTCTACGATCAGGTGACCTGCCTGGTGGATGTGGGGAGTCCTGTGGATGTAGTCTACCTGGTCCTCAGCATGGCCTTTGATACCGTCCCCCATAGCAAACTCCTGGCCAAGCTGTCAGCCCATGGCTTTAACAGCAGCACTCTGAGCTGGGTTAGGAACTGGCAGGATGGTCAAGCCCAGAGAGTGATGGTGAATGGTGTCACATCCAGCTGGCAGCCAGTCAGTAGTGGAGTCCTCCAGGGATCAGTGCTGGGCCCTGTGCTCTTTAACATCTTTATTGATGATCTGGGTGAGGGCATTGAGTCCATCATCAGTAAATTTGCTGATGACACCAAGCTGGGGACAGGAGTTGATCTGCTGGAGGGTAGAGAGGCTCTGCAGAGAGACCTCGAAAGGGTTGGACAGATGGGCAGAGTCCAACAGCCTGAGATTAAACACAACCAAGTGCCGGGTTCTGCACATTGGCCACAACAACCCCATGCAGAGCTACAGGCTGGGGTCAGAGGGGCTGGAGAGCAGCCAGGCAGAGACGGACCTGGGGGTGCTGGTTGATGGTAGGCTGAACATGAGCCTGCAGTGTGCCACGGTGGCCAGGAGGGCCAATGGCATCCTGGTCTGCATCAGGAACAGTGTGGCCAGCAGGAGCAGGGAGGTCATTCTGCCCCTGTACTCAGCACTGGTTAGGCCACACCTTGAGTACTGTGTCCAGTTCTGGGCCCCTCAGTTTAGGAAGGATGTTGACTTGCTGGAACGAGTCCAGAGAAGGGCAACAAAGTTGGTGAGGGGTTTGGAACACAAGCCCTATGAGGAGAAACTGAGGGAGCTGGGGCTGCTTAGCCTGGAGAGGAGGAGACTCAGGGGTGACCTTATTGCTCTCTACAACTACCTGAAGGGGGGTTGTGTACAGGTGGATGTTGGTCTCTTCTCCCAGGCAGCCAGCACCAGAACAAGAGGACACAGTCTCAGGCTGCGCCAGGGGAGGTTCAGGCTGGAGGTCAGGAGGAAGTTTTACACAGGGAGGGTGATTGCCCATTGGAATGGGCTGCCCAAGGAGGTGCTGGAGTCACCATCGCTGGAGGTGTTCAGGAGGAGACTTGACAGGGTGTTTGGTTGCATGGGTTAGTTGATTAGGTGGTGTTGGATGATAGGTTGGACACGATGATCTTGAAGGTCTCTTCCAACCTGGTTTATTCTATTCTATTGTATTCTTAAAGATGACCTCCAGAATGAACTGCTTCATCACCTTTCCAGGGATGGAGGTGAGGCTCACTAACGTGTAATTTCCTGGGTCTTCCTTCTTAACCTTTTTGAAGACTGGAATGACATTGACTTTCCTGTGGTGCTCAGGGACCTCTCCTGTTCTCTGTGACCTTTCAAAAATGATGGAGAGTGAAAAAAACCTAATGATATTTTGCATTACAATGGTCCTGAAAGGTAACATTTATTTCCCTCTGGAGTTTCAATTTGTCCCCAGGATATTTCAGCATGCATCACCAGTTCAAGGACTAGTGCATATATTTTCTCCTAGCGTGGGAGCCATTTGTAGAGCTGCTGCTTTGGGAAATGTTCAATAACCTTTCATTCTGAAACGTCATAAGCACTCAAGGAAGCCAAGAAGTCATGTTTTGGCCATACACTGCCTCTTTGCTTTGCCTTCCACTCATGCAAGGCACAGAAAAAAAAACAACTTTGCAGTGAGTTTGTCACATCCTAAGAGTGAGAAATCATGGAAATTACTGGATGCTGTTTTAATGTCTGCTAATTCCCAAGGCAGAGTACTAACAGGGCAGATGCAGTCAAAGAATGAAAGCGGAAGAATCTGGAAATGCAGCAGACCCTAACATATGGTTACAGATAAACCTGTCTATGGAAAAGAAGGATGCAGGGAATTGTGCCAGTAGTCAGCTGATACTGGCTGTGTTCACAGCCTTGAAATGTATATACTGTCTCCTTTCCAAGCCTTTCTTTCTGTTTGATTGCTTCTGCTTCTGCTCCAGAAGACCAATCAAATTCCAAGAGTCTATTCTATTGGGTTTTTTTTGCCCACCTAGTAACAAGATGATCTGGGAACCTTATGAGAACTGTGTTTTAGCTTGGCAGACAATCACAGCCTGAACAGAGCCCACTCTAAAACCCTCTAGTCAATAGAAAAGCTGCCTGTGCCTGAAGTCCAAGCCTGAAATGCATTTAGAAGTCCCATGTCTGCATATGGCTCCAATGGTAAACTTGATCAAGGAAACATAATGTGACTTCAATCAGGCTCCAGCTAGGATGAAGCATACTGTAGGAATTGGGGATAAATGAAAAGCCACTTTCTGTGAGTTTTTCCAAGCCAAAGCCACTGAACTTTCTGGGGTTTTCTTGGCACTTTTAGTGCTACTGGGAATTTGAATGGTGCCTCTCAGAGGACAATTGACTCCCTCTGTATGCTATTGTGATTGTCAAAAAAAAAAAAAAAAAGAGCAGCATTTTTCTCAATCTTTCCAGGCATACTCATGCTCTTAATAGAGACTGGACAGAGTAGGAAATTGAATAGGATATTCTACAAGATCTAGATTAATGCCCATGAAAAGAAACCGACACCCTGGACCACCTCAGCAGGTAACGACCCAGTTGTGTTAATAAATCATTAAAGGATTTCATTCCCCTTATTTACACAAGGTGCTCCCATTTGATTTGTTTGAGTGGTTCAGCCACAGCAGGAAAGAGGAGATTTAAATCTCTGGTTTCTGCTATGCATGTTTTAAGAAAGAAATCAACTGTACTTTACAATGGCGAAAGAACTCCAAGTTGCAGAAACTGACTGTGCTGAAAACAAAAGCAGAAGTGGCATCACAGAAGAGTGTTTTTACAAACGTAAGTCACACTTTATTTTTAAATTTCCTAATTTATTAAGGCAGACCATGATTCAAATATTTGATGAAGTGGAAATTTTGACTTGGTTTACTTTTGCCAGTTCATTGTTTGCCGCTGTTGGTACACTTTTGAAAGGAAAGTGCAGATCCTCGCAAGGCATTTTTCCAACTAATATTCCATTCTGTATATTTAATTATTTTGAGTTTGAACAATGTGGTGATACTCAGGTGAGTTAGCTCTGGGGGTTATTTGTTTGTTTGTTTGTGGTTTCTTTTGTGGTTTTCTGTTTGTTTGTTTTTCCCCTTGGTATCAAACAGATCATGAAAATCTTACTAATTTCAAGAAGTTTGAACAAAGGTTTTCTCCACTGTGACCTGAAGGCTCCAGTCCACAGTAGCTCATCTAATCATCTTATCTCTGTCCAGAAAATAATGCTTGGATCCTTCAGGAGCAAAGACTGAGAGGAGCAATTACCTTACCAGTAACTTATGCTAATTTAATTCTGATAATAACATTTTGCATAGAATTCTTGTTAGCAGTTTTACTGTTGCTTCTGAAGTACATAAATTCTAGATACTTTTCATTCTACAGAATTCCAAACAGAACTTCACCACAAGCAGATGCATTAATGATTAGACTGCAGTACTGACCAAACTGTTCTTAGCTTTCCTTGTTTTTCTTTTCCTGCAAAAGAAAATGAAGTAAACCCAACAAAATTCAAACTACAGTAACAGCATAAGATAAGGAAATGTTTTGTATTCCTATGGGCATCCAGACTGAACACCATTACTAGTTGCAGCAGATTGAGTGCTAGCTAATTGCCTATTCTCTGATTTTTATTTTTTTGCTGGGAGCATGGGGGAGGTGAGAAGAGGCCAACTTAAAATGCATTACATTCCCATGATAAAAAAAACCCCAAAAGGCAACAGCTGCTTAGAGAAGTGAAAACATTGCATCTTCGGAGGCCATTCAAGCAGAGCATGTTTTCCTTCCATGATCTTGTCACCTAGACTAACAATGAGTCTAAAGATATCACATGCAGTTGTCAACAAATGTTAAGAACACACTAAAAGTACAGCAGTGTTTATGTACAGAGTATTACTAACTGTTGCTATTGCAACCCCCAGACCCTCAAACATTGAAGAAGTTCACGTGTGTAATACTCTGTGATAAACATTATAAAAGATATGTAGCCTAGGAGAGGGAAGGAGAAAAAACAACCAACCAAAAATAAACAGCAGGAGAGCAACATTTAAAAATTAAGGATACTATAAACTGCACCTGCAGTTATATCTAAAAGGTAAGGCACAGGATGCTGGACCCAGGACTCCAAACTGCTGATGCTGGGTGAGAAGCAGGAAATCCCCCTTCAAGATAAAGGCAGGTAAGTGAGTGGATTTAATGCAGAAGGGAGTCCAAGCCCCTATATGAAGGCAGAAAGCTGTGCAGAAATTGGCTAAAGGCAATGGCTGACAGGAATAGTGATGGTTGCATCACCTGCTTCACAGGATCCAGCCCCAAGGAATTTGCTCTGACAGACAGGGTCATTTGAGGAATGCTGAAGCCCAGTTTTGGTATTAATAATACAGCAGATAAATACTATCTGAGAAATACTGAAGCACAGTTACACATCAGGTTTCAGCTACTCATTCTTAACTGGTCTTAAATAGTGTCAAAGCTAAGTGCCTTTTTTCCCCCCTTCATTTTTTCTAGAAGTTTTTCTGGATTAACTTATTTAGTGCACTGTCTTCATCTAGGTATGCCTCCAATAAGTAAAGTAGGAAGTATAAGCATCACAGAGAGTTTATGTCCCAAAATACGGGTTTAACATAAACTAGCCAATGTAGGTGCTAGTGATACCAGTTGCCAGATTTGGGGATCAGGTCAAAGAATCATGGTACTTTTAGGTAATAAGCAGAATGTGTCAGGGCTCTGGGGAAGCACCAAAAATACTAATCTGCTAAAATCTGAGTCTCAGATTTAGGCTTAGCATCCTTTAACAGTGTTGTCTCCAAAGCATAGACTATTTATTCTGTTTAAAAGAGAGGCCTTCAAAGTCTGCCAAAGATCTCATCATGCCAGTACCTGAGCTCTTATACCAGTGATATCTTCACAGATGCACCAATGAAGAAGAATATAGCTTATTTATCCTTTATGCTAAGTCTCAGTTCAATAAAGCACTGATGTAGAGATTTCTGAGTATGCAGATAATGCTTCAGAAACCGCATTACTGAGCACTTTGCCAGGGAGATGCATAAGCTACTCTGCCCTGTGAAGCCAGTGCAGGTGCCAGGCACAGTACGGTAGGCACTAATCTCTGTGGCTCTGATTGCCATGTACCTGCATCACCCGTACTCCAGCCTGCACAGAGCAGAACAGAGGCACAGTTGAGGAAAAAAAAAAATAATAAAGAAGCTGGTTTTCTGCTGCGAGGCGAAGGTGGTAGGACAGAAGGATGTGTCAGATGACAAAGTTTCTGTAAAGGCTGACAAAGTCATATTAAAAAAAAAAAAAAAAAGATTGGAAGGGATTTCTGGCGGTCATCCAGTCCAACCTTCTTCTCAAAGCAGAACTACCTTCAAAGTTATAGCAGGTTGTTTAATACACGGACATGAGAGAGGGAGAGACTGCCCAGCCTTTATACTAAAAAATAATAGAAATAGCAGGCAATAGTAGCACATATTCAGATAAAGTCCATAGTAGAATCTTAGGTACCTTTTTTTTTCCCCTTCTTCTTTTTTTTTATTTAAAAATCAGTTTGCAAAGTAAGAGAAATTCTCCCTGTGGCACACAGCTTAACATCATCTATAGATTCATCCTTTGTTTCTGCAGCCTTTCTTCTGACAGTGAAAGTAATGAATGAAGAAAATTGGGAACTGGACACCTGAGCTCAGTCCTGGTTTTAACACGGTTCACTGAACTGTCCTAGCAGTCTATTGCAGTTACAGCCAAGCACTAGCCACAATACAAACCCTCAGTTTGTGAAGCACCATAGTTTGAAGTTCTCTTTCCCCAGTCTGACATTTTAAATCTTTCCCTGCCTATACTTATCCTTCCCACACATCACAGTAAGACATGCAGTGTAAAACAAAGATGTCTAGCAGCATACAAAGAGGAAACAGTTTTATTAACAGACCTTATCCCTTTCCTTGATTTTATCCTCTCTAAAAATGTTTAATCTTGCTTATGTGACAATTTGCTTCTGCCTTCTTAAAAACCACAAAAAGGTATTGGTAACCAAAATGTGCATAATAAAATTCAAAAGTCAAAGTGAGTAATGAACATTGAATGATATCACTAATGAAATCTCTAAAGAATTGACTTGAAACTACGTGCCTCCAGCAAAGGTGGAGTGTGAAGAACACTAAATTGGGAGTGACACTGTGACTCAGATGTAAAGTTCTTTCCTCAATTCCTTCTTGCTCCTGGCACATAACAGTTCAATCCTGATCTACTCCAGTTGTAATATATAATCCACCCTGCAATGGCTCATCTACTGTTTATATGACCATTTGCTTTGTCTGTGTTTCCCAGATATGTTGCAGAGGACAGGAAAGCAAAATCGAGGACTTAACTTTCATCCCCCTGCCTGGAACAATAGCCAGGTAGCAACCCAGATAAGAGCTGGGCATACATTTTCCAGACAAAGTAAGAAATGAAACTCAGTGGGGATGTGATGGGGAGTTGTCATAGGGTTGGGGGAAAGGCCGGTCTTCTCCCCCGTAAGTAAAGGGAAGAAAAAAAAAAAAGAAAGGAAAAAACAACACACAGCCAGATTAGCGAAGGAGTGTGTGCTATATATACAAAGCAGTTTAGGAAATGCAGGTTTATGTACAGAATTCACAGTATTTAAAATATCTACAGAAATATACAACAAATTAACACAGAAATGAGAGTTCCCTCCTCTGCTGAGGGGGGTTCCCCACCCCTGCTCCCCCTTCTCTCCCCCTTTCCCCAAAAGAGGGTTAGAAAGAGAGAAAAAGAGAAATGTTAATTAAAAGCAGTTAGGCGGTTATGTGTTAGAAGAGGCCTTATCTTATCGGTCAGTCTGGTCGAAAGCCCAGAAAGCTGCGAGCTGCACCAGGAAGAAGTGCAGTAATGCCCAGGATTCTCTCCTGTACTCCCAGTTCAAAAGGTGCTTTCTCCCAATCTACCAATGAAATTAGTTTAGATCCGTCTTTTGTTTACAAACATTCAACCACAATGTCCCCTTTCTTAAAGGGACAGCCTCAAACAGTTACAGGAGTGGAGGGGAGAAAAGAAATATTTTACTATATATTTAGCAACCCAGACAGAAAACCATCTCTCTGAGCTTCAGAGCACATAAAAATGAATACATGAGAACCACATTGTTGAAAAGTGAGAAAATATAAGGCTATAGGAAAAATTATTAAATCACTGCGACAAAAAAAGCCCAACAGTAATGGGTATTTTAAGTGCTTTACAGAGAAAATTGTAATGATTTAATAATTTAGAGAATGGGAATGACACTCAAAAGATATCCCTATAGAAATGCAAGATATTCAATCATGTTAGGAAAAAAAGGTCTGTCTTAAACTACTTCTCTCAAATTCATGATACTATCTTTAAAAGGAGGAATAAGAAAGTCTTTAAAGGCCATTTTCAGTGCCATATTCAACCTCACCACAGATCCACCTCTTCCACTGCATGCTAGTTTGACAGGCTCCTGGCAAGGCTTCAGCAACTTTCCATTTCTCTGGAATTAGCAAAAAATGCTAATTTGGGCAGTTTGCTGCTAATGCAAGTTTTTAGCTTTGCTGAAGCTATTTGAGATAATATCAGATCAAAGAACAAAGGGACACCTGTCATGAGCCCCAAGCAAAGGAAACAGCACTTGAGGAATTAAAATGAGATTTCTTTACACCAAATGTTGAATACCACAAACGAAGTGCTGTAGGAACAACTGGGGTTGCTAGCTCTAAAAAAGACTGGAGGGGAGAAGGGAGGGGGGGAGGAATATGTGTTACATTTCTTTCAAACAGCAGTTGCCAATGAAAGGGTGGGGATGGCCTTGGATAAGCTTCCTGATCCACTTCCACTGAGACACTCAAAACAATAGGGTGGCAAAGCCCTTTGCAGGCAGTGGGATGCGTACATCAGACTACACCCCTTCCTGTTGGATGAGGTTATGTCTAAGCTCATCTGGATAGCTCTCAGCATGAGGTTGCCTGCCTGCTAGATGCTGTGACCAGAGCTGATGGCAGCATGGTGTGGAAGACGACAAGTTTGTCTCTCTTAATGTAAATCAACAAAGATAAAGTGAATCCTGTCTAGCAATCCTGGATGCAAATCAGCTTGTGATTGCATCGTGATAACACCGGACTACAACAATGGACCTAAGGACCCAGCCATCAGGCTTTCTGGGCAGGGTGGTTTCCGCCCAAGAGACTTGAGCAACTACTGGTTTGTAGAGAGAAACAGAGAAAAACAGAGAGAGAAACAGAGGAGAAAAAACGGGAGAAAAAACGGAGATGATGAAAACACAGGAGACGGGCCAGGCCGCTGAGAAGAGAAAGCCGGGACGATGCTGCTCCGGAGAAAAGAAGCTGCCCGGAGGACCACAGCTCCAGCCAAATCCTCAGCACCCCTTCTCTACAGACCCAGGCTGCCCAGAGGAGCCTCAGCACTGTTCCTGTATCAACCCAACATCTCCCAGAGGACCACAGCTGTTCTCCAGCAAAAGCCTCACCAGCATTTCTCTCTACAAACCCAACATCTGCAGCACCTTGCCTCCACAGACTTTAACTGTCTTGGGGGGGGATGAGGGGTGTGGTAATTTTCTCCCTTTCCTCTTCTATCTCTATCTCTCGTCCCTCTCTCTCTTTTTCTCCCTCTCCCTTTCTTATGTCCACTTTAGTTATGTAATAAATAGTCTAGCTGTTGATACTTTGGCCTCGTTTGTGCCTTTAATTTCACAACACGGGAATATTTAAAAGAACTGTGTCTCCGGACCGAGACATCTAATGTCTCCGACCGTGACATGGGCACAGTGTAATATCCTAACCTCAAATCACAGCAGCAGGAAAACAAGCAAAAATCTTATCAGCAAGGTGACACAAACAGCCTTCCCCATCCTCTGCTGAGCCTTACAGATCTGCAGTACCAGTTTATGGTTCTGCCTCTAATCTTTTCAGAGTGAGCCAAACTAGAGACTGCTCTAATTCACTGAAACAGGTTTATCTTGAAAGTAGGACTAACCTATGCCTTTTTTTTTTCTCTTTCCTTTTTCTTTTTTTTTTCAGTTGTTTGGGTTTGGAGTTCTTGAGGCTTGTTTGTTTGTTTTTAATGTTTGTGTGATGGAATTTGGCAACCCTACAAGGGGAAGTTGCTAGTGTTGCATCCTCTGGAGGAGCATCTAGGACATAACATAAGCAGAGTCATAATTGTTTAGTCACAACCTCAGCACAGTAGTGTAGTGTGCAGCCAGTACAGGCTATTTCCAGGTCAAATATCTGTGAAAGCAACACAGATTACAAAGTGAAAAAAAACAACAAACAACCAACAACCAAACCCTGCTACCAAAACAGCTGTTTATAGAACCATAGAATGGTCCAGGCTGGAAGAGACCTCCAAAGATCATCTAGTCTGACCTCCCTACAGTCAGCAGGGTCATCCCCAAGAACAGGCTGCCCAGGGCCTTGTCAAGCCTCACCTTGAATATCTCCAGGGAAGGGGCCTCAACCACCTCCCTGGGCAACCTGTTCCAGTATTCCACCACCCTCATAGTGAAGAACTTCTTCCTGATATCCAAATCTTAATCTGCCCTTCTCTGGTTTGAAGCCATTGCCCCTTGTCCTGTCACCGCAGCCCCTTGTAAACAGTCTCTCTCCATCCTTCCTGTAGGCTGCCCCTCAGGAACTGGAAGGCTGCTATTAGGTCTCCCTGGAGCCTCCTCTTCTCCAGGCTATCCTACTTCAAGCTTTGCTTTGCAGGCAAAATTACCTTTATAGGACAGTTTTAACCCTTGGCTAAAATTGGTGAAGTATTATGGATATTTTCAGATATGACTGCAATATTTCCATACTCCAAAAGTCACAAATAAAACTGCATAAACCTCAAAATAAAATGACTAAGAACCAGAAGGGCCATATCACAAAAGTCTTCTACCAGAAAAGAGTGTTGCATACTCAGTATCTGATATTTCTTAAGGATGTTTATACTTGCTGAGAAAGTTGTTGCATTTTTCTGTCATTGCATTAAACTAGAATTTTTTGAAATAGAAATGGTAAGGAGAAAACCAGATCCAAATACAACGACCTTTTCTTTCATTTTCTGCTGCACTTCCTCCAGAGTGCCATTGACATGTGTAGGCTGAATTCAAACTTAGAGCAAAATGCCAGAGTAAGCCGAATTTAAGCTCTGACCCTTTGTCCAAATGCATGATATACCAGGGGTTTTCATCACTGGCCAAATACTTCACAGATTTGTCAAATAAAAGTAAAATATTTATCAAGTTGTTATGATTCCACAGGCAGTCATTAGGTAAAGCAACAGTCATCTCAAATCATGTACAGATACACACACAATTCTGAAGTTTACTTTAAAATGTTATATTTCATCTTATGTTCTCAGGTGAAAGCTTCAGGCAAAGGGAAGTCTCTTCCCATAAAACACACAAATTTGTTTTGTGTGGAAGCGCCTTGCCACAGAATATTGTGTGATGGTTGACGCTGTTTCATTCCCCAGCCTCCAAAAAGAGGAAAGAGTGAATTAGGCAAGCATCACTACATTCTTGTCCTTTTCCTATATATCTCCCTATCCATCTCCTTGTCCGAATCAAAGCCAGGTCTACAGATCTGGGTGTTTCCACAGCCATTCATATACCAGGTGACAATAGCAACTCTAAGGCAACTGTAACTCTCCTCACGGTATATGACAGTCTTATTTTAGGTGTTACTTCAGTGCACATTTTACTGTAAAACCCGTGATTCCCACTGCTCCCCGAATTATTTTGGGATCAGCATGATTTTAGTCTTTGTTTTCAGACCACCACAGTCATTTTCCTATGGCCCTACTCAAAACTGAAGTCTTACATAGAGAATTACATGTTCATATGACCCAACACTTATTTCTATGGCGATTTTAGATAATACCATGCTTGTAAAAGACATAATCCTCAGGTTTTGGGACATATGCCAAGCAATTACTGCCTGGTGTTATAAGAAACTTGTCTTTGGGCAAGTGACAATATAATTGTCCCTTTGCAGGGATGCTTCCATCCAAAGCACCAGGAATTAACATCAGAAAGGAAATAATGCAAAATCCTGTATAAAATGAGATGTAATTTCAAGACAGTCAATATCACTTTTGCAAAACTGCCAGACAATCATGATCTACGGACGTGCTTTAAAAGGAGCACCAGCTCACCTCAGGCACACAAGTCCAAGGAAATATTGTAGGAATGTCTGTCCATTACTGAGGTGAATAGAATAGAATAGAATAGAATAGAATAGAATAGAATAGAATAGACCAGGTTGGAAGAGACCTTCAAGATCATCGCGTCCAACCTATCATCCAACAACACCTAATCAACTAACCCATGCAACCAAACACCCCGTCAAGTCTCCTCCTGAACACCTCCAGTGATGGCGACTCCACCGCCTCCCCGGGCAGTCCATTCCAATGGGCAATCACTCTCTCTGTGTAAAACTTCCTCCTGACCTCCAGCCTGAACCTCCCCTGGCGCAGCCTGAGACTGTGTCCTCTTGTTCTGGTACTGGCTGCCTGGGAGAAGAGACCAACCTCTGCCTGTCTACAACCCCCCTTCAGGTAGTTGCAATGTTTGTGCTGATATTATTTCTATGAAAAGGGAAAATGGACACATTTCAAGTGTCAAACCAGTCATGTATCTCACCTTGATAGCCTGTGTGAGGGCCCTGAGAAAAGTCTTGAGCATAATTTTAATTGTGAAACAAGCTGGAAATGCTCTGCAGAGAACAGTTTCTACTATATGGAAAATCACATTCTAATATGAAAATATAAAGAGGTTCAAATTAAAAATGATGTGGTTTTGAGAGGGGAAACTAAAATATAAACTTGTATTGGGTTGAACTGAGGTGGAGTTAATTCTCCTCACAGCATCGTTTTAGTGCTGTGGTTTTTTGCAGCAGCAGTTGATAATACAGCAGTGTTTTGGCTACAGCTGAATTCAGTATCTGAGCTGTGTCCTTTCAACATTTCCCTGCCCCAGGAGTACATTGAGGGGTGGGCAGGATCTTGGGAGGGGACACAACTGAGCCAGCTGACTCAGGCTGGCCAAAGAGGTATTCCATACCATATGACGTCAGCTCAGGTATAAGAAGGACGTGAAAGAAGGAAGTGTTGGGGATTCGTCCATGGCGTTTATCCTCCCAAGGAACCACCAAGCTTAGAGAGCCCTGCTTCCCGAGACCGACCACCGTCCTGCTGATGGGAAGTAGAGACTAACATCTCTCTCTCTGCTTTCTTTGCTTCCGCGCGTCTATTTGCTGATTGCTTATTAGTGTTATTAAATTGCTCCTATCTTATCCCGGCTTCTGTTATATTTTCTTTCCTTCTTCCCTGTTCACTTAAGAGGGGGAGTGATAGAGCGGCTTGGTGGGTATCTGGCCTCCAGGCCAGAGCCAAACCACCACAGTCCTTTTGGTGCGTTGGCGGGAAACGAAAATATAACATAGCTATAGTTTCTGCAGGTTTTTTTATATAAGCTTGCTTATGATACAGGCTTCTGTGCTGGTCACGTGGCTTGCTGATAATTTCTGCTTTGTTTTGGAAATACTTCATTTGTTTAGGAACATGCCGAAGCAAGTAACGGCTATGTGTCTCTTTCTCCTGTTTGTAGGGCTGCTGTTCTGTGGGAGCTATGCTAGAGATCATCATTTCTGTCTCCCCACCTGAAATGAGTGTAGAGAATTTTATTATGCAGGCCCCAAGATTTTGATCCATCCATATGTGAGCTCTCTAGTACTGCTAATCAACATTACTGGCATGTTGCGGGTTTTGTGGAGTTTGATTCCATCATGGCATGAGAAGAGACAGTCTTCGGGTGGGGATATATTGAAGTGTGACCTGAAGCGGTCAGTCCCTGGGTGGCAAGGTGTGTGGAAGGATTTGGGCAGATTCCTAGGACGGTTATCACCTCCCATAGCCTGGGACTTTACCACAGAAGAGGCGAGCAATCCTACTAAACTAACTCGCCATCTGATAGAAGGGTGCCTCGCTTATCCCAATGAGAACAAACAACTTCTTGCACTTTACTGGGGCCTGGCCTGTGCTTACCGAGCCACAGTTCAATACTCTATGAGGACTATGGCTGAGGCAGGCACCCAAACACTACCCGAGGACACCATGGTGGAGATGGGGACCCAGACAGCAACCAGAGAGATTGCCCCAGTCGTAAAAAAGAAGCAGTGGACAAGGAGGTCAACAGGTCCCTCTCATCGATTGATAAGGGACGAGGAAGATTATGATCAAGAGGCTGGTCCATCAAGTGGAAGATCAGAGGATGTGAGTGAGATTAGACAAGAAGCAGAGACTACTCGGTCCTTGACCTCAGCAGAACTGAGAGACATACGCAAGGATTATAGTCGCCAGCCAGGAGAGCGAATTGCTGCTTGGCTGCTCCGGTGCTGGGATAATGGGGCTGACAGCCAACTGCTGGAAGGCAAAGAGGCCCAACAATTGGGACCCATTGCTAGAAACAGAGGTATTGAGAAAGGCATTGCAAAGGAGACAGGCATATGCAGCCCCTGGAGACGACTCCTGCTAAGTGTGAGGGCCAGGTACCCATGCAAGGAGGACCTTATGAGTTCTCCAGGGAAGTGGAATACAGCAGATGAAGGAATCCAATACTTAAGAGAATTAGCGGTGTTGGAAGTTATCTATAGTGATTTAGATGATCAAAGTGTCTCCACAGATCCAGAAGATGTCCCATGCACACGGGCCATGTGGAGGAAAGTGATCCAGGGCGCTCCAGCATCGTACTCTAACAGCCTAGCAATGATGTACTATTTGGATGAGGACGCACGGTCTGTGGAGATTGTGTCAGCCTGGCTCCAGAATTTTGAAGATAATCTCTGTACTAATTCATTTCCACGCGCCAGTGCCTCATTGACCAGGTCTACTCCAAGAAATCTGTCCCCTCCTGCCTCAATCGGAGGGGAAGGGAGCCCCAGACGCACACCAAGTGGAATACTCTGGTTTTCCTTCGTGACCAGGGAGGGACATGAGGAAGTGGGATGGTGAACCCACTTATAAACTGGAAGCTCGGGTACGTGAACTGAAAGGAAAACAACAACTAAAAAGGGATCATTTAAGAAAACAGCAAAGGTATCTGCTGTAAAGAGCCAGGAAAGTAATCAACGATCTCTCAGGAGAAGAATTGAGGTTACACCCCTTGATCCCGATGAGGGGACCTCTGGCCAGGTACTACCCAGATCAGACAGTGAATGCTCTGATGAGGACCAGGAGTAGAGGGTCCCTGCCTTCGGCCAGGAGGAGGAGAGGGATGACAGAGTATATTGGACTGTGTGGATTCGATGGCCTGGCACATCAAAGCCACAGAAATACAAGGCGCTGGTAGACACAGGGGCGCAGTGTACATTGATGCCATCAGGGCATAGAGGTGCCGAATCTCTTTGGATTTCTGGAGTGACAGGAGGCTGCCAGGAGCTGTCTGTATTAGAAGCTGATGTGAGCCTAACAGGGGACAAGTGGGAAAGACATCCCATTGTGACTGGACCAGAAGCCCCTTGCATTCTTGGTATTGATTACCTCAAGAGAGGGTACTTCAAGGATTCAAAGGGTTATAGATGGGTTTTTGGTGTGACCACGGTGAATACAGAGAAGATCAGACAGCTGTCTACCCTGCCTGGCCTTTCAGAAAGTCCTTTTGTTGTGGGATTGCTGCAGGTTGAAGAACAACAGGTGCCAATCGCTACTAGAACAGTGCACCGACGGCAGTATCGTACAAACCGAGACTCCCTGGGTCCCATTCATGAACTGATTCACCAGCTGGAGATCCAGGGAGTGATCAGCAAAACCCACTCACCTTTTAACAGCCCCATATGGCCAGTGCCAAAATCTGATGGAGGATGGAGATTAACTGTGGACTATCGTGGCCTGAATGAAGTGACACCACCACTGAGTGCTGCTGTACCAGACATGCTAGAGCTCCAGTATGAGCTGGAGTCAAAGGCAGCTAAATGGTACGCTACTATTGACATCGCCAATGCGTTCTTCTCAATCCCATTGGCAGCAGAGTGCAGGCCACAATTTGCTTTCACCTGGAGGGGTGTTCAATACACGTGGAATCGATTGCCCCAGGGGTGGAAGCATAGCTCCACCATTTGTCATGGACTAATTCAGAGTGAACTGGAAAAGGGTGAAGCCCCTGAACATCTCCAGTACATTGATGACATCATTGTGTGGGGCGATAAAGCAAAGGAAGTGTTCGAGAAGGGAGAAAAAATCATTCAAATACTCTTAAAGGCTGGGTTTGCTATAAAGAAAAGCAAAGTCAAAGGACCTGCGCAAGAAATTCAGTTCTTGGGAATAAAGTGGCAGGATGGACGCCGTCATGTACCTATGGACGTGGTCAACAAGATAACAGCCATGTCTCCACCGTCCAATAAGAAAGAGACACAATCCTTTCTAGGCCTTGTAGGGTTCTGGAAAATGCATGTTCCAGGCTACAGTCAGCTTGTCAGCCCTCTCTATCGACTGACCTTATTACTCTCTGCAACTACCTGAAGGGAGGTTGTAGACAGGTGGATGATTGTCTCTTCTCCCAGGCAGCCAGTACCAGAACAAGAGGACACAGTCTCAGGCTGTGCCAGGGGAGGTTCAGGTTGGATGTTAGGAAGAAGTTCTATACACAGAGTGATTGCCCATTGGAATGGGCTGCCTGGGGAGGTGGTGGAGTCGCCATCATTGGAGGTGTTCAGGAGGAGACTTGATGGGGTGCTTGGTGCCATGGTTTAGTTGCTTAGGTGGGTTGGATTGGTTGAAGGGTTGGATGCGATGATCTTGAAGGTCTCTTCCAACCTGATCTATTCTATTCTATTCTATTCTATTCTATTCTAAAGGACGGGGTGGATTTTTTGGATGATACTTGCTTCATTTGTGGATGTTCCTTTCAAGATGCCTGAAAATCTTCAAAAACAGGTCCCTTGGGGACAAGACTTTTTTTTTCTTTCTTTTTTTTTTCAAACTGGAGAGTCATACTGGCAGTCATCAAATATCTTTCTCAATGGATGCTTAAAGCAAGAACCTAATAAGCTCATATAAAAAATCGATATTATATTTTTTTTGATAGCTCTCCCTTCCTGACCATTGGATCACAAAACCAGAAATGTCAAAGTGCTGGTTAATAGACTTCAGAATGTCCTACATTTTGGGGGCAGAATGTGACATATTTTTTATTCCCTTTAATCAATAAAATAACTCTCCTTTTCCAGGGCAGCTGAAATCCTGGAAGGTACTCTTATGAAAGAAACATGAGCTGTCTAGCTGAAGATAATATTTTGCCCTTCCTAATTGCTTGAAATAAGAGGCCTTGTCCCAGCTCATCCTGCCTAAATCTGCAAATGAACACAATGTTCAGTGCAAAACCTCGCACTGAATGAAGGAATGAAGGAGATGGAGACTTCAGGCTCTCTATATTATTTGTTAGAACAGCATCTTGCACATCACCTCCTAGGACTGTCAGAAACCTGCAAGCGTCCAGAATTCAGTGAAGGATATGGAGAGTAGGCAGTGAAAGGTGGAAAGAGAACTGAGCTAGATGTGCTCATAAGGAATGAAAATTGTCTTACTCATGTTCCTCCACCATCATGATACAGCAAGAAAAAAGGTCTCAGATACTAATTTGGTTTCCATTTATGTAGAATATATTAAGGTTATGAAGAAGCGTATTTATCCTTACTAAAGCCCTGTGAGACTGGCTAGTCTGTAATCACATAGGAAGCCTGTGGCAAAACATAATTTGAACTTGTGCCTTCTGGTTACTAGTTCAGTCACATGCTGCCCTTTTTTTTCCTCTTCTTTTTCTTTTTTCTTTTTTTTTTTTTTCTTTTTTCTTTCTTTTTTTCCCCCTTTTTCTTCCTCTATTTTTTTCTTTCTTTCTCTTTTTCTGTGAGGCTCCTCGGGGGCAAGGAAGTGGTGTCAATTGATGGTATGGAGCGGCAAAGGGACAGACAGAGTGTCAGGAGGCAATGTGCTTGAATCAGCTTTTATTTGATAGCCTCAGATAACTTCAGATTTAGTCTGGAAAACAGAAAGCTCAGAGGAGAATTTATTAATATTTATAAATATCTGAAGGGTGGTTGTCAAGAACATGGTCCTAGTCCCTCTTCAGTGATGCCCTGTGACAGGACAAGGGGCAATGGATACAAATTGTGTTCCACCTCAACATGAATAAGAGCTTCTTTACTGTAATGGTGACAGAGCACTGGAACAGGCTGCCCAGAGATATTGTGGACTCTTCTTCTCTGGAGACTTTCAAGACCCATCTGGATGTATTCTTGCATGACCTGCCCTAGGTGGTCCTGTTTTGGCAGAGGGGTTGGGCTCAATGATCTCCAAAGGTCCCTTCCAACCCCTATCATTCCATGATTCCACAGGCTTTTGTTGGGGTGATTTTACTTTCTCTACAGTAGACCAAAACTGAAAATAGTTAGCTGGTTCACAAAGAAGATATTCTAAGCTAATATATTTAGACTGCACTTTGGGAAACTCAGTCTGTTTTGTTCTCCTCCAGGACCAGTGTATAGTCTTCAGTTGTTTTTAAGTTAATAACTGGAAGAAACGCCCTTCCTCTGAGATCATTGATGGCTTACAAACTTTGCCATAATGCTCTAACTTTCCCCTTTAGAGTAGGATTTACCCATGCCAGCAGTTAAGCTGAGTACAGTAATTTAATTATAACTCTATCAAATGTGAATCATCACAATCCAAACATAAAAAGAATCTTGTTATCCTTTTTAAAAAATATCCATTCTAAATAACTACAATTAGATTCATAGTGAATATAAAAGTTATAAAGAAATCTTTTGCTGTGGTTTTCATATCAGAAAACAAAAAGATCTTTCCTTTGATAATCCCAAGCATAAAAAATCAATAAAGGCTTTGTGAAAAATGTCTTATTGAGGGGCTAGAATTGTTTTTATTACATCAGTAATGCCATACATCATCCTGACATTTATCAGTCATTTAATCTAGGTAAACTTATTATGTCTGATGTAATTCCACTGAGATAAATCTGCTGTCTGCATTCTGTGACATTTCTGGCATGGATGGGGTTTAGAACCATGTTAATTTGAAGTATGAACACTTTTTCTATTGGGTTTTTTGTTTGGTTTTTTGTTTTGTTGTTGTTGTTTGGGGTTTGATACTAATTAGCCCACTATTATTTTGAAACCATGAACTGTATTCTCATCACAGAACTTCCTAAGGAGATTCTCCTATTGTTTAGAGGAAGGAGTTATAGGAAACTACTTTTGACTCATAGAACTCTGGTTTCAGTGTGGTGTATGGCACATGCCTGTATTGTTTTTGCAGTTTCAGCAAAACATATCCTTCAGATTTTTTTCACTTGTCTGTTGCTAAAAGTCAGAATCACATGGAATTGCAGAAAGAAATTGAAAACGTGGAGTGTGTTCTTGAATTTTCTGAAATAGTGAACAGTTGTTCATATCTGATGCATCAAGTATTCCTCCACGTGACTTACTCCCCGTGAAGTTCAGTTTATAAATACAGTCATGCCAGAGTCAGGGAACATTACTATGCATTTTTCACTAAGTCACATAGACTCATAGAATAGTTTAGACTAGAAGAGACCTCTGCAAATCAACTGGTCTGGTATCCTGCTTAAAACAGGACCAGTTTCGAAGTTAAGTTTAAATACTGCTCAGTGTCATATTCAGTCATGTTTGGAATATCACTACAGATGGAGAATCTAAAACCTCTCTACATAACCTGTTCCAGAATTTGGCTGCTCACATGACAAAAAAAATAAAAAAATTGGAAGGAGTGGCTGAATATTCAGAATTTGCCTGAAAACTTTCAGCACAATATCAGTTGTTTCAGAGGGGGACAGACACTGAGACAGACTCTTTGAGGTGATTTATGGCTTTGGGTTTTTTACAGTTGTTCTAAAGTATTCTACTACTGGATGCTTAGCAATAAAGAGTGAAAAATTCAATTTTAATGAGGTAGCTAATAAAAACTTGACATACACTGAGTGAAACACTGCCCAGAACTTCCCCCTCCAGCATACAATAAAACCCCAAACCCACATTTTAAAAGTGCTTGGCATAAAAAAGTTCTCCCTCCACTGTCTGAGATAAAAGTATGGAAAGGTGTCTTTGAGTAGCAAAGTAATGCCAGATTGAAAGGAGGTAAAACCTGGGACTTGGCTGCTGGCCCTACCCAGAGTAGCGGCCTAGGTGGAGGACATGGGTGAGTAGAACCCTATTTACGTATCTCTGCTAATAATACTGCTTTACATTACAATGGTCATACTAAAGAAAATATTGCAATGCTGTTCATGAGCTCAGTCAGTAAAGTGCAGGGTTAATATTTTGCCTTTCAGGTACTGAATGTGCTCCTTGAATACTTTCTCTGATGACCTAAACATAGCCAACAGGAGTCCTCATAGTTTCCTATCTTAAATAACTAGCAGCTTGATTGTGATTTTATCTTCTTTTTCACTGAGACAGTTATATGAGAGTGCTGACCTTCAGTTAACTGCCTGTTTCCTCTGCACTGGGTACACAGGACATGTGTTGGGGATTGTTTTGAGCAAGAGGGGACATGGGTCCCAGGAACACCTGTGCAATTCAGGCCTTGAAGAATTCTCTGTTGATAATATAGCGGTGGAGTAGGAGCTGTGGGAAAGTGTTGATTTCTTGGTATGCTGAAGTCCAGCTGCCCCTGAGAAGGGAGGCAAGCAAGATAAGGAGGAGGTGAGATCTGGGAAAAAGAGCAATTAGACTGAGTAGAAAAATTCCACAGAGTTGTAAAAACAATGATAGAATAGAATAGAATAAACCAGGTTGGAAGAGACCTTCAAGATCATCACGTCCAACCTATCACCCAACACCACCTAATTAACTAACCCATGTAACCAAGCACCCTGTCAAGTCTCCTCCTGAACACCTCTAGTGACAGTGACTCCACCACCTCCCCGGGTAGTCCATTCCAATGGGCAATCACTCTCTCTGTGTAAAACTTCCTCCTGACCTCCAGTCTGAACTTCCCCTGGCGCAGCCTGAGACTGTGTCCTCTTGTTCTGGTGCTGGCTGCAACCTCTGCCTGTTTACAACCCCCCTTCAGGTAGTTGTAGAGAGTAATGAGGTCACCCCTGAGTCTCCTCCTCTCCAGGCTAAGCAGCCCCAGCTCCCTCAGCCTCTCCTCATAGGGTTTGTGTTCCAAGCCCCTCACCAACTTTGTTGCCCTTCTCTGGACTCGTTCCAGCAAGTCAACATCCTTCCTAAACTGAGGGGCCCAGAACTGGACACAGTACTCGAAGTGTGGCCTAACCAGTGCAGTGTACAGGGGCACAATGACCTCCCTGCTCCTGCTGACCACACTGTTCTTAATGCAGGCCTGGATGCCATTGGCCCTCCTGGCCACCTGGGCACACTGCAGGCTCATGTTCATCTTACCATTAACCAGCACCCCCAGGTCCCTCTCTGCCTGGCTGCTCTCCAGCCACTCTGACCCCAGCCTGTAGCACTGCATGGGGTTGCTGTGGCCAATGTGCAGAACCCGGCACTTGGATGTGTTAAATCTCATGCCGTTGGACTCTGCCCATCTGTCCAGCCTGTCGAGGTCTCTCTGCAAAGCCTCTCTACCCTCTAGCAGATCAACTCCTGTCCCCAGTTTGGTGTCGTCAGCAAATTTACTGATGATAGACTCAATGCCCTCATCCAGATCATCAGTAAAGATGTTAAAGAGAATGGGGACCAGCAATGATGTAACCTTTTAGAGAGAAACCAATAGTATGTGTTAAATTAGAATAGAATTAACTATGCATAAGATAAGACTATAAATAATGAAGTGTGGAACAATAGAGTTGGATGATTACTATCACTCATATTGAGTGCTGTCATCCCTGTCTCCGTTCTCGTCAAGTGGCGCCTCAAACAGGGACCCGATTCTGCGGGTACTCTGAGCCGTTTCGACGGGGAATACAGTGGAGACCGCACCCGGGAATTACGGGCGAGCCGACCGTGGAGGAAGGCTCGGGCGGGCCAGTCTTGGCGGGCCGAAATTGGCATGCCAGTGGAAAACGTCGGCGGGCTGGAGTTGGCGGGCCAACGGCAGCTTGGGTGGGCCGGTATCGGCGGACCTGAGGAAAGGAGCAGCGGACACCGGCGGGAAACGGAACGCGGCAGTGAAGTTCACGGACGTCGGTGAAAAAGAGGTAGCGCTCTCCTTATTTCAATGCTTTTTAGAAAAACGTAAGGCGGAGATATCGCCCGAAGTAATGCCTGGGCTTTTGGCCCATGGATCCGCTTTAGGGCATTTCCCTAGCGGAGATAGTTATTTTGATGAAGCTTGTTGGAGAGAATACGGGAACAAGTTGTGGGACTTGGTAATAGATGGTGATAAAACTGCTATAAAACTGCAAAAGCCGTTGCGAGAATGCATAAACTGTATAAAAAAAGATAAGTTAGAACAGCGAATGGCTGCTGCAGTTACAGCGAATTTGTCAGAACGGGATGCAGAGCCAGTTGTATCTGAATTACGACCAACTGATATGTTTGAAAAGTATCGACCGATCGACCGGGGCCGCCCCCGATACACCTTGCGGCGACCACACCACGTTTGCCAGCCGCCACTACTGCTGTTTCGCCTCAAGCAGAGCAAAAGCCGAAAAAGGACAGCGAAACCTGTGCCTCAGTGTGTTCGATCCCGTTCATCAACATCTTCCTGTGACATCGCCAGCGAGGGCTCGGATTCGGAAGATTCAAACAGCGCCGACTTTGCTTTACAGCCCCCCTTAGAAACAATGGAGCACTTGGAGGCTCGCGGTTACGGCATTCTTACGACCACACCCCTCCCACGACCCCCGATGGCCCCCGCGGTGACCGAAGGCTCGGGCCTAGGCGGCACCGACAGCTCCGATGACACAGGCAGCACCGGTGGCACGCACCAGCGGACCCCCCCCCCCGGCGGTGGCTCGCACCAGTGGCCCCCCCCCAGCGGCTCCAGCTGCACTACACCCACACCCCCCCACACCTCCCCGCGGTTTCTGGTACGGCTACTGTCGACCATGGCTCTGTTCTGATTTAAAGCAACAGTGCTAATTTCTTAATTTCTGATTATAATGTCTTTCAGAGATTTGTTATTTAGAGTTTTGCTAAGTTTTCCTGGTAAGCATAATGAATGGTAAGCATTTGGTATTTACAGGTACTTAGAACATAGTAATTGCAGTAAGGTGTATGTACTTAGTTTCATAGTTTCATAGTTTCATAGTTTCATTCAGGGTTGGAAGGGACCACAAGGATCATCTAGTTCCAACCCCCCTGCCATGGGCAGGGAAACCCCACACTAGATCAGGCTGGACAGAGCCTCATCCAGCTTGCTCTTAAACACCCCCAGGGACGGGGCTTCGACCACCTCCCTGGACAACCCATTCCAGGGTCTCACCACTCTCATGGTGAAGAACCTCCTCCTCACATCCAGCCTGAATCTCCCCACCTCCAGCTTCATTCCATTCCCCCTAGTCCTATCACTACCTGACATCCTGAGAAGTCCTTCCCAGCCTTCCTGTAGGCCCCCTTCAGATACTGGAAGGCCACAATTAGGTCACCTCGGAGCCTTCTCTTCTGCAGACTGAACAGCCCCAACTCCTTCAGTCTGCTCTCATCAGGAGAGGTGCTCCAGCCCTCTGATCATCCTCGTGGCCCTTCTCTGGACACGTTCCAGCACCTCCACATCCCTCTTGTAATAGGGCTCCAGAACTGGACACAGTACTCCAGGTGGGGTCTCACCAGGGCTGAGTAGAGGGGAGGATCACCTCCCTCGACCTGCTAGCCACACTTCTCCTGATGCAGCCCAGGATCTGATTGGCTTTGCGGGCTGCAAGTGCACATTGAGAGCTCATGTTGAGCTTTTTGTCCACCAGCACCCCCAAGTCTCTCTCCTCAGGGCTACTTTCCAGCCAGTCACTGCCCAGCCTGTATTTGTGCCTGGGATTGCCTCCACCCAGATGCAGGACCCTGCACTTGCTCTTATTGAACTTCATGAGGTTGGCTTGTGCCCACCTCTCCAGCCTGTCAAGGTCCCTCTGGATGGCCTCCCTTCCCTCCAGCATGTCTGCTGCACCACACAGCTTGGTGTCATCAGCAAACTTGCTGAGGGTGCACTCAATGCCACTGTCCATGTCACCCACAAAGATGTTGAACAAGACAGGTCCCAGGACTGATCCCTGAGGGACTCCGCTTGTCACTGGCCTCCGCTGGGACATGGAGCCATTGACAGCCACTCTTTGGGTGCGGCCATCAAGCCAGTTCCTTATCCATCTAGTGGTCCACCCATCAAACCCATGTGTCACCAGTTTGGAGACCAGGATGTGGTGCCGGACAGTGTCGAAGGCTTTGCTCAGGTCCAGGTAAATGACATCAGTTGCTCGCCCCTCATCTATTAATGTTGTCACCTGCTCATAGAAGGCCACCAGGTTGGTCAGGCAGGATTTGCCCTTGGCAAAGCCATGCTGACTGTTCCCAATCACCTCTTCACTATTCTTTTGAGCGAGTAGTGACTCCAGGAGGATCAGTTCCATGATCTTTCCAGGCACAGAGGTGAGACTGACTGGCCTGTAGTTCCCTGGTTCCTCCTTCTTACCCTTTTTGAAGATGGGGGCAATGTTTCCCCTTTTCCAGTCTGTGGGGACTTCACCAGATTGCCATGACTTTTGAAATATAATAGAGAGGGGTTTAGCAACCTCATCTGCCAGTTCTCTCAGTACCCGTGGGTGTATCCCGTCAGGTCCCATGGACTTGAACACTTTCAGGTTCTTCAGATGATCACAAACCTGATCTGCACTTACAATGGGCAGTTCTTCCTCCCCGTCCCTGGCTTTGACTTCCATAACGTCAGGAGTGTGGCTAGAGGCCCCTGCAGTGAAGACTGAGGTAAAGAAGTTATTAAGTACCTCAGCCTTTTCCTCATCACTTGTGACCATGTCACCATTTTCCTTTCTGAGGGGGCCCACACCTTCCCTAGTCTTCTTCTTCCCATTAATATACCTGTAAGAGTTCTTAGTGTTCCCTCTAATCTCCCTGGCTAGATTCAATTCAAACTCTGCTTTGGCTTTCCTAACCAGGACTCTCGCTGCTCGGGCAGCTTCCTTATATTCCCCCTGTTCTACCTGTCCTTCTCTCCACTTCCTGTAGAGTTTCCTTTTAAGTAATAGTGTGTCCAGTAGCTCCTTGCCCATCCAGGCAGGCCTCCTAGCATTCTTACCTGCTTTTCTCTTTGTTGGTACACAGAGCTCCTGGACACAGAGGAGGTGGTCCTTGAATATTGACCAGCTGTCCTGGGTCCCTCTTCCCTCCAGGGCTTTGTCCCACGACACTTTGGCTAGCAGATCCCTGAAGCGATCAAAATCTGCACGCCTAAAGTCTAGGGTCGTGAGCTTGGAATACTTCCTCCTGATTGCCCTGAGGATGTTAAATTCAACTGCTTCATGGTCACTGCGGCCAAGGCCGTCTATGAGCCTCACATTGCTTACCAGCCCTTCCCTGTTGGTGAGAACAAGGTCCAGCATAGCACCATTTCTTGTTGGTTCCTCTACCATTTGGAGGAGGAAGTTGTCTTCTATGCAGTCCAGGAACATCCTGGATTGCTGGTGCCTTGCTGTGTTGTCCCTCCATTACTTAGTAATGACTTCACATTGTAAGATTTTCCTTTGGTTCGAACCTTCTTAGTTGTGTGCCTAGTCATTTCAAAGGAGCTCCATGTAATATAGTTAAGGTTTGTAGTAAATGGGTATTAATTTTAACAAGTATTCCTTCACTAATGTGCAGAAGAATCAAGACTAAGAGGAAACAGCATTTCCCATGAAGTCGAACATCGATCACAATAACTGTTATGATAATCTGGGATCAAAAGCATCAATCAGAAGAATGTAACACAGCATCATGTGAATTAGGACTGAATATTATGGTTGGTTGATTGTTGTGTGATTAGAGAAAATGTTCATAGGGACTTATATGTTATCTCACCAGTTTGCTATAATTTTACACACCTTGAGGGAAAATCAAAATTCATAACAACACAACATGCATTTTCATTTTTGGTTGAAAACATCAACAAACAAACAAATAAATTAAATTAAAAAAAAAAAGAGGAAAGAAAGAATACCCCATAGCAAAAAAAAAAAAAAAGTTTTTTAATGGTACCAATAAGAGATCAGTATTACTAGGATGAGCAAAAACACATTATTATGGGTAATTTTATATTGGGCAAAGCATTGGAGCTCTTTTGCTCTTGCTGATTGCCTGCAAATTTTCTGTCTGTGAAGCTAGAGCCTGGCCAGATCTACCTTTACAGATTAAAGAAATCTTGCTACCATTAAACAATTTATGATTTTTGACCATCCTAGAGAAAATAAAGATGCAACATATCCCTAAAGCAGATTGTAAAAGACAGTGCTAAGGATTGCATTTGTGTCTTAATCTCTGTGTGCAATGTGTTCAGGCATAATCAAGTCTTCTCTGTCAATAAGAAGAGTGAAATGTAAAGATCAGAACTATTAAGATCTAAGTTCTTCTTTACAATGTCTGTTATCTTTGACCATGTATTATGCCAGCTCTGTTAGAGCATTCTATCTAGTTCAACTTAAGCCTTGTGCCTTGTATAGGTAACATGGCCCAACATGACAGGCAATAATGAATTTTGTTTGAACCTTCAGACTGTGGGTGAACCTTTTCAGACGTGTCTGATAGGGATACCCAGATTTGATGTAAATATGTTTGTTAATTATAGTAGTAATAATTGTAGTAATGAGAGTGAAGTGGCAAATTGTAGTGCATTATTGATTAAGGGACTGACTCAGCGGTTACCGTATGATCCTGAAGAACTGCAATTATTGGGCTCTCAGCAGGTTGGCAATGCATCGAGAAACTGGACTCAAATGTGTATTGTGGTTGGAGGTGTGTTTAAAGGACAGCAAGGTTTTGAGCAAGTGTTAGAAGGTTGGGGGAAAGTGCCAGTTGGGATACAAAGCAGCTCTCAGGGATGGACTGACGTTCGTCCCAAAAGACCATATAACGTGTATGGTGACTACTGTGGATGGAATGACAAAGCAACAATAAAAGGTCTCATCGTGCCAAAACTGTGGGGTGCATATGGAGCTCAAGATCTCATTGCAGGGACTTCAACAATTAAGAACAAAAATATACCCTTTAATGGAATAATCATATAGCAAAAGCATTGCTTTGATTTGTGGAGATTGTACCTGGCAGGGAATTCCAACTAACCCAGTGGGGGGTCCCTGTTATTTGGGGTCTTTATCCATAATAGCGCCTTCTCAGACTCAGTGGTTAAAACTTTTAAAGCAAATAAAACAACGGAAAAAACGCACGATTGAGCAATTACCATCAAATTGTAATGATCAAGTGGAATTAAGGGGGTATGCAATGAGAGCCTTTGTAAGTATAATTGTGCCAGGTGCTGCTGCAGGAAAAACCTTTAGTGCAGTAGAAAAATTAGCATGTTGGTCAGTAAAAAACGCAAATGTTACTGCTCAGGTGTTAGAAGGGTTATTGTTAGATAAAAAATCATTGAAGCACGCATTACTGCAAAATCATGCTGCAATTGATTTTTTGTTGTTGGCTCAAGGGCATGGATGCGAAGATTTTGAAGGAATGTGTTGTTTTAACTTGTCGGATCATGTGGTGTCGATGCATGCTGAGATTAGGTGGCTAAAGAATCATACGCACGCTGTTACAATTGTAAAAAGTCCCTTAGATGATTGGTTAAGATCAATGTTTGGGAATGTGTCACAGTGGGTTATACAACTGATAAAAGAAGCTTTAAGGTTTTTAGGTATTATTGTACTAATTTTGATTATTGTTAAACTTGTTTATAATTGTATTATGCAAAGTGTTCAAAGGATAACCTCCAAGGCCTTACTTGCACAAAAGAAAAACGGAGGAATTTGTTGGGGATTGTTTTGAGCAAGAGGGGACATGGGTCCCAGGAACACCTGTGCAATTCAGGCCTTGAAGAATTCTCTGATGATAATATAGCGGTGGAGTAGGAGCTGTGGGAAAGTGTTGATTTCTTGGTATGCTGAAGTCCAGCTGCCCCTGAGAAGGGAGGCAAGCAAGATAAGGAGGAGGTGAGATCTGGGAAAAAGAGCAATTAGACTGAGTAGAAAAATTCCACAGAGTTTTGAAAACAATGATGTAACCTTTTAGAGAGAAACCAATAGTATGTGTTAAATTAGAATAGAATTAACTATGCATAAGATAAGACTATAAATAATGAAGTGTGGAACAATAAAGTTGGATGATTACTATCATTCATATTGAGTGCTGTCGTCCCTGTCTCCGTTCTCGTCAGACATGAGAGCTTGGTTCAATTAGGCATGTTAGGTCACATGCAAGTGGAAGCCTTGATCTCCACAAGCGATAGAATTATTTTAGTTCATGTTACTGCATCTTTGTGGTCTGCTTGTTACAACGGTGTGCTGGGTTGAGGCAGCCCCCTTCCCCACCCCTGGCAACAATAAACACTCAGACAAATGGATTGCAAAAGTGATGGAAAGTTTAATTAGAAAGCAGTGAACTTTTACAGAAAGCCAAAAGCACAGTGACAAAGAAAGATCCCAAAACAGACCCAGAGAGATCCCATCCCCACCTGAGGGTACACCCAAGACCCCCAGGGCTCCTTCTTCCCCCTCCCACTGCTAGGCTAGTCTCAGTTGGCCAGATCTGAGACTTCTCATCCCCCCATGGCCTTGGGCCTAGCCAGGCCCAAAGCCAGGAGACATCTCCCCCAATTACTGGAGGAAGAAAAGAGAGCGTACTAGACTCCGCACTGGATCTTATAGTGGTGCAAAGGATTGTGGTAGGAAATACTACATAATTTCCTGTGTCCACCCCTCTGGGCTGGATTTCTGGACACAGGAAGTAAACATTGCAGGGGCACCCAGCTCAAACTGTAACAAACGGGCAGTCCCTGACTCATTTCTGCTTTACCAATATACATCCAAAGACTGATACAATAAAAATACCACTGTGCTTGCTAGTACGGTGTAATGGGTTGGGGCAAACCCCCTCCCCACCACAGGCAGAAATAACAACTCAGACAAACAGATTGCAAAAGTGATGGAAAGTTTAAATAGAAAAAACAATAAAAAACAACAATGAAAGTTTTACAGAGAACCACAAGCATCATGACAAAAGAGAGAAATCCCAGAACATACCCAAGAACATCCCATCCCCACCTGGGGGTACACCCAAACCCCCCAGGGCTCTTTCTCCCCCCCCAACCCAGCCTTGGGCCTGGGCAGGCCCAAGGGAGGCAGCTCACGCCATTTTACCTAGGCAGCAGCTGGGGACAAAAGAGGAAGTGAAGACCCTGCATGGAGATTTTATATGGGAGCAGGGCATTATGGGAACGAAATACCTGGTTTCCTGTTACCACCCCCTGGGCTGGGCCCACCCCTTGGGACCTCCCAGGTGTGGTCTGTGCAGTGGCATCTGGGCCAGCACCCAGCCTAAACCACCACATATGGCTAGCAACAATCACAATTTAAATGTGTTAACAGCTCTTCAGCATATCAGGATGTACTGTTAATGAGTACACCTTGAGGACTGTGTCCAGCTCTGGCCCCCACAGTATAAGAAGGGCATTGAGACACTTGAACCTGTCCAGAGAAGGGCAATGAGGTTGGGGAGGGGTCTCGAGCACAAGCCCTATGAGGAGAGGATGAGGGAGCTGGGGTTGTTTAGCCTGGAGAAGAGGAAGCTCAGGGGAGACCTTATTGCTCTCTACAACTACCTGAAGGGAGGTTGTAGCCAGGTGGGGGTTGGTCTCTTCTCCCAGGCAACCAGCACCCGAACAAGAGGACACAGTCTCAAGGCACACCAGGGGAAGTTTAGGCTGGATGTTAGGAAGAAGTTCTTCATAGAAAGAGTGATTGGCCATTGGAATGGTGTTGCAAGAAGGGGTCGCTATACGATCAATGTGATCAGCAGAATCCAACTTTATTGAGCATCAGACACATCTTATATACAGTTTACTATAATTATACCTACTTGGTAACATACTATTGGTTACAGATTACATGTTGTGGTGGGTGGAAGGGGTAAGCCAAGAAGCCTCTTCCCTCCCCCCTGTAAGTAAAGGGAAAGAAAAATTGAAGGGAAAGGAAAAAAACTCACCAGCTGAATTAGCAAAGCAGTGGAGCTATATTTACAAAGCAGTGTAGGGTTTTGCAGGGGAATATTTACAAATTTACAATATCTACAATATATACAAAGATATACAACAGAGTAACACAGAAATGAGAGTAACCCCCCTCGGCCGAGGGAGGTCCCCACCTCCGCTCTCCCCTCTCTTCCCCCCTTTCCCCAGAATGGGATAGAAAGAGGAAGAAAAGAGAGAAAAAAAAATGTTAGAAGCAGTTTGTGTTAGCTGGAAGCAGTTAATATAGACCTGGTTATCTTATCCTCAAGGCCGAGGCCTTGGCAGAAAGCCCAGCACAGAGAAGAGTTCCTGCACCCTGGAGAAGCGGAAGCAAGAGTGACCGAGAAGTGCTGGAAATGCCCATTTCAGTCTCAGTTCAGATGGTGCTTCCCCCCACTTGACCAATGAAAATTAGTTTAGAGTATTCCTTCCGTTTACCAACTTCCGTCCACCATACTCCCTTTCTTAAGGGGGCAACGTCAACCGGCCACACATGTCAACCCCACCTCTTGCGGTTTTAGCATCCTACTTCAGCTAGCCACACACGTCTTGTTTGGATAAGCCCCCTACTTGTTTTACGACCCTCACGATTACACGATTACAGTGCCCTTGTGACACTTCGTGATAATTCAGCTACATCCATCATGTTCTGTGGCATTCCTTATCTTGGCAGGGCGCCAGGCAGTCCTGCAGGTATCCCTTATCTTATCAGAAGGCCAGATGGTCCTGTAGGCCTTTTTCCTTTTCCCATCCTACTACAATTCCCCCGTTTTCTTTAACAACTGCAAAAGATTCAGTAAAACGATCAAACTGTTTCATTACACATCTAAATATTATTCGTGCGGCTATAATAATCATAATAATAAACAAAAAGCGCAATGCTTCCTTGGCCAACCCTTTCGCATTTTGATGAAAGGTCATATGTGCTTCTCGGGCCTTTACTGAGGCTGAGACTGGTACAGATAAGGATACCAACTTATCTGCTCGAGCGTTTCCTTCTCCCAGGCCAACATCAAACTTATGACTTCTAATATGCAAAATACAATATGATGCTGACCTACATCTTATGGCTTGTTGTAACCTCAACATCAACTCATATAATCTCTTATTTGTTACATCTTTAATCAGGGCATCCTCTATCCGTTGTACAACCCCCGTAACATACATGGAATCTGACACTATATTAAGAGGTTGGCTCATCCAATGCTGTAATTCCCACAACACTGCCAACAATTCCAAAGTTTGAAGTGAGTCCTGCGGTTCTGCCTCTAACATCACATGTCTCCACTGGCTAATACTCTTATCTTGCCAAGTCACTGCAGCTTTTCGGGAACGCTTCCCTGCACCTGTAAATACTGTCAGAGCACCCACAATTGGTTACTCCTTATATTTTGGTATACCAATCCACGATTGCTGCATGGGGAGATATATTATTGCTGGAGGCAGACCTGTGAGCTGATACAACCGTAAGCGGCAACACTTAATTAAATCAGCAAGTGCAAAAATTGTTTAAAAAATGGTATGTTGTGGTTGTAAGGATGGAGAGACCCATTCCAATACTCGAGTCTGTACACTCTCCTGACCTCTTTTCCCCTGTTTTCTTTAAAGCTTGAGTCAAGGCCCCCGTAAGGTGTTTTGTTTCTGCTAAGGAAAGGTACTGGATCCTATTGATGCTCACCGTTGGCCTAATGCTGTTTCTTTTTATTTCAAGTTTCTCCTAGCTAAAACTTCCATAATTCTTACATCCTCTCTAAGTTTTGTTAAATCACATTTAAAATCACATATAAAATGAAAATTTGAGAACGTAGTATGCTTTAACTATTCTTTCTTATAACATAATACCTGAATTCCCCTCTTTTGTTTTTATAACCTAACATTAAAATGTATTTTGTGCTATAATTGATTTTGACTTTTCCTATAACTATTTAAAATTACAACAAACTGGTGAGTCAACATCTAAATCCATATAAACATTTTCTCTAATCATACAATCATTGAACAATTATGATATACAGCCCTAAGCGTTAAACAATTCTTTAAACTAACCATTATTATCAATCTGCAAATGTGTTACTCTCTATTTCAGTTCTTGAACATGCTTATGCATTGAGACTAAGTGATCTAACAGATTCATACAACACAATTAAAACAATCATATAGGACATAAACCCTTTTGCTAGTTATGGCCTTGATTTCAACATGCGTCACAGCATACACCAACCGGTTGTCCATTAATCTTAATGGGACCTTTTACATCAGTTAAAATCTTTTGTGGTCTATTGTCCAGCAAGGTACAAGGCTTAAGTTGAACTAATAACAATGTTTTAACAGAGCTGGTATAATACATGGTCAAAGATAACAGACATTGTAAAAAAGAAATTTAGATCTTAATAATTCCAATCTTTACATTTTCACTCCCCTTATTGACAAAAAATACTTGATTATGCCTGAACACATTGCAAAGATTAAAACATAAATGCAATCCTTAACACTGTTTTACAATCTGCTTTAGGGATATGTTGCATTTTTATTTTCTCTAGGATGGTCAAAAATCATAAATTGTTTAATAGTAGCAAGATTTCTTTAATCTGTAAAGGTAGATCTGGCCAGGCTCTAGCTTCACAGACAGAAAACTTGCAGGCAAACAGCAAGAGCAAAAGAACTTCATTGCTTTGCCCAATAGCATTTTTGCTCATCCTAGTAATACTAATCTCTTATTGGTACCATTATACATATAATCCTTAAAAGCTATTACAAATACAAAATAAGACCAAAAATCTCATTCCATAATATACCTATAACAAACCCTTAACTTATGCTAATACCAAAAGTCCTTAAAACCTTAAAAAAACTATGTTAAAATTAATCCATCAAATCAGTATCATCAGTATCTAAATAGAAATAAAGTTGTTACATTAACTAAAAAACACTTTCCAAAATTAAAACCTGTTTATACATTCCTTAACTATATTACATGGAGCTCCTTTGAAAAGCCTATAGGCACACGATTAAAAAAGGTTCGAACCAAAAGAAAATCATACAATATAAACTCATTACAAAGTACTTACACCTTATTACAATTACTATGTACCAAGTGCCTGTAAATACCAAATGCTTACTTATTCATTATGCTTGTTAGAAAAACTTAATAAAACTCTAAATAACAAATCTCTGAAAGACATTACAATCAGAAATGACAAAATGAGTACTGTTGCTTTAAATCAGAGCAGAGTAGTGCAGCTAAAGCCGCTGCGGGGGAAAGGGGTGGGGGCTGCTGCTGCGACCGCTGCTCCGCCGCCGTCATGGCCGCTGCTGGGCCGCTGCTACTGTTGGTGCTGTCGGTGTCGGTGGTGCGTCAGCCGGTACCGCCTTGGTCGGAGCCGTCGGTATCCGCGGGGGCCGGCAGGGCTCGCGGGAGGGATGCGGTCATAAGAACGCCGTAATTGCGAGCCTCCAAGCGCTTCATTTTTTCTAAGAGGGGCCGTAAAGCAAAGTCGGCGCTGTTTGAATTCCTCGCTGCCAGTGTTGTCTTCCGAATCCGAGCCCTCGCTGGCGATGTTAGAGGAAGGTGTTGATAAAAGGGGTCGAACACACTGAGCTGCCTTTTTTTTTTCGGCTTTTTCCCCGCTGTGTGCAAACGGCAGTGGTGGGGGCTGGTAAACGCGGTGTGGTCGATAGTTCTCAAACACATCTTTCAGCTGCAACTCAGATACACCTGGCGCTGCATCTCATTCTGACAAAGTTGCTCTAACTGCAGCAGTCATTCGCTGTTCCAGTTCATAGGTTTTAACACAGTTCATGCATTCTCGCCACGGCTTTTGCAGCTTGATGGTGACCCAGTCCCACAGTTTGTCAAAAAGTTTATCTCCTAACTTACACCATTCTCCTTCTTCATCTCCCTCCTCGTGTAAATGCTCTGCAACCCTTCTCCAATAATCTCTGTTTCTTTGTCCTAAATCGTCGTTAACTTCTTCCCTCTTTACTTCCTTTGTCTCCACTACTTCTTCACCCTTCGGCAACTCAGAAGAGTGAGGCGACGGAGGAAATTCCTCCTCTGCATATTCTGACATGGGTACTAACTCCCTTTTAAAATCCAACTTACATCCTTGCTTTTCTAAAAAGCACTTAAATAAATCATACGCCGCCTGCCTATCCATTACTATCTATTATGTGGTAATACCTGTGCGCACAGTCTCAGAGCAGTATCGGCTTACGGCGTCTTTGGTCTCCTGCTGCTTCCTCCGCCTCTCTGTGGGTCGGTAAACACAGCACCAGTACTTCTATCCTGGACTGGAATACTTCTTGCTTTTCGCACTCTCGAACCCTGAATAGTCCTCTTCGGAACAGCACGGCTTCCTTCTTCACCGTGACTCCTTTCGGAGATTTGCAGAACCCTCCTTTTTTTGGTTCAGGATCCACTCTGTGGGGTCCCTGTTCAAGGCGCCGTTGCCTGCATTCTCCACCATTTGTTGCAAGAAGGGGTCGCTATACGATCAATGCGATCAGCGGAATCCAACTTTATTGAGCACCAGACACATCTTATATACAGTTTACTATAACTATGCCTACTTGGTAACATACTATTGGTTACAGATTACATGTCAACCCCACCTCTTGCGGTTTTAGCATCCTACTTCAGCTAGCCACACACATCTTGTTTGGATAAGCCCCCTACTTGTTTTACGACCCTCACGATTACACGATTACAGTGCCCTTGTGGCACTTCGTGATAATTCAGCTACATCCATCATGTTCTGTGGCATTCCTTATCTTGGCAGGGCGCCAGGCAGTCCTGCAGGTATCCCTTATCTTATCAGAAGGCCAGATGGTCCTGTAGGCCTTTTTCCTTTTCCCATCCTACTACAGAATGGGCTGCCCAGGGAGGTGGTGGAGTCACCATCACTGGAGGTGTTTAGGAAGAGACTGGATGGGGTGCTTGGTGCCATGGTTTTGTTGATTAGATAGTGTTGGATGATAGGTTGTACTTGATGATCTCAAAGGTCTTTTCCAACCTGGTTAACTCTAATTCTATTTAGTTATTTAAAATAATGTGGACATGACTTGAACAGTTAAAAATGACATGACAGTTTATTTCTTTTGGGACAAGGAAGGGTTAGAGTCTACTAAGATCATTGCTTTCCAGGTAAGGGTCCAGCAGGATGAAATTAACGTAACTATTATGTGGTCCTGGGAGATAATATAAAATGGAATAGGGATTTTTTTTTAAGTGCTAGCATACACATGACTGAGCCAGCATGAGACACGAAATATTGCAAAGACAATATCGTGAAGTGTGAACTCAGGACTTAGCACCATATTCTTTATCAAATAGATGGCTAGAGTTGGAGGTTCACATTCATAATAGGGTTTTAGGTTTTGATGGGTTTCATTTTGGAATACCTAATTTCCCCCAAAGATTGTGCAAGGCCAGAGGTCTCTAAGATGGAAAGAGAAATCCACAAGACAGCTGCCTAAAAGTTAGTTGTTAGCTAGGGCTAGAAGTTTCAATGCTGCACTGTGAGACCTGCTAGACCTGTGAGGCTGTGAGGGAAAAGACTAAATTAATTTCTGCACTGTCACCTAGAAGAAGACCTTGGCATTTTTGGAAAGAAACACAGTCCTTAGTATATTTACCAGCTGAGGAAGCAGAGAACAAATCTGGCCCACATCTTTCATGATGAAATAATTTCTGAAGGGCAGAACGTATTATAAATACAAAGTATTTTTAATTGTCTTCTAAGTTGCTCCTTAATTCTGCATCATTTATTTATTAAGGTGGTTTCCCCAATGTTTTGGATTGTTGACACAATACTTTAAGATAGGTCTAGAGACAATAAGGCAGGACAACCACAAAGACTACATAAGAAGATATTGATTCTATCTTTATGGTATAAATTGGTCAGTCTGACTGATTGATTCCATGGCAGATTTTAATTACAACAAAACCTTTCTCAAAGGCATTTTTAAACATGGTATGCTGTAGCTTTCTAGAGTCTCTTAACACATTTTGGTAGTGGATTGTGTGATGTGACAGTTAAGGTAAGAAGGGACTCATCTAGTTGCATTGCCCTATCTTATCACAATACAACAGGCAGATGCTATAACACCAGCAACCACTTTCCACTCTGTCCTAGAGGACTCGATACATCAATATGAAAAAGGAAACTCTGAAGGAGTACTGCTGAATGCATGGAAAAGGAGAAAGATGATGGAAAGTCCCCGTTTTAAACATAATTTCAGCATAGGTTTTAAGGGTAAAAGTTGCTTAATTTATGGGTGTTATCTGAAAAATTAACTGACCTCTATAAAGTTCTCTGAACTTTAAATCAAAATTTACCAAGACCAAATCACATCCCGCATTAGCATCAGATATTAATATCTTTCAACATCAAATGTTAGCAATAAAATTATTTCACCTAGAGGGATTTTCCTGAACTGGAGCTTCCATTTACTACCACTGCAATGACAGAGAAGCAGCTGATGAACTATGATTTTGAGGACTTAGGACTGGAATCATGTTGCTAATTTTTAATTTGCCTGTTCAGTCCCATAATCAATGGAGAGGAACAACTACTTTGAGAGAGCAATGATCCAATTTACAGTGCAAATTTCCAAACCCTGTTTCAGGGTCTGGAAATGACCATCTTTTTTTGACCATGAAGAAATGTGGGGGGATTAGGTTTCTATTTTATGTTACTAAATAAAAGCTAATACTGGAAACAAATAAAGCATTACCAATAAGTGACAGACAGACCTAAATATAGGATATTACTTGGAAAGTACTTTTGTGCTCTGTTTATAATCAATGATCATATGGTACTGGCCCATTACAGGAAACCTTCCCCACCCCGCCCCTTTATCTCACTGTTAATTCTGACTTTTCAGATCAGTAACTGGCTGACACAGGCTCCTGTTTCTCTCTAACGTATCTTCCAGACTGATTTATTGTACTTTATATGAATATAACTCTGAGAGTTGGGGTTTGCTTATAACTTCATAAGCTAATGTCAACTGCATCAGTGAATATTGATGGAAAACAGGCATTTGCTAGCATAGAAGAACTAACAGTAAGTAGAAAGCCTATTTTGACCCCTTTCAGGACAAAATCAGATCAACTATAACTAAACTGTGCCTTGTAAGCTTTTCTTGGCTGCAGTGTATCATCTTAATTACTGTACACATGTATCACACACTTGTGTATCAATGTTTTACATTACATGTCCTTACAGTGGCAAAAAGTGCTAATTCAATAGATCACAATATGTTATCAGGAAAATAGAGGATTTAACTGGTGCATTCGTATCTTTCTAGGACTGATTTGTCATTATCTATCTAGTTCATCTTTCACCTGTGAGAATTGTGGTTGAATTATTTGGTGATATGATTTTTCTCCATACTACTATGCACACATCATTATGATTTCCCAGATGTCTTCTGCAAAGTAAACAGAATTGGTGTTAGATCAGCTGGCAACCAGTAACAGGTCAGCTCTGAATGGCCACTGTGAGAAATTTCACCGTGGTGCTATGCTGTCAAGAACATGAGGTTGGGTTTGAGTTCAGGTTTGGCTTTATTTTTATGTTTTTGTTCCTTTGGTTCTTGTTATTTATTTTGTTGTTGTTTTTCAAAGTTGCCTTTCTTTCTTTGTGTTTTGGGTTTTTTTTGGTTGGTTGGGTTTATTTGGTTTTGTTTGCTTGTTTTGTTTTGTTTTAGTTTTAGTTTTCTTCTCAGGACTACTCTTTGGTTTAAATTCAGTCTGTCATATTGTCTTCTCACAAGTTTCCCAAAAATTCATTCTAGCACTAGAGAATGCATTATTCCATATCTAATGTGATCAATGTGTACATGAAAATAAGCTTTCTCATCAGTGAAGAAACATAAAAGTAAGCCTTCACAGAATCACAGAATCACCAAGGTTGGAAGAGACCTCAAAGATCATCAAGTCCAATCTGTCACCACAGACTTCATGACTAAACCACGGCACCAAGTGCCACGTCCAGTCTCCTCTTGAACGCCTCCAGGGATGATGACTCCACCACCTCCCTGGGCACCCCATTCCAATGGCTCTCTCCAATGGTTCTCTCTGTGAAGAACTTTCTCCTCACCATGAGCCTAAACTTACCCTGGCGATTTGTGATTACAAAGCCTACATCCATCTTATTCTGGAAATCTGTACAATTTCATATTCAAATAAAAGTTTTGTGTGTGTGTGCATCACATAGAATAAAGGTAACGTGACAATCACTTTGTCACATCTGCAGTGAACCAGGGTTACTATGTATTATGATTGTCAAAATGAATATGCATACTAAATGTTTTCATGTTCTCAAAATGTATTTGCCTGTCATCATGAAGATGTATCTTTATATAAAAAAGGTTGTTGGGTTGTTTCTATCTTAGACTCTTGCCTTAATGTGTGAAGTGCTGCACATTTAGGAGGTAAAATAGAACAGTTGCTATTAAGTGCATTGGTGAGGCCACACCTTAAGTATTGTGTCCAGTTTTGGGCACTTCAGTATGAGAGATGTTGAGGTACTGGAGTGAGAGCAAAGGAGGGCAACGAAGCTGGTGAAGGACCTGGGGAATAAATCTTATGAAGAGTGACTGAAGGAGTTTGGGATGGTTAGTTTGTAAAAGAGGAGACCTCATGGTTCTCTACAACTACCTGAAAGGACATTGTGGAGAGGCTGGTGCTGGTTTCTTCTCACAGGAAATAAGGACATGGAGAAACTGACCACATGATACTCACTAGTCTAGGGGCTAGACCCTGGTCAACAATAAGCAGAAAATCAAAATTAAAGTTCAGGGGCCCAAATTCACATCCTACCTGTGTATTGGAAGCAGCTTTAGGGATGCAACTACAGACAACCTTCTTAGCTCTCTGAGGAGTTATTGCTTCCTCTCTGATGGATGTGTCTGGGGCTACCTTCAACTGTGTGAACTGTGAGATTACAAGGATGACTCTGTCTGACCTCAATTTTAATCTCTAAAGTTCTGCAGAATAACCCCTTGCTCTTATATCCTTCTGCCACCTCTAAGTACCTTATACATAAATGATCAATTTTTTCCTTCTCTCAGCCTTGCCATTGAGCAGCTGAGATGACTGAGCTCTTCATAAGCCAGTGAAAAAAATATAATTGTCACTTTCTTTGAAACCTTCCTGAAGATTACCAGACACTAGTACTGGGTACAACATTCGGGTAAAAGTCTTAGCAGCAATGTCTGCAGAGGAAAGTAAATTTCCTTAATTTCTTGATATCACAATTTGTGCTTCCAAAAACAGCATTAGGCTTTCTAGCTTCAACACAGTACTTGAGAGCCCATGCTGAGGTGATTATCAGTGATGATAATCTCTGCTTTGGCTGAAGATCTTACTGTGATATGCTGTACTAATGTGTTTTCTTACCAGTGTTTCTAGCTTATGCTTGTAATTTGCTTTTAAAATAAAACATTGATTTTGTTTCTGTTCCTTAATCTTTCTAAATTCAGAATCAGATTAAACAAATATATCATGTGTGAATCAAGACAAATCAAGTCTAATTCAAATCACTCCCACTAGTTTAGACAGACTTTATATATAGGGTGACCTTTAGTACCAACCAGTCAGCCTCACCTCTGTGCCTGGGAAGACTGTGAAGCAGATCCTTCTAGAAGTTACACTAAGGCATATAAAGGACAGGACTTCACAAACTGCAAGTTGATTCTGCTTGATCAACCTACTGGCCTTCTATGATGAAGTGCAGGGGCAAGACAGGCAGCAAAAGGAGACTATGTTAACTCATTACACATTAGTAGACAAGGGAAAGAGCTATGAATGTATCCATCTGGATTTCTTTAAGGCCTTTGACACAGTCCTCCACAATATCCTTCTCTCTAAATCAGAGAAATATTAATTTGATGGGTGGACTGTTCAGTGGATGAGGAATTGGTTGGATGCTCTTGTCCAGAGGGTAGTGGTCAATAGCTTGATGTCCCCATGGGGATCAGTGACAATCGATGTCCTGTATGAGTCTGTAGTGGTACCAATACTGTTTAATATGTTATGGGAGACCTTATCACAGCCTTTCAATGTTTAAACAGGAAAGATGAGTGTGGTGGGTGAAAGGGTAAGGCCGAGAAGCCTCTTCCCTTCCCCCTTGTAAGGTAAAAGGGAAAGAAAAATTGAAGGGAAAGAAAAAAAAACTCACCAGCCGAATTAGCAAAGCAGTGGAGCTATATTTACAAAGCAGTGTAGGATTTTGCAGGGGAATATTTACAAATTTACAATATCTACAATATATACAAAGATATACAGCAGTGTAACACAGAAATGAGAGTAGCCCCCCTCGGCCGAGGGGGATCCTCACCTCCGCTCTCCCCTCTCTTCCCCCCTTTCCCCAGAATAGTTCGGAAAAGAGGGAGAAAGAAGAAAGAAAGAAGTTAAAAGCAGTTTGTGTTAATTAGAAGCAGTTACAGGCCTGGTTATCTTATCAAGTCTTCAAGGCCGGAGCCTTGGCAGAAAACCCAGCACAGGCAGAAAGCTGCTGCACCGAAGGAGATGCGGAAGCAAGAGTGACAGAGAAGTGCTGGGAATGCCCACTTCACTCTCAGGCCAGATAGTGCTTCCTCCCACTTGACCAATGAAAATTAGTTTAGACTCTTCCTTCCGTTTACCAACTTCCGTCCACCATATTCCCTTTCTTAAAGGGACACCGTCAACCGGCCACAATGAGGAAAAACATTTCAGCAGGGTCTCTTGCAACAGGACAAGGGGTAATGCTTTTAACTAAAATAGGACAGATTTAGACTAGATATAAGGAAGAAACTTTTTACAATAAGAGTGGTGAAACACTGGCCCAGGTTGCCCAGAAAGGTGGCAAATGCTCCATCCCTGGAAACCTTCAAAGTCAGACTGGATGGTACTCTAGGCAACCTGATCTAGTTAAAGACATCCCTGCTCACAGAAAGGGCATTAGACTAGATGACCTTTAAAGGTCCTTACCAGCCCCAGACATTCTATGATTCTATGTTTCTATGAAATAGTAAGGTTTTTAGAACTCCATGGGATGAACTCATAACTACCACATAGAGTGAACAAAATAGTATATTATCCATTGAACTCAGTTCACTTGGCAAAATTCACTCTGGTTGGTTATTACCATTCTGCAGTTAAAGAAGTAATTTTCATTGGATTAAGAATTCAAATTATTAAGCCTTGATTTTCAGATACACTAGAAATCATCTTTGTAGGTTTTAATGGATTTAAATCTACCTCACCTCTGCTACATTTATCAAGTAGATGATTGTTCTCTCACTGTTAAGAAGTTTTTAGAAACCAACTACTATGAATTAAGTCCTGTGTGCTCTCCCTCTTAGCTCTACTCGAAAGAGAATATAGAATATGTCTAGTATATTCTTGCATTGGAGCTATCCCTGATTTAAATATGCATTAGGGAAACCACTAGCTGTTATGGTTTCAAGTAGCCACAAAATTGCTTGAAACTGCTTCAAACCCAAAATGTCTGATTCTAGGCTTGGGGTGAAGAGTAAAGATAAAATTTTTTTAACATCTGTATTCTTTATCCTGTCTTTTTGCAAAGCTCTGTGATGCAGCCTTGCATCTCTTACACAGTGATGAGTATAGATTAGTGGATTTGTTTTGAGGTTATTCTAGGACACATGATCTTTTGTGTGCAAGTATGGTAAATGATTGAATTAGTTCAATTTAATATTTATTTAATTGCATTAACAATAGGTACAAATTCTGTGCACTGTATCAGAACAGTGCAATGTAGTGGTTTGAACCTTAACTGGGAGTTAAAAGCCCAGATGGGGGAAAGGCTGAGAATCTCTCCCCCACTCCCCCCCTCTTCCCTCCAAACAGAGAGGGGAAAAAAAAAGGGTAAGGAGCAAATTCACTAAACAATAATCTGGAGTCGGCTTGGAGGTAGAGAGGCGAAGAATTTTCTTTAAACAATATATATATATATAAAACAATAACAGGAAAGGTTCACAAGGGCAAGGAACAAGGATGGATGGGAGGGGGACAGAAAAGAATAATACAAAACCAGTCTTTCTCTGAGGAGGCGCAGAGGCAGTAGGGAGAAGGATCAGGTCCGGTCACGTGGCTGAGGGCAGCTGCAGTAGCTCTCATCCAGCAGAGGCAGGAGCCAAAAGGAGGTTCAACAGCTATGATGTCCTGCTTTTTATACCCTAGCTGGGCAGGGAGGGGGGAGTGGAACAGACTCAGCTTCCCAGGGGAAAACGCCCTGCAGGGAGGGTAAAGTACCTGCAAGCCCTCCACCCTGCTTTGTTTTTTTTGTTTTCGGAAAAGGGCATTAACCCACCACATGCAATTACATTCCATATGCTCATCTTAATAATTTAGAACTAGTTAAAAAAGGGCAGTTGAATCATTTGCAAAAGAGAGCTCTGCATTTTTGTTTGTTTCAACCTTATATATCAAGACAAAATTTGGAACTCATGAAGTAATTTGGACAGGATCCAAAATGTTTTACATATTCAGAAAATCCTACAGATAAAGGGGCAGTTCAATCCTATATATACTAGTAATAAAGATCCGTGCTATGAAAGGGTAGGCAATTTTGAATAGGTAATCTAAGTAAAAGGATGATTATTGCATCCTATTAAATTTCGGAAACCAACGCATGGAACCCTGTTTTGGAAAGAGTTGATCAACTTGAATAAGTTTCAGTTCTAAATAGTATCATGTCAACAGATTAAATTCCTGGCAAGTTCATACTTGCTGAGGCAGAAAAAAATAGCATGTCTCTGAATGCAGAGGTCTGAGTGACAATTCTGAGTGCCAGCCCTCAGCCTTTGACATTGCAGCAAATTCTTTACCAGAACTGATACGTGTTGCTGACTGATTAATGTTCTAAATCAGCACTACAGAAATTATATTTTCTGAAGAGGTGCAACAACACTGCACATCAATATCCACAAAAACACAGGTATGTAAAACTGATTTGTATAAGTTCTGTTTGCAGTACTGTAGTTAGACGTTTTGGTGTACATTTGTCTTTTAAGTATCAAAACCAGTAGTAGGTCCACTTTGCATATATAGCACTTTAAAAATGGAAATGTTATTTTTTAATTCCCAGAAATGAAATGGCATTTTGTATTATTGTTTCAATTATATCAGTAAACTTGAAGTCAGAAAGATTTCATTTTTCATTTTCATATTTCTAAAATTCTAAATCCTAGCAAGCTGGCTTCCATGAAGCTAATAACTATTTTTATGACACTATCATTTTTATACACACCTTGGATATGCTAAGGCTTAGTATTCAGTACATATTTATATTCCTCATTTTCAGTGCAATATGAGCTACACTTATCCTAATGTTCTCTACCAGAAGTATTTGCTTCTCTACTTTTAATCACCAGAAGTAACTTTACAGGTTGCCTGCTAATTTTGTGTGTGTGTGTATTTGTTTTCCTATCTCCATGCAAATCTCATTTAGTTCCTAAATTCTTGAGGACTTCATGTCTATTTTATCCTTATTTTATTTAACAATAATAGTGGAGTGATACCAGAAATAGTACATCCAGACATTTTTAGTTAAGAATCTCTCTTTTCACTTTTGTTTACACTTTGTTTTACTTTATTAAAAACAAAAAAATGCAGAACACCACGTGATTCTGAAATGCAACCTTCTTGGAGATTCTGAAAGTTTCTTTCAAAGATAAAAAAAAAAAACCAAACCCAAAAAACCAAACCCAAAAATGTTAAAAAAGAAAAAAGTGTAAGTTTTCCAGCATCAAGGCATGCAGTGTGTTACTTTGCTTTATTGTCCTGAATATTCTTCAAAATATCAGGCAACATCCAGGTGCATTTCAGGGAATGCTATCAAAACAAAGTAAAAAAGTCCTGTTGAGCCCATGATCAACTTTATTCCCTTATTTAGAAATATTAATGCAATCCTGTTGAGTGGTAAGACCTCACTATGACACTATAGGACAGACTCCCTCTATTAGAAGTGAACATCCTACCATTCCTGACTTACCACTTTAAAGTCCTGCCAGTTCTCTTAGCACTTTTATGTATAACTCCTAGATCACATGTGTTGAAACTTCCTCTGGGAAGGCAAAAGTCTATGGCTAAAACATACCTGTGAGAGAGAGAAAGGTAAATTCAGCACTTTAGAGCTGGAAAGTATAAAATCTACCTGCTATGTTAAAATAGTCCACATCACATGAATATCCTTTATGGGTAATAATAACAGAAATTCTTACCACACAAAAAATTTTATGACCCTAAAAACAACAGAATTGCAAAACCATGAAATGGGCAAATCACTGGTACATTATTTTCATCCTTATCCTGTTTTTTGTTATTGTTGGTTGTTTGTGTGTTTATTTGCTTGTTTTGGGATGTTTGGGTTATTTTTGGTGGTTATGGTGGTTGGGGTTTTTTTACTGGGTTTTTGTTTGTTTCTTTTTTTCCTCTCTAGTCATTCTAGAAGTTGCATATCAAACACCATTCTTGTGTTTGTAACTGGCAAAAAAATGCAATTAACAGAAAGGCATTTTGCATGGCTATCTATCATTAATTAGACTGACTAGCATAACATTCCTAGTCCAGTCCTATCACATTGTATAAGTAAAAGGGAGAACAGGGTGAGATTAACAGTAGACAGAAGCCTAAATCTTTGAGCTCTTTGTCAGGCTGATGATAAGTAACAGGAATTCAAAGGTAGGGCAAATACTGGCAGTGATGATATAGAATATGGATGTCTGCTGAAGTCAAGGGAACCAGTGTCCCTACTATAATGTAGAAAAAAAACCTGTCTTACACAACATCAGAGTCATAATAGTAAGGCTGTAATCTGGCTTCTCAAACAGAGTTTTAACTCATTCTGCACAATTGTAGAAAAGAAGAATGTCACTCTTATTTACACAAAATAAGACCAATATATATAAAATATTTTGCCCCTCAAGTTTCATGACAGAAAGCATGCAAAACTAATCCTGTGTTTGGAAAAGCTGACACCTTCCTCTAGAATATCTGGCACATATTTCTGTTATCACACCACAGTGAGTAAAAACAACCATTGATCTGATTAATGGCAAACATTTCTGCGGCATTAGGGGCACATGTGAATGCAAACCAAGAGTCAGATTCAGAGACTTAAAAATTGCATTATTATAGTTGATAAAGGTGGAAAGAAATATCTATTCTGAATATTGGAAATCAAGTCTGTTCAAAGATCTGATTTTCAATTTTGTTTCTAGAATATATGTAGCTTTCAATTCAAATATACATCACCGTGTCTGCTCTTGCCAACATAGCTGGTGAGGAAGTGCTGACACCATCTGAGCAGAATAACAATTATTTCAGAGCTGGACGTGAAGCCTCCTTTTAAAATCAATCACAGCAGAGGACATCCTGTAAGAATTCTTCCCCTCCTCTCCTTATATGATATTATTCCTAAAGGCCTGATGAAGACACGATGAATATTCACAAGGGTTGACTACCATCAGACAAGTTGTGGTCCAGCCAGAGGTCTTTTAATAACCAAGATTTCTTCTTAACATTTCTTTCTCTTGTGCTAGAAAAGGTGTCGCCAGTAGCAAATAGGATCTGGCCCTCAGCGGGGGGGGGAATAAAAAGGAAGAAAAAAGTTGCTCTTGCAACTGCTACTTGCTGTGTGCAACTCCTTTATGTGTCTTTTACATCACGTATTTTGAGCTATTCTGAATAGGAATTGTCTTAATACTGTAGTATGTCATGACTCTGTTTTTAAGCTGAGACACTGCTAAAGAATAATAAAAAGAGACAATTCTTCCTTATGTGACATGTCTGGATGTGGTTTATTGCTTTGTTTCTTTATAATGTTTCTCTGTTGTTCTTTACTCTGAGTCCTTATAGCATATCCTGAACTCATTGTAATACAAAGTAAACATGATATTTATAACCATCCAAGATAAATATTCATTGTTTAAATTACTTTGCTGTAGAAATAGTAAATAGAATAGTGAATAGGAACATCTGGAGCAATCATTGGACCAAAATGTCAAATTACTTCAGAAATTTGACCTGTGTACTCTAAACTTTTTTGTCTCTGTTCCTTGGATTTCAAACAGTACTTCTGCACAGATCTCTGTGTAGGTGAGACAATTCATCTCAGCAGGACTGACCCACTGGGAAATAAAAGATCATTTTAATCACTTTAAGTTATCAGGAGATTTTGTAATAAAAAATAGACTTTCCTGATTATACATCTTTGTCAGAAATACCAGGAAAGTAACTGAGTTTTGTGTGGTTTGCATATCTGCTTTAAGGCTGCTGTGACAGCAAATCTTGGCAGAATTAAGTATGGGTTTTAGCACGTGGTTTCTATAAATCCCACATTTTCCACTTTACAATCCAGAAAAGATGATTGAGCAATTGGTAATGCAAGCCACTGGATTTATGCAATTTTTGGCTAAAACTGGCAGTTTTCACTCTCAAGAACAGCTTATATACAAGGGACTGAAAAGACTGAATACTAATATTTTTTGCAAAGCACCAGGCTCACATAACCTAGGTATACAAATACTAGTTATAAATAAGCTGACTGTAAGAAATACAGCAAAAAAATTCTGTGTCAACAAATTGTCTCTCAAGTCAACTCCATACATGCATATGCATATATTTGTGGGCAAACTTTGAATGCATTTATAAAACAAAGAAATTATGCCTATTTTCAATTTATAATCTAAATAGAATATGATGAAATAACAAATAAAAAATATATATAAAAATAAGGACCAGAATGCATGAAGCACAAGCAGGGACATAATAATGAATGCATTTTTATTTTAGGAATTCTTCTCAGGAGCTGCTGTAGTCAGTGACTCAGTGAATAACTTACTAATAATGCTTCATGAGATGCTCTTTCAGCAGGTTTTCAATTTTCCTACTGGGGCCCCATGCAAACTAAAACCAAAGCTCTATATTTTATTATTGCTTTGTTACTCTTCCAAGTTTTCCCTGAAGTGTCTCTGCTCTGCCTGTAAACCATGTGAGGAACAAAGGGGTTGCACAATGTTTTCAGTGACTGTGCTTTCAAATTTGTCATTGGATGATCCTTTCTGTCATAAGACCTTTCTAGGTTATCTTTCATGCTTATCCAGGATTTCAAATCAGAAACACTATTAACCTTACCATAAGGCCATGGAAGAAAAATCCATCTCTTCTACTTTCAAAAGTGGTAACAGCGATGTTGAGTGCATGCTTGCTCATTCTAAGGCACCTCTGTTGTCACTAGGAAGTGAAGGGACCTTCCAGGATGTAATTCAGCCAATTTAAGACCAGATCGACCTTCCAGCACTGCCTTTCTTTAAGACAGAGACTCCTTGAGCCATCGAGTGCCCCACCAGAACATGTTTTTGTAATGTCTGTCATCAATGTACTTGCGTTGACAGTCTTGCTGTGGACAGACTTCTGGGCCCTGTGAAAGTTAACCAAACTTTGCACAGTGAGCTGTGAGGAGCGGTATTCAGGAAGAGCATCGTAGATGGAAAAAACCTCCAGTAAGGACTGACTTTAGCTGCAACTCATACAGACTCGACCCCATTTTTTTGGCTATTTACACTGAGCAATGATTATTAATAATATCACTGTTTGCAGGCCAGAAATGCCCAATTCATCTCAGCTTATAGTTTCATAGTTTCATAGTTTCATTCAGGGTTGGAAGGGACCACAAGGATCATCTAGTTCCAACCCCCCTGCCACGGGCAGGGACACCCCACACTAGATCAGGTTGGACAGAGCCTCATCCAGCCTGGTCTTAAACACCCCCAGGGACGGGGCCTCGACCACCTCCCTGGACAACCCATTCCAGGGTCTCACCACTCTCATGGTGAAGAACCTCCTCCTCACATCCAGCCTGAATCTCCCCACCTCCAGCTTCATTCCATTTCCCCTAGTTCTATCACTACCTGACATCCTGAGAAGTCCTTCCCCAGCCTTCCTGTAGGCCCCCTTCAGATACTGGAAGGCCACAATTAGGTCTCCTCGGAGCCTTCTCTTCTTCAGACTGAACATTCCTGATGTTATGGAAGTCAAAGCTAGGGACGGGGAGGAAGAGCTGCCCATTGTAAGTGCAGATCAGGTTCGTGATCATCTGAAGAACCTGAAAGTGTTCAAGTCCATGGGACCCGAAGAAATACACCCACGGGTACTGAGAGAACTGGCAGATGAGGTTGCTAAACCCCTCTCTATTATATTTCAAAAGTCATGGCAATCTGGTGAAGTCCCCACAGACTGGAAAAGGGGAAACATTGCCCCCATCTTCAAAAAGGGCAAGAAGGAGGAACCAGGGAACTACAGGTCAGTCAGTCTCACCTCTGTGCCTGCAAAGATCATGGAACAGATCCTCCTGGAGTCACTACTCGCTCAAAAGAATAGTGAAGAGGTAATTGGGAACAGTCAGCATGGCTTTGCCAAGGGCCATCCAGCGGGACCTTGACAGGCTGGAGAGGTGGGCACAAGCCAACCTCATGAAGTTCAAGAAGAGCAAGTGCAGGGTCCTGCATCTGGGTCGAGGCAATCCCAGGCACAAATCCAGGCTGGGCAGTGACTGGCTGGAAAGTAGCCCTGAGGAGAGAGACTTGGGGGTGCTGGTGGACAAAAAGCTCAACATGAGCTCTCAATGTGCACTTGCAGCCCGCAAGGCCAATCAGATCCTGGGCTGCATCAGGAGAAGTGTGGCTAGCAGGTCGAGGGAGGTGATCCTCCCCCTCTACTCAGCCCTGGTGAGACCCCACCTGGAGTACTGTGTCCAGTTCTGGAGCCCCTATTACAAGAGGGATGTGGAGGTCCTGGAGCGTGTCCAGAGAAGGGCCACGAGGATGATCAGAGGGCTGGAGCACCTCTCCTATGAGGGCAGACTGAAGGAGTTGGGGCTGTTCAGTCTGCAGAAGAGAAGGCTCCAAGGTGACCTAATTGTGGCCTTCCAGTATCTGAAGGGGGCCTACAGGAAGGCTGGGGAAGGACTTCTCAGGATGTCAGGTAGTGATAGGACTAGGGGGAATGGAATGAAGCTGGAGGTGAGGAGGAGGTTCTTCACCATGAGAGTGGTGAAACCCTGGAATGGGTTGTCCAAGGGGGTGGTCGAGGCCCCGTCCCTGGGGGTGTTTAAGAGCAGGCTGGATGAGGCTCTGTCCAGCCTGATCTAGTGTGGGGTGTCCCTGCCCATGGCAGGGGGGTTGGAACTAGATGATCCTTGTGGTCCCTTCCAACCCTGAATGAAACTATGAAACTATGAAACTATGAAACTATGAAACTATGAAACAGCCCCAACTCCTTCAGTCTGTCCTCATAGGAGAGGTGCTCCAGCCCTCTGATCATCCTCGTGGCCCCTCTCTGGACACGTTCCAGCACCTCCACATCCCTCTTGTAATAGGGGCTCCAGATCTGGACACAGTACTCCAGGTGGGGTCTCACCAGGGCTGAGTAGAGGGGAAGGATCACCTCCCTCGACCTGCTAGGCACACTTCTCCTGATGCAGCCCAGGATCTGATTGGCTTTGCGGGCTGCAAATTCTTGTAAAAAGCTTGTAATTCTGAAGCCTGTATTCATGTTTCTTCATCAGTTTTTTTTTTTCCTGAATGGATCCTGCGTAATTTCATAGCAGTCAGGGTAAAATTTTTATTCTGTTTTAAATTGTAACTTCCAGCCTCTTCTGTACTTCTACCCTGCCTTCATGCCTTTTAGATCTCCCATTGCCTGCTTCATGTTGCAAACCCCCATGTTCTAAAATGCCCACTAGCCTTCAAACATATCCTGGTCGTGCTTCACAGCATAAATACTTGCAGAGCAGTCTAAGGACTCCAGCAGTCTCCTGAAGTCTGTTGACCACTATAAAAGCTTCCTAATTCACTTCTGCAATTTTCATTAATTCCCCCAAAGAATCAGTAAGTATGTTGCATGGGTAGAATAGGATAACCTCATAATCACATGCAGGTAATTTAACTGGAAGGTGCAGCTCTCTCCCTTGCTGTCAAAAACATGTCCAGTTCATAGAAACATAGAATCATAGAATCAATAAGGCTGGAAAAGACCTCAAAGATCATCAAGTCCAACCTGTCGCCCAAGACCTCATGACTACTAGACCATGGCACCAAGAGCCACATCCAATCCTCTCTTGAACACCTCCAGGGACGGTGACTCCACCACCTCCCTGGGCAGCCCATTTCAATGCCTAACAACTCTCTCTGTGAAGATGTTTCATAGTTTCATAGTTTCATTCAGGGTTGGAAGGGACCACAAGGATCATCTAGTTCCAACCCCCCTGCCATGGGCAGGGACACCCCACACTAGATCAGTCTGGACAGAACCTCATCCAGCCTGCTCTTAAACACTCCCAGGGACGGGGCCTCGACCACCCCCCTGGACAACCCATTCCAGGGTCTCACCACTCTCATGGTGAAGAACCTCCTCCTCACATCTAGCCTGAATCTCCCCACCTCCAGCTTCATTCCATTCCCCCTAGTTCTATCACTACCTGAGATCCTGAAAAGTCCTTCCCCAGCCTTCCTGTAGGCCCCCTTCAGATACTGGAAGGCCACAATTAGGTCACCTCGGAGCCTTCTCTTCTGCAGACTGAACAGCCCCAACTCCTTCAGTCTGTCCTCATAGGAGAGGTGCTCCAGCCCTCTGATCATCCTTGTGGCCCTTCTCTGGACACGCTCCAGCACATCCACATCCCTCTTGTAATAGGGGCTCCAGAACTGGACACAGTACTCCAGGTGGGGTCTCACCAGGGCTGAGTAGAGGGGGAGGATCACCTCCCTCGACCTGCTAGCCACACTTCTCCTGATGCAGCCCAGGATCTGATTGGCCTTGCGGGCTGCAAGTGCACATTGAGAGCTCATGTTGAGCTTTTTGTCCACCAGCACCCCCAAGTCTCTCTCCTCAGGGCTACTTTCCAGCCAGTCACTGCCCAGCCTGGATTTGTGCCTGGGATTGCCTCGACCCAGATGCAGGACCCTGCACTTGCTCTTCTTGAACTTCATGAGGTTGGCTTGTGCCCACCTCTCCAGCCTGTCAAGGTCCCTCTGGATGGCCTCCCTTCCCTCCAGCGTGTCTGCTGCACCACACAGCTTGGTGTCATCAGCAAACTTGCTGAGGGTGCACTCAATGCCACTGTCCATGTCACTGGCAAAGATGTTGAACAAGACAGGTCCCAGGACTGATCCCTGAGGGACTCCGCTTGTCACTGGCCTCCACTGGGACATGGACCCATTGACAGCCACTCTTTGGGTGCGGCCATCAAGCCAGTTCCTTATCCATCTAGTGGTCCACCCATCAAACCCATGTGTCACCAGTTTGGAGACCAGGATGTGGTGCGGGACAGTGTCGAAGGCTTTGCTCAGGTCCAGGTAAATGACATCAGTTGCTCGCCCCTCATCTATTAATTTTGTCACCTGCTCATAGAAGGCCACCAGGTTGGTCAGGCAGGATTTGCCCTTGGCAAAGCCATGCTGACTGTTCCCAATCACCTCTTCACTATTCTTTGAGCGAGTAGTGACTCCAGGAGGATCAGTTCCATGATCTTTCCAGGCAGAGAGGTGAGACTGACTGGCCTGTAGTTCCCTGGTTCCTCCTTCTTACCCTTTTTGAAGATGGGGGCAATGTTTCCCCTTTTCCAGTCTGTGGGGACTTCACCAGATTGCCATGACTTTTGAAATATAATAGAGAGGGGTTTAGCAACCTCATCTGCCAGTTCTCTCAGTACCCGTGGGTGTATTTCTTCGGGTCCCATGGACTTGAACACTTTCAGGTTCTTCAGATGATCACGAACCTGATCTGCACTTACAATGGGCAGCTCTTCCTCCCCGTCCCTGGCTTTGACTTCCATAACATCAGGAGTGTTTAATTACCTATTATCTCTGTGTAATTTCCTATTATATCTGAGAGACCCCCCTTCCCCTTCAGCCTTTTCTCAGAGTCCACATTTCCAATCAGTAGCAGATGGAAGAAAATTATTAAGCTTACACATAATGATCAGATCCTGCAGTCCTTAGCACCTTTCTTAGTCTGGCAGTTTTCCCATTGGCTGCAGTGCCAGTATAGTAAATGTAGAATAGAATAGAATAGAATAGAATAGAATAGAATAGACCGGACCAGGTTGGAAGAGACCTTCAAGATCATCGCGTCCAACCCTTCAACCAATTCAACCCACCTAAACAACTAAACCATGGCACCAAGCACCCCATCAAGTCTCCTCCTGAACACATCCAATGACGACAACTCCACCACCTCCCCAGGCAGCCCATTCCAACGGGCAATCACTCTCTCTGCGTATAGAACTTCTTCCTAACATCTAACCTATACCTGCCCTGGCGCAGCCTGAGACTGTGTCCTCTTGTTCTGGTGCTGGCTGCCTGGGAGAAGAGACCAACCTCTGCCCGTTTACAACCTCCCTTCAGGTGGTTGTAGAGAGCAATTAGGTAACCCCTGAGTCTCCTCCTTTCCAGGCTAAGCAACCCCAGCTCCCTCAGTCTCTCCTCATAGGGCTTGTGTTGCAAACTCCTCACTAACTTTGTTGCCCTTCTCTGGACTCGTTCTAGCAAGTCAACATCCTTCCTAAACTGAGGGGCCCAGAACTGGACACAGTACTCGAGGTGCAGCCTAACCAGTGCAGTGTACAGGGGCAGAATGACCTCCCTGCTCCTGCTGGCCACACTGTTCTTGATGCAGGCCAGGATGCCATTGGCCCTCTTGGCTGCCTGGGCACACTGCAGGCTCATGTTCAGCCTACCATCGAGCAGCACCCCCAGGTCCCTCTCTGCCTGGCCGCCCTCCAGTCACTCTGTCCCCAGCCTGTAGCACTGCATGGGGTTGTTGCGGTCAATGTGCAGAACCCGGCACTTGGATGTGTTAAATCTCATGCTGTTGGATTCTGCCCATCTGTCCAACCTGTTGAGGTCCCTCTGCAGAGCCTCTCTACCCTCCAGCAGATCAACTCCTGCCCCAGCTTGGTGTTGTCCGCAAATTTACTGATGAAAGACTCAATGCCCTCATCCAGATCATCAATAAAGATGTTAAAAGATCACAGGGCCCAGCACTGATCCCTGGGGGACTCCACTAGTGACTGGTCGCCAGCTGGATGTGGCACCATTCACCACCACCATCTGTGCTCGGCCCTGCAGCCAGTTCCTAACCCATCGCAGTGTGCTCCCATCCAAGCCATGGGCTGACAGCTTGGCCAGGAGTTTGCTATGGGGGACGGTGTCAAAGGCCTTGCTGAAGTCCAGGTAAACTACATCCACAGGCCTCCCCACATCCACCAGGCAGGTCACCTGATCATAGAAGGAGATCAGGTTGGTCAGGCAGGACCTGCCCTTCCTAAATCCATGCTGGCTAGGCCTGATCCCTTGGCCATCCTCTAAGTGCTGTGTGATTGCACTCAAGATGACCTGTTCCATAATCTTGCCTGGCACTGAGGTCAGACTATATAATAATAGACCTATAATTCCCTGGCTCATCCAACTGACCCTTCTTGTGGATAGGCACCACGTTGGCCAACTTCCAGTCTTCTGGGACCTCTCCAGTGAGCCAGGACTGCTGGAAAAAGATAGATAGTGGCTTGGCCAGCTCATCTGCCAGCTCTCTCAGCACACTAGGGTGGATCCCATCTGGTCCCATGGACTTGTGGGTATCCAAGCCGCTGCGGAGAGTTCCAACCACCTCCTCATGGAACATAGGGAAACTGTGCAGCTCCCTGGCTCCTTCTGCCAACTCTGCAGGCTCATCTTTTGATACAATATTTCCCTCCCTGTCAACCAAGGACTGGAGGCTGTCCTTGCCCTACTTCTTGCTATAAATATATTTACAGATGGACTTTTTGTTGTCCTTCACATTAGAGGCCAGTTTAAACTCCAAAAGTGCTTTTGCATCCCTAATTTTCTTCCTACATGATTTGGCAACATCCTTAAACATTCCATGGGTTCCCTCACCTTTCTTCCAAAGGTGATACACCCTCTTTCTTTCCCTTAGTTCTATTAAAAGTTCATTAACCATCCAGGCTGGCTGTCTGCCCCAGCGGCTCATCTTCCAGCACATTGGCACAGCCTGTTCCTGTGCCTTTGTTGAGGGTTCGGGGGAAGGCCTCAACCTTCTCCCCGACCACAAAGTGAAAGGAAAAAAAACAGCAGCTAACCACAGCTGGATGAGCAAAGGAATGTGCTATATTCACAAGCAGTTTAGGAAAATGCAGGGGAATATATACACAATTGACAGTATTTACAATATATACACAGAAATACACAGGAAAGTAACACAGGAATGAGATTCCCCTCCCCTGACAGGAGGAGGGCTCCCCCCCTGTACCCCTTTCTCTCCCCTTTTTCCCCAGAGAGGGTTAGAAAGAGAGAAAAGGAGCAGTTGTTAATTGAAAACAGTTATAATTAGAGCAAAATGTCAGTAAGTTTTGCAAGCCTCACGCTTATCAGTCCAAGGTCAGTCTGGCAGAAAGCCTAGAAGCCACAAGATGCGAAAGGAGGGGGGGAAAAGTGCAAGAATGCCCGAAATCTCTGCGGGACACAGAGCTTAAAGTTGCTTTCTACCAATCCTCCAATGAAATTAGTTTAGACCTGTCCTTTGCTTATAAGACATTCAGTCACAGTGTCCTTTTCTTAAAGGCGCAGCCTCAAACGGCCACAGTTCACCCCTTCTAAACAATTTCATTGGCTGTTCATACTGTCCAACCAATCCAAGAAAATATTTACAGTTGCTAAGAAAAGTTCATAGTCCATTCCGGCTATACCCAGATGTAGATGATTCAAAAGTCCAAGAAAATCAGGAAACGTGAAAAGTGGCAAACAATTTATTTCTTTGCCGACGAAGTGAAGAAAAGGGAAACAGGGATTCTCAGGGTCTCTTAGTTGACTCAGGGCTCTCAGGGATCATGCACCGTAGATTTTCCTCGTTTATTCTTCCTTTGGACGCGGTGTAGCTGTACAACAGTTTGAAATTGAACTCTTTCAGCTAAAGTTAAATTTCTTCGTGCAATACACTGAATTTCACCATTCTCTTGCAGGTTGCTTGTACTAAATGTTTCTCCCAGTTTTTCAAAGATCCACCCCCCCATGACTTTAAGAGTGGTCTTCAACAAACCGTTGTAACGTTCAATCTTCCCTGAAGCTATTGCATAGTTCGGAATATGGAATATCCACTCAATACCGTGTTCTTTTGCCCAATTCTTTACAAGGTTGTTTTTAAAATGCGTTGTCCTCTCTGGAGTTCTGTGTCTCCACAGGATCTGTCTCTCCAAACCGAGAATGGTGTTGCATGCAGTTGCGTGTGGAACTGGATAAGTTTCCAATCATCCAGTGTTTGCCTCTACCATACTATAGCATGTATTGCTTACCAGAATGAGAACATGGTAGAGTGATATAGTCAATCTGCCAAGTTTCACCATACTTGTACTTGGACCATCTGTCACCATACCACAAGGGCTTAAGTCATTTTGCCTACTTAATAGCAGCACAAATGTCACAGTCATGGATGACCTGTGTGATAGCATCCATGGAAATGTCTATGGATCTGTCACGAGTCCATTGGTATGTAGCATCTCCGCCTTGATGTCCTGAAGAATCATGAGCCCACTGTGGTGGGTTGGAAGGGTAAGGCCAAGAAGCCTCCTCCCTTCCCCCTTGTAAGGTAAAGGCAAAGAATATTGAAGGGAAAAGGAAAAAAAACTCACAAGCTGATTTAGCAAAGCAGTGGAGCTTTATATTTACAAAGCAATGTAGGATATGCGGGGGAATATTTACAAATTTACAATATCTACAATATATACAAAGATATAAAACAGAGTAACACAGAAATGAGAGTAACCCCCCTTGCCGAGGGGTTCCCCACCTCCGCTCTCCCCTCTCTCCCCCCCCTTTCCCCAGAGTAGTTCGGAAAAGAGGGAGAAAGAGAAAGAAAGAAGTTAAAAGCAGTTTTGTGTTAACTTGAAGCAGTTAATACAGGCCTTATCAGGTTTGTCAGTTTGAAGGCCGGAGACTTGGCAGAAAGCCCAACACAGAGAGAGCTGCTGCACCGTGGAGAGGCGGAAGCAAGACTGAAGATAAAGTTCCCGGAGTGCCCAGTTCACTCCCAGTTCAGAAGGTGCTTCCTCCTACTCTTCCAATGAAATTAGTTTAGATTATTCTTTCCGTTTACCAACTTCCGTCCGCCATATTCCCTTTCTTAAGGGGCAACGGTCAACCGGTCACAATCCACCCCTTCTAAACCATTTCATTGGCTGTTCACACTGTCCATCCAATCCAAAATGATATTTACAGTTCGTGAGTAAAGTTCATAGTCCATTCCGGCTATGCTCAGATGTAGATGATTCAAAAGTCCAAGAAAATCAGAAAATGAGAAAAAAGGGAAATCAGTTCATTTCTTCGCCGACGAAGCAAAGAAAAAAGGGAAACAGGGATTCTCAGGGTCTCTTAGTTGACTCAGGGCTCTCAGGGATCTCAGGGTTCGTGCACCGTAGATTCCTCGTTGATTGTTCTTTTGGGCGCGATGTAGCTGTACAATGTTTTGAAATTAACCTCTTTCAGATAAAGTTAAATTTCTTTGTGGTATACTCTGAATTACACCATTCTCTTGCATTACCCAATAAGTGTGACCCGGACCTTCAGCTGAAACCACCCCTCGGACAGGTTTAGCCTCTCCTGAGGGTGAAAATACCCAAACAGATTTACCTAACAGATTCTTTTCTCTAACAACAGGAACTCTATCACCTTCGACTTTCCATAGTAAATCTGAATGTGCAGGTGAAGCTCGGTTCACTGAACCTCTACTATTTACCAGCCAGGTTGCTTGTGCTAGATATTTTTCCCAGTTTTTCAAACATCCACCCCCCATGGCTTTGAGAGTGGTCTTCAACAAACCGTTGTAGCGTTCAATCTTCCCTGAAGCTGGTGCATAGTAGGGAATATGGAATATCCACTCAATACCGTGCTCTTTTGCCCAGTTCTTTACAAGGTTGTTCTTGAAATGAGTTCCGTTGTCTGACTCAATCCTCTCTGGAGTTCCGTGTCTCCACAGGATCTGTCTCTCCAGACCGAGAATGGTGTTGCGTGCGGTTGCATGTGGAACTGGATAAGTTTCCAACCATCTAGTGTTTGCCTCTACCATAGTAAGCACGTACTGCTTACCAGAACGGGAACATGGTAGAGTGATGTAGTCAATCTGCCAAGCTTCACCATACTTGTACTTGGAACATCTGTCACCATACCACAAGGGCTTAAGTCGTTTTGCCTGCTTAATAGCAGCACAAATGTCACAGTCATGGATGACTTGTGTGATAGCATCCATGGAAATGTCTATGGACCTGTCACGAGCCCATTGGTATGTTGCATCTCTGCCTTGATGTCCTGACGAATCATGAGCCCACCGAGCTAAGAATATCTCACCTCGGTGTTTCCAGTCGAGATCAGGATTAGAGTCCATGTCTACTTGAGAAACTCTTGCAGCTAGATCTGCCTGATGGTTGTGTTGCTGTTCCTCAGTAGCTTTGCTCTTAGGAATGTGAGCATCGATGTGTCTCACTTTCACTGGAATTCTCTCGATTCGATCAGCAATGTCCTGCCACAGTTCGGCTGCCCAAATGGGTTTTTCCTTTCCTCTGCCAACCACTCTTCTTCCAGTTCTTTAGCCAACCCCATAGAGCATTGGCTACCATCCATGAGTCGGTGTAGAGATAAAGCTTTGGCCATCTCTCACGTTCAGCCACGTCGAGCTAGCTGGACAGCTTTTACCTCTGCGAACTGACTGGATTCTCCTTGCCCATCCTTTGCCTCTGCAACTCGGCGTGTTGGACTCCACACTGCAGACTTACACCTTCACTTGTTTCCAAAAAGACGACAGGAACCGTCTGTGAACAAAGCATATTTCTTTTCATCATCAGAAAGGTCATTGTAAGGAGGAGCTTCCTCAGCACGAGTTGCTTTCTCCTCTGGAGGTTTAGCACAGTTGATACCTTCAGGTCAACTCGAGATCACCTCCACAAGACCAGGTCTTTCAAGATTTCCCATTCGAGCTCCCTGTGTTATCAGAGCCATCCACTTAGACCATGTTGAGTCTGTGGCATGATGTGTGTGGAACCTTTGCCTTTGAACATCCAATTCAAAACTGGTAATCTGGGAGCTAGAATAAGTTGTGATTCAGTTCCAATCACTTCAGAAGATGCTTTCACCCCTTCATAGGCAGCTAAAATTTATTTCTCTGTTGGAGTGTAGTTAGCCTCTGAACCTCTGTAACCTCTACTCCAGAAACCAAGAGGTCGTCCACGTGTCTCGCCTGGAGCTTTTTGCCACAAGCACCAGGTTGGACCATTGTCACTTGCAGCCGTGTACAAAATGTTCTTAATGTCTGGACCATCTCAGACAGGTCCCAGACCCATTGCTTGAATCACCTCTTGCTTTATCTGGTCAAAGACTGCTTGTTGTTCAGGTCCCCAGTGGAAATGGTTTCTCTTTCGAGTCACATCATACAGAGGTTTCACAATCTGACTGTATCCAGGAATGTGCAGTCTCCAAAATCCCACTATCCCCAAGAAACGTAGGGTCTCTTGCTTGTTTGTGGGACTTGCCATGGTAGAGACTCTATTTTCCACATCCACTGGAATGTGTCGGCGTCCATCCTGCCACCGCACTCCCAGAAACTGAATTTCTGTGGTAGGTCCTTTCACCTTGTCTCGCTTGATGGCAAAACCTGCATTCAGAGGAATGTCAATGATTTTGTTACCCTTCTCGAAGACTTCCTCAGCAGTTTTACCCCAGACGATGACATCATCGATGAACTGGATGTGTTCTGGAGCACCGCCTTTCTCCAGAGCATCGTGGATCACTGCATGACAGATGCTTGAGCTGTGGATCCAGCCCATTGGCAGTCTGTTGAAAGTGTACTGGATTCCAGCTCATACTGTAGCTCCATCATGTGTGGTACTGCTGCACTCATAGGTGGTGTCACTTCATTTAGGGCTCGGTAGTCTTCTGTCAGACGCCAGTCTCCATTCTGCTTCCGCACAGGCCACACTGGACTGTTGAAAGGTGAATGAGTTTTGCTGACGACTTTCTGACTCTCCAACTGACGAATCAGATTCTGAATGGGCAACAAAGAGTCACGGTTGGTTCTGTATTGTCTGTGATGCACTGTCAGAGAAGCAACCGGCAATTTAATGTCCTGTATCTTATGTTGTCCCACAACTGCAGATTCATCAGAAAGCTCAGATCTGGCAGACAGCTTCAATTTTTGTCCATCAATTTCTATTGAAGCTACTCCAAAAGCCTATTTGTAACCTCTAGGGTCCTTGAGACGCCCTTCTCTCAGAAAATCAATTCCCAAAATACAAGGTGCATCAGGTCCGGTCACAACTGTATGCTTCCTCCATTGTTTACCAGTTAGACTTATATTAACCTCTACCTTACTTAACTCTTGAGAGCCACCAGTGACTCCCAGAATAGTTATAGACTCTGATCCCTGATAATTTGATGGTATTATGGTGCACTGAGCTCCTTCCTGTGTCAACCAAGGCCCTGTACTTCCGAAATTGTGAAGTGCCAGGCCACTGGTTGTACACATCCCAATAGATTCTATTATCTCTGTTATCCCTATCCTCCCCCTGGCGGGAGGCAGGGCACCCCTAGTTATGGGGAACATGCGCACATGTGCATTGCACATAGTTTGCAGGGTTATAGCTTTGCATGTTATAACTGGAGCCACTGTTGGAGCCATAAGAGTCGTTCTGGGGAACTGTGGAAGTAACAGCTACCCTTCTGGTATTGCTACCTCGGGTTCTGCCACTTTGCAATTCCCTCAGTCTCCTGAAAAGATTAGAAGTTGGTTGGCCATCCCAGCGGTTCATGTTCTCACCAAACTGATCACGCAGAGTTATCCAAATAGTTCTACGTGATTGCCTTGTTGGTCTGTTTTGGAATGACGTGTTTTGGAATGTCCTGTTTTGGAATGACCTCCTTGGAGGACGTGTATTCCTCACAGATGAAACTTGTATCCACCTGGAGGACGAATTGAAATTATCCCTTTGAGCCAATTGGGATATGGAATTTCTAAACTCATCTTTTAACTCTCTTATGCAATTCTGAATATCACCAGACATCGTTTTAATGGCCGAAACCAAAGAAACACGTGTCATGCTATCCTCCAATTGTCTCATTTGATCACTGAATTGGCCAACCGTAGGAGGAGCTCCGCCATAACTTCTTGACACAATTCTGCTTGCCAGAATGTTTGCATAATTTGAAGGAGCAAGTTTGATGATCTTTTTAGCAAGACCAATACACACAGGAATGTCATCAGGATTCAGAGTTTCATGTTCACCATAGAGTCTCTCTCTTACAGCAAATTCTCTCAAGCGCTTAATTCCCTCATCTATGGTAGTCCAGGGTTTAGGGTTCCATGGAAGATCATCCCTTTCTTAAGGGGGCAACGTCAACCGGTCACAGCCCACCGAGCTAAGAGTATTTCACCTCGGTGTTTACAGTCGAGATCAAGATTAGAGTCCATGTCTGCTTGAGAAACTCTTGCAGCTAGATCTTCCTGATGGTTGTGTTGCTGACTCAATCAGCAATGTCCTGCCATAGGTTGGTTGCCCAAATGGGTTTTCCTTTCCTCTACCAACCATTCTTTTTCCAGTTCTTTAGCCAACCCCATAGAGCATTGGCTACCATCCATGAGTCGGTGTAGAGATAAAGCTTTGGCCATCTCTCACATACAGCTACGTCGAGAGCTAGCTGGACAGCTTTTACCTCTGCAAACTGACTGGATTCTCCTTCTCCATCCTTCGCCTCTGCAAGTGCAGAGCAAGTGCAGGGTCCTGCATCTGGGTCGAGGCAATCCCAGGCACAAATACAGGCTGGGCAGTGAGTGGCTGGAAAGTAGCCCTGAGGAGTGAGACTTGGGGGTGCTGGTGGACAAAAAGCTCAACATGAGCTCCCAATGTGCACTTGCAGCCCGCAAGGCCAATCAGATCCTGGGCTGCATCAGGAGAAGTGTGGCTAGCAGGTCGAGGGAGGTGATCCTCCCCCTCTACTCAGCCCTGGTGAGACCCCACCTGGAGTACTGTGTCCAGTTCTGGAGCCCCTATTACAAGAGGGATGTGGAGGTGCTGGAACGTGTCCAGAGAAGGGCCACAAGGATGATCAGAGGCTGGAGCACCTCTCCTATGAGAGCAGACTGAAGGAGTTGGGGCTGTTCAGTCTGGAGAAGAGAAGGCTCCGAGGTGACCTAATTGTGGCCTTCCAGTATCTGAAGGGGGCCTACAGGAAGGCTGGGGAGGGACTTCTCAGGATGTCAGGTAGTGATAGGACTAGGGGGAATGGAATGAAGCTGGAGGTGGGGAGATTCAGGCTGGATGTGAGGAGGAGGTTCTTCACCATGAGAGTGGTGAGACCCTGGAATGGGTTGTCCAGGGAGGTGGTCGAGGCCCCGTCCCTGGGGGTGTTTAAGAGCAGGCTGGATGAGGCTCTGTCCAGCCTGATCTAGTGTGGGGTTTCCCTGCCCATGGCAGGGGGGTTGGAACTAGATGATCCTTGTGGTCCCTTCCAACCCTGAATGAAACTATGAAACTATGAAACTATGAAACTCGGTGTGTTGGACTCCACACTGCAGACTTCCACCTTCGCTTGTTTCCAAGAAGACGACAGGAACCGTCTGTGAATAAAGCATATTTCTTTTCATCATCAGAAAGGTCATTGGAAGGAGGAGCTTCCTCGGCACGAGTTACTTTCTCCTCTGGAGGTTTAGCACAGTTGGTACCTTCAGGCCAACTTGAGATCACCTCCACTAGACCAGGCCTTTCAAGATTTCCCATTCGAGATCTCTGTGTTATCAGAGCCATCCACTTAGACCATGTTGAGTCTTTGGCATGATGCGCCACATGTGGCATGATGTGGCAATGTGCCGGAAGATGAGCCGCCGGGGCAGACGGCCAGCCTGGATGGTTAATGAACTTTTAATAGAGCTAAGGGAAAAAAAGAGGGTGTATCATCTTTGGAAGAGAGGGGAGGTAACCCGTGAAAAATTTAAGGATGTTGCTAGGTCTTGTAGGAAGAAAATTAGGGAGGCAAAAGTGCATTTGGAGCTTAGCCTGGCCTCTGCTGTGAAGGACAACAAAAATTCCTTCTATAAATACATTAATAGCAAGAGGAAGGGCAGAGACAACCTCCAGTCCTTGGTGGACACGGAGGGGAACGTTGTGACAAGGGATGAGGAAAAGGCAGAGATACTTAACACCTTCTTTGCCTCAATTTTTACTAGCAGGACAGAATGTCTTCCAGACAGTTGGCCTTCAGAGCTAGCAGAAGGAGCCAGGGAGCAGTACAGTTTTCCACTGTTCCAAAATGGGTTAGTTGGTAATTTGCTCAGCCGCCTGGATCCCCACAAGTCCATGGGACCATATGGGATCCATCCTAGGGTGCTGAGGGAGCTGTCAGAGGGGCTGGCCAAGCCGCTCTCCATCATTTTTCAGCAGTCCTGGCTCACTGGAGATGTCCCAGAGGACTGGAAGCTGGCCAACGTGGTGCCCCTACACAAGAAGGGCCGGTAGGATGAGCCAGGGAATTACAGGCCTATCAGCCTGACCTCAGTGCCAGGCAAGATCATGGAACAGGTCATCCTGAGTGCATTAACACAGCACTTACAGGATGGCCAAGGGATCAGTCTCAGCCAGCATGGATTTAGGAAGGGCAGGTCCTGCCTGAACAACCTGATGTCCTTCTATGATCAGGTAACCCGTCTGGTGGATGTGGGGAGGCCTGTGGATGTAGTTTACCTGGACTTCAGCAAGGCCTTTGACACCGTCCCCCATAGCAAACTCCTGGCCAAGCTGTCAGCCCATGGCTTGGACAGCAGCACTCTGAGCTGGGTTAGGAACTGGCTGGATGGCCGAGCCCAGAGAGTGGTGGTGAATGGTGTCACATCCAGCTGGCGGTCAGTCAGTAGTGGAGTCCCCCAGGGATCAGTACTGGGCCCCATCCTTTTTAACATCTTTACTGATGATCTGGATGAGGGCATTGAGTCTATCATCAGTAAATTTGCTGACGACAACAAGCTGGGGACAGGAGTTGATCTGCTAGAGGGTAGAGAGGCTTTGCAGAGAGACCTCGACAGGCTGGACAGATTGGCAGAGTCCAACGGCATGAGATTTAACATATCCAAGTGCCGGGTTCTGCACATTGGCCACAACAACCCCATGCAGAGCTACAGGCTGGGGTCAGAGTGGCTGGAGAGCAGCCAGGCAGAGAGGGACCTGGGGGTGCTGCTCGATGGTAGGCTGAACATGAGCCTGCAGTGTGCCCAGGCAGCCAAGAGGGCCAATGGCATCCTGGCCTGCATCAAGAACAGTGTGGCCAGCAGGAGCAGGGAGGTCATTCTGCCCCTGTACACTGCACTGGTTAGGCCACACCTCGAGTACTGTGTCCAGTTCTGGGCCCCTCAGTTTAGGAAGGATGTTGACTTGCTGGAACGAGTCCAGAGAAGGGCAACGAAGTTAGTGAGGGGCTTGGAACACAAGCCCTATGAGGAGAGACTGAGGGAGCTGGGGTTGCTTAGCCTGGAAAGGAGGAGACTCAGGGGTTACCTAATTGCTCTCTACAACCACCTGAAGGGAGGTTGTAAACGGGCAGAGGTTGGTCTCTTCTCCCAGGCAGCCAGCACCAGAACAAGAGGACACAGTCTCAGGCTGCACCAGGGGAAGTTCAGGCTGGAGGTCAGGAGGAAGTTTTACACAGAGAGAGTGATTGCCCATTGGAATGGACTACCCGGGGAGGTGGTGGAATCGGCATCACAAGAGGTGTTCAGGAGGAGACTTGACAGGGTGCTTGGTTACATGGGTTAGTTAATTAGGTGGTGTTGGGTGATAGGTTGGACGTGATGATCTTGAAGGTCTCTTCCAACCTGGTTTATTCTATTCTATTCTTTTCTATTCTATGTGGTGTGGAACTTTTGCCTATGAACATCCAGTTCAAAACTGGTAATCTGGAAGCTAAGAGAAGTTGTGATTCAGTTCCAATTACTTCAGAAGATGCTTTTACTCCTTCATAGGCAACTAGAATTTCTTTCTCTGTTAGAGTATAATTAGCCACTGAACCTCTGTAACCTCGACTCCAGAAACCAAGAGGTCGTCCACGTGTCTCACCTGGAGCTTTTTGCCACAAACACCAGGTTGGACCATTGTCGCTTACAGCCATGTACAAAATGTTCTTAATGTCTGGACCATCTCGGACAGGTCCCAGACCCATTGCTTGAACTACCTCTTGCTTTATCTGCTCAAAGGTTTCTTGTTGTTCAGGTCCCCAGTGGAAATGGTTTCTCTTTCGAGTCACATCATACAGAGGTTTCACAATCTGACTGTATCCAGGAATGTGCAGTCTCCAAAATCCCACTATCCCCAAGAAACGTAGGGTCTCTTGCTTGTTGGTGGGATTTGCCATGGTAGAGACTCTATTTTCCACATCCACTGGAATGTGTCGGTGTCCATCCTGCCACCGCACTCCTAGAAACTGAATCCCTGTGGTAGGTCCTTTCACCTTGTCTCGCTTGATGGCAAAACCTGCATTCAGAAGAATGTCAATGATTTTGTTACCTTTCTCGAAGACTTCCTCAGCTGTTTTACCCCAGACGATGATGTCATCGATGAACTGGATGTGTTCTGGAACACCGCCTTTCTCCAGAGCATTGTGGATCACTGCATGACAGATGCTTGAGCTGTGGATCCAGCCCACTGGCAATCTGTTGAAAGTATACTGGATTCTTCTCCAGGTGAAAGCAAACTGAGGCCTGCATTCCTCTGCTATGGGAATAGAGAAAAATGCATTAGCAATGTCTATGGTAGCATACCATTTGGCCTCTTTGGATTCCAGCTCATACTGTAGCTCCATCATGTCTGGTACTGCTGCACTCATAAGTGGTGTCACTTCATTCAGGGCTCGGTAGTCTACCGTCAGACACCAGTCTCCATACTGCTTCCGCACAGGCCACACTGGACTTCTGAAAGGTGAATGAGTTTTGCTGACGACTTTCTGACTCTCCAACTGACGAATCAAATTCTGAATGGGCAACAAAGAGTCACGGTTGGTTCTGTATTGTCTGTGATGCACAGTCTGAGAAGCAACCGGCAATTTAATGTCCTGTATCTTGTGTTGTCCCATAACTGCAGGTTCATCAGAAAGCTCACGTCTGACAGACAGCTTCAATTTTTGTCCATCAATTTCGACAGAAGCTGTTAGGGTGCTGGGAGAGCTGGCAGATGTGCTAGCTAGGCCACTCTCCATCATTTTCCTCCAGTCCTGGCTCACAGGTGAGGTCCCAGATGACTGGAAACTGGCCAATGTGGTCCCCATCCACAAGAAGGGTCGGATGGACGAACCTGGAAACTACAGGCCAGTCAGCCTGACCTCAGTGCCAGGGAAAGTGATGGAGCAGATTATCCTGGCGGCAATAGCTGCGCACCTGAAGGATGGCCAAGGGCTCAGGTCCAGTCAACATGGATTTAGGAAGGGCAGGTCCTGCCTCTCCAACCTGATCTCCTTCTATGATCAGGTGACCCGTCTGGTGGATGTGGGGAGGCCTGTGGATGTGGTCTACCTGGACTTCAGCAAGGCCTTTGACACCGTCCCCCACAGCAAACTGCTGGCCAAGCTGTCAGCCCGTGGATTGGATCATTACACTCTGTGCTGGGTTAGGAACTGGCTGGAGGGCCGGGCCCAGAGAGTGGTAGTGAACGGTGCCACATCCAGCTGGTGGCCAGTCATCAGTGGTGTCCCCCAGGGATCAGTGCTGGGCCCCATCCACTTCAACATATTCATCGATGATCTGGATGAGGGGGTTGAGTCAGTCATCAGCAAGTTTGCAGATGGGAATTGTTTAGCCTGGAGACGAGGAGGCTCAGGGGTGACCTGATTGCCCTCTACAACTACCTGAAAGGTGGTTGTAGCCTGGAAGGGGTTGGCCTCTTCTCCCAGGCAACCGAGCACCAGAACAAGGGGACACAGTCTCAAGCTGCGCCAGGGGAGGTTTAGACTCGAGGTGAGGAGGAAGTTCTTCACTGAGCGAGTCATTCGGCATTGGAACGGGTTGCCCAGGGAGGTGGTTGGGTCATCGACCCTGGAGGCATTCAAGAGGAGATTGGACGTGGCACTTGGTGCCATGGTCTAGTCATAGGGTCTGTGTTGATAGGTTGGACTCAATGATCCTCGAGGTCCTTTCCAACCTAAGTGATACTGTGATACTGCGATACTGTGAAACTGTGATACTGTGAAAAGCCCATTTGCAATCTCTAGAGTCTTTGAAACGCCCTTCTCTCTGAAAATCAATTCCCAAAATACAAGGTGCGTCAGGTCCGGTCACAACTGTATGATTCCTCCATTGTTTACCAGTTAAACTTATATTAACCTCTACCTTACTTAACTCTTGAGATCCACCAATGACTCCCAGAATAGTTATAGACTCTGATCCCTGATAATTTGATGGTATTATGTTGCACTGAACTCCTGTGTCAACCAAGGCCCTGTACTTCCGAAATTGTGAAGTGCCAGGCCACTGGATGTACACATCCCAATAGATTCTGTTATTTCTATTATCTCTCTCCTCCCCCTGGCGGGAGGCAGGGCACCCCTAGTTATGGGGAACATGACCACATGTGCATTTCGCACAGTGTGCAGTGTTATATCTGGGGCCACTGTTGGAGCTACTAGAGTCGTTCTGGGGAACTGTGGAAGTAACAGCTACCCTTCTGGTATTGCTACCTCGGGTTCTGCCACTTTGCAGTTCCCTCAGTGTCCTGAAATATTAAAGTTGGTTGACCATCCCACCTGTTCATGTTCTCACCAAACCGAACACACAGAGTTATCCAAATAGTCCTACGTGACTGCCTTGGTGGTCTGTTTTGGTTTGATCTGTTTTGGAATGACCTCCTTGGAGGACGTGTATTCCTCACAGATGAAACTTGTATCCACCTGGAGGGAGAATTGTAATTATCTCTTTGTGCCAATTGGGATATGGAATTTTTAAATTGATCCTTTAACTCTCTCATGCAATTCTTTATTTCACCAGACAGACTTTCAATGGCTGAAACCAAAGAAACACGTGTCATGCTATCCTCCAATTGTCTCATTTGATCACTGAATTGGCCAACCGTAGGAGGAGCTCCACCATAATTTCTTGACACAATTCTGCTTGATACAATGTTTGCATAATTGGAAGGAGCCAGTTTGATGATCTTTTTAGCAAGACCAATACCCACAGGAATGTCATCAGGATTCAGAGTTTCATGTTCACCATAGAGTATCTCTCTTACAGCAAATTCTCTCAAGCGCTTAATTCCCTCATCTATGGTAGTCCAGGGTTTAGGATTCCATGGAAGATCATCTCAGGAGGGGTATCTCAGGGCAACTGCCATTAAAAGGCGTACCCACAGATTAACCTTACCGAGAGCTCTGCCTAGATGTCTATCTATTCCATTATCCCTTGAGAGAATTCCTAACTGAGCTGTTGACTTGTCTCCAACTATTAGAGTTGGAGCACCTGTATCATAACATCTACTAAGCCAAGTTACAATTGGCTTCTTATCTGCTCTGGCGTAATCTTTATGGACCTTTCTCTGTTCTTCCCTTGGTGAAGGACAGCTTGACAGATCATCATCTTCTCCATCTACCACATCTTCCTGAACTGGTTGTCCCCATAATCCTGCTGTCACTCTCCTAAGGATCTCTCTGTGCTGAGAAGCACCCTTAGCTGCTGTCCTAGCCGCATCTCTTTCTGGTGTTGATCTCAATAATTCAACTAGATCTTTAAAACAATTCTTTTCTTCCTCCTCATCAGGATCTTTTCTAGTAGAGGGTCCCTCACTAGGATCAGTCTCCTGCCCTTCTCCTCCATTAGGTCCTGATTCCTCTTTGGCCTTTCCACTTCTAGTCTTCAATAGATTTTCTAGCTTTCTTTTTAACTGACACAGATTCTCCACACACCTCATCACTAGATGCCTCCTCCACTGACCCAGAACCACGCCGCCTTCTCTTTGATCTTGGCTTAATAACAGAACACGCTCTGGACACCCTTCTCTCCCGACGCCAACAATACAGCGAATACACATTAGTTATCACCAGCAGCAGGATTACACACATCAAATAAATCACCTTTGGATCCCAGCCATCACTTAAAGTTACTCTTTCCCCTACTGGGATCTTAAACTCTTTTATCTCAATCAGGAAAGTGCTCGAGGTCACATTCCCATATCTCGCTGGCCAGAAAACATTGATGTAGCATGCATACAGAAGCCTGACACGATATATAAACCACAAATAAATTGTCTGCATCAAATATTTATCCAGGTAATCCAGGATCAAACCCAAACAATATCTATAGACCAGAGCCCCAAAAATTGAAAAAAATACACACTCTAAAATCCACAGCACCTTCATATTTTGCTAATCCGGCTATAAAGTAATAAATCAATAAATCAATAAAGAAATAAATCAAGCTAATTATCTGCCCCACGTTGGGTGCCAAGAAAATGTCGAGGGTTGAGGGGAAGGCCTCAGCCTTCTCCCCCCCACAAAGTGAAGGGGAAAAAAACACAGCTAACCACAGCCGGATGAGCAAAGGAATGTGCTATATTCACAAGCAGTTTAGGAAAATGCAGGGGAATATGTACACAATTTACAGTATTTACAATATATACACAGAAATAGACAGGAAAGTAACACAGGAATGAGATTCCCCTCCCCCACCAGGAGGAGGGCTCCCCCCCTGTACCCCCTTCTCTCCCCTTTTTCCCCAGAGAGGGTTAGAAAGAGAGAAAAGGAGCAGTTGTTAATTGAAAACAGTTATAATTAGAGCAAAATGTTAGTAAGGTTTGCAGGCCTCACGCTTATCAGTCCAAGGTCAGTCTGGCAGAAAGCCTAGAAGCCGCAAGCTGCGAAAGGAGGGGGGGAAAAGTGCAAGACTGCCCGAAATCTCTGCCGGACTCAGAGCTTAAAGTTGCTTTCTACGAATCCACCAATGAAATTAGTTTAGACCTGTCCTTTGTTTATAAAACATTCAGTCACAGTGTCCCTTTCTTAAAGGCGCAGCCTCAAATGGTCACAGCCTTCAACAATTCTTCCTTGAAGCAGGTCCAGCTCACCTGGACCCCTTTATTATTAAGGACTTTATCCCAAGGAACCCTCTGAATTAGTTCCTTGAGTAACCTGAAGTCTGCCCTCCGGAAGTCCACACTGGAGATCTTCTTGCTACCCCTCTTAGCTTGACCAAAACCTGAAAATTCAATTATCTTGTGGTCACTGGACCCCAAACACCCTCCGACCACCACATCACCCGCCAGCTCTTCCCAATTGGTGAAGAGGAGGTCAAGCATAGCCTTGCCCCTGGTAGGCTCTCGCAGCATCTGGGATAAGAAGCTGTCCTCCATGCATTCTAAGAACCTCCTAGACTGTCTCCTCTCTGCTGTGTTGAGATCCCAGCAGATGTCAGGCAGGTTGAAGGTGCCCATAGTTTCATAGTTTCATAGTTTCATTCAGGGTTGGAAGGGACCACAAGGATCATCTAGTTCCAACCCCCCTGCCATGGGCAGGGACACCCCACACTAGATCAGGCTGGACAGAGCCTCATCCAGCCTGCTCTTAAACACCCCCAGGGACGGGGCCTCGACCACCTCCCTGGACAACCCATTCCAGGGTCTCACCACTCTCATGGTGAAGAACCTCCTCCTCACATCCAGTCTGAATCTCCCCACCTCCAACTTCATTCCATTCCCCCTAGTTCTATCACTACCTGAGATCCTGAGAAGTCCTTCCCCAGCCTTCCTGTAGGCCCCCTTCAGATACTGGAAGGCCACAATTAGGTCACCTCGGAGCCTTCTCTTCTGCAGACTGAACAGCCCCAACTCCTTCAGTCTGTCCTCATAGGAGAGGTGCTCCAGCCCTCTGATCATCCTTGTGGCCCTTCTCTGGACACGTTCCAGCACCTCCACATCCCTCTTGTAATAGGGGCTCCAGAACTGGACACAGTACTCCAGGTGGGGTCTCACCAGGGCTGAGTAGAGGGGGAGGATCACCTCCCTCGACCTGCTAGCCACACTTCTCCTGATGCAGCCCAGGATCTGATTGGCCTTGCGGGCTGCAAGTGCACATTGAGAGCTCATGTTGAGCTTTTTGTCCACAAGCACCCCCAAGAGAACAAGCACCCCACAAGCACCCCAAGAGAACAAGGTCTGGAGATTTTGAGACAACCTTAAGCTGCCTATAGAATGCTTCATCAACATCTTCCTCCTGGTTGGGTGGTCTATAACAGACTCCAACCAGGATGTCTGCCCTGCCGGTCTTCCCTCTAATTCTTACCCACAAGCACTCAACCTGATCATCCCTAACGTCCGTCTCAATGGCATCTAGTGCCTCCCTGATGTACAGGGCCACCCCTCCACCCCTTCTTCCTTGCCTGTCTCTCCTGAAGAGCCTGTAGCCGTCAATTGCAGCGCTCCAGTCATGTGAGTCATCCCACCACATCTCTGTGATGGCAACTACATCATAACTTTCCTGCTGCAACAAGGCTTCCAGCTCCTCTTGTTTCTTACCCATGCTTCGTGCATTAGTGTACATACACTTCAGCTGGGCTGCTGGCTTCACCTCCGACTCTAGCTTGTCGCCCCCAGACTCTTGCCTGAGGGGACTATTTTCAGCCCCTTCCCCCTTCGAAACTAGTTTAAAGCCCTGTTGATGAGACCTGCCAGCCTTCTGGTAACATCATTAACTTGGGCTCCTGGCAGACAACAGAGTTCCCTATGAGATGGGTCTGGCTGACATATGGGGCCCTCCATTCCCCTCAGAAGGGAATCACCAATAACAATTACCCTCCTCTTTTTTTTGAGGGAGCAGGTCCTGATGCCCGGGGAAGGCTGTTTAACCTTAGGCTGCTTTGCCTTAGGCTGTTTAACCTTAGGCTGCTTAGCCTTAGGGAGAACCCCAGATGGTGTGTCCTCTGGCATCAGGATCACCTCACCCTCGATCTCCAGTGCCCCATACCTGTTTTCCAAGAGCAGCGGGGAAGGTGAGGGGAGGCAAGGAGGTTTAACTTTGCGTCTTTTGAGAGGAACCTGCGTCCATTCCCCTCTGCTTTTTGCATAACCAGCCTCTGCTGGGGGAACCTGCAGAGTCTGCTTACTCTGATTCAATTCTTTCCTCCTCTGGTTCATCTCTTTCCTCCTCTGGTTCATCTCTTTCCTACATTCCTTACATTTCTAAGGCTAGCAACCTCATCCTTCAGTCTGGCCACCAGATTAAGCAGATAGTCAATCTGCTCACACCTTATGCAAGAGTTGCCCCCGCTACCCTGCATCTCAAGAGCCAGGCTCCAGCACTCTCTACAGCCAGATAACTGGGTAGCTACCTGCTTGTGTTCTACCTCAGTCTGGGTCAATACTGATTTTTTTAGGGAGATTTTGCTGTGAGTTACAACCATGCCTGTCCCTGGCCACAGCACCTACTGCACACACAAAATAAAAAAAAATTAGAAAAAGTGCGGCGGCACGTGTGAGCATGAGAGAGTACAAGAGAATACGGGCTTCCCGCTGAACAGAGCCCCTGCGAGCTGCAGCAAACCCTTTTAAATTAAGCCACTCCCTACGCTGGGATCTCGAGTCTGAGCCACGTGAAAAGACGGCTCCTCCTATCCTCATGGCGTGTGCAGGAATCTCCGTGGTGCTGGCAATTCCTGCAGCCTGAGAAGGAGAGCAGCGTCTGGTCCATGGCTGCTGCTGGTCTTGGTGCTGTCCCAAGAGGGCTGCCTGCCGAACAGAGCCCCTGCGAAGGGGGGGGACAGTTGGATTTGTAGAAAAGGTATTATTGTCACCTTCCCCTTGTAGAAAAGGTATTGTTGTCACCTTCCCCTATGTTTCTCAGGGTATTTTTCACAGATTTATTACTCAGATGTAGGGAAGAATATTTTCCTTACCCAGTTTCTTGTGTATATTCCCTATGTCTAATGAGATTCCACTGTGCCAAAGTAATGCACTTGAAATTTAGCATTCAAATTTAAATAACAAAGCTATGTTGCAAAGGGGACAACACTGTCCAGAAGACTTGACATTGGTCTGATACAGGTGAATCTTCTTACCTGGGGACTGTTGTTCTTCAGTTTTGTCCTTCTGTTTCAAGATAATAATTAATCATCAAACAGGTTTTTCTGGTGGTTGCTGTTCATTTGTGGGTTTTTGGTTGGTTTTTTTATGAGTAAAATGAACTTTGCAAGTAGTAAGTAGCATTGTGAATACCATAAAGCATATATAGATCACATTGGCCCAATGAAAAGTATTTTACATCAAAGAACAATCACAGTGAATCATTTCACATGGACTTAACTACTTCAAAAGGAGCTGATTTTTTCCAAGATGTAATAAACAATTCAAGTGAGCCATTATTTTAACATTGTATAACTTTCCTGTTTATAAGCAGTAGCGAGAACAATCTGGAAATTATTTCAGAAGGCATTTTCATTTTTACAAATCATACTCCCTGACTGTATTTTACAGCACACTCTCCAAACACTGTAGATAGTTTGGGGATTTGGGTTTTCCTTTTAAATTTAATTCTGAATTATTTGGGACAGAAATCTTGTTAAATTTCTCCATGTAAATAAGGACTGACAGCATACCCATTAGAAAATATGCATTTGTTAAGTATAAATCATAAAAATTCCAGCAAACTCAGTGGAAGAAGGATGATTCCGTGGTTAGGTTATTCAGGCAGATTTTCTTTCTCTGTCCATATGTTCTCTGCATCACTTTAAACATCTAGGCCTCATCCTTTTACTTAATTATCTAATTTTCTAGATTGTCTCTGTCATTGAAAGAGAAAAATCAGACACCTCAAATATTCCTGCCCATTGGCTGTATCCACTTTTGAGATGGAATGAGATTGAGCAGGACCCAGCTGTTTGATTTTGAGAGGTGCCTAACCACTTTTGTGAGCCTGACCCTTATTTTCTGTGTTCCTTCTTCATTATTAAAATATAAACAATTTTAGTACTCTCCTGAGATTATTTTGATGCTGACACCTAAAGAATTTATTAGTAAATTCTACGAGCCCCCAATTGTGATGAATATACTGGTGATTTGTGTTAAAATTATAAGACTTACAGTGCACTGGGATTAAGGGTCAGGATCTTGTGAGGCCTGTTTAGGGGGTAAAGGGAAAGAAACCTATCTTGCAGACTTACAAGGATACTGTCTGGTTAATTGGAGACATCACGGCTGAGAAGGAGCTGTCTTAAAGATAAACATTCAGAACTAGGAATTTGTTTTCTTCAGATAAGAAGCCTGCACAATTGGGCATGCGTGAAAGTGGATGCTCTGACCCTTACCACACTGAATGTAGGGAGAAGGGATTTGACCACCTATTCTAAGACTCATTATCATATGCTTGCCTTCTATTTAGCATAAGTTTGCTTATGTAGATGATGTAACTATATAAGATGAAGAAAACTATTGTAAGGTTGCTTTTTGGGTGAAGTTTTGTACCCTCACATGCCCAACCGGTTGCTTTGCTTGCTTTTATTGCTTTTATTGCCTTTTTACGATCTTTTAGTGCCAATAAATCTGTTACCAAAAACTTTTACCTGGAGTCATCTATAACAAATGGTGCATTGGCCGGGAATCGTCTGAACCTTCACATCTTTTGAACTGCAAATGAAGGGGCGCCCCACAGCATTTTCTGTGGCTTCATTGTAGTCAAAAGACGGAATGGTCAGCACGATCAGAACTCAATAAAGGCAAGCAAAGAAATTTTTAATTTTTTTTTCTTTTAATTTTTTTTCTTTTTTCTTTTCTTTTTTCTTTTTTTGTGTTGTTTTGTTGTTTGACGTCCAATTGGAGGACGTGGACCCCGTAAAACTTTGTATACGAGATCCAAGCGACGACGACCACGGTGGTGAGAATACCGCTTGGGGGGGGAAGGATTTGGCTACATTTGTATTCGGCTACCATAGTTTGAGTGTTTGAGTCCGCTGTTTCAGGTTCTGCAAGGGGGAGGTACATTGGATCTGGCGCGTTGACTCTGGCTGGTAAAGAAGAGGGGTATTCGTGAGTAGGAATTATTTTGATTATTCCGCTTGCATGATTATTTGTGGTATTGTTCCACTTGAATGAGTATTTGTGGTTTATTCCACTTGCCTAAGTATTTGTGGTAGCCAGGAATTGTATTCGTGAGTAGGAATAGTTTAGGCTGTTCCACTCGCATGAGTTTTTGTAGTAGCCAGGAATTGTATTCGTGAGTAGGAATTGTTTAGACTGTTCCACTCGCATGAGTATTTGGAATTCTTTGGATTTTTTTTTTTGTTTTTTTTTTTTAGTTTTATTTTATTTGTTTATTATTTGTAATATTTGTGATAGTCAGGAGAAAATGGGACAAAAGAAGAGTAAGTCATCAAGGCAGGATGGAAAGAAGGCTTTACCTTCTATTCCCCCAGAGAGTCCGTTAGGAATGCTCATTCAATACTGGGAGGATGATGGACAGAGAAAAGGGATATCAAAAGAAAGAATGACTCACTACTGTATGGAGGTATGGCCAAAAGAATCATTAAGACCACATGTGTTTTGGCCTATTTTTGGATCTTTTGAAGATTGGATTTGCCAAGCTTTGAACCATCATGTGAATTCTAAAAAGTGTTTTACAGTATCACAGTATCACAGTATCACTTAGGTTGGAAAGGACCTCGGGGATCATCGAGTCCAACCTATCAACACAGATCCCATGCCTAGACCATGGCACCAAGTGCCACGTCCAATCTCCCCTTGAACGCCTCCAGGGTCGATGACTCAACCACCTCCCTGGGCAACCCGTTCCAATGCCGAATGACTCGCTCGGTGAAGAACTTCCTCCTCACCTCGAGTCTGAACCTCCCCTGGCGCAGCTTGAGACTGTGTCCCCTTGTTCTGGTGCTGGCTGCCTGGGAGAAGAGGCCAATCCCCTCCTGGCTACAACCACCCTTCAGGTAGTTGTAGAGGGCAATGAGGTCACCCCTGAGCCTCCTCTTCTCCAGGCTAAACAATCCCAGCTCCCTCAGCCTCTCCTCATAGGGCTTATGTTCAAGGCCTCTCACCAGCCTTGTTGCCCTTCTCTGGACACGCTCAAGTGTTTCGATGTCCTTCTTAAACTGAGGGGCCCAGAACTGGACACAGTACTCAAGGTGCGGCCTAACCAAAGCAGAGTACAGGGGCACTATGACCTCCCTGCTCCTGCTGGCCACACTATTCCTAATGCAGGCCAGGATGCCATTGGCCCTCCTGGCCACCTGGGCACACTGCTGGCTCATATTCAGGTGGCTGTCGATCAGCACCCCCAGGTCCCTCTCTGTTTGGGAGCTCTCCAGCCACTCCGACCCCAGCCTATAGCTCTGCATGGGATTGCCGTAGCCAAAGTGCAGCACTCGGCACTTGGACTTGTTGAATGACATCCCATTGGACTCTGCCCATCTGTCCAGTCAGTCGAGGTCCCTCTGCAGAGCCTTTCTACCCTCTGTGGTGGGTGAAAGGGTAAGGCCGAGAAGCCTCTTCCCTTCCCCCTTGTAAGGTAAAAGGGGAAAAAAAAAAATTGAAGGGAAAGGAAAAAAAACTCACCAGCCGAATTAGCAAAGCAGTGGAGCTATATTTACAAAGCAGTGTAGGATTTTGCAGGGGAATATTTACAAATTTACAATATCTACAATATATACAAAGATATACAACAGAACAACACAGAAATGAGAGTAACCCCCCTCGGCCGAGGGGTTTCCCCACCTCCGCTCTCCCCTCTCTTCCCCCCTTTCCCCAGAATAGTTCGGAAAAGAGGGAGAAAGAGAAAAGAGAGAAGTTAAAAGCAGTTTGTGTTAATTGAAAGCAGTTACAGGCCTGGTTATCTTATCAAGTCTTCAAGGCCGGAGCCTTGGCAGAAAGCCCAGCACAGAGGAGAGTTCCTGCACCCTGGAGAAGCGGAAGCAAGAGTGACAGAGAAGTGCTGGGAATGCCCACTTCACTCTCAGGCCAGATAGTGCTTCCTCCCACTCGACCAATGAAAAATTAGTTTAGACTCTTCCTTCCGTTTACCAACTTCCGTCCACCATATTCCCTTTCTTAAAGGGACACCGTCAACCGGGCACAATCCACCCCTTCTAAACAATTTTCATTGGCTGTTTATACTGTCCATCCAATCCAAAATGATATTTACAGTTCGTGAATAGAGTTCATAGTCCATTCCGGCTATGCTCAGATGTAGATGATTCAAAAGTCCAAGAAAATCAGAAAGTGAGAAAAATGGAAAACAGTTCATTTTCTTCGCCGACGAAGCAAAGAAAAGGGAAACAGGGAGATTTCAGGGTCCCTTAGTTGACTCAGGGCTCTCAGGGATCTCAGGGGTCGTGCACCGTAGATTCCTCGTTGATTCTTCTTTTGGGCGCGATGTAGCTGTACAACAGTTCGAAGTTAACCTCTTTCAGCTAAAGTTAAATTTCTTTGTGGAATACACTGAATTTCACCATTCTCTTGCATTACCCAATAAGTGTGACCCGGACCTTCAGCTGAAACCACCCCTCGGACAGGTTTAGTCTCTCCTGAGGGTGAAAATACCCAAACAGTTTTACCTAACAGATTCTTTTCTCTAACAACAGGAACTCTATCACCTTCTACTTTCCGTAGCAAATCTGAATGTGCAGGTCCAGCTCGGTTCACTGAACCTCTACTATTTACCAGCCAGGTTGCTTGTGCTAAATGTTTTCCCAGTTTTTCAAAGATCCACCCCCATGGCTTTAAGAGTGGTCTTCAACAAACCGTTGTAGCGTTCAATCTTCCCTGAAGCTGGTGCATAGTAGGGAATGTGGAATATCCACTCAATACCGTGCTCTTTTGCCCAGTTCTTTACAAGGTTGTTCTTGAAATGAGTTCCGTTGTCTGACTCAATCCTCTCTGGAGTTCCGTGTCTCCACAGGATTTGTCTCTCCAGACCGAGAATGGTGTTGCGTGCAGTTGCATGTGGAACTGGATAAGTTTCCAACCATCCAGTGTTTGCCTCTACCATAGTAAGCACGTATTGCTTACCAGAACGAGAACGTGGTAGAGTGATGTAGTCAATCTGCCAAGCTTCACCATACTTGTACTTGGACCATCGGTCACCATACCACAAGGGCTTAAGTCGTTTTGCCTGCTTAATAGCAGCACAAATGTCACAGTCATGGATGACTTGTGTGATAGCATCCATGGAAATGTCTATGGATCTGTCACGAGCCCATTGGTATGTTGCATCTCTGCCTTGATGTCCTGACGAATCGTGAGCCCACCGAGCTAAGAATATCTCACCTCGGTGTTTCCAGTCGAGATCGAGATTAGAGTCCATGTCTACTTGAGAAACTCTTGCAGCTAGATCTGCCTGATGGTTGTGTTGCTGTTCCTCAGTAGCTTTGCTCTTAGGAATGTGAGCATCGATGTGTCTCACTTTCACTGGAATTCTCTCGATTCGATCAGCAATATCCTGCCACAGGTTGGCTGCCCAAATGGGTTTTCCTTTTCTCTGCCAACCACTCTTCTTCCAGTTCTTTAGCCAACCCCATAGAGCATTGGCTACCATCCATGAGTCGGTGTAGAGATAAAGCTTTGGCCACCTCTCACGTTCAGCCACGTCGAGAGCTAGCTGGACAGCTTTTACCTCTGCGAACTGACTGGATTCTCCTTCTCCATCTTTTGCCTCTGCAACTCGGCGTGTTGGACTCCACACTGCAGACTTCCATCTTCGCTTGTTTCCAACAAGACGACAGGAACCGTCTGTGAACAAAGCATATTTCTTTTCATCATCAGAAAGGTCATTGTAAGGAGGAGCTTCCTCAGCACGAGTTACTTTCTCCTCTGGAGGTTTAGCACAGTTGATGCCTTCAGGCCAACTTGAGATCACCTCCACTAGGCCAGGTCTTTCAAGATTTCCCATTCGAGCTCTCTGTGTTATCAGAGCCATCCACTTAGACCATGTGGAGTCTGTGGCATGATGTGGTGTGGAACCTTTGCCTTTGAACATCCAATTCAAAACTGGTAATCTGGGAGCTAAGAGAAGTTGTGATTCAGTTCCAATCACTTCAGAAGATGCTTTTACTCCTTCATAGGCAGCTAGAATTTCTTTCTCTGTTGGAGTGTAGTTAGCCTCTGAACCTCTGTAACCTCGACTCCAGAAACCAAGAGGTCGTCCACGTGTCTCACCTGGAGCTTTTTGCCACAGGCACCAGGTTGGACCATTGTCACTTGCAGCCGTGTACAAAATGTTCTTAATGCCTGGACCATCTCGGACAGGTCCCAGACCCATTGCTTGAATTACCTCTTGCTTTATCTGGTCAAAGGCTGCTTGTTGTTCAGGTCCCCAGTGGAAATGGTTTCTCTTTCGAGTCACATCATACAGAGGTTTCACAATCTGACTGTATCCAGGAATGTGCAGTCTCCAAAATCCCACTATCCCCAAGAAACGTAGGGTCTCTTGCTTGTTTGTGGGACTTGCCATGGTAGAGACTCTATTTACCACATCCACTGGAATGTGTCGGCGTCCATCCTGCCATCGCACTCCCAGAAACTGAATTTCTGTGGTAGGTCCTTTCTCCTTGTCTCGTTTGATGGCAAAACCTGCATTCAGAAGAATGTCAATGATCTTGTTACCTTTCTCGAAGACTTCCTCAGCAGTTTTACCCCAGACAATGATATCATCAATGAACTGGATGTGTTCTGGAGCGCTGCCTTTCTCCAGAGCATCGTGGATCACTGCATGACAGATGCTTGAGCTGTGGATCCAGCCCATTGGCAGCCTGTTGAAAGTGTACTGGATTCCTCTCCAGGTGAAAGCAAACTGAGGCCTGCATTCCTCTGCTATGGGAATAGAGAAAAATGCATTAGCAATGTCTATGGTAGCATACCATTTGGCCTCTTTGGATTCCAGCTCATACTGGAGCTCCATCATGTCTGGTACTGCTGCACTCATAGGTGGTGTCACTTCATTCAGGGCTCGGTAGTCTACTGTCAGACGCCAGTCTCCATTCTGCTTCCGCACAGGCCACACTGGACTGTTGAAAGGGGAATGAGTTTTGCTGACGACTTTCTGACTCTCCAACTGACAAATCAGATTCTGAATGGGCAACAAAGAGTCACGGTTGGTTCTGTATTGTCTGTGATGCACAGTCTGAGAAGCAACCGGCAATTTAATGTCCTGTATCTTATGTTGTCCCACAACTGCAGATTCATCAGAAAGTTCAGGTCTGGCAGATAGCTTCAATTTTTGTCCATCAATTTCTATTGAAGCTACTCCAAAAGCCCATTTGTAACCTCTAGGGTCCTTGAAACGCCCTTCTCTCAGAAAATCAATTCCCAAAATACAAGGTGCATCAGGTCCGGTCACAATTGTATGCTTCCTCCATTGTTTACCAGTTAAACTTATATTAACCTCTACCTTACTTAACTCTTGAGATCCACCAGTGACTCCCAGAATAGTTATAGACTCTGATCCCTGATAATTTGATGGTATTATGGTGCACTGAGCTCCTGTGTCAACCAAGGCCCTGTACTTCCGAAATTGTGAAGTGCCAGGCCACTGGATGTACACATCCCAATAGATTCTATTATCTCTGTTATCCCTCTCCTCCCCTGGCGGGAGGCAGGGCACCCCTAGTTATGGGGAACATGCGCACATGTGCATTGCACATAGTTTGCAGGGTTATAACTTTGCATGTTATAACTGGAGCCACTGTTGGAGCCATAAGAGTCGTTCTGGGGAACTGTGGAAGTAACAGCTACCCTTCTGGTATTGCTACCTCGGGTTCTGCCACTTTGCAATTCCCTCAGTCTCCTGAAAAGATTAGAAGTTGGTTGGCCATCCCAGCGGTTCATGTTCTCACCAAACTGATCACGCAGAGTTATCCAACTAGTTCTACGTGATTGCCTTGGCGGTCTGTTTTGGAATGACCTGTTCTGGAATGACCTGTTTTGGAATGACCTGTTCTGGAATGACCTTCTTGGAGGACGTGTATTCCTCACAGATGAAACTTGTATCCACCTGGAGGAAGAATTAAAATTATCCCTTTGTGCCAATTGGGATATAGAATTTCTAAATTCATCTTTTAACTCCCTCATGCAATTCTCAATTTTTCCAGACAGAGTTTCAATGGCTGAAACCAAAGAACCACGTGTCATGCTATCCTCCAATTGTCTCATTTGATCGCTGAATTGGCCAACCGTGGGAGAAGCTCCACCATAACTTCTTGACACAATTCTGCTTGCCAGAATGTTTGCATAATTGGAAGGAGCAAGTTTGATGATCTTTTTAGCCAGACCAATACCCACAGGAATGTCATCAGGATTCAGAGTTTCATGTTCACCATAGAGTAGCTCTCTAACAGCAAATTCTCTCAAGCGCTTAATTCCCTCATCTATGGTAGTCCAGGGTTTAGGATTCCATGGAAGATCATCTCGGGAAGGGTATCTCAGGGCAACCGCCATTAAAAGGCGTATCCACAGATTAACCTTACCGAGAGCTCTGCCTAGATGTCTATCTATTCCATTGTCCCTTGAGAGAGTTCCTAACTGAGCTGCTGACTTGTCTCCAACTGTTAGAGCTGGAGCACCTGTATCATAACACCTACTAAGCCAAGCTAGAACTGGTTCCTTATCCGCCCTGGTGAAATCTTTACGGACATTGCGCAATTCCTCGCGGGGCGAAGAACATTCCAAAATATCATCTTGCTCTTCATCTCCCTGAATTCTTTGCCCATATAATCCTGCTGTCATTCTCCTAAGGATCTCTTTAAGCTGAGAACCACCTTTGCCAGCTGCTTTCCTAGCTTCATCTGTATCCTGCTTTGATCTCACTAGGTTAACTAGATCTTTAAAACAAACCACCTCTTCCTCCTGAGCAGGATCTCTTAGAGTAGAGGGCCCCTCACCAGGATCAGTCTCCAGCTCCTCTTCTTCTCCATCTTTGGCCTTTGCACCTCTAGTCTTTAAAGGAGCCACCTTAACTGGAGCTGTGTTTGAATTTACAGCCACCTTAATGGAAGCTGACAGGTCCTGAGATAAATCAGCTGCTGGGGCAGTGACTTCCGGTCCCACCGAGGGAGTAGGCGGAAGTGACGTTGCTCCGTTAATGGCCGATGGAGAGGAAGAAGAAGAAGGAGAAGGAGTGGGAGCCATGTTGATACCAGCTGCCGCCTTTGGCAGCTTGCTAGAATCAGCAAAGTCATTTAGAGCTGCTTTACCAATTAACTTTTTAGCCTTCTTTTTAACTGACACGGGTTCTCCACAGTCCTCATCACTAGATGACTCTGGGACTGATCCAGAGCCACGGCGTTTTCTTTTTGATCTAGTTTTAATAACAAAACAAGCTCTGGACACCTTTTTGTCCCGACGCCAGGAATATAGAGAATACACATTAGTTATCACCAGCAGCAGAATTATACACACCAAATAAATCACCTTTGGATCCCAGGCATCACTTAAAGTTACTCTCTCCTCCGGTGGAATCTTAAAACCCTTTATCTCAATTGGGAGAGTGGTGGAGGTAACATTCCTGTATCTCACTGGCCATAGTAAATTAATACATTTTCCATACCATAATTTAACTCTATACATAACCCACATATAAATTGTCCGCACCAAATATTTACCCAGGTAATCCAAAAGCAAACCCAAACAATATCTGTAAACCAGAGCCCCAAAAATTGAAAAGAACAATCGCTCCACAAACCACAAGACCTTCATGTTTGCTAATTCAGCTGGAAAACACTAAATCAATCAGGTAATAAATTAAACTAATTATCTGCCCCACGTTGGGCGCCAATAAAAAAAAATGTGGTGGGTGAAAGGGTAAGGCCGAGAAGCCTCTTCCCTTCCCCCTTGTAAGGTAAAAGGGAAAAAAAAATTGAAGGGAAAGGAAAAAAAAACTCACCAGCCGAATTAGCAAAGCAGTGGAGCTATATTTACAAAGCAGTGTAGGATTTTGCAGGGGAATATTTACAAATTTACAATATCTACAATATATACAAAGATATACAACAGAACAACACAGAAATGAGAGTAACCCCCTCGGCCGAGGGTTTCCCCACCTCCGCTCTCCCTCTCTTCCCCCTTTCCCCAGAATAGTTCGGAAAAGAGGAGAAAGAGAAAAGAGAGAAGTTAAAAGCAGTTTGTGTTAATTGAAAGCAGTTACAGGCCTGGTTATCTTATCAAGTCTTCAAGGCCGGAGCCTTGGCAGAAAGCCCAGCACAGAGGAGAGTTCCTGCACCCTGGAGAAGCGGAAGCAAGAGTGACAGAGAAGTGCTGGGAATGCCCACTTCACTCTCAGGCCAGATAGTGCTTCCTCCCACTCGACCAATGAAAAATTAGTTTAGACTCTTCCTTCCGTTTACCAACTTCCGTCCACCATATTCCCTTTCTTAAAGGGACACCGTCAACCGGGCACACCCTCTAACTGACTAACATCTGCCCCTAACTTTGTGTCATCTGCAAACTTGCTGATGACTGACTCTACTCCTTCATCCAGATCATCAATGAATATGTTGAAGAGGACGGGGCCCAGCACTGATCCCTGGGGGACGCCACTGGTGACTGGCCTCCAGCTGGATGTGGCACCGTTCACTACCACTCTCTGGGCCCGGCCCTCCAGCCAGTTCCTAACCCAGCACAGAGTGTAATGGTCCAATCCACGGGCTGACAGCTTAGTCAGCAGTTTGCTGTGGGGGACGGTGTCAAAGGCCTTGCTGAAGTCTAGGTAGACCACATCCACAGGCCTCCCCACATCCACCAGGCGGGTCACCTGATCATAGAAAGAGATCAGGTTGGAGAGGCAGGATCTGCCCTTCCTGAATCCATGTTGGCTGGACCTGAGCCCTTGGCCGTCCTTCAGGTGCGCAGTTATTGCCGCCAGGATAATCCCATCCGGTCCCATGGACTTGTGAATATCCAAGTGGCTCAGCAGGTCCTGAACTAACTCCTCATGGATTTCCGGGGCATTACACTGCTCGCCGACCCCATCGCCCAGCTCCGGAGGCCACTCGTCCTGAACTCCTGCCTTGCTGTTAAAAATTGAGGCAAAGAAGGTGTTCAGGACCTCAGCTTTCTCCTCATCCTCAGTCACCGTGTTCCCCTCCAGGTCCACTAGGGAGTGCAGGTTCTTCCTGCCCCTCTTCTTATTGTTAATATATTTATAAAAATGCTTTTTATTGTTTTTGACAGAGGTGACCAGCTTCAGTTCCAGCTGGGCCTTAGCCTCCCTAATTTTATTCCTACATAATCTAACAGCTTCCTTGAACATACCTCGAGAAGCCTTCCCCTCCTTCCAAAGGTGATACAGCCTCCTCTTCCCCCTTAAATCCTCCAGGAGATGCTTGCTCATCCAGGTCGGTCGCCTTCCTTTAGTAAGGAAGAAGCTGAATATGTTGCTATTTGGATTAGGGTCTCGTGGCCCTCTCCTGTTCCAATAATAAGAACTGAGGATAAGGACAAAGACAAGGAGAAGGAGAAATGGGAACCCCTGGATAACCTACCACCACCTTTTCACCAGAACAGGGGTCAAGGTCCCCTAAATCAAATAGCCCTGCAACCAACTTCTCCTTCACCCACCCAAACAAGAAGCAGAGTGAGGAATGACAGGAATGAACAAGAGGGAGACAGTGTAGGATTACATCCACTCAGGGAAGTGCCTATGGGGGGGCAGCAAGGAGGAATAGGGCTTGTGACTGTACCTCTCAGTACATCAGCTGTCCGCAGTTTTAAGAAAGAGATGGGTACCTTGCTGGATGATCCCTTAGGTGTAGCTGAGAGACTGGACCAATTTTTGGGTCCCAATGCATATACTTGGAAAGAGATGCAGTCTATTTTGAGTATTCTATTCACTGCAGAGGAAAGAAACAGGATTAGACAGGCTGGTATGAGAATATGGGAAAGGCAGAAGCAGGGGGGGGCCACCAGGAGATCAAAAGTGGCCTAATCAAGACCCTGGGTGGGACCATCAGCAGCCCCAAGGGAGACAGAATATGAGTGACCTGAGGACTATAATAATACAAGGAATTAGGGAAGCTGTTCCAAGAGGACAGAATTTTGATAAAGCTTTTAGTGACCAACAGAGGAAAGATGAATCTCCTACGGAGTGGATGGGAAAATTAAAGAAAGATTTGCAGATGTACTCTGGAATAGACCCCAATCCTGCAGTTGGAGTGATACTTCTCAGGACACAGTTTGTGATGAAATCATGGGGAGATATTAGAAAGAAACTGGAAAAGATCGAGGATTGGCAAGACACGGGATTAGAGGAGTTACTATGGGAAGCTCAGAAGGTATATGTAAGGAGGGATGAAGAGAAACAAAAAGCAGAGGCTAAACTGTTTGTAACTGCTGTAAGGGAAAGTCAGAAATCAGGTAGCTGCTCGGACCTTTGGGGTACTATCGATCATGGATAAAGGTGTCAGGGGCTGTATATTCTGGGGACAAGAATATCTAATGAGTCCCCAGAAGGAGGAGGTAATTTTTTTGGTAGATATGGGAGCAGAAAATCGATTATACAAAAGACTCCTAAGACTCCTAAGAGGGTTGAGAAGGAAAAACCCCAGCAACAGTAATTGAAGCTAAAGGGGAACCTTTTAAGGTGCTCCTGCTTGAAACTATAGAAATAGAATCTGGAAAAGGATTTGTTTAAATGATTTGTAAGTTGTTTCAGAGACTGAATACACTCTCTTGGGAGAGATATTTTTTTGTTTTATCAACAACAGATTACAGCTATCCGGACTGCAGAAAAAGGGTGGCCACATGTGTCGCGAGTAAAAGGACAGTAACCTCTGAGCCTGGAGAGATTAGAGTGACTCTACAGAGAAAGCAAAACTGACATCGGCATGAGTTCCACACCACTTATACAGATGATTGGAAGCATCTCCGAGACTGCAGTTAGTGCTGACAGATAAGTACTAGATGCAATACTGTAACATCTCAATCTGAAAGCTCCGGAACTTACAAGACAGACCCACCTCCTGAAATATATGCAATAGCATGTGATATTGAATCTGTGTTGCAAGAGAACATTGAGGAATATCCCCATTTCATTCTGTGTATAAAGCATCATAGAACTCATGGGGGATGGGTAACTTGTAAATGTTTTAAATGTTGTAAGAAATGGTCTTGTATCTCTTATAATTGAGGAGTATTTTGTCCTGAATGCTGAAACTGTAAAACTGTAAAAGTAGGCCAAAAAATAGGCAGTTTAGATTGATAAATATAGAGATCTTATTTTGTGGTAACGAAAAAGGATTTAAATCCCCATGGAAAATTCTTGAAAGGGATTGGCATAAGTGGGAAATAAAGGCTAGAGAAATTTTTAGTTAGGGATACCAAGAACAATTAGAATAGAACAGAATGGAATGGAGTAGGCCAGGTTGGAGGAGACCTTCGGGATCGTCGCGTCTGGCCTATCAACCAATCCAACCCATCTGATCAACTGGGCCATGGCACCAAGCACCCTATCGGGTCTCCAACTGGGCACCTCCACAGGCGGCCCATTCCAGTGGGCAATCACTCTCTCTGTGTAGAACTTCTTCCTGGCATCCAGCCTGAACCTCCCCTGGTGCAGCCTGGGACTGTGTCCTCTTGTTCTGGTGCTGGCTGCCTGGGAGAAGAGACCAACCTCTGCCTGTCTACAACCTTCCTTCAGGTAGTTGTAGAGAGCAAGGAGGTCTTCCCTGAGTCTCCTCTTCTCCAGGCTAAGCAACCCCAGTTCCCTCAGCCTCTCCTCATGGGGCCTGTGTTCCAAACCCCTCATCAACTTCATTGCCTTTCTCTGGACACGCTCCAGCAAGTCAACATCCTTCCTAAACTGAGGGGCCCAGAACTGGACACAGTACTCGAGGTGTGGCCCAACCAGTGCAGCGTACAGGGGCAGAATGACCTCCCTGCTCCTGCTGGCCACACTGTTCCTGATGCAGGCCAGGATGCCATTTGCCCTCTTGGCTGCCTGGGCACACCACAGGCTCATGTTCAGCCTACCATCAACCAGCACCCCCAGGTCCCTCTCTAGCTGGCCACTCTTCATCCACTCTGACCCCAGCCAGTAGGACTGCATGGGGTTACTGTGACCAATGTGCAGAACCCGGCACTTGGATGTGTTCAATCTCATGCCGTTGGATTCTGCCCATCTGTCCAGGTCTCTCTGCAGAGCCTCTCTACCCTCCAGCAGATCAATTCCTGCCCCAGCTTGGTGTCATTTGCAAATTTGCTGATGATGGACTCAATGCCCTCATCCAGATCATCAATAAAGATGTTAAAGAGCACAGGGCCCAGCACTGATCCTTGGGGCACACCACTAGTGACTGGTCGCCAGCTGCATGTGACACCATTCACCACCACTCTCTGGGCTCTGCCTCCAGCCAGTTCCTAACCCAGCTCAGAGTGCTGCTGTCCAAGCCATGGGCTGACAGCTTGGCCAGGAGTTTGCTATGGGAGACAGTGTCAAAAGCCTTGCTGAGGTCCAGGTAGACTACATCCACAGGCTTCCCCACATCCACCAGGCAGTCACCTGATCATAGAAGGAGATCAGGTTTTTGAAATTGAAAGGATTAGTAGAAGGAAAAAAAGTAAGGAAGACATAAGAAAAATTATTGTAGAGGATTTTGAGGGAAGAGGAATTGAAATAACAAAAGCACAAAGGAAATGGTAAACAAGCCAACTGAGGAAGCAGAGAAGAGACTCGAATGAAATCTTAAAGTGGGTTAAGGAATCTGTGGGCTCCTGAAGAATGTAACTGCTGCCAAGAAGACATGACACCTGGCTGCTGGTTGCACCCAGTAGGCTAAGGAGGCAGAGTTAACATATACTGGTGGAGCCTAATCTTGATCCTAACCCTATTTTTGTATAAGGAGTCCAATCAAAATCAAAGACCATGTTCCCATGTGTGGATAAATTCTCTTCTAATATTAGTAATGATAGGTAGGTTGAAAGGCCATTATGGAGCTAAGATTATAACATCATCTGAAGTAAAGGTATGAGAACAGAACACTTATCTGCAGTTGTTGAAAGGGAGCAAATCCACTACCAACCAGGCATAACAAGTATCATAGTTTTGCTAGGAAGCTTCTACCTTGGCTTGGGGTTAGTGAACTTGAAAAAGCAATAGTAAATTTTTCTGCTACAGCTGAAATTATGATGAATGCAAGCATAGATGCAATAAAAGCTCAATAGCTTGAAGTCAATAGTCTCTCAAAACAGGTTAGCTTTGGATTTCTTGCATGTTTGTGACCGGTTGACGTTGCCCCCTTAAGAATGGGAATATGGTGGACGGAAGTTGGTAAACGGAAAGAATAATCTAAACTAATTTCATTGGAAGAGTGGGAGGAAGCACCTTCTGAACTGGGAGTGAACTGGGCACTCCGGGAACTTTATCTTCAGTCTTGCTTCCGCCTCTCCACGGTGCAGCAGCTCTCTCTCTGTGCTGGGCTTTCTGCCAAGGCCTCGGCCTTGAAGACCAGATAAAGGCTGGTATTAACTCCCTTCCAATTAACACGAACTGCTTCTAACATTTTTTTTTCTCTCTTTTCTTCCTCTTTCTATCCCACTCTGGGGAAAGGGGGAGAGAGGGGAGAGTGGAGGTGGGAAAGCCCCCTCAGCAGAGGGGGGAACCCTCATTTCTGTGTTACTTTATTGTATATCTTTGTATATATTGTAAAAGATGAATGCAAGCATAGATGCAATAAAAGCTCAATAGCTTGAAGTCAATAGTCTCTCAAAACAGGTTAGCTTTGGATTTCTTACATGTTTGTGACCGGTTGATGTTGCCCCCTTAAGAAAGGGATTATGGTGGACGGAAGTTGGTAAAGGGAAAGAATAATCTAAACTAATTTCATTGGAAGAGTGGGAGGAAGCACCTTCTGAACTGGGAGTGAACTGGGCACTCCGGGAACTTTATCTTCAGTCTTGCTTCCGCCTCTCCACGGTGCAGCAGCTCTCTCTCTGTGCTGGGCTTTCTGCCAAGGCCTCGGCCTTGAAGACCAGATAAAGGCTGGTATTAACTCCCTTCCAATTAACACGAACTGCTTCTAACATTTTTTTTTCTCTCTTTTCTTCCTCTTTCTATCCCACTCTGGGGAAAGGGGGAGAGAGGGGAGAGTGGAGGTGGGAAAGCCCCCTCAGCAGAGGGGGGAACCCTCATTTCTGTGTTACTTTATTGTATATCTTTGTATATATTGTAAATATTGTAAATTTGTATATATTCCCCTGCATATCCTACATTGCTTTGTAAATATAAAGCTCCACTGCTTTGCTAATTCAGCTTGTGAGTTTTTTTTTTCCTTTCCCTTCAATTTTCTTTCCCTTTACCTTACAAGGGGGAAGGGAGGAGGCTTCTTGGCCTTACCCTTCCACCCCACCACAATGTTGTATGTGTAGTCATAAATATAAGCTGTTGTAGTTATGTTCATCTGTAGTTTTGTTAAGTGATTGTACATCACAATGAAATATTACATCAGATTTCTTTGGATGATACTTCTTCTGGATTTAAACAAATATGGGATAAGTTAACTTCTTGCTTATCGAATATAAGTTGCTTTAAACAATTGTTTGTAGTACCTGTTGGAATAATTGTAATACTGACCTGTGTAATTCATTGTAATTGTTGTTTTAAAATGGTAAGACCTTTAGGTAAAATTGTTTATGCCAATAAGTTACAAGCAGATGGTTATGATCTGAAGGTGATCAAAATAGAGGAACTTAATTATGATCCAATTAAGAAGGTTCTGAAATATCTGAAAATTTTAACACAAATCAATGGTGACAAAAAGAAAATGGGGGATTGTGATGAATATACTGGTGATTTGTGTTAAAATTATAAGAGAGTGCACTGGGATTAAGGGTCAGGATCTTGTGAGGCCTGTTTAGAGGGTAAAGGGAAAGAAACCTATCTTGCAGACTTACAAGGATACTGTCTGGTTAATTGGAGACATCACGGCTGAGAAGGAGCTGTCTTAAAGATAAACATTCAGAACTAGGAATTTGTTTTCTTCAGATAAGAAGCCTGCACAATTGGGCATGCGTGAAAGTGGATGCTCTGACCCTTACCACACTGAATGTAGGGAGAAGGGATTTGACCACCTATTCTAAGACTCATTATCATATGCCTGCCTTCTATTTAGCATAAGTTTGCTTATGTAGATGATGTAACTATATAAGATGAAGAAAACTATTGTAAGGTTGCTTTTTGGGTGAAGTTTTGTACCCTCACATGCCCAACCGGTTGCTTTGCTTGCTTTTATTGCTTTTATTGCCTTTTTACGATCTTTTAGTGCCAATAAATCTGTTACCAAAAACTTTTACCTGGAGTCATCTATAACAGTAATGCATAAGCTAACTGAAACCAATGAAATGTGGGAAGATCAGTCAATAGCTTAACACAACTCTTAAGACTGGTAAACAAGACAGAGGATTTCAACACAGATACAATAGTGGCAAGAATTTAGCACCCACAGTTTGTGAGCATGGGAAATAGGAAAATAAAATGTACTGTGGCTGCCTGATTTGGGCATAACTAGTGCAGATTGGGTGTAAATGAAATAACTTCAGCAAGACTGACTGACATCCAAGCATTTGTCCAAGAGGTAAAATAAGAGGATTAGGTCATTGCAATAATCTTAGTGTTCTTATGTAGATTACCCGAGACCTGTTCACAAGTATGACATTTTACTCTTCTCTCCAGCCAAAGTTTCACTCAGAGGCTTTTTTTTTTTTGTTGTTGTTGTTGTTTTTTGGTAAACTGGTTTCACAATCACAAGTACATGGATTTTTTCTAAGTGCTCGTGGTATTATTCATTGTTATGATTCACCATTTGTGTATAGCATCATGTGTATTCATGGTTTCCACCACAGTGTGTGCAGATGCACTCCATGGTCTGCAGTTTTACAAAGTACAGCCCCCTGAAATTCAGAGACATTTCAGTCCCTTTACAGTAGAAATGCCTGTGAAAGACAGAAATAAAAGGGAGCAAAAAAGAACATTGGATTAATATTAGCCTAAATAAGAACAATCTGATATCAGATAAATAGTGAGAAGACAAAGACAATTTAGCATGGGTCAGTGGGTTGTAACAAAAAAAAAGAAGAGATGAAACTAAGTAAAAGATAATTTGTTAAAAACCTGCTAATTTTTCTGAATAGTAAGATTTATTACACTAGAAATAGTCTTCTAGGGAAGTCAGTGGAAACCATATGAGGTGAATCAATTTGTTACAGAAGGGAAAAGCTTTGCATAGAGAGGGAAATCTTCCACTAGCAATGGATGAATGGGTTTACCTACTGTTTCCTTTCATCACTATGAGGCTGAGGGATAGCTGAGAATTTGTAAACAGTATAAATTGGGAGAGAGAGACACAGGTTTGATTCCCAGGCTTGCTACAGATTTTCTGTAAGAACTTGATTAAATCACTAAAGTTGCCATTTAGGTCTGAGTGGGAAATGAATTTCATTACTATGTACAATGTCAAAGTTCAGGGAGGGGAAAAAAAAAAAAAAGGTCCCTAACCAGGATGAACTTTGGCATATTGCACCACAATGAAATTCTATGGTAATAAGAAAGGCAATGACCTCCCATTCCCTTGGTACTGCTCAGCTCCCTGGCTGTTCACTTGGCAACCATCTGGAGTCAAAGTACCGAGACATCCTTCCAGCAGGTGCAATTTGTGCTTACAGTGTTTCAGCTATGGCAGTCCTGGCAAAGCACAAATGAAAACACATACCCACAGGACCGGATGTTCAGCCTAGTCTCTCCTTGCTCTGCAACAACTCCTCTGCCTTTCTTGTGTATGGGGCTGACTCAGAAAAGCTCTTCCTAATGACTGCCTCCGGCAGGGCTACTTCAGATTTCACAGTGGAGGCTGGCTGGGGTTTTGTTGGCTGCTCAGAGAGGAAACAGAGCAGCATCATTTCCATTTGCAGCTTTGCTCCCTTCTGACTTTTTGCCACTGGGAACTCTGTACCCACAGCCGCTGCCAGGATAAGGATTACTGCAGCACTGGATCTCTCCCGGAGCTCCTTTGTGGAATGACGTACAGTTGTCATATAGAAAACCCATGCTGCAAACTGCTTCTTTGGTAAATGAGGATCGAGCACGTTTCCCCATTACTTGCACTGTCACAGTTGCTGAGTTTTCACTGCTTTATGGGCAATCTGTGAAATGAATGCTCCTAACAGCCCGCATTCACTTGCACAACAAACAGCCACTAAACATTTTGCTGCCTTAGGAAATGCAGTGGGTTGAGAGAGAAGGCCTAGCTTTCCCTCCCGCACAAAGAGGAAAAAAAAAAAACCCACAGCTAACTCAGCCAGAGAAGTGAAAGGGATGCTATATTTTGAAGGAATGTGAAAAATGCAGGTTTCATATATACACAATATATACAGTATTTACAATATATATACAGAAATATACAGCAAGGAAAAAAAAGAATACAGGAACGAAATTGCCTCCTCCGGACAGAGGAGGATTCCCCCCCTGTACCCCGCCCTCCCTCTACCTCCCGTTTTTCCCAAAAAGAGTTAGAGAGAGAAAAAGGCAGTTAATAAGGAAGAAAGGTTTTAGTAGGCCTGTCGTGGGGTTGGAAGGGTAAGGCCAAGAAGCCTCCTCCCTTCCCCCTTGTAAGGTAAAGGGAAAGAAAATTGAAGGGAATGGGAAAAAAAACTCACAGCTGGATTAGCAAAGCAGTGGAGCCGTATATTTACAAAGCAATGTAGGATATGCAGGGGAATATTTACAAATTTACAATATTTACAATATATACAAAGATATACAATAAAGTAACACAGAAATGAGAGTTCCCCCCTCAGTAGAGGGGGTTCCCCACCTCCGCTCTCCCCTCTCTCCCTCCCTTTCCCCAGAGTAGGTAAGAAAAGAGAGAGAAAGAGGAAGAAAGAAGTTAAAAGCAGTTTTTGTGTTAATTGGAAAGCAGTTAATACAGGCCTTATATCTTATCGGTTTCAAGGCCGAAGTCTTGGCCGAAAGCCCAGCACAGAAAGCTGCTGCCCAAAGAAGAGGCGGAAGCAAGACTGATAGAGAAGTGCTGGAATGCCCAGGATACCTTTCCTGCACTCCCAGTTCAGAAGGTGCTTCCTCCCATTTTACCAATGAAATTAGTTTAGACCCTTCCTTTTGTTTAACAACTTCCATCCACCATCCCTTTCTTAAGGGGACAACGTCAACTGGTCACAGTCCACCCCTTCTAAACAATTTCATTGGCCGTCCATACTGTCCATCCAATCCAAAATGATATTTACAGTTCGTGAGTAAAGTTCATAGTCCGTTCCGGCTATGCTCATGTGGTGGGTTGGAAGGGGTAAGGCCAAGAAGCCTCTTCCCGCCCCCCTGTAAGCAAAGGGAAACAAAAATTGAAGGGAAAGGAAAAAAACCTCACCAGCTGAATTAGCAAAGCAGTGGAGCTTATATTTACAAAGCAATGTAGGATTTGCAGGGGAATATTTACAAATTTACAATATCTCCAATATATACAAAGATATACAACAGAGTAACACAGAAATGAGAGTAACCCCCTCGGCAGAGGGGGTTCCCCACCTCCGCTCTCCCCTCTCTTCCCCCCTTTCCCCAGAATAGGTTAGAAGAGATAGAGAGAGAGAAAGACTTTAAAAGCAGTTTTGTGTTAATTGGAAGGGAGTTAATACCGGACTTTTATCAAGTCTTCAAGGTCGAGGCCTTGGCAGAAAGCCCAGCACAGAGAAAGAGCTGCTGCACCGTGGAGAGGCGGAAGCAAGACTGACCGAGAAGTTCCCGGAGTGCCCAGGATATCTCCCAGTTCAGAAGGTGCTTCCTCCCACTTCACCAATGAAATTAGTTTAGACTATTCTTTCCGTTTACCAACTTCCGTCCACCATATTCCCTTTCTTAAGGGGTCAACGTCAACCGGTCACAATCCACCCCTTCTAAAAAATTTCATTGGCCGTTCATACTGTCCATTCAATCCAAGACGATATTTACAGTTCGTGACTAAAGTTCATAGTCCATTCCGGCTATGCTCAGATGTAGATGATTCAGAAGTCCAAGAAAATCAGAAAATGAGAAAAATGGAAAACAGTTCATTTCTTCACTGATGAAGCGAAGAAAAGGGAAACAGGGATTCTCAGGGTCTCTTAGTTGACTCAGGGCTCTCAGGGATCTCAGGGTTCGTGCACCGTAGATTCCTCGTTGATTCTTCTTTTGGGCGCAATGTAGCTGTACAATAGTTCGAAATTAACCTCTTTCTGCAAAAGTCAAATTTCTTTGTGGAATACACTGAATTTCACCATTCTCTTGCATTACCCAATAAGTGTGACCCGGACCTTCAGCTGAAACCACCCCTCGGACAGGTTTAGCCTCTCCTGAGGGTGAAAATACCCAAACAGATTTACCTAACAGATTCTTTTCTCTAACAACAGGAACTCTATCACCTTCTACTTTCCGTAGCAAATCTGAATGTGCAGGTCCAGCTCGGTTCCCTGAACCTCTACTATTAACCAGCCAGGTTGCTTGTGCTAAATGTTTTTCCCAGTTTTTCAAAGATCCACCCCCCATGGCTTTAAGAGTGGTCTTCAACAAACCGTTGTAGCGTTCAATCTTCCCTGAAGCTGGTGCATAGTAGGGAATGTGGAATATCCACTCAATACCGTGCTCTTTTGCCCAGTTCTTTACAAGGTTGTTCTTGAAATGAGTTCCGTTGTCTGACTCAATCCTCTCTGGAGTTCCGTGTCTCCACAGGATTTGTCTCTCCAGACCGAGAATGGTGTTGCGTGCAGTTGCATGTGGAACTGGATAAGTTTCCAACCATCCAGTGTTTGCCTCTACCATAGTAAGCACGTATTGCTTATCAGAACGAGAACGTGGTAGAGTGATGTAGTCAATCTGCCAAGCTTCACCATACTTGTACTTGGACCATCTGTCACCATACCACAAGGGCTTCAGTCGTTTTGCCTGCTTAATAGCAGCACAAATGTCACAGTCATGGATGACTTGCGTGATAGCATCCATGGAAATGTCTATGGATCTGTCACGAGCCCATTGGTATGTTGCATCTCTGCCTTGATGTCCTGATGAATCGGGAGCCCACCGAGCTAAGAATATCTCACCTCGGTGTTTCCAGTCGAGATCAAGATTAGAGTCCATGTCTACTTGAGAAACTCTTGCAGCTAGATCTGCCTGATGGTTGTGTTGCTGTTCCTCAGTAGCTTTGCTCTTAGGAATGTGAGCATCGATGTGTCTCACCTTCACTGGAATTCTCTCGATTCGATCAGCAATGTCCTGCCACAGTTCGGCTGCCCAAATAGGTTTTCGTTTTCTGTGCCAACCATTCTTTTTACAGTTCTTTAGACAACCCCATAGAGCATTGTCTACCATCCATGAGTCGGTATAGAGATAAAGCTTTGGCCATCTCTCACATTCAGCCACGTCTAGAGCTAGCTGGACAGCTTTTACCTCTGCGAACTGACTGGATTCTCCCTCTCCATCGTTCGCCTCTGCAACTCGGCGTGTTGGACTCCACACTGCAGACTTCCACCTTCGCTTGTTTCCAACAAGACGACAGGAACCGTCTGTGAACAAAGCATATTTCTTTTCATCATCAGAAAGGTCATTGTAAGGAGGAGCTTCCTCAGCACGAGTTACTTTCTCCTCTGGAGGTTTAGCACAGTTGATACCTTCAGGCCAACTTGAGATCACCTCCACCAGACCAGGTCTTTCAAGATTTCCCATTCGAGCTCTCTGTGTTATCAGAGCCATCCACTTAGACCACGTTGAGTCTGTGGCATGATGTGGTGTGGAGCCTTTGCCTTTGAATATCCAATTCAAAACTGGTAATCTGGGAGCTAAGAGAAGTTGTGATTCAGTTCCAATTACTTCAGGAGATGCTTTTACTCCCTCATAGGCAGCTAAAATTTCTTTCTCTGTTGGAGTATAGTTAGCCTCTGAACCTCTGTAGGCTCAACTCCAGAAACCAAGGGGTCGTCCACGTGTCTCACCTGGAGCTTTTTGCCACAAGCACCAGGTTGGACCATTGTCACTTGCAGCCGTGTACAAAATGTTCTTAATGTCTGGACCATCTCGGACAGGTCCCAGACCCATTGCTTGAACTACCTCTTGCTTTATTTGGTCAAAGGCTGCTTGTTGTTCAGGTCCCCAGTGGAAATGGTTTCTCTTTCGAGTCACATCATACAGAGGTTTCACAATCTGACTGTATCCAGGAATGTGCAGTCTCCAAAATCCCACTATCCCCAAGAAACGTAGGGTCTCTTGCTTGTTTGTGGGATTTGTCATGGTAGAGACTCTGTTCACCTACTGGAATCTTAAACTCCCTTATCTCAATTGGGAGAGTGCTAGCGGTCGCATTCCTGTATCTGGTAAGCCAAAAGAATCCCAAACAGCAGTCATACAGAACCTGAATCTTATACTTGAACCATAAATATAATTTCTGCATTAAATATTTATCTATGTGTTTGATAAGTAGACCCAGACAATATTTGTAAATCGGAACAGAACATATTGAAAAGAGCAATTGCTTAAAAATCCAAAGCACCTTCATATTTGCCAGTCCGACTCGAGCAAGCAATAAATCAAGCTATTTTCATGCTGCACGTTGGGACGGCCAGTATTAAGTCAAATTACTTGGCTAATAACATATTTTTACTGTGCAAATTTTCTCTAAGATAGTAGTCTGCAATTGGAAAGTAGCAAGACATGAAGAGATCCAGAGTTAGCTGTATAATGTAGCCTCCTGCTTTTTACCCGTAAGATTTTGCCTGCAGTTATTATGTATAAAGAGGTAATATTTCATTAGGGGATGTGTTTATATGACACAGTTTGAGGATCCAGTCTCAGTTTAAGGATCCAGGACAAAGAATAGAAGCAGTGTTTGCTGGTACAAAGACGAGTGACAACATAGTAGGTGACAGCATATTTGACATAAGAAACAGTTACTGTCTTACACTTTTATAACAAGTCCTTCATCCACTCCATTCTCACTTTCATTCAGCTATGTTCAAGCAGGATTTATACATGCATAACATATATATAGAGAGAGAGAGCTGCCAGCAACAAAGGTGACCATCAAAAACAAATTCTTAATTTCTTACTGTAGTGAACTATATCTATCACAGTATCACAGTATCACAGTATCACTTAGGTTGGAAAGGACCTCGGGGATCATCAAGTCCAACCTATCAACACAGATCCCATGCCTAGACCATGGCACCAAGCAAGTGCCACGTCCAATCTCCCCTTGAACACCTCCAGGGTCAATGACTCAACCACCTCCCTGGGCAACCCGTTCCAATGCCGAATGACTCGCTCGGTGAAGAACTTCCTCCTCACCTCGAGTCTGAACCTCCCCTGGCGCAGCTTGAGACTGTGTCCCCTCGTTCTGGTGCTGGCTGCCTGGGAGAAGAGGCCAACCCCCTCCTGGCTACAACCACCCTTCAGGTAGTTGTAGAGGGCAATGAGGTCACCCCTGAGCCTCCTCTTCTCCAGGCTAAACAATCCCAGCTCCCTCAGCCTCTCCTCATAGGGCTTGTGTTCAAGGCCTCTCACCAGCCTTGTTGCCCTTCTCTGGACACGCTCAAGTGTTTCGATGTCCTTCTTAAACTGAGGGGCCCAGAACTGGACACAGTACTCAAGGTGCGGCCTAACCAAAGCAGAGTACAGGGGCACTATGACCTCCCTGCTCCTGCTGGCCACACTATTCCTAATGCAGGCCAGGATGCTATTGGCCCTCCTGGCCACCTGGGCACACTGTTGGCTCATATTCAGGTGGCTGTCGATCAGCACCCCCAGGTCCCTCTCTGTTTGGGAGCTCTCCAGCCACTCCGACCCCAGCCTATAGCTCTGCATGGGATTGCCGTAGCCAAAGTGCAGCACTCGGCACTTGGACTTGTTGAATGCCATCCCATTGGACTCTGCCCATCTGTCCTGTCGGTCGAGGTCCCTCTGCAGAGCCTTTCTACCCTCTAACTGACTAACATCTGCCCCTAACTACCAAGAATGTGCTGGGTTGAGGCAGCCCCCTTCCCCACCCCTGGCAACAATAAACACTCAGACAAACGGATTGCAAAAGTGATGGAAAGTTTAAATAAAAAGCAGTGAACTTTTACAGAAAAGCAAAGGCACAGTGATAAAGAAAGATCCCAAAACACACCCAGAGAGATCCCATCCCTACCTGAGGGTACACCCAAGACCCCCAGGGCTCCTTCTTCCCCCTCCCACTGCTAGGCTAGTCTCAGCTGGCCAGATCTGAGACTGCCCATCCCCCCGTGGCCTTGGGCCTAGCCAGGCCCAAAGCCAGGAGACATCTCCCCAGTTACCGGCTGACGGAGGAGGAAGAAAAAAGAGATAGTGCTAGACTCCGCACTGGATCTTATAGTGGTGCAAAGGATTGTGGTATGAAATACTACATAATTTCCTGTGTCCACCCCTCTGGGCTGGACCTCTGGACACAGGAAGTAAACACTGCAGGGGGGCACCCAGCTCAAACTGTAACACTGACTAACATCTGCCCCTAACTTTGTGTCATCTGCAAACTTGCTGATGACTGACTCTACCCCTTCATCCAGATCATCAATGAATATGTTGAAGAGGACAGGGCCCAGCACTGATCCCTATAAAATAACCTTGAAATCAAATCTGTAAATGACTGCCTAAAGCTCTCTGTTACCTGCCAGTTTGGCTGATACTTGGGAAAGAAGCTTTTATTCATGTCTACTAATTTTTGTACTGCAGATAATTCTGATAAAAAAGTAGATGCTAGGAAATGACTGGGCATGCATATTAAAAATTTTGATCCACTGTATTGACATCTTGTCTATGGGCCTGGGTTTTTTTGATGAATCCCAGCATGACTAGTCACTCATTACAAGGTGCTGCAAGTCAATCTTCTTTTAGTAGTGGTGGCAGATGCTGGACTGTGCATGGAAAGCATCTTCAACCACAGCTACTGTTGAGATTTCAGTATACAATTATGCAGAGGCACAAAAAAATTCAAAGTGCTTATTCAGTTTGCTGTTCTGAGGAACATTGTGAAAACTGAACCTGCTACATGGCTGTCAAGATTAATCAAAGTTGGGGCATCCAAGTGCCAATTACATAGAAGTTAGTCTCCTCCTAACAGAATTTATACATGAGTTGTTGTCTTTGTCTTGCTTTATCATGAATCAAACCAAAGCTCTTTATTGATCTGGGACCACCTTGTTGCATTCTGAATATTCACTTCCGCAAGACTCATATTCACACACTTGGCAGGAGCATAGTAATTTCTCCAACAGAATGACACACTTGCATATATAGCATGAACACATGAGCTGAAGCAACTCCTAAGACAGAAACAAAAAAATACAAAGTAGTATTCCTTACATTTCTTGCAAACCTGTGGTCAAGTTTTGTCCATGCCATACTAGTCAACAGCTGTTTCTAAAATTCATTGTCTACATCTGAAAATGTCTTCTAATTTGAATGTAAGTTTCATAGAATAGAATCAACAAGGTTGGAAAAGGCCTCAAAGATCATCAAGTCCAATCTGTCACCACAGACCTCATGACTACTAGACCATTGCACCAAGTGACATGTTCAATCCCCTCTTGAACACCTCCTGGGATGGTGACTCCAACACCTCCCTGGGCAGCACATTCTAATGGCTAACAACTCTCTCTGTGAAGAACTTTCTCCTCACCTTGAGCCTAAACTTCCTGTGGTGCAGCTTGAGACTGTGTCCTCTCATTCTGGTGCTGGTTGCCTGGGAGAAGACACCAACCCCCTCCTGGCTACAACCTCCCTTCAGGTAGCTGTACAGAGCAATAAGGTCTCCCCTGAGCCTCCTCTTCTCCAGGCTAAGCAATCCCAGCTCCTTCAGCCTCTCCTCATAGGGCTTGTGCTCAAGGCCTCTCCCCAGCCTCGTTGCCCTTCTCTGGACACATTCAAGAGTCTGAATATCCTTCTTAAATTGAGGGGCCCAGAACTGGACACAGGACTTAAGGTGTGGCCTAACCAGTGCTGAGTAAAGGGGCACAATGACGTCCCTGCTCCTGCTGGCCACACTATTCTTGATGCAGTTCTTGAATTATTTTAATGACTTCAGTGACGTGGATATGCCCTAAAATGGGAAACTGAAACACTGGCCTGTCTAAACTTATCAGGAAACTCAATGCATCTAAAATAGTCATTCTCCCACTTACATAATTTAACATTTTGCTGGCCTTCATGCAGCATTAATTAATCCCTCCCTTTTTTTTGCTGAACATTCTGGAGTTTTCCAAAACACATACTTATGGCTGAAACTTGTTTTATTTGGGATTTTAGGTACCCACCCTGTATTGCAAAAGTAGCCTATGTGACACAATATTGTTTTCAACAACAGGCTCTGTAAAACAATGATTGAGAAATCAGAATGTATCCTTATCCTCGTGTGTGCTTAGCAACCATACAGGTCTGAATGACTAAAAGAATTTCCTCTTGGACAGAAATTTAGCAGGACACAAAACAGTCTGAAGGAAAAATAAGAGCTTTTCTTATATTTTGCAACAAACAGAGAATGAATATAGAACCTCACAGTCATATTGTTATATACTAGAGAAACATTTTAAATCATTTGCTTTGAAATCTGGAGAGGTCTGGAAGCAAGAACAAGAAACTTTCCCTTTTTGCATCCTATGTGTGACCGTTTGAGGCTGTGCCTTTAAGAAAGGGAATATGGTCGACGGAAGTTGGTAAATGAAAAGAACAATCTAAACTAATTTCATTGGTGAAGTGGGAGGAAGCACCTTCTGAACTGGGAGGGCAGGAGAGTATCCTGGGAACTCCGACACTTTTATCTTTAGTCTTGCTTCCACATCTCCTTCGAGCAGCAGCTTGCAGCTCCTGGGCTTTCTGCCAAAGCTTCGGCCTTGAAACTGATAAAGGCTGGTATTAACTCCTTTCCAATTAACACAAACTGCTTCTAACTTTTTTTTCTCTTTCTCTCTCTCTTTCTAACCTTTGCTCTGGGGAAGAGGGGGAGAGAGGGGGAGAGCGGAGGTGGGGAACCCCCTCGGCAGAGGGAGGAACTCTCATTTCTGTGTTACTTTATTGTATATTTATTGTATATTTTGTATATTGTATATTGTATATTATTGTATATTTATTGTATATTTATTGTGCACTTGCAGCCTGCAAGGCCAATCAGATCCTGGGCTGCATCAGGAGAAGTGTGGTTAGCAGGTCGAGGGAGGTGATCCTCCCCCTCTACTCAGCCCTGGTGAGACCCCACCTGGAGTACTGTGTCCTGTTCTGGAGCCCCTATTACAAGAGGGATGTGGAGGTGCTGGAACGTGTCCAGAGAAGGACCACAAGGATGATCAGAGGGCTGGAGCACCTCTCCTATGAGGACAGACTGAGGGAGTTGGGGCTGTTCAGTCTGCAGAAGAGAAGGCTCCGAGGTGACCTCATTGTGGCCTTCCAGTATCTGAAGGGGGCCTACAGGAAGGCTGGGGAGGGACTTCTCAGGATGTCAGGTAGTGATAGGACTAGGGGGAATGGAATGAAGCTGGAGGTGGGGAGATTCAGGCTGGATGTGAGGAGGAGGTTCTTCACCATGAGAGTGGTGAGACCCTGGAATGGGTTGTCCAGGGAGGTGGTCGAGGCCCCGTCCCTGGGGGTGTTTAAGAGCAGGCTGGATGAGGCTCTGCCCAGCCTGATCTAGTGTGGGGTGTCCCTGCCCATGGCAGGGGGGTTGGAACTAGATGATCCTTGTGGTCCCTTCCAACCCTGAATGAAACTATGAAACTATGAAACTATATCTTTGTATATATTGTAAATATTGTAAATATTTCCCTTTCCCTTCAATTTTCTTTCCCTTTACTTTACAGGGGGGAGGGAAGAGGCTTTGGGCCTTACCCTTCCAACCCTACGACATTTTTTTTTTTCTTGGCGTACCCAACGTGCGGCAGATAATTAGTTTAATTTATTACTTGATTGATTTAGTGTTTTCTAGCTGAATTAGCAAACATGAAGGTGTTGTGGTTTGTGGAGCGATTATTCTTTTCAATTTTTGGAACTCTGGTTTACAGATATTGTTTGGGTTTGATTTTGGATTACCTGGGTAAATATTTGGTGCGGACAATTTATATGTGGGTTATGTATAGAGTTAGACTATGGTATGGAAAATGCATTGATTTCTTATGGCCAGTGAGATACAGGAATGTTACCTCCACCACTCTCCCAATTGAGATAAAGGGCTTTAAGATTCCGCCTGAGGAGAGAGTAACTTTAGGTGATGCCTGGGATCCAAAGGTGATTTATTTGGTGTGTATAATTCTGCTGCTGGTGATAACTAATGTGTATTCTCTGTATTCCTGGCGTCGGGAGAAGAAGGTGTCCAGAGCTTGTTTTGTTATTAAAACTAGATCAAAAAGAAAACGCCGTGGCTCTGGGTCAGTCCCAGAGACATCTAGTGACGAAGAGTGCGCAGAATCCGTGTCAGTTAAAAAGAGGGCTAAAAAGTTAATTGGTAAAGCAGCTCTAAATGACTTTGCTGATTCTGGTAAGCTGCCATGGGCGTCGGCTGGTATCAACATGGCGCCTACTCCTTCTCCTACTCCTTCTCCTTCTTCTTCTCGGTCTGCCATGTCATTTCCGCCCACTCCCACGGTGGGACCGGAAGCCAATGCCCCAGCAGCTGATTTATCTCAGGACCTGTCAGCTTCTATTAATATGGCTGTAAATTCAAACACAGCTCCAGTTAAGGTGGCTGTTTTAAAGACCAGAGGTGCAAAGGCCAAAGATGGAGAAGAAGAGGTGGAGACTGATCCTGGTGAGGGGCCCTCTATTCTAAAAGATCCTGCTCAGGAGGAAGAGAAGGTTTGTTTTAACGATCTAGCTAACCTAGTGAGATCAAAGCAGGATACAGATGAAGCTAGGAAAGCAGCTGGCAAAGGTGGTTCTCAGCTTAAAGAGATCCTTGGGAGAGTGACAGCAGGATTATACGGACAAAAAGTTCAGGGAGACGAGGAGGAAGATGATATTTTAGAGTGTTCATCACCCCGCGAGGAATTGCGATATGTCCGTAAAGATTTCACCAGGGCAGATAAGGAGCCAGTTCTAGCTTGGCTTAGGGGATGTTATGATACAGGTGCTCCAGCTCTAACAGTTGGAGACAAGTCAGCAGCTCAGTTAGGAACTCTCTCAAGGGATAATGGAATAGATAGACATCTAGGCAGAGCTCTCGGTAAGGTTAATCTGTGGATAAGCCTTTTAATGGCGGTTGCCCTGAGATACCCTTCCCGAGATGATCTTCCCTGGAATAGTTTCATTCAGGGTTGGAAGGGACCACAAGGATCATCTAGTTCCAACCCCCCTGCCATGGGCAGGGACACCCCACACTAGATCAGGCTGGACAGAGCCTCATCCAGCCTGGTCTTAAACACCCCCAGGGACGGGGCCTTGACCACCTCCCTGGACAACCCATTCCAGGGCTTCACCACTCTCATGGTGAAGAACCTCCTCCTCACATCCAGCCTGAATCTCCCCACCTCCAGCTTCATTCCATTCCCCCTAGTCCTATCATTACCTGCGATCCTGAGAAGTCCTTCCCCAGCCTTCCTGTAGGCCCCCTTCAGATACTGGAAGGCCACAATGAGGTCACCTCGGAGCCTTCTCTTCTGCAGACTGAACAGCCCCAACTCCCTCAGTCTGTCCTCATAGGAGAGGTGCTCCAGCCCTCTGATCATCCTTGTGGCCCTTCTCTGGACACGTTCAGCACCTCCACATCCCTCTTGTAATAGGGGCTCCAGAACTGGACACAGTACTCCAGGTGGGGTCTCACCAGGGCTGAGTAGAGGGGGAGGATCACCTCCCTCGACCTGCTAGCCACACTTCTCCTGATGCAGCCCAGGATCTGATTGGCTTTGCGGGCTGCAAGTGCACATTGAGAGCTCATGTTGAGCTTTTTGTCCACCAGCACCCCCAAGTCTCTCTCCTCAGGGCTACTTTCCAGCCAGTCACTGCCCAGCCTGGATTTGTGCCTGGGATTGCCTCGACCCAGATGCAGGACCCTGCACTTGCTCTTCTTGAACTTCATGAGGTTGGCTTGTGCCCACCTCTCCAGCCTGTCAAGGTCCCTCTGGATGGCCTCCCTTCCCTCCAGCATGTCTGCTGCACCACACAGCTTGGTGTCATCAGCAAACTTGCTGAGGGTGCACTCATTGCCACTGTCCATGTCACCCACAAAGATGTTGAGTAAGACCTCATCTGCCAGTTCTCTCAGTACCCGTGGGTGTATCCTGTCGGGTCCCATGGACTTGAACACTTTCAGGTTCTTCAGATGATCACGAACCTAATCTGCACTTACAATGGGCAGTTCTTCCTCCCCGTCCCTGGCTTTGACTTCCATAACATCAGGAGTGTGGCTAGAGGCCCTTGCAGTGAAGACTGAGGTAAAGAAGTTATTAAGTACCTCAGCCTTTTCCTCATCACTTCTGACCATGTCACCATTTTCCTTTCTGAGGGGGCCCACACCTTCCCTAGTCGTCTTCTTCCCATTAATATACCTGTAGAAGTTCTTAGTGTTCCCTTTAATCTCCCTGGCTAGATTCAATTCAAACTCTGCTTTGGCTTTCCTAACCAGGACTCTTGCTGCTCGGGCAGCTTCCTTATATTCCCCCTGTTCTACCTGTCCTTCTCTCCACTTCCTGTAGAGTTTCCTTTTAAGTACTAGTGTGTCCAGTAGCTCCTTGCCCATCCAGGCAGGCCTCCTAGCATTCTTACCTGCTTTTCTCTTTGTTGGTACACAGAGCTCCTGGACACAGAGGAGGTGGTCCTTGAATACTGACCAGCTGTCCTGAGTCCCTCTTCCCTCCAGGGCTTTGTCCCACGACACTTTGGCTAGCAGATCCCTGAAGCGATCAAAATCTGCACGCCTAAAGTCTAGGGTCGTGAGCTTGGAATACTTCCTCCTGATTGCCCTGAGGATGTTAAATTCAACTGCTTCATGGTCACTGCAGCCAAGGCCGTCTCTGAGCCTCACATTGCTTACCAGCCCTTCCCTGTTGGTGAGAACAAGGTCCAGCATAGCGCCATTTCTTGTTGGTTCCTCTACCATTTGGAGGAGGAAGTTGTCTTCTATACATTCCAGGAACATCCTGGATTGCTGGTGCCTTGCTGTGTTGTCCCTCCAGCAGATGTCCGGGTGGTTGAAATCACCTATGAAGACCAGGGCTTGTGACCTGGAAACCACTTCTATTTGCCTGTGGAGGGCCTCATCTGCTTGGATCTGCTGGTCAGGTGGCCTGTAGGAGAGCCCCACAGTACTATCTCCTTCCCCTGTCCTGCCCGTAATTTTAACCCACACGCTCTCAACTAGCTCATCATCCCTCCCCAGGTGGAGCTCCACTGATTCGAACTGGCTATTGACACAGAGGGCAACACCTCCTCCTCTCCTTCCCTGCCTATCCTTCCTAAAGAGTTTATATCCATCTATGCCTACATTCCAGTCATGGGATTCATCCCACCAAGTTTCAGTAACAGCCACTATGTCGTGGCATCCCAGCAGCACAGTGGCCCTTAACTCATCCTGTTTGTTGCCCAAGCTGCGCGCATTCGCATAGAAGCACTTCAGCTGGGCTGGCCCTGTCCTCCTCTTGTGCCAATTCCCCTCGGTTTCCACAGAATGTCCTGGTGGATCATTGGTGGCTTGCCTCAGGGCAGCAAGTTGAGAGCCCTTACCAGCTCTCCTTCTGTCTACTGCTGGTGAGCTGCCCCTCTGTTTGTCACCAGTGTTACAGTTTGAGCTGGGTGCCCCCTTCTGTGTTTACTTCCTGTGTCCAGAGGTCCAGCCCAGAGGGGTGGACACAGGAAATTATGTAGTATTTCATACCACAATCCTTTGCACCACTATAAGATCCAGTGCGGAGTCTAGCACTATCTCTTTTCTTCCTCCTCCGTCAGCCGGTAACTGGGGAGATGTCTCCTGGCTTTGGGCCTGGCTAGGCCCAAGGCCACGGGGGGATGGGCAGTCTCAGATCTGGCCAGCTGAGACTAGCCTAGCAGTGGGAGGGGGAAGAAGGAGCCCTGGGGGTCTTGGGTGTACCCTCAGGTAGGGATGGGATCTCTCTGGGTTTAATTTGGGATTTTTCTTTGTCACTGTGCTTCTGCTTTTCTGTAAAAGTTCACTGCTTTCTATTTAAACTTTCCATCACTTTTGCAATCCGTTTGTCTGAGTGTTTATTGTTGCCAGGGGTGGGGAAGGGGGCTGCCTCAACCCAGCACATTCTTGCCAGCAGGAGACAATTAACCCCTAATCCTAAACCCTGGACTACCATAGATGAGGGAATTAAGCGCCTGAGAGAATTTGCTGTTAGAGAGCTACTCTATGGTGAACATGAAACTCTGAATCCTGATGACATTCCTGTGGGTATTGGTCTTGCTAAAAAGATCATCAAACTTGCTCCTTCTAATTATACAAACATTATGGCAAGCAGAATTGTGTCAAGAAATTATGGTGGAGCTTCTCCTACGGTTGGCCAATTCAGTGATCAAATGAGACAATTGGAGGATAGCATGACACGTGTTTCTTTGGTTTCAGTCATTGAAACTCTGTCTGGAAAAATTAAGAGTTGCATGAAGGATCTGAAAGATTCCATATACCAATTGGCACAGAAGGATAGTTTCAATTCGTCCTCCAGGTGGGTACAAGTTCCATCTGTGAGGAATACACGTCCTCCAAGGAGGTCATTCCAAAACACGTCATTCCAAAACAGACCAACAAGGCAATCACGTAGAACTATTTGGATAACTATGCGTGATCAGTTTGGTGAGAACATGAACCGCTGGGATGGCCAACCAACTTCTAATCTTTTCAGGAGACTGAGGGAATTGCAAAGTGGCAGAACCCGAGGTAGCAATACCAGAAGGGTAGCTGTTACTTCCACAGTTCCCCAGAACAACTCTAGTAGCTACAACAGTGGCTCCAGTTATAACATGCAAAGTTATAACCTTGCAAACTATGTGCAATGCACATGTGGGCATGTTCCCCATAACTAGGGGTGCCCTGCCTCCCGCCAGGGGGAGGAGAGGGATAACAGAGATAACAGAATCTATTGGGATGTGTACATCCAGTGGCCTGGCACTTCACAATTTCGGAAGTACAGGGCCTTGGTTGACACAGGAGCTCAGTGCACCATAAGGCCATCAAATTATCAGGGATCAGAGTCTATAACTATTCTGGGAGTCACTGGTGGATCTCAAGAGTTAAGAGAGTTAAGAGTTAAGAGGAAGCATAAAGTTGTGACTGGACCTGATGCACCTTGTATTTTGGGAATTGATTTTCTGAGAGAAGGGCGTTTCAAAGACCCTAGAGGTTACAAATGGGCTTTTGGAGTAGCTTCTGTAGAAATTGATGGACAAAAATTGAAGCTGTCTGTCAGACCATAACTTTCTGATGAATCTGCAGTTGTGGGACAACATAAGATACAGGACATTAAACTGCCGGTTGCTTCTCAGACTGTGCATCACAGACAATGCAGAACCAACCGTGACTCTTTGTTGCCCATTCAGAATCTGATTCGTCAGTTGGAGAGTCAGAAAGTCGTCGGCAAAACTCATTCACCTTTCAACAGTCCAGTGTGGCCTGTGCGGAAGCAGAATGGAGACTGGCGTCTGACAGTAGACTACCGAGCCCTGAATGAAGTGACACCACCTATGAGTGCAGCAGTACCAGACATGATGGAGCTACAGTATGAGCTGGAATCCAAAGAGGCCAAATGGTATGCTACCATAGACATTGCTGATGCCTTTTTCTCTATTCCCATAGCAGAGGAATGCAGGCCTCAGTTTGCTTTCACCTGGAGAAGAATCCAGTACACTTTCAACGGATTGCCAATGGGCTGGATCCACAGCTCAAGCATCTGTCATGCAGTGATCCACAATGCTCTGGAGAAAGGCGGTGTTCCAGAACACATCCAGTTCATCGATGACATCATCGTCTGGGGTAAAACAGCTGAGGAAGTCTTCGAGAATGGTAACAAAATCATTGACATTCTTCTGAATGCAGGTTTTGCCATCAAGCGAGACAAGGTGAAAGGACCTACCACAGGGATTCAGTTTCTGGGAATGCGATGGCAGGATGGACGCCAACACATTCCAGTGGATGTGGTAAATAGAGTCTCTACCATGGCAAGTCCCACAAACAAGCAAGAGACCCTACGTTTCTTGGGGATAGTGGGACTTTGGACCTGAACAACAAGCAGCCTTTGACCAGATAAAGCAAGAGGTAATTCGAGCAGTGGGTCTGGGACCTGTCCGAGATGGTCCAGACATTAAGAACATTTTGTACAAGGCTGCAAGTGACAATGGTCCAACCTGGTGCTTGTGGCAAAAAGCTCCAGGCGAGACACGTGGACGACCTCTTGGTTTCTGGAGTCAAGGTTACAGAGGTTCAGAGGCTAATTATACTCCAACAGAGACACAAATTTTAGCTGCCTATGAAGGAGTAAAAGCATCTTCTGAAGTGATTGGAACGGAATCACAACTTCTCTTAGCTCCCAGATTACCAGTTTTGAATTGGATGTTCAAAGGCAAAGGCTCCACACCACATCATGCCACAGACTCAACATGGTCTAAGTGGATGGCTCCGATAACACAGAGAGCTCGAATGGGAAATCTTGAAAGACCTGGTCTGGTGGAGGTGATCTCAAGTTGGCCTGAAGGTATCAGCTGTGCTATACCTCCAGAGGAGAAAGTAACTCGTACAGAGGAAGCTCCTCCTTACAATGAACTTTCTGATGATGAAAAGAAATATGCTTTGTTCACAGACGGTTCCTGTCGTCTTGTTGGGAACAAGCGAAGGTGGAAGTCTGCAGTGTGGAGTCCAACACGCCGAGTTGCAGAGGCGAAGGATGGAGAAGGAGAATCCAGTCAGTTCGCAAAGGTAAAAGCTGTCCAGCTAGCTCTCGACGTAGCTGAACGTGACAGATGGCCAAAGCTTTATCTCTACACCGACTCATGGATGGTAGCCAATGCTCTATGGGGTTGGTTAAAGAACTGGAAGAAGAGTGGTTGGCAGAGAAAAGGAAAACCCATTTGGGCAGCCAACCTGTGGCAGGACATTGCTAATCGAATCGAGAGAATTCCAGTGAAAGTGAGACACATCAATGCTCACGTTCCTAAGAGCAAAGCTACTGAGGAACAGTAACACAACCATCAGGCAGATCTAGCTGCAAGAGTTTCTCAAGTAGACATGGACTCTAATCTCGATCTCGACTGGAAACATCAAGGTGAGATATTCTTAGCTCGGTGGGCTCCCGATTCGTCAGGACATCAAGGCAGAGATGCAACATACCAATGGGCTCGTGACAGATCCATAGACATTTCCATGGATGCTATCACGCAAGTCATCCATGACTGTGACATTTGTGCTGCTATTAAGCAGGCAAAACGACTTAAGCCCTTGTGGTATGGTGACAGATGGTCCAAGTACAAGTATGGTGAAGCTTGGCAGATTGACTACATCACTCTACCACGTTCTCGTTCTGGTAAGCAATACGTGCTTACTATGGTAGAGGAAAGCACTGGATGGTTAGAAATTTATCCAGTTCCACATGCAACTGCACGCAACACCAATCTCGGTCTGGAGAGACAGATTCTGTGGAGACACGGAACTCCAGAGAGGATTGAGTCAGACAACGGAACTCATTTCAAGAACAACCTTGTAAAGAACTGGGCAAAAGAGCACGGTATTGAGTGGATATTCCATATTCCCTACTATGCACCAGCTTCAGGGAAGATTGAACGCTACAACGGTTTTTTGAAGACCACTCTTAAAGCCATGGGGGGGTGGATCTTTGAAAAACTGGGAAAACATTTAGCACAAGCAACCTGGCTGGTAAATAGTAGAGGTTCTGTGAACCGAGCTGGACCTGCACATTCAGATTTGCTACGGAAAGTCGAAGGTGATAGAGTTCCTGTTGTTAGAGAAAAGAATCTGTTAGGTAAAACTGTTTGGGTATTTTCACCCTCAGGAGAGGCTAAACCTGTCCGAGGGGTGGTTTCAGCTGAAGGTCCAGGTCACACTTATTGGGTAATGCAAGAGAATGGTGAAATTCAGTGAATTCCACAAAGAAATTTAACTTTAGCTGAAAGAGGTTAACTTCGAAACTGCTGTACAGCTACATCGCGTCCAAAGGAAGAATCAATGAAGAAAATCTACGGTGTACGAACCCTGAGATCCCTGGGAGTCCTGAGTCAACTAAGAGATCCTGAGATTTCCCTGTTTCCCTTTTCTTTGCTTCGTCGGCGAAGAAATGAACTGTTTTCCATTTTTTCTCATTTTCTGATTTTCTTGGTCTTTTGAATCATCTACATCTGAGCATAACCGGAATGGACTATGAACTTTACTCACAAACTGTAAATATCGTTTTGGATTGGATGGACAGTGTGAACAGCCAATGAAATTGTTTAGAAGGGGTGGTCTGTGACCGTTTGAGGCTGTGCCTTTAAGAAAGGGAATATGGTTGACGGAAGTTGGTAAATGAAAAGAACAGTCTAAACTAATTTCATAGGTAAAGTGGGAGGAAGCACCTTCTGAACTGGGAGGGCAGGAGAGTATCCTGGGCACTCCGGCACTTTTATCTTTAGTCTTGCTTCCGCCTCTTCTCCTTTGGGCAGCAGCTTGCAGCTCCTGGGCTTTCTACCAAGGCTTCGGCCTTGAAACTGATAAAGGCCGGTATTAACTCCTTTCCAATTAACACAAACTGCTTCTAACTTTTTTTTCTCTTTCTCTCTCTCTTTCTAACCTTTGCTCTGGGGAAGAGGGGGAGAGAGGGGGAGAGCGGAGGTGGGGAACCCCCTCGGCAGAGGGAGGAACTCTCATTTCTGTGTTACTTTATTGTATATTTATTGTATATTTTGTATATTGTATATTGTATATTATTGTATATTTATTGTATATTTATTGTGCACTTGCAGCCTGCAAGGCCAATCAGATCCTGGGCTGCATCAGGAGAAGTGTGGTTAGCAGGTCGAGGGAGGTGATCCTCCCCCTCTACTCAGCCCTGGTGAGATCCCACCTGGAGTACTGTGTCCAGTTCTGGAGCCCCTATTACAAGAGGGATGTGGAGGTGCTGGAACGTGTCCAGAGAAGGACCACAAGGATGATCAGAGGGCTGGAGCACCTCTCCTATGAGGACAGACTGAGGGAGTTGGGGCTGTTCAGTCTGCAGAAGAGAAGGCTCCGAGGTGACCTCATTGTGGCCTTCCAGTATCTGAAGGGGGCCTACAGGAAGGCTGGGGAAGGACTTCTCAGGATCGCAGGTAATGATAGGACTAGGGGGAATGGAATGAAGCTGGAGGTGGGGAGATTCAGGCTAGATGTGAGGAGGAGGTTCTTCACCATGAGAGTGGTGAGACCCTGGAATGGGTTGTCCAGGGAGGTGGTCGAGGCCCCGTCCCTGGGGGTGTTTAAGAGCAGGCTGGATGAGGCTCTGCCCAGCCTGATCTAGTGTGGGGTGTCCCTGCCCATGGCAGGGGGGTTGGAACTAGATGATCCTTGTGGTCCCTTCCAACCCTGAATGAAACTATGAAACTATGAAACTATATCTTTGTATATATTGTAAATATTGTAAATTTGTATATATTTCCCTGCATATCCTACATTGCTTTGTAAATATACAGCTCCACTGCTTTGCTAATTCAGCTGTGAGTTTTTTTTTCCCTTTCCCTTCAATTTTCTTTCCCTTTACTTTACAGGGGGGAGGAAGGAGGCTTTTGGGCCTTACCCTTCCAACCCTACGACACTATGAAGTAGCTATCAGAACAGCTGTACAAGCACAAGATAATTCCTGGCCTTGTCATTAGCACTGAATAGATATTCTTCAGTAATAATTACTTTTAAAATAAAGTAAAATAAAATTAAATAATTTTGAAAAATTAGAATTAATGCAATTAATAAAATAAGGAAATGCATAAAATCATAATTAATATGCTTCTCAAATTCATCATAAAAAAGCATGGTACAGAAACATAATTAGATTAATATTTGTCCAAATAATGATGCTTTCCAAACAAATCCTTGAGAAAAGGGCTTAGTAATATCTCTCAAGTCTCAAACTTTGGCCCAGAGTCCAAAGAGAAGATACTATTTGGTTGATATACAGTCCATACAGGAAAGAGATGAGAGCAGTAGCTACCTGTAGATGTCCAGTTGCAGTCATGCTACCAGCTGGTGTTGAAGTCACTTTGTTAAGGAGTTTACATACTCAGGTGCAAAAAAGTAAGATGTTCTTTTACAGACACTTTGTCACCCTTACTAAGTAGCACAACCTGAGTCATCTTCTGCTGTCAGGCACGCAAAAACAGTTGATCAAAGGACTTATGACTAGATTTAACTGATCTCATTGGTCTAAGGAGGTACTTGAAGTCAGAATTGTTACTGACCTTGTCTTTGTTGAGTGCCTTGCACTCTATTCAGACTGCAGGCAACTCCCACCCTCTCACAGCAAGCAACGTTCTGAAGGACTCTGAGTTGTCTGTCTGCTAATTTTCTAGGAGTAGAAAGGGATACACAAGATCTTCTGGATCAGGTGCACTCATTATATCCTGAAGTAGACACACTGAAGAGCAAGAAAACGCAGGTTTCCAAATATGTGTCCCCTGACCAGTCTCTGTAACACTGCAAAAGGCAAGGAATGGCAAGGGCTGGTAGCTCCCATTTAAATTTCATACTCAGGGTCACATCTGCCTTCCAGGATAAATGTAACTTGTGCTCAGGCTTCCCAACTCACTCTGACACATGTTTCATAGTTTCATAGTTTCATAGTTTCATTCAGGGTTGGAAGGGACCACAAGGATCATCTAGTTCCAACCCCCCTGCCATGGGCAGGGACACCCCACACTAGATCAGTCTGGACAGAACCTCATCCAGCCTGCTCTTAAACACTCCCAGGGACGGGGCCTCGACCACCCCCCTGGACAACCCATTCCAGGGTCTCACCACTCTCATGGTGAAGAACCTCCTCCTCACATCTAGCCTGAATCTCCCCACCTCCAGCTTCATTCCATTCCCCCTAGTTCTATCACTACCTGAGATCCTGAAAAGTCCTTCCCCAGCCTTCCTGTAGGCCCCCTTCAGATACTGGAAGGCCACAATTAGGTCACCTCGGAGCCTTCTCTTCTGCAGACTGAACAGCCCCAACTCCTTCAGTCTGTCCTCATAGGAGAGGTGCTCCAGCCCTCTGATCATCCTTGTGGCCCTTCTCTGGACACGCTCCAGCACATCCACATCCCTCTTGTAATAGGGCTCCAGAACTGGACACAGTACTCCAGGTGGGGTCTCACCAGGGCTGAGTAGAGGGGAGGATCACCTCCTCGACCTGCTAGCCACACTTCTCCTGATGCAGCCCAGGATCTGATTGGCCTTGCGGGCTGCAAGTGCACATTGAGAGCTCATGTTGAGCTTTTTGTCCACCAGCACCCCCAAGTCTCTCTCCTCAGGGCTACTTTCCAGCCAGTCACTGCCCAGCCTGGATTTGTGCCTGGGATTGCCTCGACCCAGATGCAGGACCCTGCACTTGCTCTTCTTGAACTTCATGAGGTTGGCTTGTGCCCACCTCTCCAGCCTGTCAAGGTCCCTCTGGATGGCCTCCCTTCCCTCCAGCGTGTCTGCTGCACCACACAGCTTGGTGTCATCAGCAAACTTGCTGAGGTGCACTCAATGCCACTGTCCATGTCACTGGCAAAGATGTTGAACAAGACAGGTCCCAGGACTGATCCCTGAGGGACTCCGCTTGTCACTGGCCTCCACTGGGACATGGAGCCATTGACAGCCACTCTTTGGGTGCGGCCATCAAGCCAGTTCCTTATCCATCTAGTGGTCCACCCATCAAACCCATGTGTCACCAGTTTGGAGACCAGGATGTGGTGCGGGACAATGTCGAAGGCTTTGCTCAGGTCCAGGTAAATGACATCAGTTGCTCGCCCCTCATCTATTAATTTTGTCACCTGCTCATAGAAGGCCACCAGGTTGGTCAGGCAGGATTTGCCCTTGGCAAAGCCATGCTGACTGTTCCCAATCACCTCTTCACTATTCTTTTGAGCGAGTAGTGACTCCAGGAGGATCTGTTCCATGATCTTTCCAGGCACAGAGGTGAGACTGACTGGCCTGTAGTTCCCTGGTTCCTCCTTCTTACCCTTTTTGAAGATGGGGGCAATGTTTCCCCTTTTCCAGTCCGTGGGGACTTCACCAGATTGCCATGACTTTTGAAATATAATAGAGAGGGGTTTAGCAACCTCATCTGGCAGTTCTCTCAGTACCCGTGGGTGTATCCCGTCGGGTCCCATGGACTTGAACACTTTCAGGTTCTTCAGATGATCACGAACCTGATCTGCACTTACAATGGGCAGTTCTTCCTCCCCGTCCCTGGCTTTGACTTCCATAACTCTGTGCTCAGTGTTGAGAGGGTTTCTAGAAGAATTAAAAACATAGAGATGAAGTTTGGCAGTTGGTATGGAGAAAGTGTTGCTGAAATTACAGAGGAGATGACTCTCATCATCTACAGCCTAGGTGTCTACAAAGGAACTAGTGTCTTTAGGCTCAATGGAGGGAAATGGATGCTTTAAAAGAGTGAGTCATCTCACTTATTTTAGACATCACTGTTAGAATGAGACAAAGGAAGGTCTGGAAGTGCCTCTTTTTTTCCACTGTCCCTTAAAGAAATCCAGATAAATTAGATCAGAAACTAACTGTAGAGGTGAATCTGACCTCATGTATCCTGGATCACCCGCTGCTAAATTGCAATTCACATTATCCAGTTTAGGCAGTGACTGACAATGCAATGCTAACATTTATAGCTTAACTGATAATCTATGTCGAGGTGGTACAGCTGGTTGGGAAAGAACAAACAAGCAATTAAAGGAGTACATTTGCTTCCCCTGAATTCAGTCTGTGCGTGTGTGTGGTTTTATTTTTATTACTTTGTCAGAGAAGCAGCAGTCTTCACTAAGTCTCACTGTAGACAGAAATGTCTGCATGAGGGAAGAAAAAAATTACATCTAAGAAAGTTAGCTTCAGTGGGGCGGTGGAAGAGGAGGAATGACAGCTTGCTTTTTGACCAATAGTACATTTATTAATGTAGGAATCCAATAGCTGGATTATTTTGCTGATGAACTAGTCTTTCTCGAGTAGATGTTTAAGTTTTCAATAAATTCAGTGGAGTGAGATAAGCTTGTTGAAGACATATATAACTTAGGTATCTCCTTCTCTTTAGTGAGCAACTCCTCAAGGTGATCTACATGATTTACCTTCCAGTTCTTGGTTTTTATGGCATCTGAGGCTTGTCTGTAATCTGGTTTATGACTTACCCATGTGTGGCACTGCCATTTATTTAGCTCCTACATACTGTCAGCTCTTAACAAAGTGGTAACCTCCATTTTGTTTGGGTATGGGAAGCAAGAGTGCAAGGAACTGAGATAATTTCCAACTACTTTTAGCACTGTCTATGGAAACTCATCTTAAAGCTGCATTTTCAGTTGATAGCCTATGCATTCAGAGAAGGGCTGAATCCATTCCCTGTATCTTCCAGGTTCTCTCTCATTCTGAAGAAAATGCTATCAGCATCTTGTAAACACAGAGGTGGAAGTCAAAATAAATAGCAGCTTTTACACAGCCACTTTCATTCTTTCTTATGTACATTGGGAGCCTGCTGTGTGTAGGCACACCTGGGTAGTTTACAGAGTTTTGCATACGAAATGTCACTTGCTCTGTTTCGTAACTCTGACTTCTATGAGCTATGACTCATGCCAGCCAGCCTGATCTGGACTAAGGTATTTAAAAGAGCACTACTGATCTTCCACTGTGTTACTGATAAGTGTGAATGATTTTTTTTAAAAGATGTGTAGCAAATGTGAAAATAAATATTCACTGGTCCAGCTGCCTTTGAACACCATGATAAAGCATTTCCCATGGAAAGCTGTGGAGGTGAAGTTTTGGTTCCACCCACCCTTATGCAATAGCCTGTTCCAACAAGAGTTTTCACTATTCCTGGAGATATTTTTAATTTTTTATGGTAACAATTTAATTGCTTACAAAGGAAGAATGGAAAGAAGAAAAACCAGGAAAGTTATTTCAAAAATATTGATGTCTTTGAATTCCATGGGCTAATCCAAGATTAATTTAAGTAGAGGAAAACACTTCAGAAATACTTACTAAGTATTAAATTATATTCAAGTAATTGTTAGCATTAGGAATCAAAGTAATGAGTAAGATAGCTAGGATAGTGTATGGGATTTATATTTGACTTATAAATGGAAATTTTATAACTGAGAAACAGAACTTTTAGAGAGAATGACAGACTCATAAACTAGCTCTCATGACTCTCATTCTCTGTATTTTTTCCATCGTACCTTATTGAATGAAAAATAAACTACAAGCATAAATTTTAAGGAATCCTTTTATTTTTGTCTTTGTCAGACATTGCACCATGGTTTGCATAAATGGAAAAGAGGAAGCCTGTTTTAGCTGGCTATATTTTTTTTTTTCTTTCCCCATAAAGCTTTTTGGAAATTAATTGAAAGTAATGAGAAGTGATAAGGGGCCTGGTGGAATACCAATATCTGTGAGTAGTTCTGACTTCTGAAATATTTCAAAATTTGACTTGTAAGACTCAGTAAAAGCAATGATATAATAAAAAGGGAATCCACAACTGACTGAATATTAAGAAGAGATGCAGAGCATCTCTAATGTTCACATAGGCCTTTGACACTGTCCCCCACAGCAAACTGCTGTCTAAGCTGTCAGCTCGTGGCATGGACCATTACACTCTGTGCTGGGTTAGGAACTGGCTGGAGGGCTGAGCCCAGAGAGTGGTGGTGAATGGTGCCACATCCAGCTGGAGGCCAGTCACCAGTGGCGTCCCCCAGGGATCAGTGCTGGGCCCCATCCTCTTTAACATCTTCATTGATGATCTGGATGAGGGGGTCGAGTCAGTCATCAGCAAGTTTGCAGATGACACCAAGTTAGGAACAGATGTTAGTCAGTTAGAGGGCAGAAAGGCTCTGCAGAGGGACCTCGACCGACTGGATAGATGGGCAGAATCCAATGGGATGGCATTTAACAAGTCCAAGTGCCAAGTGCTGCACTTTGGCCCAGTGCAGTGAACTAGAACTACAATATGTTTTAAGCGGAATAGCTCTTGCTTTCAATCAATTACCTGATCATTCCACCAGATGCCCCTTTTTCTATTGTGAAAAACAAGGACTACACATTCCTTATTCATATTTTTATGCTATTTGCAATTTTATGGCAATGTTATTGAGGCCACTTGAGGCTTTTTCAACTGACATTGTTGTAAGGCAAGGTCAGAGACTTGTTTTAAGGAATCTGATTAATTCAAAAGTCCAACTGCTGTCTTTTTCAAGATAGTCTCCCTAAGCATCACTGCTTACAGAATTAAAGCCCTTAGGAACATGCAAGGAGGTATAGAGTTATATAACCTGGGAGGTGCCTGCAGACACTATGCATTTCAAAGACACCACTCTTCAAGACATCCAGATGGCACAAAGTGAGGAGCCTGTTCCACAGGTATAGCCAGGACCAGAGGTGCATGCAAGTGTCTAGAATTTAGAGCAGCCCTTAAAGGTCAGAAATACTTCTGACCTCCAGAAGGTAAGACTGAAATTGTGTCTGCATCTTGGAGTTCCTGACAACTTCTGCCCTGCTTTCTCTGCTTTCTGTGACCGGTTGACGTTGCCCCCTTAAGAAAGGGAATATGGTGGACGGAAGTTGGTAAACGGAAAGAATAATCTAAACTAATTTCATTGGAAGAGTGGGAGGAAGCACCTTCTGAACTGGGCACTCCGGGAACTTTATCTTCAGTCTTGCTTCCGCCTCTTCTTCGTGCAGCAGCTCTCTCTATGCTGGGCTTTCTGCCAAGGCTTCGGCCTTGAAGACTTGATAAAGGCCGGTATTAACTCCCTTCCAATTAACACAAAACTGCTTTTAACTTCTTTCTTTCTCTCTCTCTCTCTTCTAACCTATTCTGGGGAAAGGGGGGAGAGAGGGGAGAGAGGAGGTGGGGAATCCCCTCGGCAAGGGGGACTACTCTCATTTCTGTGTTACTTTATTGTATATCTTTGTATATATTGTAGATATTGTAAACTTGTAAATATTTCCCCGCATACCCTACATTGCTTTGTAAATATAAAGCTCCACTGCTTTGCTAATTCAGCTTGTGAGTTTTTTTTTCCTTTCCCTTCAATTTTTCTTTCCCCTTACTTACAGGGGGGAGGGAAGAGGCTTCTTGGCCTTACCCTTCCAACCCACCACATTTTTTTTTATTGGCGCCCAACGTGGGGCAGATAATTAGTTTAATTCATTACTTGATTGATTTAGTGTTTTCTAGCTGAATTAGCAAACATGAAGGTATTGTGGTTTGTGGAGTGATTATTCTTTTCAATTTTTGGGGCTCTGGTTTATAGATATTGTTTGGGTTTGATTTTGGATTACCTGGGTAAATATTTGGTGCGGACAATTTATATGTGGGTTATGTATAGAGTTAAACTATGGTATGGAAAATGTATTAATTTATTATAGCCAGTGACATACAGGAATGTTACCTCCACCACTCTCCCAATTGAGATAAAGGGTTTTAAGATTCCGCCTGAGGAGAGAGTAACTTTAGGTGATGCCTGGGATCCAAAAGTGATTTATTTCATGTCTATAATTCTGCTGCTGGTGATAATTATTGTGTATCTCCTGATTTCTTTGCGGCGAGAGAGAAAGGTGTCCAGAGATTGTTTTGTTATTAAAACTAGATCAAAAAGAAAACGCCGTGGCTCGAGATCAGTCCCAGAGTCATCTAGTGATGAGGACTGTGGAGACTCTCTGTCAGTTATAAAGAAGGCTAAAAAGTCAATTGGTAAAGCAGTTCTAAATGACTTTGCTGATTCCAGCAAGCTGCCAAAGGCGGCAGCTGGTATCAACATGGCGCCTACTCCTTCTCCCACTCCTTCTCCTTCTTCTTCTTCTCCATCGGCCATTAACGGAGCAACGTCACTTCCGCCTACTCCCTCGGTGGGACCGGAAGTCACTGCCCCAGCAGCTGATTTATCTCAGGACCTGTCAGCTTCCATTAAGGTGGTTGTAAATTCAAACACAGCTCCAGTTAAGGTGGCTACTTTAAAGACTAGAAGTGGAAAGGCCAAAGATGGAGAAGAAGAGCTGGAGACTGATCCTGGTGAGGGGCCATCTACTCTAAGAGATCCTGCTCAGGAGGAAGAGGTGGTTTGTTTTAAAGATCTAGCTAATCTAGTGAGATCAAAGCAGGATACAGATGAAGTTAGGAAAGCAGCTGGCAAAGGTGGTTCTCAGCTTAAAGAGATCCTTAGGAGAATGACAGCAGGATTATATGGACAAAAAGTTCAAGGAGACGAGGAGGAAGATGATATTTCAGAGCGTTCATCTCCACGTGAGGAATTGCGTTATGTCCGTAAAGATTTCACCAGGGCAGATAAGGAGCCAGTTCTAGCTTGGCTTAGTAGGTGTTATGATACAGGTGCTCTGACTCTAACAGTTGGAGACAAGTTGGCAGCTCAGTTAGGAACTCTCTCAAGGGGTAATGGAATAGATAGACATCTAGGAAGAGCTCTCGGTAAGGTATATGTGGATACACCTTTTAATGGCGGTTGCCCTGAGATACCCATCCCGAGATGATCTCCCATGGAATCCTAAACCCTGGACTACCATAGATGAGGGAATTAAGCGCTTGAGAGAATTTGCTGTTAGAGAGCTACTCTATGGTGAACATGAAACTCTGAATCCTGATGACATTCCTGTGGGTATTGGTCTTGCTAAAAAGATCATCAAGCTTGCTCCTTCTAATTATGCAAACATTCTGGCAAGCAGAATTGTGTCAAGAAGTTATGGTGGAGCTTCTCCCACGGTTGGCCAATTCAGTGATCAAATGAGACAATTGGAGGATAGCATGACACGTGTTTCTTTGGTTTCAGCCATTAAAACGATGTCTGGCGATATTCAGAATTGCATAAGAGAGTAAAAAGATGAATTTAGAAATTCCATATCCCAATTGGCACAAAGGGATAATTTCAATTCTTCCTCCAGGTGGATACAAGTTTCATCTGTGAGGAATACACGTCCTCCAAGGAGGCCATTCCAAAACAGGTCATTCCAAAACAGGTCATTCCAAAACAGACCACCAAGGCAATCACGTAGAACTATTTGGATAACTCTGCGTGATCAGTTTGGTGAGAACATGAACCACTGGGATGGCCAACCAACTTCTAATCTTTTCAGGAGACTGAGGGAATTGCAAAGTGGCAGAACCCGAGGTAGCAATACCAGAAGGGTAGCTGTTACTTCCACAGTTCCCCAGAATGACTCTTATGGCTCCAACAGTGGCTCCAGTTATAACATGCAAAGTTATAACCCTGCAAACTATGTGCAATGCACATGTGTTCATGTTCCCCATAACTAGGGGTGCCCTGCCTCCCGCCAGGGGGAGGAGAGGGATAACAGAGATAACAGAATCTATTGGGATGTGTACATCCAGTGGCCTGGCACTTCACAATTTCGGAAGTACAGGGCCTTGGCTGACACAGGAAGGAGCTCAGTGCACCATAATACCATCAAATTATCAGGGATCAGAGTCTATAACTATTCTGGGAGTCACTGGTGGATCTCAAGAGTTAAGTAAGGTAGAGGTTAATATAAGTCTAACGGGTAGACAATGGAGGAAGCATACAGTTGTGACCGGACCTGACGCACCTTGTATTTTGGGAATTGATTTTCTGAGAGAAGGGTGTTTCAAAGACCCTAGAGGTTACAAATGGGCTTTTGGAGTAGCGTCTATAGAAATTGATGGACAAAAAATGAAGCTGTCTGCTAGACCTGAGCTTTCTGATGAATCTGCAGTTGTGGGACAACATAAGATACAGGACATTAAATTGCCGGTTGCTTCTCAGACAGTGCATCACAGACAATACAGAACCAACCGTGACTCTTTGTTGCCCATTCAGAATCTGATTCGTCAGTTGGAGAGTCAGAAAGTCGTCAGCAAAACTCATTCACCTTTCAACAGTCCAGCGTGGCCTGTGCGGAAGCAGAATGGAGACTGGCGTCTGACAGTAGACTACCGAGCCCTGAATGAAGTGACACCACCTATGAGTGCAGCAGTGCCAGACATGATGGAGCTACAGTATGAGCTGGAATCCAAAGAGGCCAAATGGTATGCTACCATAGACATTGCTAATGCATTTTTCTCTATTCCCATAGCAGAGGAATGCAGGCCTCAGTTTGCTTTCACCTGGAGAGGAATCCAGTACACTTTCAACAGATTGCCAATGGGCTGGATCCACAGCTCAAGCATCTGTCATGCAGTGATTCATGATGCTCTGGAGAAAGGCAGTGCTCCAGAACACTTCCAGTTCATCGATGACATCATCGTCTGGGGTAAAACTGCTGAGGAAGTCTTTGAGAAAGGTAACAAAATCATTGACATTCTTCTGAATGTAGGTTTTGCCATCAAACGAGACAAGGTGAAAGGGCCTACCACAGAGATTCATTTTCTGGGAGTGCGATGGCAGGATGGACGCCGACACATTCCAGTGGATGTGGAAAATAGAGTCTCTACCATGGCAAATCCCACAAACAAGCAAGAGACCCTACGTTTCTTGGGGATAGTGGGATTTTGGAGACTGCACATTCCTGGATACAGTCAGATTGTGAAACCTCTGTATGATGTGACTCGAAAGAGAAACCATTTCCACTGGGGACCTGAACAACAAGCAGCCTTTGACCAGATAAAGCATGACGTAATTCAAGCAATGGGTCTGGGACCTGTCCAAGATGATCCAGACATTAAGAACATTTTGTACACGGCTGCAAGTGACAATGGTCAAACCTGGTGCTTGTGGCAAAAAGCTCCAGGTGAGACACGTGGACGACCTCTTGGTTTCTGGAGTCGAGGTTACAGAGGTTCAGAGGCTAATTATACTCCAACAGAGAAAGAAATCTTAGCTGCCTATGAAGGAGTAAAAGCATCTTCTGAAGTGATTGGAACTGAATCACAACTTCTCTTAGCTCCCAGATTACCAGTTTTGTATTGGATGTTCAAAGGCAAAGGTTCCACACTACATCATGCCACAGATTCAACATGGTCTAAGTGGATGGCTCTGATAACACAGAGAGCTCGAATGGGAAATCTTGAAAGACCTGGTCTAGTGGAGGTGATCTCAAGTTGGCCTGAAGGTATCAACTGTGCTAAACCTCCAGAGGAGAAAGTAACTTGTGCTGAGGAAGCTCCTCCTTACAATGAACTTTCTGATGAAGAAAAGAAATATGCTTTGTTCACAGACGGTTTAACAGCGAAGGTGGAAGTCTGCAGTGTGGAGTCCAACACGCCGAGTTGCAGAGGCGAAGGATGGAGAAGGAGAATCCAGTCAGTTCGCAGAGGTAAAAGTTGTCCAGCTAACTCTCAACGTAGCTGATAGTGAGAGATGGCCAAAGCTTTATCTCTACACCGACTCATAGATGGTAGCCAATGCTCTATGGGGTTGGTTAAAGAACTGGAAGAAGAGTGGTTGGCAGAGAAAAGGAAAACCCATTTGGGTAGCCAACCTATGGCAGGACATTGCTAATCGAATCGAGAGAATTCCAGTGAAAGTGAGACGCATCGATGCTCACATTCCTAAGAGCAAAGCTACTGAGGAACAGCAACACAACCATCAGGCAGATCTAGCTGCAAGAGTTTCTCAAGTAGACATGGACTCTCATCTTGATCTCGACTGGAAACACCGAGGTGAGATATTCTTAGCTCGGTGGGCTCATGATTCGTCAGGACATCAAGGCAGAGATGCAACATACCAATGGGCTCATGACAGATCCATAGACATTTCCATGGATGCTATCACGCAAGTCATCCATGACTGTGACATTAAGCTGCTATTAAGCAGGCAAAACGACTTAAGCCCTTGTGGTATGGTGACAGATGGTCCAAGTACAAGTATGGTGAAGCTTGGCAGATTGACTACATCACTCTACCACGTTCTCGTTCTGGTAAGCAATACGTGCTTACTATGGTAGAGGCAAACACTGGATGGTTGGAAACTTATCCAGTTCCACATGCAACTGCACGCAACACCATTCTCGGTCTGGAGAGACAAATCCTATGGAGACACGGAACTCCAGAGAGGATTGAGTCAGACAACGGAACTCATTTCAAGAACAACCTTGTAAAGAACTGGGCCAAAGAGCACGGTATTGAGTGGATATTCCACATTCCCTACTATGCACCAGCTTCAGGGAAGATTGAACGCTACAACGGTTTGTTGAAGACCACTCTTAACGCCATGGGAGGTGGATCTTTGAAAAACTGGGAAAAACATTTAGCACAAGCAACCTGGCTGGTAAATAGTAGAGGTTCAGTGAACCGAGCTGGACCTGCACATTCAGATTTGCTACAGAAAGTAGAAGGTGATAGAGTTCCTGTTGTTAGAGAAAAGAATCTGTTAGGTAAAACTGTTTGGGTATTTTCACCCTCAGGAGAGGCTAAACCTGTCCGAGGGGTGGTTTCAGCTGAAGGTCCGGGTCACACTTATTGGGTAATGCAAGAGAATGGTGAAATTCAGTGTATTCCACAAAGAAATTTAACTTTAGCTGAAAGAGGTTAATTTCAAACCATTGTACAGCTACATTGCGCCCAAAAGAAGAATCAACGAGGAATCTACGGTGCACGAACCCTGAGATCCCTGAGAGCCCTGAGTCAAGTAAGAGACCCTGAGATTTCCCTGTTTCCCTTTTTCTTTGCTTCATCGGCAAAGAAACAAACTGTTTTCCATTTTTCTCATTTTCTGATTTTCTTGGACTTTTGAATCATCTACATCTGAGCATAGCCGGAATGGACTATGAACTTTACTCATGAACTGTAAATATCATTTTGGATTGAATGGACAGTATGAACGGCCAATGAAATTGTTTAGAAGGGGTGGACTGTGACCGGTTGACGTTGCCCCCTTAAGAAAGGGAATATGGTGGACGGAAGTTGGTAAACGGAAAGAATAATCTAAACTAATTACATTGGAAGAGTGGGAGGAAGCACCTTCTGAACTGGGAGTGAACTGGGCACTCCGGGAACTTCATCTTCAGTCTTGCTTCCGCCTCTTCTTCGTGCAGCAGCTCTCTCTATGCTGGGCTTTCTGCCAAGGCTTTGGCCTTGAAGACTTGATAAAGGCCGGTATTAACTACCTTCCAATTAACACAAAACTGCTTTTAACTTCTTTCTTTCTCTCTCTCTCTCTCTTCTAACCTATTCTGGGGAAAGGGGGGAGAGAGGGGAGAGAGGAGGTGGGGAACCCCCTCGGCAAGGGGGGCTACTCTCATTTCTGTGTTACTTTATTGTATATCTTTGTATATATTGTAGATATTGTAAATTTGTAAATATTCCCCCGCATACCCTACATTGCTTTGTAAATATAAAGCTCCACTGCTTTGCTTATTCAGCTTGTGAGTTTTTTTTTCCTTTCCCTCAATTTTTCTTTCCCCTTACTTACAGGGGGGAGGGAAGAGGCTTCTTGGCCTTACCCTTCAACCCACCACACTTTCACACTTGCAGCTCTTAGAAAGCAAATCTACACTGTTTGAGCCTTACACTGCCATTTGTGGTTTGTTCAGTACTGTTTTCCAATGCATATTCCAAAGGCCACGTAGTATGACTAGATTCGCTATATTTTTTTGCTAAGCCCTATGCTCTCTCTCTTCATGTACATAGTTCGTCACATATTACATTGGTTGTCTGTACAGCCTCTGACCCCAAAGAATTAATCCTATTTCTAAGCGGAAAACCATAACCTAAACTACCTTGATGCCCTGGGCACTTTTCAGTGTTCAGATATACTTGTCAGGTATCAAAGTTTGCTTCTTGGATCAACTAGGACATTGTAGAGCTTGAGAGGAGCCACACAGTTTACAGTGCATCAGTGCTGCTAGTGTTTCCCATCTGTCTTTTAATAAAGTGAGGCAGTGTGGCATACTGACCTGTACTCATTCTCATTATTCATGCTTCCCTGTACTCTTAACTCTAGACTGTTAAGTGTTTTTGTTGCTGTTGTTGAGTTTTGTTTTGCATTGTTTACATTATTCTCATAATATCTGCCTTATTTAGCAATATTTCAGATTATCTCTTCCATTTTATTAAATCACCTTTTTTGAATTGATATTTAAACTGTTGAGTTCCCATTTTGGAGACTGATAGAAGCTCTAACCAACTAACATAAACACAGTTTGGGAAGAACAGCAGACAATTTCTTCTTCCATCCCAACTAATTGCACATCAATAGAACATTAAATAACTATTCATCACTCCTTTCTCAGATAGAAGAAAGCAGAGGCAATATTACAGAGATATCCATGGTCCATCAGATCCTTGGGTCTTGCTGCCATCTGGGAATCTACTTTGTAAATTCTTGAACCATTCAGGGAATAAAATTCTGATAAACAGAAAAGAATGAGAAATAATACATGTAGTGGGTTGAGAGAGAAGGCCTAGCTTTCTCTCCCCCCCAAAGAGGAAAAAAAACCACAGCTAACTCAGCTGGAGAAGTGGGCGGAATGCTATATTTTACAAGCAATGTGGAAAGGCAGGTTAGATATACACAATATATATAGTATTTACAACATATATACAGAAATATACAGCAAGGAAAAAAAAAGAATACAGGAATGAAATTCCCTCCTCCGGACAGAGGAGGGTTCCCCCCCTGCACCCCCTTCTTTCTCCCTACCTCCCTTTTTTCCCAAAAAGGGTTAGAGAGAGAAAAAGGTAGTTATTAAGAAAGAAGAATTTTAGTATGCCTATTAGTGCAGGATTAGCACTTGTCTTTATCCAAGGTCAGAACTCCGGCTGCTCAGAAGCAGACAGGCTGGAAAAGCAGGACAGAGAGAAACTGAGAACAAGTCCAACTGAACTCAAAACTTAAAGTTTCATTCTACCAATCTACCAATGAAATTCCTTTAGAATATCTGATTGTTTTCATTATTATTACAAAACATTCAGCCAGAGTGTCCCAGCACTGTCCCTTTCTTAAAGGCACAGCCTCAAATGGTCTCAGTCCACCCCCTCTAAACAATTCAATTGGCTGTTCGTACTGTCCATCCAATTCAAAACAATATTTACAGTTTGTAAGCAAAGTTCAAAGTCCATTCCGGCTATACTCAGATGTGGATGATACAGAAGTCCAAGAAAACTAGGAAATGAGAAAAATGGAAAACAGTCTGTCTCTTCACAGACGAAGCAAAGAAAAGGAAACAGGGATTCTCAGGGTCTCTTAGTTGACTCAGGACTCTCAGGGTTCTCAGGGTTTGTGCACCGTAGATTCCTTGTAGATTCTTCCTTTGGACGCGATGTAGCTGTACAACAGACTGAAATTAAACTCTTTTAGCTAATGTTAAATTTCTTTGTGGAATACACTGAATTTCACCATTCTTTTGCATTACCCAATAAGTGCGACCCAGACCTTCAGCTGAAAGCACCCCTCGGACAGGATTAGCCTCTCCTGAGGGTGAAAATACTCAAACTGGTTTACCTAACAGATTCTTTTCTCTAACAACAGGAACTCTATCACCTTCTACCTCCTGTAGCAGATCTGAATGTGTCGGTCCAGCTCGATTCACTGAACCTCTACTATTTACCAGCGAGGTTGCTTGTGCTAAATGTTTTTCCCAGTTTTTCAAAGATCCACCTCCCATGGCGTTAAGAGTGGTCTTCAACAAACCGTTGTAGCGTTCAATCTTCCCTGAAGCTGGTGCATAGTAGGGAATGTGGAATATCCACTCAATACCGTGCTCTTTTGCCCACTCCTTCGCAATGTTGTTTTTTAAATGAGTTCTGTTGTCCGACTCAATCCTCTCTAGAAATCTCTGGAGTTCCGTGTCTCCACAGGATCTGTCTCTCCAAACCAAGAATGGTGTTACCTGAAGTAGCCTGTGGAACTGGATAAGTTTCCAACCATCCAGTGTTTGCCTCTACCATAGTAAGCACGTATTGCTTACCAAAACGAGAACGTGGTAGAGTGATGTAGTCAATCTGCCAAGCTTCACCATACTTGTACTTGGACCATCTGTCACCCTACCACAAGGGCTTAAGTCATTTTGCCTGCTTAATAGCAGCACAAATGTCACAGTCATGGATGACTTGCGTGATAGCATCCATGGAAATGGCTCCGGATCTGTCACGAGCCCATTGGCATGTTGCATCTCTGCCTTGATGTCCTGACGAATCATGAGCTCACCGAGCTAAGAATATCTTACCTCGGTGTTTCCAGTCGAGATCAAGATTAGAGTCCATGTCTACTTGAGAAACTCTTGCAGCCAGATCTGCCTGATGGTTGTGTTGCTGTTCCTCAGTAGCTTTGCTCTTAGGAATGTGAGCATCTATGTGTCTCACTTTCACTGGAATTCTCTCGACTCGATCAGCAATGTCCTACCACAGATCCGCTGCCCAAATGGGTTTTCCTTTCCTCTGCCAACCATTCTTTCTACAGTTCTTTAGACAACCCCATAGAGCATTGGCTACCATCCATGAGTCGGTGTAGAGATAAAGCTTTGGCCATCTCTCACGTTCAGCTACGTCGAGAGCTAGTTGGACAGCTTTTACCTCTGCGAACTGACTGGATTCTCCTTCTCCATCCTTCACCTCGGCAGCTCGGCGTGTTGGACTCCACGCTGCAGACTTCTACCTTCGCTTGTTTCCAACAAGACGACAGGAACCGTCTGTGAACAAAGCATGTTTCTTTCCATCATCAGAAAGGTCATTGTAAGGAGGAGCTTCCTCGGCACGAGTTACTTTCTCCTCTGGAGGTTTGGTACAGTTGGTACCTTCAGGCCAACTTGGGATCACCTCCACCAGACCCAGTCTTGCAAGATTTCCTATTCGAGCTCTCTGTGTTATCAGAGCCATCCACTTAGACCATGCAGAGTCAGTGGCATGATGTGGTGTGGAGCCTTTGCGTTTGAACATCCAATACAAAACTGGTAATCTGGGAGCTAAGAGAAGTTGTGATTCAGTTCCAATCACTTCAGAAGATGCTTTTACTCCTTCATAGGCAGCCAGAATCTCTTTTTCTGTTGGAGTATAATTTGCCTCTGAACCTCTGTAACCTCGACTCCAGAAACCAAGAGGTCGTCCATGTGTCCCACCTGGAGCTTTTTGCCACAAGCACCAGGTTGGACCATTGTCACTTGCAGCCGTATACAAAATGTTCTTAATGTCTGGACCATCTCGGACAGATCCGAGACCCATTGCTTGAACTACCTCTTGCTTTATCTGGTCAAAGGCTGCTTGTTGTTCAGGTGCCCAGTGGAAATTGTTTCTCTTTCGAGTCATGTCATACAGAGGTTTCACAATCTGACTGTATCCAGGAATGTGCAGTCTCCAAAATCACACTATCCCCAAGAAACGTAATGTTTCTTGCTTGTTCGTGGGATTTGCCATGGTAGAGACTCTATTTGCCACATCCACTGGAAAGTGTCGGCGTCCATCCTGCCACCGCACTCCCAGAAACAGAATCTCTGTGGTAGGTCCTTTCACCTTTATTTAGAATAGAATAAACCAAGCCAGGTTGGAAGAGACCTTCAAGATCATTGCGTCCAACCCATCAACCAATCCAACACACCCAAACAACTAACCCATGGCACCCCATCAAGTCTCCTCCTGAACACCTCCAATGACGGCAACTCCACCACCTCCCCAGGCAGCCCATTCCAATGGGCAATCACTCTTTCTGTACAGAACTCCTTCCTAACATCCAACCTGTACCTCCCCTGGCGCAGCCTGAGCCTGTGTCCCCTTGTTCTGGTAGTGGCTGCCTGGAAGAAGAGACCATCATCCGCCTGTCTACAACCTCCCTTCAGGTAGTTGTAGAGAATAATAAGGTCACCCCTCAGTCGCCTCCTCTCCAGGATAAGCATCCCCAGCTCCCTCAGTCTTTCCTCATAGAGCTTGTGTTCCAAACCCCTCACCAACTTTGTTGCTCTTCTCTGGACTTGTTCCAGCAAGTCAACATCCTTCCTAAACTGAGGGGCCCAGAACTGGACACTGTACTCGAGGTGCGGCCTAACAGGTGCAGTGTACAGGGGCAGAATGAGCTCCCTGCTCCTGCTGGCCACACTGTTCCTGATGTAGGCCAGGATGCCATTGGCCCTCTTGGCTGCCTGGGCACACTGCCAGCTCATGTTCAGCCTGCCATCGACCAGCACCCCCAGGTCCCTCTCTGCCTGGCTGCTCTCCAGCCACTCTGACCCCAGCCTGTAGCTCTGCATGGGGTTGTTGTGGCCAATGTGCAGAACCTGGCACTTGGATGTGTTGAATCTCATGCCGTTGGACTCTGCCCATCTGTCCAGCGTGTCGAGGTCCCTCTGCAGAGCCTCTCTACCCTCCAGCAGATCAACTCCTGCCCCCACCTTGGTGTCATCAGCAAATTTACTGATGATAGACTCAATGCCCTCATCCAGATCATCAATAAAGATATTAAAGAGGATGGGGCCCAGCACTGATCCTTGGGGCACACCACAAGTGACTGGCCACCAGCTGGATGTGGCACCATTCACCACCACTCTCTGGGCTTGGCCCTCCAGCCAGTTCCTAACCCATCGCAGTGTGCTCCCGACCAAGCCATGGGCTGACAGCTTGGCCAGGAGTTTGCTATGGGGGACGGTGTCAAAGGCCTTACTGAGGTCCAGGTAAACCACATCCACAGGCCTCCCCACATCCACCAGGCGGGTCACCTGATCATAGAAGGACATCAGGTTGTTCAGGCAGGACCTGCCCTTCCTAAATCCATGCTGGCTGAGCCTGATCCCTTGGCCATCCTCTAAGTGCTGTGTGATTGCACTCAAGATGGCCTGTTCCATGATCTTGCCTGGCACTGAGGTCAGGCTGACAGGCCTATAATTCCCTGGCTCATCCAACTGACCCTTCTTGTGGATGGGCACCACATTGACCAGGTTCCAGTCCTCTGGGACCTCGCCAGTGAGCCAGGACTGCTGGAAAATGATGGAGAGCGGCTTGGCCAGCTTCTCTGACAGCTCCCTCAGCACCCTAGGATGAATCCCATCAGGTCCCATGGACTTGTGGGGATCCAAGCCGCTGAGGAGAGTTCCATCCACCTCCACATGGAACATAGGTGTGCCCGGTTGACGCTGTCCCTTTAAGAAAGGGAATATGGTGGACGGAAGTTGGTAAACGGAAGGAAGAGTCTAAACTAATTTTCATTGGTCAAGTGGGAGGAAGCACCATCTGAACTGAGACTGAAATGGGCATTCCCAGCACTTCTCTGTCACTCTTGCTTCCGCTTCTCCAGGGTGCAGGAACTCTTCTCTGTGCTGGGCTTTCTGCCAAGGCCTCGGCCTTGAGGATAAGATAACCAGGTCTATATTAACTGCTTTCAATTAACACAAACTGCTTTTAACTTCTTTCTTTCTTCTTTCTCCCTTTTCCGAACTATTCTGGGGAAAGGGGGGAAGAGAGGAGAGCGGAGGTGGGGAAACCCCTCGGCCGAGGGGGGTTACTCTCATTTCTGTGTTACACTGCTGTATATCTTTGTATATATTGTAGATATTGTAAATTTGTAAATATTCCCCTGCAAAACCCTACACTGCTTTGTAAATATAGCTCCACTGCTTTGCTAATTCAGCTGGTGAGTTTTTTTTCTTTCCCTTCAATTTTTCTTTCCCTTTACTTACAGGGGGGAGGGAAGAGGCTTCTTGGCCTCAGCCCTTCCAACCCACCACATTTTTTTTTATTGGCGTACCCAACGTGCAGCAGATAGTTAGTTTAATTTATTACTTGATTGATTTAGTGTTTTCTAGCTGAATTAGCAAACATGAAGGTATTGTGGTTTGTGGAGCGATTGTTCTTTTCAATTTTTGGGGCTCTGGTTTACAGATATTGTTTGGGTTTGCTTTTGGATTACCTGGGTAAATATTTGGTGCGGACAATTTATATGTGGGTTATGTATAGAGTTAAATTATGGTATGGAAAATGTATTAATTTATTATGGCCAGTGAGATACAGGAATGTTACCTCCACCACTCTCCCAATTGAGATAAAGGGTTTTAAGATTCCACCAGAGGAGAGAGTAACTTTAGGTGATGCCTGGGATCCAAAGGTGATTTATGTGATGTGTATAATTCTGCTGCTGGTAATAACTAATGTGTTTTCTCTGTATTGCTTGTGGCGAGAGAGAAAGGTGTCCAGAGCGTGTTTTGTTATTAAAACTAGATCAAAAAGAAAACGCCGTGGCTCTCGATCAGTCCCAGAGTCATCTAGTGATGAGGACTGTGGAGAACCCGTGTCAGTTAAAAAGAAGGCTAAAAAGTTAATTGGTAAAGCAGCTCTAAATGATTTTGCTGATTCTAGCAAACAGCCAAGGGCATCGGCTGGTATCAACATGGCGCCTACTCCTTCTCCTACTCCTTCTCCTTCTTCTTCTTCTCCGTCGGCCATTAACGGAGCAACGTCACTTCCGCCTACTTCCTCGGTGGGACCGGAAGTCACTGCCCCAGCAGCTGATTTATCTCAGGATCTGTCAGCTTCCATTAAGGTGGCTGTAAATTCAAACACAGCTCCAGTTAAGGTGGCTCCTTTAAAGACTAGAGGTGCAAAGGCCAAAGATGGAGAAGAAGAGGAGCTGGAGACTGATCCTGGTGAGGGGCCCTCTACTCTAAGAGATCCTGCTCAGGAGGAAGAGGTGGTTTGTTTTAAAGATCTAGCTAACCTAGTGAGATCAAAGCAGGATTATATGGACAAAAAATTCAGGGAGACGAGGCGAAGATGATATTTTGGAATGTTCTTAGCCCACGCGAGGAATTGCGTTATGTCCGTAAAGATTTCACCAGGGTAGATAAGGAACCAATTCTAGCTTGGCTTAGTAGGTGTTATGATACAGGCGCTCCGGCTCTAACAGTTGGAGACAAGTCAGCAGCTCAGTTAGGAACTCTCTCAAGGGACAATGGAATAGATAGACATCTAGGCAGAGCTCTCGGTAAGGTTAGTCTGTGGATACGCCTTTTTAATGGCGGTTGCCCTGAGATACCCTTCCCGAGATGATCTTCCATGGAATCCTAAACCCTGGACTACCATAGATGAGGGAATTAAGCGCTTGAGAGAATTTGCTGTTAGAGAGCTACTCTATGGTGAACATGAAACTCTGAATCCTGATGACATTCCTGTGGGTATTGGTCTTGCTAAAAAGATCATCAAACTTGCTCCTTCCAATTATGCAAACATTCTGGCAAGCAGAATTGTGTCAAGAAGTTATGGTGGAGCTTCTCCCACGGTTGGCCAATTCAGCGATCAAATGAGACAACTGGAGGATAGCATGACACGTGGTTCTTTGGTTTCAGCCATTGAAACTCTGTCTGGAAAAATTGAGAATTGCATGAGAGAGTTAAAAGATGAATTTAGAAATTCCATATCCCAATTGGCACAAAGGATAATTTCAATTCTTCCTCCAGGTGGATACAAGTTTCATCTGTGAGGAATACACGTCCTCCAAGGAGGTCATTCCAAAACAGGACATTCCAAAACACGTCATTCCAAAACAGACCAACAAGGCAATCACGTAGAACTATTTGGATAACTCTGCGTGATCAGTTTGGTGAGAACATGAACCGCTGGGATGGCCAACCAACTTCTAATCTTTTCAGGAGACTGAGGGAATTGCAAAGCGGCAGAACCCAAGGTAGCAATACCAGAAGGGTAGCTGTTACTTCCACAGTTCCCCAGAATGACTCTTATGGTTCCAACAGTGGCTCCAGTTATAACATGCAAAGTTATAACCCTGCAAACTATGTGCAATGCACATGTGCGCATGTTCCCCATAACTAGGGTGCCCTGCCTCCCGCCAGGGGAGGAGAGGGATAACAGAGATAATAGAATCTATTGGGATGTGTACATCCAGTGGCCTGGCACTTCACAATTTTGGAAGTACAGGGCCTTGGTTGACACAGGAGCTCAGTGCACCATAATACCATCAAATTATCAGGGATCAGAGTCTATAACTATTCTGGGAGTCACTGGTGGATCTCAAGAGTTAAGTAAGGTAGAGGTTAATATAAGTTTAACTGGTAAACAATGGAGGAAACATACAATTGTGACCGGACCTGATGCACCTTGTATTTTGGGAATTGATTTTCTGAGAGAAGGGCGTTTCAAAGACCCTAGAGGTTACAAATGGGCTTTTGGAGTAGCTTCTATAGAAATTGATGGACAAAAATTGAAGCTGTCTGCTAGACCTGAGCTTTCTGATGAATCTGCAGTTGTGGGACAACATAAGATACAGGACATTAAATTGCCGGTTGCTTCTCAGACTGTACATCACAGACAATACAGAACCAACCGTGACTCTTTGTTGCCCATTCAGAATCTGATTCGTCAGTTGGAGAGTCAGAAAGTCGTCAGCAAAACTCATTCACCTTTCAACAGTCCAGTGTGGCCTGTGCGGAAGCAGAATGGAGACTGGCGTCTGACGATCGACTACCGAGCCCTGAATGAAGTGACACCACCTATGAGTGCAGCAGTGCCAGACATGATGGAGCTACAGTATGAGCTGGAATCCAAAGAGGCCAAATGGTATGCTACCATAGACATTGCTAATGCATTTTTCTCTATTCCCATAGCAGAGGAATGCAGGCCTCAGTTTGCTTTCACCTGGAGAGGAATCAGTACACTTTCAACAGATTGCCAATGGGCTGGATCCACAGCTCAAGCATCTGTCATGCAGTGATCCACGATGCTCTGGAGAAAGGCGGTGCTCCAGAACACATCCAGTTCATCGATGATATCATCGTCTGGGGTAAAACTGCTGAGGAAGTCTTCGAGAAAGGTAACAAAATCATTGACATTCTTCTGAATGCAGGTTTTGCCATCAAACGAGACAAGGTGAAAGGACCTACCACAGAGATTCAGTTTCTGGGAGTGCGGTGGCAAGATGGACGCTGACACACTCCAGTGGATGTGGTAAATAGAGTCTCTACCATGGCAAGTCCCACAAACAAGCAAGAGACCCTACGTTTCTTGGGGATAGTGGGATTTTGGAGACTGCACATTCCTGGATACAGTCAGATTGTGAAACCTCTGTATGATGTGACTCAAAAGAGAAACCATTCCCACTGGGGACCTGAACAACAAGCAGCCTTTGACCAGATAAAGCAAGAGGTAGTTCAAGCAATGGGTCTGGGACCTGTCCGAGATGGTCCAGACATTAAGAACATTTTGTATACGGCTGCAAGTGACAATGGTCCAACCTGGTGCCTGTGGCAAAAAGCTCCAGGTGAGACACGTGACGACCTCTTGGTTTCTGGAGTCGAGGTTACAGAGGTTCAGAGGCTAACTATACTCCAACAGAGAAAGAAATTCTAGCTGCCTATGAAGGAGTGAAAGCATCTTCTGAAGTGATTGGAACTGAATCACAACTTCTTCTAGCTCCCAGATTACCAGTTTTGAATTGGATGTTCAAAGGCAAAGGCTCCACACCACATCATACCACAGACTCCACATGGTCTAAGTGGATGGCTCTGATAACACAGAGAGCTCGAATGGGAAATCTTGAAAGACCTGGTCTAGTGGAGGTGATCTCAAGTTGGCCTGAAGGTATCAACTGTGCTAAACCTCCAGAGGAGAAAGTAACTCGTGCTGAGGAAGCTCCTCCTTACAATGACCTTTCTGATGATGAAAAGAAATATGCTTTGTTCACAGACGGTTCCTGTCGTCTTTTTGGAAACAAGCGAAGGTGGAAGTCTGCAGTGTGGAGTCCAACACGCCGAGTTGCAGAGGCGAAAGATGGAGAAGGAGAATCCAGTCAGTTCGCAGAGGTAAAAGCTGTCCAGCTAGCTCTCGACGTGGCTGAATGTGAGAGATGGCCAAAGCTTTATCTCTACACCGACTCATGGATGGTAGCCAATGCTCTATGGGGTTGGCTAAAGAACTGGAAGAAGAGTGGTTGGCAGAGAAAAGGAAAACCCATTTGGGCAGCCAACCTATGGCAGGACATTGCTGATCGAATCGAGAGAATTCCAGTGAAAGTGAGGCACATCGATGCTCACATTCCTAAGAGCAAAGCTACTGAGGAACAGCAACACAACCATCAGGCAGATCTAGCTGCAAGAGTTTCTCAAGTAGACATGGACTCTAATCTTGATCTCGACTGGAAACACCGAGGTGAGATATTCTTAGCTCGGTGGGCTCACGATTCGTCAGGACATCAAGGCAGAGATGCAACATACCAATGGGCTCGTGACAGATCCATAGACATTTCCATGGATGCTATCACAAGTCATCCATGACTGTGACATTTGTGCTGCTATTAAGCAGGCAAAACGACTTAAGCCCTTGTGGTATGGTGACCGATGGTCCAAGTACAAGTATGGTGAAGCTTGGCAGATTGACTATATCACTCTACCACGTTCTCGTTCTGGTAAGCAATACGTGCTTACTATGGTAGAGGCAAACACTGGATGGTTGGAAACTTATCCAGTTCCACATGCAACTGCACGCAACACCATTCTCGGTCTGGAGAGACAGATCCTGTGGAGACACGGAACTCCAGAGAGGATTGAGTCAGACAATGGAACTCATTTCAAGAACAACCTTGTAAAGAACTGGGCAAAAGAGCACGGTATTGAGTGGATATTCCACATTCCCTACTATGCACCAGCTTCAGGGAAGATTGAACGCTACAACGGTTTGTTGAAGACCACTCTTAAAGCCATGGGGGTGGATCTTTGAAAACTGGGAAAAACATTTAGCACAAGCAACCTGGCTGGTAAATAGTAGAGGTTCAGTGAACCGAGCTGGACCTGCACATTCAGATTTGCTACGGAAAGTAGAAGGTGATAGAGTTCCTGTTGTTAGAGAAAAGAACCTGTTAGGTAAAACTGTTTGGGTATTTTCACCCTCAGGAGAGGCTAAACCTGTCCGAGGGGTGGTTTCAGCTGAAGGTCCGGGTCACACTTATTGGGTAATGCAAGAGAATGGTGAAATTCAGTGTATACCACAAAGAAATTTAACTTTAGCTGAAAGAGGTTAACTTCGAACTGCTGTACAGCTACATCGCGCCCAAAAGAAGAATCAACGAGGAATCTACGGTGCACGAACCCTGAGATCCCTGAGAGCCCTGAGTCAACTAAGAGACCCTGAAATTTCCCTATTTCCCTTTTCTTTGCTTCTTCGGCGAAGAAATGAACTGTTTTCCATTTTTCTCATTTTCTGATTTTCTTGGACTTTTGAATCATCTACATCTGAGCATAGCCGGAATGGACTATGAACTCTATTCACGAACTGTAAATATCATCTTGGATTGGATGGACAGTATAAACAGCCAATGAAAATTGTTTAGAAGGGGTGGATTGTGCCCGGTTGACGCTGTCCCTTTAAGAAAGGGAATATGGTGGACGGAAGTTGGTAAACGGAAGGAAGAGTCTAAACTAATTTTCATTGGTCAAGTGGGAGTAAGCATCATCTGAACTGAGACTGAAATGGGCATTCCCAGCACTTCTCTGTCACTCTTGCTTCCGCTTCTCCAGGGTGCAGGAACTCTTCTCTGTGCTGGGCTTTCTGCCAAGGCCTCGGCCTTGAGGATAAGATAACCAGGTCTATATTAACTGCTTTCAATTAACACAAACTGCTTTTAACTTCTTTCTTTCTTCTTTCTCCCTCTTTTCCGAACTATTCTGGGGAAAGGGGGGAAGAGAGGGGAGAGCGGAGGTGGGGAAACCCCTCGGCCGAGGGGGGTTACTCTCATTTCTGTGTTACACTGCTGTATATCTTTGTATATATTGTAGATATTGTAAATTTGTAAATATTCCCCTGCAAAACCCTACACTGCTTTGTAAATATAGCTCCACTGCTTTGCTAATTCAGCTGGTGAGTTTTTTTTTCTTTCCCTTCAATTTTTCTTTCCCTTTACTTACAGGGGGGAGGGAAGAGGCTTCTTGGCCTCAGCCCTTCCAACCCACCACATTTTTTTTATTGGCGTACCCAACGTGCAGCAGATAGTTAGTTTAATTTATTACTTGATTGATTTAGTGTTTTCTAGCTGAATTAGCAAACATGAAGGTATTGTGGTTTGTGGAGCGATTGTTCTTTTCAATTTTTGGGGCTCTGGTTTACAGATATTGTTTGGGTTTGCTTTTGGATTACCTGGGTAAATATTTGGTGCGGACAATTTATATGTGGGTTATGTATAGAGTTAAATTATGGTATGGAAAATGTATTAATTTATTATGGCCAGTGAGATACAGGAATGTTACCTCCACCACTCTCCCAATTGAGATAAAGGGTTTTAAGATTCCACCAGAGGAGAGAGTAACTTTAGGTGATGCCTGGGATCCAAAGGTGATTTATGTGATGTGTATAATTCTGCTGCTGGTAATAACTAATGTGTTTTCTCTGTATTGCTTGTGGCGAGAGAGAAAGGTGTCCAGAGCGTGTTTTGTTATTAAAACTAGATCAAAAAGAAAACGCCGTGGCTCTCGATCAGTCCCAGAGTCATCTAGTGATGAGGACTGTGGAGAACCCGTGTCAGTTAAAAAGAAGGCTAAAAAGTTAATTGGTAAAGCAGCTCTAAATGATTTTGCTGATTCTAGCAAACAGCCAAGGGCATCGGCTGGTATCAACATGGCGCCTACTCCTTCTCCTACTCCTTCTCCTTCTTCTTCTTCTCCGTCGGCCATTAACGGAGCAACGTCACTTCCGCCTACTTCCTCGGTGGGACCGGAAGTCACTGCCCCAGCAGCTGATTTATCTCAGGATCTGTCAGCTTCCATTAAGGTGGCTGTAAATTCAAGCACAGCTCCAGTTAAGGTGGCTCCTTTAAAGACTAGAGGTGCAAAGGCCAAAGATGGAGAAGAAGAGGAGCTGGAGACTGATCCTGGTGAGGGGCCCTCTACTCTAAGAGATCCTGCTCAGGAGGAAGAGGTGGTTTGTTTTAAAGATCTAGCTAACCTAGTGAGATCAAAGCAGGATTATATGGACAAAAAATTCAGGGAGACGAGGCGGAAGATGATATTTTGGAATGTTCTTCGCCCCGCGAGGAATTGCGTTATGTCCGTAAAGATTTCACCAGGGTAGATAAGGAACCAATTCTAGCTTGGCTTAGTAGGTGTTATGATACAGGCGCTCCGGCTCTAACAGTTGGAGACAAGTCAGCAGCTCAGTTAGGAACTCTCTCAAGGGACAATGGAATAGATAGACATCTAGGCAGAGCTCTCGGTAAGGTTAGTCTGTGGATACGCCTTTTAATGGCGGTTGCCCTGAGATACCCTTCCCGAGATGATCTTCCATGGAATCCTAAACCCTGGACTACCATAGATGAGGGAATTAAGCGCTTGAGAGAATTTGCTGTTAGAGAGCTACTCTATGGTGAACATGAAACTCTGAATCCTGATGACATTCCTGTGGGTATTGGTCTTGCTAAAAAGATCATCAAACTTGCTCCTTCCAATTATGCAAACATTCTGGCAAGCAGAATTGTGTCAAGAAGTTACGGTGGAGCTTCTCCCACGGTTGGCCAATTCAGTGATCAAATGAGACAACTGGAGGATAGCATGACACGTGGTTCTTTGGTTTCAGCCATTGAAACTCTGTCTGGAAAAATTGAGAATTGCATGAGAGAGTTAAAAGATGAATTTAGAAATTCCATATCCCAATTGGCACAAAGGGATAATTTCAATTCTTCCTCCAGGTGGATACAAGTTTCATCTGTGAGGAATACACGTCCTCCAAGGAGGTCATTCCAAAACAGGACATTCCAAAACACGTCATTCCAAAACAGACCAACAAGGCAATCACGTAGAACTATTTGGATAACTCTGCGTGATCAGTTTGGTGAGAACATGAACCGCTGGGATGGCCAACCAACTTCTAATCTTTTCAGGAGACTGAGGGAATTGCAAAGCGGCAGAACCCAAGGTAGCAATACCAGAAGGGTAGCTGTTACTTCCACAGTTCCCCAGAATGACTCTTATGGTTCCAACAGTGGCTCCAGTTATAACATGCAAAGTTATAACCCTGCAAACTATGTGCAATGCACATGTGCGCATGTTCCCCATAACTAGGGGTGCCCTGCCTCCCGCCAGGGGGAGGAGAGGGATAACAGAGATAATAGAATCTATTGGGATGTGTACATCCAGTGGCCTGGCACTTCACAATTTTGGAAGTACAGGGCCTTGGTTGACACAGGAGCTCAGTGCACCATAATACCATCAAATTATCAGGGATCAGAGTCTATAACTATTCTGGGAGTCACTGGTGGATCTCAAGAGTTAAGTAAGGTAGAGGTTAATATAAGTTTAACTGGTAAACAATGGAGGAAACATACAATTGTGACCGGACCTGATGCACCTTGTATTTTGGGAATTGATTTTCTGAGAGAAGGGCGTTTCAAAGACCCTAGAGGTTACAAATGGGCTTTTGGAGTAGCTTCTATAGAAATTGATGGACAAAAATTGAAGCTGTCTGCTAGACCTGAGCTTTCTGATGAATCTGCAGTTGTGGGACAACATAAGATACAGGACATTAAATTGCCGGTTGCTTCTCAGACTGTACATCACAGACAATACAGAACCAACCGTGACTCTTTGTTGCCCATTCAGAATCTGATTCGTCAGTTGGAGAGTCAGAAAGTCGTCAGCAAAACTCATTCACCTTTCAACAGTCCAGTGTGGCCTGTGCGGAAGCAGAATGGAGACTGGCGTCTGACGATCGACTACCGAGCCCTGAATGAAGTGACACCACCTATGAGTGCAGCAGTGCCAGACATGATGGAGCTACAGTATGAGCTGGAATCCAAAGAGGCCAAATGGTATGCTACCATAGACATTGCTAATGCATTTTTCTCTATTCCCATAGCAGAGGAATGCAGGCCTCAGTTTGCTTTCACCTGGAGAGGAATCCAGTACACTTTCAACAGATTGCCAATGGGCTGGATCCACAGCTCAAGCATCTGTCATGCAGTGATCCACGATGCTCTGGAGAAAGGCGGTGCTCCAGAACACATCCAGTTCATCGATGATATCATCGTCTGGGGTAAAACTGCTGAGGAAGTCTTCGAGAAAGGTAACAAAATCATTGACATTCTTCTGAATGCAGGTTTTGCCATCAAACGAGACAAGGTGAAAGGACCTACCACAGAGATTCAGTTTCTGGGAGTGCGGTGGCAAGATGGACGCTGACACACTCCAGTGGATGTGGTAAATAGAGTCTCTACCATGGCAAGTCCCACAAACAAGCAAGAGACCCTACGTTTCTTGGGGATAGTGGGATTTTGGAGACTGCACATTCCTGGATACAGTCAGATTGTGAAACCTCTGTATGATGTGACTCAAAAGAGAAACCATTCCCACTGGGGACCTGAACAACAAGCAGCCTTTGACCAGATAAAGCAAGAGGTAGTTCAAGCAATGGGTCTGGGACCTGTCCGAGATGGTCCAGACATTAAGAACATTTTGTATACGGCTGCAAGTGACAATGGTCCAACCTGGTGCCTGTGGCAAAAAGCTCCAGGTGAGACACGTGGACGACCTCTTGGTTTCTGGAGTCGAGGTTACAGAGGTTCAGAGGCTAACTATACTCCAACAGAGAAAGAAATTCTAGCTGCCTATGAAGGAGTGAAAGCATCTTCTGAAGTGATTGGAACTGAATCACAACTTCTTCTAGCTCCCAGATTACCAGTTTTGAATTGGATGTTCAAAGGCAAAGGCTCCACACCACATCATACCACAGACTCCACATGGTCTAAGTGGATGGCTCTGATAACACAGAGAGCTCGAATGGGAAATCTTGAAAGACCTGGTCTAGTGGAGGTGATCTCAAGTTGGCCTGAAGGTATCAACTGTGCTAAACCTCCAGAGGAGAAAGTAACTCGTGCTGAGGAAGCTCCTCCTTACAATGACCTTTCTGATGATGAAAAGAAATATGCTTTGTTCACAGACGGTTCCTGTCGTCTTTTTGGAAACAAGCGAAGGTGGAAGTCTGCAGTGTGGAGTCCAACACGCCGAGTTGCAGAGGCGAAAGATGGAGAAGGAGAATCCAGTCAGTTCGCAGAGGTAAAAGCTGTCCAGCTAGCTCTCGACGTGGCTGAATGTGAGAGATGGCCAAAGCTTTATCTCTACACCGACTCATGGATGGTAGCCAATGCTCTATGGGGTTGGCTAAAGAACTGGAAGAAGAGTGGTTGGCAGAGAAAAGGAAAACCCATTTGGGCAGCCAACCTATGGCAGGACATTGCTGATCGAATCGAGAGAATTCCAGTGAAAGTGAGGCACATCGATGCTCACATTCCTAAGAGCAAAGCTACTGAGGAACAGCAACACAACCATCAGGCAGATCTAGCTGCAAGAGTTTCTCAAGTAGACATGGACTCTAATCTTGATCTCGACTGGAAACACCGAGGTGAGATATTCTTAGCTCGGTGGGCTCACGATTCGTCAGGACATCAAGGCAGAGATGCAACATACCAATGGGCTCGTGACAGATCCATAGACATTTCCATGGATGCTATCACGCAAGTCATCCATGACTGTGACATTTGTGCTGCTATTAAGCAGGCAAAACGACTTAAGCCCTTGTGGTATGGTGACCGATGGTCCAAGTACAAGTATGGTGAAGCTTGGCAGATTGACTATATCACTCTACCACGTTCTCGTTCTGGTAAGCAATACGTGCTTACTATGGTAGAGGCAAACACTGGATGGTTGGAAACTTATCCAGTTCCACATGCAACTGCACGCAACACCATTCTCGGTCTGGAGAGACAGATCCTGTGGAGACACGGAACTCCAGAGAGGATTGAGTCAGACAATGGAACTCATTTCAAGAACAACCTTGTAAAGAACTGGGCAAAAGAGCACGGTATTGAGTGGATATTCCACATTCCCTACTATGCACCAGCTTCAGGGAAGATTGAACGCTACAACGGTTTGTTGAAGACCACTCTTAAAGCCATGGGGGTGGATCTTTGAAAAACTGGGAAAACATTTAGCACAAGCAACCTGGCTGGTAAATAGTAGAGGTTCAGTGAACTGAGCTGGACCTGCACATTCAGATTTGCTACGGAAAGTAGAAGGTGATAGAGTTCCTGTTGTTAGAGAAAAGAACCTGTTAGGTAAAACTGTTTGGGTATTTTCACCCTCAGGAGAGGCTAAACCTGTCCGAGGGGTGGTTTCAGCTGAAGGTCCGGGTCACACTTATTGGGTAATGCAAGAGAATGGTGAAATTCAGTGTATACCACAAAGAAATTTAACTTTAGCTGAAAGAGGTTAACTTCGAACTGCTGTACAGCTACATCGCGCCCAAAAGAAGAATCAACGAGGAATCTACGGTGCACGAACCCTGAGATCCCTGAGAGCCCTGAGTCAACTAAGAGACCCTGAAATTTCCCTATTTCCCTTTTCTTTGCTTCTTCGGCGAAGAAATGAACTGTTTTCCATTTTTCTCATTTTCTGATTTTCTTGGACTTTTGAATCATCTACATCTGAGCATAGCCGGAATGGACTATGAACTCTATTCACGAACTGTAAATATCATCTTGGATTGGATGGACAGTATAAACAGCCAATGAAAATTGTTTAGAAGGGGTGGATTGTGCCCGGTTGACGCTGTCCCTTTAAGAAAGGGAATATGGTGGACGGAAGTTGGTAAACGGAAGGAAGAGTCTAAACTAATTTTCATTGGTCAAGTGGGAGTAAGCATCATCTGAACTGAGACTGAAATGGGCATTCCCAGCACTTCTCTGTCACTCTTGCTTCCGCTTCTCCAGGGTGCAGGAACTCTTCTCTGTGCTGGGCTTTCTGCCAAGGCCTCGGCCTTGAGGATAAGATAACCAGGTCTATATTAACTGCTTTCAATTAACACAAACTGCTTTTAACTTCTTTCTTTCTTCTTTCTCCCTCTTTTCCGAACTATTCTGGGGAAAGGGGGGAAGAGAGGGGAGAGCGGAGATGGGGAAACCCCTCGGCCGAGGGGGGTTACTCTCATTTCTGTGTTACACTGCTGTATATCTTTGTATATATTGTAGATATTGTAAATTCGTAAATATTCCCCTGCAAAACCCTACACTGCTTTGTAAATATAGCTCCACTGCTTTGCTAATTCAGCTGGTGAGTTTTTTTTCTTTCCCTTCAATTTTTCTTTCCCTTTACTTACAGGGGGGAGGGAAGAGGCTTCTTGGCCTCAGCCCTTCCAACCCACCACAATAGGGAAACTGTGCAGCTCCCTGGTTCCTTCTGCCAGCTCTGCAGGTCAGATGTCAGGAAGACATTCTGTTCTTCAAGTAAAAATTGAGGCAAGGAAGGTGTTAAGTATCTCTGCCTTTTCCTCATCCCTTGATACAACATTTCCCTCCATGTCCACCAAGGAGTGGAGGTTGTCCTTGCCCTTCCTCTTGCTATTAATATATTTATAGAAGGACTTTTTGTTGTCCTTCACAGCAGAGGCCAGATTAAGCTCCAAATGTGCTTTTGCCTCCCTAATTTTCTTCCTACAAGACCTAGCAACATCCTTAAACATTCCGTGGGTGGCCTCCCCTCTCTTCCAAAGGTGATACACCCTCTTTTTTTCCCTTAGTTCTATAAAAAGTTCATTAACCATGCAGGCTGGCCGTCTGCCCCGGTGGCTCATCTTCCGGCACATTGGCACAGCCTGTTCCTGAGTCTTCAAAAATTCTTCCCTGAAGTAGGTCCAGCTCACCTGGACCCCTTTAGTATTAAGGGCTTTATCCCAAGGAACCCTCTGAATTAGTTCCTTGAGTAACCTGAAGTCTGCCCTCCGGAAGTCCAGACTGGAGGTCTTCTTTCTACCATTCTTAGCTTGACCAAAAACCGAAAATTCAATTATCTTGTGGTCACTGGACCCCAAACACCCTCCGACCACCACATCACCCATTAGCCCTAACCTATTGGTGAAGAGGATTTCAAGCATAGCCTTGCCCCTGGTAGGCTCTCGCAGCACCTGGGATAAAAAGCTGTCCTCCATGCATTCTAAGAACCTCCTAGACTGTCTCCTCTCTGCTGTGTTGAGATCCCAGCAGATGTCAGGCAGGTTGAAGGCGCCCATGAGAACAAGGTCCGGAGATCTTGAGACAGCCCTAAGCTGCCTATAGAATGACTCATCAAAATCTTCTTCCTGGTTGGGTGGCCTATAACAGACTCCAACCAGGGTGTCTGCCCTGCCGGTCTCCCCTCTAATTCTTACCCACAAGCACTCAACCCGATCATCCCTAATCTCTGTCTCATTGGCATCTAGTGCCTCCCTGATGTACAGGGCCACCCTCCACCCCCTTCTTCCTTGCCTGTCTCTCCTGAAGAGCCTGTAGCCGTCAATTGCAGCGCTCCAGTCATGTGTGTTGTCCCACCACGTCTCTGTGATGGCAACTATATCATAACTTTCCTGCTGCAACAAGGCTTCCAGCTCCTCTTGTTTGTTACCCATGCTTCGTGTATTAGTGTACATGCACTTCAGCTGGGCTGCTGGTTTCACCTCCGACTCTAGCTTGTCGCCCCCATACTCTTGCCTGAGAGGACTATTTTCAGCCCCTTCCCCCTTCGAAACTAGTTTAAAGCCCTGTCGATGAGACCTGCCAATTCCCTTCCCAGGATCTTTTTAACTTTGGGGGATAGGCCGTTCTCATATACAGTGACCTTTCCCCTTCTCTGGGACAGATGTACTCCATCTGTTGCCAGCTGGCCTGGTGCAGTAGAAAGTTTCCCAGTACCAAAAACTCAAACTTCTTCTGACTGCACCAGCCTCTAAGCAACTTGTTAACTATAGTTGCTGACCTGTTCCTTATGGTATTCCCTCCTGCAACTAAGGGTATTGATGAAAAAATTATTTGTGCACTTGACCCCTCAACCAGGCCTCCCAGGGCCCTGAAGTCATCACTGATAGCCCTGGGAGTTCTGGTTGCAACATCATCATTCCCTAACTGCATAACTAGTAAAGGGTAGTAGTCAGAGGGCTGCACCAGTCTAGGTAGCCTACTGGTATCATCATTAACTTGGGCTCCTGGCAGACAACAGAGTTCCCTATGAGATGGGTCAGGCCGACCTTGTCTCGCTTGATGGCAAAACCTGCATTCAGAAGAATGTCAATGTTTTTGTTACCTTTTTCGAAGACTTCCTCAGCAGTTTTAAGCCAGACAATGATATCATCGATGAACTGGATGTGTTCTGGAGCACCACCTTTCTCCAGAGCATCGTGGATTACTCCATGACAGATGCTTGAGCTGTGGATCCAGCCCACGGCCAATCTATTGAAAGTGTACTGGATTCCTCTCCAGGTGAAATCAAACTGAGGCCTGCATTCCTCTGCTATGGGAATAGAGAAAAATGTGTTAGCAATGTCTATGGTAGCATTCCATTTGGCCTCTTTGGATTCCAGCTCATACTGTAGCTCCATCATGTCTGGCACTGCTGCACTCATAGGTGGTGTCACTTCATTCAGGGCTCGGTAGTCGAATGTCAGACACCAGTCTCTATTCTGCTTTTGCCCAGGCCACACTGGACTGTTGAAAGGTGAATGAGTTTTGCTGATGACTTTCTGACTCTCCAACCGATGAATCAGATTCTGAATGGGCAACAAAGAGTCACGGTTCGTTCTGCATTGTCTGTGATGCACAGTCTGAGAAGCAACCGGCAATTTAATGTCCTGTATTTTATGTTGACCCACAACTGCAGTTTCATCAGAAAGTTCAGGTCTGATAGACAGCTTCAGTTTTTGTCCATCAATTTCTACAGAAGCTACTCCAAAAGCCCATTTGTAACCTCTAGGGTCTTTGAAACGCCCTTCTCTCAGAAAATCAATTCCCAAAATACAAGGTGCATCAGGTCCGGTCACAACTGTATGTTTCCTCCATTGTTTACCAGTTAAACTTATATTAACCTCCACCTTACTTAACTCTTGAGATCCACCAGTGACTCCCAGAATAGTTATAGACTCTGATCCCTGATAATTTGATGGCATTATGGTGCACTGAGCTCCTGTGTCAACCAAGGCCCTGTACTTCCGAAACTGTGAAGTGCTAGGCCACTGGATGTACACATCCCTGTAGATTCTATTATCTCTATTATCCCTCTCCTCCCCCTGGCAGGAGGCAGGGCACCCCTAGTTATGGGGAACATGCCCACATATGCATTGCGCACAGTGTGCAGTGTTAGAACTGGAGCCAGTTCTATGAGAGTTACTCTGGGGAACTGTGGAAGTAACAGCTACCCTTCTGGTATTGCTACCTCGGGTTCTGCCACTTTGCAGTTCTCTCAGTCTCCTGAAAAGATTAGAAGTTGGTTGACCATCCCATCTGTTCATGTTCTCACCAAACCAAACACACAGAGTTATCCAAATACTCCCACGTGATTGCCTTGGTGGTCTGTTTTGGTTTGATCTGTTTCGAATGACCTCCTTGGAGGACGTGTATTCCTCACAGATGAAACTTGTATCCACCTGGAGGAAGAATTGTTATTATCTCTTTGTGCCAATTGGGATATGGAATTTTTAAATTGATCTTTTAACTCTCTCATGCAATTCTCAATTTTTCCAGACAAAGTTTCAATGGCTGAAACCAAAGAAACATGTGTCATGCTATCCTCCAATTGTCTCATTTGATCACTGAATTGGCCAACCGTAGGAGGAGCTCCACCATAATTTCTTGACACAATTCTGCTTGCCAGAATGTTTGCATAATTAGAAGGAGCAAGTTTGATGATCTTTTTAGCAAGACCAATACCCGCAGGAATGTCATCAGGATTCAGAGTTTCATGTTCACCATAGAGTAACTCTCTAACAGCAAATTCTCTCCAGCGCTTAGTTCCCTCATCTATGGTAGTCTAGGGTTTAGGATTCCATGGAAGATCATCTCAGGAGGGGTATCTCAGGGCAACTGCCATTAAAAGGCATACCCACAGATTAACCTTACCGAGAATCTTGCCTTGATGTCTATCTATTCCATTATCCCTTGAGAGAGTTCCTAACTGAGCTGTTGACTTGTCTCCAACTATTAGAGTTGGAGTGCCTGTATCATAACATCTATTAAGCCAAGTTAGAATTGACTTCTTATCTGCTCTGGCGTAATCTTTACGCACGTTGCTTACCTCTTCACGTGAAGAACATCCAGAAAGGTCATCTTCTTCTCCATCTATCACATCTTCCTGAGCATGTTGTCCCCGTAATCCTGCTGTCACTCTCCTAAGGATCTCTTTAAGCTGAGAAGTGCCACTGCTAGCTGGTGTCCTAGCTGCATCTCCATCCTGTGTTGATCTCACTAACTCCGCTATATCTTTAAACAAACCTTCTCTTCCTCCTCAGCAGGATCGTTTTTGGCAGAAGTTCCCTCACCAGGATCAGTGTCCTGGTCTTCTCCCCCATTAGCTACTGGATGAGCTTTGACCTTTCCACTTCTAGTCTTTAAAACTGCTACTTGCTTAATTGGAGCTGTGTTTGAATTTACAGCCGATTTAACAGAAACTGACAGATCTTGAGACAGATCAGCTGCTTTGGAGGGGGCTTCCGGTCCTGCCGAGAAGGAGGGCAGAAATGACTTTGCCTTGTTAATGGCCCCTGTTGAAGATGGGGGAGCCGCCATGTTGGAAGCTGCTGCTGTCCCTGGCTGCTTGCCAGATTCAGCAGCAGTACTGTTCAAAGCAGCCTTTCCGATAGACTTTTAAACTTTATCTTTAACTGATATATATTCTCCACTCTCCTCATCACTAGAAGTACATTAAATAACTATTCATCACTCCTTTCTCAGATAGAAGAAAGCAGAGGCAATATTACAGAGATATCCATGGTCCATCAGATCCTTGGGTCTTGCTGCCGTCTGGGAATCTACTTTGTAAATTCTTGAACCATTCAGGGAATAAAATTCTGATACACAGAAAAGAATGAGAAATAATACATGTAGTGGGTTGAGAGAGAAGGCCTAGCTTTCTCTCCCCCACAAAGAGGAAAAAAACCACAGCTAACTCAGCCAGAGAAGCAGAAGGAATGCTATATTTTACAAGCAATGTGGAAAGGCAGGTTAGATATACACAATATATATAGTATTTACAACATATATACAGAAATATACAGCAAGGAAAAAAAAAGAACACAGGAACGAAATTCCCTCCTCCAGACAGAGGAGGGTTCCCCCCCTGCACCCCCTTCTTTCTCCCTACCTCCCTTTTTTCCCAAAAGGGGTTAGAGAGAGAAAAAGGTAGTTATTAAGAAAGAAGAATTTTAGTATGCCTATTAGTGCAGGATTAGTGCTTATCTTCATCCAAGGTCAGAACTCCGGCTGCTCAGAAGCAGACAGGCTGGAAAAGCAGGACAGAGAGAAACTGAGAAAAATTCCAACTGTACTGAAAACTTAAAGTTGCATTCTACCAATCTACCAATGAAATTAGTTTAGAATATCTGATTGTTTTCATTATTATTACAAAACATTCAGCCAGAGTGTCCCAGCACTGTCCCTTTCTTAAAGGCACAGACTCAAGGGGGTTTGGAACTAGATGATTCTTGTGGTCCCTTCCAACCCTGACTGATACTATGATACTATAAAATATTAAAATGGATGAAAATCTGTTTGCTAAATTTTAGTCAGTATGTTCTGATCCAATGGAAATTAGTCCATTAGCTATGGAAAGAGGATGTGGGGCATATGTTCTACTCCACTTGCAGAGAAATTCTTGAAACTGATGTGAGAGTAAGGGAAGCAAAGTGCTTGTGTGTATGAATGTGTCTGAGAGGCTGTTTTGTCTTTGATTCCCCCCTAACTCCGCTAATCCAATGTCTTCCCCATTATTTGTCATGAAACCAATGAGTTCAGTGCCTGAGAACAGACAGGTCAACAGCTCTGTGGTTTAGTGCTGAAGACATACAAATTGAATCAACATATCAGGAAATCCTAATTCCCAGAGAAAAGTTTTCAAACTACCTGGTAGTTTCTTGTGCCCAAGATAACAGAGTGACACATTTTCGTCAGAGACAGTGACTCATAGCTAGGGCCTGAATTGTTGCAGGGGATTATCTTATGTGATAGCTGTATTAAACTAAGAAAGATGGAGGTGCAACCCTGAATTATAGGCCTGTCAGCCTGACCTCAGTGCCAGGCAAGATCATGGAACAGGTCATCCTGAGTGCATTAACACAGCACTTAGAGGATGGCCAAGGGATCAGGCTCAGCCAGCATGGATTTAGGAAGGGCAGGTCCTGCCTGAACAACCTGATGTCCTTCTATGATCAGGTGACCCGCCTGGTGGATGTGGGGAGGCCTGTGGATGTGGTTTACCTGGACTTCAGCAAGGCCTTTGACACCGTCCCCCATAGCAAACTCCTGGCCAAGCTGTCAGCCCATGGCTTGGACAGCAGCACTCTGAGCTGGGTTAGGAACTGGATGGCTGGCCGAACCCAGAGAGTGGTGGTGAATGGTGTCACATCCGGCTGGCGGCCAGTCAGTAGTGGAGTCCCCCAGGGATCAGTGCTGGGCCCCATCCTCTTTAACATCTTTATTGATGATCTGGATGAGGGCATTGAGTCTATCATCAGTAAATTTGCTGATGACACCAAGCTGGGGACAGGAGTTGATCTGCTAGAGGGTAGAGAGGCTTTGCAGAGAGACCTTGACACGCTGGACAGATGGGTAGAGTCCAACGGCATGAGATTCAACACATCCAAGTGCCAGGTTCTGCACATTGGCCACAACAACCCCATGCAGTGCTACAGGCTGGGGTCAGAGTGGCTGGAGAGCAGCCAGGCAGAGAGGGACCTGGGGGTGCTGGTTGATGGTAGGCTGAACATGAGCCTGCAGTGTGCCACGGTGGCCAGGAGGGCCAATGGCATCCTGGCCTGGATTAAGAACAGTGTGGCCAGCAGGAGCAGGGAGGTCATTCTGCCCCTGTACACTGCACTGGTTAGGCCACACCTTGAGTACTGTGTCCAGTTCTGGGCCCCTCAGTTTAGGAAGGATGTTGACTTGCTGGAACAAGTCCAGAGAAGGGCAACGAAGTTAGTGAGGAGAGGCTGAGGGAGCTGGGGCTGCTTAGCCTGAAGAGGAGGAGACTCAGGGGTGACCTTATTGCTCTCTACAACTACCTGAAGGGGGGTTGTAAACAGGCAGAGGTTGGTCTCTTCTCCCAGGCAGCCAGCACCAGAACAAGAGGACACAGTCTCAGGCTGCGCCAGGGGAGGTTCAGGCTGGAGGTCAGGAGGAAGTTTTACACAGAGAGAGTGATTGCCCATTGGAATGGACTGCCCGGGGAGGTGGTGGAGTCGCCGTCACTGGAGGTGCTCAGGAGGAGACTTGACAGGGTGCTTGGTTACATGGGTTAGTTGATTGGGTGTTGTTGGGTGATAGGTTGGACGCGATGATCTTGAGGGTCTCTTCCAACCTGGTCTATTCTCTTCTCTTCTCTTCTCTTCTCTTCTCTTCTCTTCTCTTCTCTTCTCTTCTCTTCTCTTCTCTTCTCTTCTCTTCTCTTCTCTTCTCTTCTCTTCTCTTCTCTTCTCTTCTCTTCTCTTCTCTTCTCTTCTCTTCTCTTAACTGCCAAAACAATTACATCATGAGCAAAAAGTGGAGATGAAAAGTACTTACATCAATTTCTACTCTTAGTCAGTTTACATGTTCTGGAAAAAAAGAAGTCTCTATCTTGTAGCAAAGGTCTCAGGCAAGTTTCATACTTTACAGTCTGACAGCTTCTGCACTTTCAATGTAAAATATTTATTTTCACAGAATGTTCTGATGCTGTTGTTACTTTCCCATCCTCCCATTCAGCTATTTATATCACTTAAATATCTTCACAGGATATTTAATCCTGTGCACATTTTGATCCATTTTAGAGTTTTGCAATGAAAGAGAGCTGCATTCTCCATGCATACAGCTTTTCCAAGGCATTGGTCATTTAAAGAAGTTAACTTCTTGTGTGGCTCTGGGTAAACACAGACAGATGCCAAACAATTGACAAGAATAAAAATACAATTAATAAATATATAAACAAATAAATAAGACACTGAGAGTAGGTGGACAATATACCTGAGCTTTCACTAACCCCTGAGATCAGCAGTTTCTCTGCCATGGTTAGCCAGACTACAGTTTTTGTTCTTAAACTAAAAAAGAGTGTTCTTGTCAGAGTCACAGTGAAAGGAAAAGCTGTCACTGTCGGAGGCATTCAGATTCCCAGCTCCCAAAAATCTGAAAATCAGGAGACAGTATGTCAGTGTCATCTCCTTGTGGCATCCTGCTTCTGTATGAGGTACACTGTCCAAGGTCAGGTGCGGTGGGATTGAAGGGCTGAATGCTGCTTCCTCTGGGAGAGATGTTGCAGGGTACTGTGTCTTCTCACTCCCCATCGTGTTGCTGGCTCTGCTGCACATCCCTTGAAATCCTTCCAACAACTGTCTTTGGTACCATACAACAGATTAGAAAGTGTCCCACTAAAGAGGTAGGAAACCCACAATTTGTGATCTGAAGGAAACACAATTTCCTTATCACATCAGGATCCATGAAACATATTTTCTCTCTCTTGCAAATAGTCTAAGCGGAAGCAATTGTCTATGAGCTAAATCCTTTAGCTACAGCCTTCTCAAAAATCATCCTTCCTGCTGTTGCAGGGTTTGGACATGCTTTGCAGCCCACTGCATTTCCTCACATAGGAGTAGTGGTTGGGCTATTGCTCAGAAAAAATGGAGGGAAAATAGATTTTAAGAAAGAAGTAGAAAGAATTTATCCTAGGATAAGGTGGCATGGGAATTGCCCTTGGCAGGAGTATGTGAAGGAGAGGTGATGAAAGAGTCTGCAAGTCAGTGGATGGGGAAAGCTTAAACTAAAAGAAGGCTGTTTGACTGTTTCAAAAGCAGACATGTTAGGAATTATAGAAAAAAACCATCAGGTCTGCTATTTTAAGAGAAGGGCTGGGGACTTCTTGGTTGCCGCCCTTGTTTCCTTGTGAACATCAGAAACGTCTGTGTCCACTTAATGACGTCTGAAATCATGTTTCAAGAGGGGAATGTCTAAATACCCTTCCCAAGACTTATTTTGAGCATCAGCTGCTGTTGCACCAAAATATCAGCCATCCCCTTGGCTCCTATATAAAGAGAAGGAGAAAATGGTTTGGAGATTTAACGCTTTATTCTCCAGGATTCCTCTTTCCTTTGACCACTACTTTTTTTTTTTGTGTGTGTGTGTGTGTGTGTTTCCTACCTTTTTTTTTTGTTGTTCAAAATTCATCATACATATATATGCATGAAACTCTGCACATGCTGTTTTGAAGTCTTCTGCTGTATGAAGTGACACTTTTTAAAGCAGTGACTGACAAGTGACAATGCTTTGCCAGGTGTGGATCTGCACAGTGGGAAGACAAGTTATCAGCTGCTAGTGACAGGCATAGAAAAAAAGAAAGAAGACCAAACCTGCCAGAATATTGCCAAGGATGGATATCCCCAGGCCATTCTTAGTGTTGGTGCAGCAGGTTTTTGCTCTGAGGGAATGAATGATTCCTTCCCTAAATGCCTTGCAGTTAGATCTTTGCTATGTAGTGGTCCTGCTCTTGGCACTTCACCACCTGAACTTACTTGTCTTCAGCAATATTTTGCATACATTTGTGTGCATTATATATATATATATATATGTACTTGTATACATCTTTTGTGACTAACTATGGTTTTGGCCAGTCTTTTAAAGAAACAGAAATGTATATGAGTGTAACTACAAATTAAAAATTGTGGCATACTGGACACTGAAGTACTAATACCAAAAAAATTCCTTGCTGTGGTAACTTGATGTCTACCTTCCTCCTGTCACAGATGGCTAGTAGTAGTAGTAGCTGGCAGCCAGGAGGAAAACAACTACCTCTTTGCATGTGTGTTTGGTCCCCCTCTAGCTGTAAATACTGTTTTACACAAAAGAAAAGTTAAAGCAGTAGGAGCAGATTCTGATAATCATTTTACAGTACAGATAATAATAATAAATGAATAATAATAAACCAGGTTGGAAGAGACCTTCAAGATCATCGTGTCCAACCCATCAACCAATCCAACCCACCTAAACAACTAAACCATGGCACCAAGCACCCCATCAAGTCTCCACAGAGGTCAGGAGGCTGGAGACACAGAAAGAGGAAAAAGAGGATAATTTTCATTAGGTATGAGAAGAATCAGAATGGCTGGCACAAGTCAAATTAATTTTAGAATAGACTTTCAGAAAAAGCTTTCTGTGTAGTGAGGTCCATGAAAATATGAAACAGCTGTGTTTTTTGGGTTGTTGTCTGACTGATGCCATTTGAAATGTAACTGGACAAAGAGTTCAAGTGTGTACTCTAGAAAACAATCATTTGGCACTAAGATGGAGTAAATTACTTAATAACATGTCTTTTTCCTTGCCTAATTTCTGTAGTTCCATGATTAAAGTCTTCCTCCTGCTAGTCTTACATTCACTGTTACAAAATCCTGTGGCATAAAATTAATCAAAATCTGACTTGAGTACAATTAGCAGTGTGTGCAAATAATGGTAGAGATGCAGGAACTGGCCCTGAAATATGACAATGAAGCTTTAAAATAGAAAAGTGAAGCAAGATCTTACAAGTTATTGGTATTTTTTTTCCCTTGCAGTGCAGTCAATGCAGTCAGTACACATGCTACATCCATGTTCTTACAAACAACCAAACACTGATAAAATTTAACTTCCTTGAAGAGATTCATTGACTTGATTTGGCTACATCTGTGTAATGGTATAAACTTTCTAGTAAAAAACTGGAAGACCTTGTACAGACATTAATTATGCTGCTACAAATAACAAAGATGTGCCTAGTGAGTCTTTGGCACAATATGACAGTAAGTCTAGAAAATCACATTTTTTTCTTCAGGAGGAAAATGTTCTAGATGTTTTTATAAAGTGCTCAAGAAGTTCCTTTTATTTACAATGAAATAATAAAACAATTCCAAACCTTAAACACCTACCCCAGAACCTAATTTTGCAGACAATTGTTTGAATCAATTTTGTCAGTGTAAGCAATATATGTATGTTTACCATCTATGTATATAAAGTTGTGAAGTCTAACAGAAACAATTTTATGCCAGTAATCTACTAGTATACAAAATGTATACTAGGAAAGGCACAAGAGTCCAAAAATTTAAACTATGTACTGCTGATCTTTGACACATTTTGGTAGAAAAGTATAACCTTTAGTCTGCCTTCTAACCGTCAAGGTTTCAGGTTGCTTAAGACTATTATTTCACTGATTTTATCACATGACCAACATACACTTCAACCCAAATAGCTTCAGAAATGGCTCTAATATCACGCCACCAGAAGCAAGACTGAAACTGAAGTCTAGTATCTATTTATTGTGCCTTGTTTTCAGCCTAGTAGGAAAGCAAGTGGCCTCTGGTAGCCTCCTTTCTGCTTGTCCATTTGCAGCAGAACCCTATTTGCATCCAGATTCACCACTAAAGCTTCAGGGTTTAAGAGGAAGCTTTCCTCAGTGCCCTATTCTCAATACAAAGCATTTCACCTGTAGGCAGGGCTATGTCTAATAATGCAAAAAGGTCAATTTATTCACTGCCTTTATGCTTTCACACAGTCTTTGTACCTGCCAGTCACAGGCGAGTCCTGTCCTTGCTAGGGGACAAAGGATTTTTACAATTAGGGCTATGAAGTATTGTTGATGAACAACTCCCATTGACAGCATGATGGTTGTTCAATAAAGCAAAGACAAAATGAGTTTTTTTCTCACACTTTGTCGGTTTCAGTCTTACCTTTGGGAAGCTTGAACAATAAAAGATGTTGTTGCAGTCACCCACTGCCCTGGGCAGCCTCAAGTCAGAAATGACAGTGCTCATCCTGCCAGACCTTTGAAAACAGATTGCACAACAGTTTAGCACTTATAATGGTAATAAAGACACAGATATTTCTTTGTGCAACAGAAACAATTAAGGAAATCTTAAGCTTTTTCTGCAGTGACAAAATTCTTTGCGTCAGCAAGAAAAATGAAAACGGCTCCTCTATGAAGGTCTCTGGAGGTCTCTCTTAATGACAGGTTTTAACCCTAAGAAAGAGGGAGGAGAAAATTTGACTTTCCAGTTTACCTCAGCTTAAATGATTTGGAGAGGTTTTATTTGGATGACTCAAAAGGCAATTTTACAATAAAAGAACTCCTCTGGAAGTCCTACTTTTAGCCAGTTTCCCATGGTAAGTCTGAAATATGTTTTACTCTGCTCCCTCTTCAGCTGTCCTAACTGCCCATGAAAAGACCAAGATAATTAGATTCATTACCTTATTTATAAATTTTCACATAAAACAATTACTACCAGGAATAATCAATGTTTCGTATCTACAAATTCATTGTTTGCCCCCACTCTTTTCTTAATAAAGATCCATTTGTGTTGCTTATCTGCAGAACTGCCTTTCTGTTATAAAACCTGGAGAGATCTACAGTAGGCATATTTTCCAGGACAGCAGTGTCATTGTATTTGTACTGTCAAAAACATGATATCAATATGATTTCACCAGAATGGAAAGTTTTTTTTCCTAGTATAGCTTATTCCACTTGGGAACTAGTATTTTCTCTACCAGTAAAATTACTTTTTTTTTTTTTTCTTTTTCTTTTTCTGGCTTGCCAGAATAGTTATATTGGTAAAACTTAACTCATGCTGACCAGGTCTCCAAAACAGTATTGCATAAATAATAGAGGTAGGTGGGAGTAATCATAAGTGAACGAGAAAAAAATGCAGCTGGGTTCTTTCTTATGTCAGAAGCACTGTGGTGGTGTGGTTCTGTCAAGGGTCAGCTATTTTGGGCTGGATGGAGAAGATTGCAGGAGAAGATGACACACTTCAGAATTGCTTAAACTCTGCCTTTGGAAACAACTTTACAGTTAAAACTGCTTTGAAAGAGTTGGGCCAGATTATGGCCTGACTCCAATTCTCAGGCAGCTGAGAACAGAAGCTAGAAGAGATGAAACAAAAGGAGAAGCTGTCATGAGAGTAGCTGAAGAAGAAGAAAGTCCTTTGTAGTCAAGCTAGAGAAGAAAAGGAGTTAAGTGTGGGATGCTGGCAGACGGAAACAGGAGCTTAGGTGGGCTAGGCCAGTATGAACATAGCTCTTTGAACGTCATGTCTCTGTACCATGTCCCAGTGTACACTGGATGAAAATCAAGGCATTGACTATAATTTAAAAGCCAGGACTGCCTCTGTTCCTGGTGGTCTCCAGCACCTCTCATCCTCTCTCATTGTCTTTCACTGAAGCTTCACTGTTAGTCCCAAAGGCTGACTCCAGCATGGGAGAGCACTTTTTGTCCAAAATTTGCTACTTTCTGTAGTATAGTAGCATCTTTTTTTTTTTTTTTGCTTTCTATCATATCCTGTTTTCTGTTCATTTTTAAATGTGTTTAATTCATGAGTATTGGCCATGGGAGTTAATTTTCAAGAGATGTCTGGCACAGTCAGGGATGTTCTCTGCTCAGAGAGGACCAACTTTTTTGAACTACACCAGTTGTTAAAAAACGTTTCTCTGAGCAGCTCTAAGACACCTGGATATTGTGATGAATGTCACATTCTATCCAAACTAAATAGTGCCTATATAATATATAACAGATAAACTGCATCTCTCCCACTGGTTATGACATTTTTAAACTTATTCTCTGTTTTAAATAAGTAAGGGATGTTGTAAATATTTATATATTGTCATCCTCTGCATGAAAGCAGAGAAAGTAAAATGTAAACTGAGAATACTAGGGTAGCCTTATATAAAACAAAAATTGTCACCATTTGATAACACTCTTTACTTTCTTATTTGAACCAAAACACTGGACTTAAGCTAGTGTTGTTTACAGGTCTTCCATGATTTTCTGAATTTATTGATACTTAAACTTTAATAGCAGTCAGTGAAAAGCTATACAGGGAATTCATAGTGTGCCAGCATACCATGTGCCAACTTTCCATGAAGAAAGATATTATCTTTACTACAGTGATGGAAATTCATCCCAAATGAGCTTCAATTTTGCTATTAATGCCTAGTGCCTGAAAAGCATTTATTGGAATGTGTTTCTGCTGCATTCTCTTGGGCTCATTTTACATAATAACAATAACAATATGGATCATTTTTTGATGTTGTTTTTTTTAATCAAGAAAAGTAAAAATTTACCTTTCTACCAGACCAGTGTTTCTTTTGTCAACAAAATTGCTTTCAAGGTCAGATTGGCAAGTCAGGCTTATAAAAAAAATCACCCCATCCTTCAGCAGTGATAAAACAGGAATTGCAACTCAAGTTTTGCTTCTTTCTCTTAGAACCATCTGATTAAAAATAATGACAGAACACTCTGGCATGCATCATAGGTCTGAAAGCTTATTCATAGTTTCATAGTTTCATAGTTTCATTCAGGGTTGGAAGGGACCACAAGGATCATCTAGTTCCAACCCCCCTGCCATGGGCAGGGAAACCCCACACTAGATCAGGCTGGCCAGAGCCTCATCCAGCCTGCTCTTAAACACCCCCAGGGACGGGGCCTCGACCACCTCCTGGACAACCCATTCCAGGGTCTCACCACTCTCATGGTGAAGAACCTCCTCCTCACATCTAGCCTGAATCTCCCCACCTCCAGCTTCATTCCATTCCCCCTAGTCCTATCACTACCTGAGATCCTGAGCAGTCCCTCCCCAGCCTTCCTGTAGGCCCCCTTCAGATACTGGAAGGCCACAATTAGGTCACCTCGGAGCCTTCTCTTCTGCAGACTGAACAGCCCCAACTCCTTCAGTCTGTCCTCATAGGAGAGGTGCTCCAGCCCTCTGATCATCCTCGTGGCCCTTCTCTGGACACGTCCCAGCACCTCCACATCCCTCTTGTAATAGGGGCTCCAGAACTGGACACAGTACTCCAGGTGGGGTCTCACCAGGGCTGAGTAGAGGGGGAGGATCACCTCCCTCGACCTGCTAGCCACACTTCTCCTGATGCAGCCCAGGATCTGATTGGCTTTGCAGGCTGCAAGTGCACATTGTGAGCTCATGTTGAGCTTTTTGTCCACCAGCACCCCCAAGTCTCTCTCCTCAGGGCTACTTTCCAGCCAGTCACTGCCCAGCCTGGATTTGTGCCTGGGATTGCCTCGACCCAGATGCAGGACCCTGCACTTGCTCTTATTGAACTTCATGAGGTTGGCTTGTGCCCACCTCTCCAGCCTGTCAAGGTCCCTCTGGATGGCCTCCCTTCCCTCCAGCGTGTCTGCTGCACCACACAGCTTGGTACTCTTCCATGCTGTTGCGTTAGTAACTAACTTCCGCTATTTGCAAAAAAATGTGTGGTGGGTTAACGCCTTTTTCTGAAAACAAAAGAAGAAAGCAGGGTGGAGGGCTTGCGGGTACTTTACCCTCCCTGAAGGGCGTTTCCCCCTGGGAAAGCTGAGTCCGTTCCACTCCCCCCTCCCTGCCCAGCTAGGATATAAAAAGAAGGACATCACTGCCCATTGCAGGCTCGAACCCACAATCTCAACACTCAGAGTCTCATGCCCTACCAACTTAGCCACGTGGTCCTCCCCCAACCCAGCCTACAGTGACCATCACCGAAAAGAGAGAGACTGCCCTGGGAGAGAGAGCCGGGATAACAAGAGACTTGCACCAAGGATTCAAATACCAAAATGTAATGGGTTGGAGCAAATCCCCTCCCCACCACAGGGCAGAAACAACAATTCAGACAAAGGGATTGCAAAAGTGATGGAAAGTTTAAATAGAAAAACAATTTAAAAACAAACAACAATGAAATCTTTACAGAGAACCACAAGCACCGTGACAAAGAGAGAGATCCCAGAACATGCCCAAGAACATCCCATCCCCACCTGGGGGTACAACCAAACCCCCTCAGGGCTCTTTCCTCCCCCCCAACCCAGCCTCGGGCCTGGGCAGGCCCAAGGGAGGCGGCTCACGCCATTTTACCTAGGCTACAGCTGGGGACGAAAGAGGAAGTGAAGACCCCGCATGGGCATTTTATAGGGGAGCAGGGCATTATGGGAAATGGAATACCTGCCTGTGACCACCCCCTGGGCTGGGCCCACCCCTTGGGACCTCCCAGGTGTGTCCTGTGCAGTGGTATCCAGGACAGCACCCAGCCTAAACCACCACATAATGTAAGAATACAAAAATCCCTCCATAACAAATTATAAACACCTATTCAATATCAGGAACAGTTTAGGTGTTTTAACAAAAGACTGATGTAATGGGAAAAAATTATCTTAGTATAGAATTTCTATTCTATTTTTGACCTTTGAGATCAGCGTGTCCAACCTATCATCCAACACTATATAATCAACTAAACCATGGCACCAAGCACCCTATCCAGTCTCCTCCTAAACACCTCCAGTGATGGTGACTCCACCACCTCCCCAGGCAACCCATTCCAATGGGCAATCACTCTCTCTATGAAAAATTTCTTCCTAACATTCAGCCTAAACCTCCCCGTGCGAGCTTGAGACTGTGTCCTCTCAAATAATTGGAATCGCTGTATCATTTTAACTACTTATGATTCCTGTTGAATTTAGAGTTGGTTCTTTATTCAACATAAAATTTGTTGAGCATATAATGCCTCATCAAGCATCAGTTACTGATAACTTCTGTAGATACCTTTTCTGTCTGGCCAGCAAAACCTTTAGAAGCTTTTGCAAATGGAACATAAGGATTAAATTGCATTCTGAGAAAGTCTAAGGTTCTTCCTCCTACCCTCCTTGATATGTGTCACCGGTTGGGGCTGTCCCCTTAAGAAAGGGAATATGGTGGACGGAAGTTGGTAAATTAAAAGAACAATCTAAACTAATTTAATTGGTAAAGTGGGAGGAAGCACCTTCTGAACTGGGAGTGCAGGAGGGTATACTGGGCATTCCAGCACTTTATCTTCAGTCTTGCTTCCGCTTCTCCTTCAGGTAGCAGCTTGCAGCTCCTGGGCTTTCGGTCAAGGCTTTGGCCTTGAAAACTGATAAAGGCCTGTATTAACTCCTTTCCAATTAAAACAAACTGCTTCTAACTTTTTTTCTCTTTCTCTCTCTTTCTAACCCACTCTGGGGAAAAGGGGGAGAGAGGGGGAGAGCGGAGGTGGGGAACCCCCTCAGCGGGGGGGGAACTCTCATTTCTGTGCTACTTTATTGTGTGTCTTTGTATATATTGTAAATATTGTAAATTTGTATATATTCCCCTGCATATCCTACATTGCTTTGTAAATATACAGCTCCACTGCTTTGCTAATTCAGCTGTGAGGTTTTTTTTTCCCTTTCCCTTCAATTTTCTTTCCCTTTACTTTACAGGGGGGAGGGACGAGGTTTTTGGGCCTTACCCTTCCAACCCTACGACAATATGGTTGAAATTGTGGATAGATCTCAGTAGTATTTCAGAGTATGCCTAATAATAAATTTAGTCAGGAATGCATTTTTACATTTTTAGGGCCATTCTTCATTACTGTATTTATGTGCCAGACTGCCTCAGCACAGCAACAAGAAAACATTAATAATTAATAATCTGAGGAGCTTGAATGGGGTTGTATTTTTTTTTTCCCAGCTACTTGTTTTAAGCAGGTTTAAGTTTGGGGTTGGGCTTTTTGTCCCATCCCTCACCATGTACAGTCATGGGGAAGAGTGGCTGGAGAGGCGCCCAGCAGAGAAAGACCTGAGGGTGCTGATCAACAGCTCTCTGAATATGAGCTAGCAATGTGCCCAGGCAGCCAAGAAGGCCAACAGCATCCTGGCTTGGGTCAGCAATATTGTGACCAGCAGGACTTAAAGGGTATTTGTCCTGCAGTATTCAGCACTGGTAAGGCCACACTTTTGAGTACTGGGTTCAGTTTTGGGCCCCTCATTACAAGAAGGAGTGTGTCCTGAGAAGGGCAATGAAACTGGTGAAGATTCTGGAGAACAGGTCTTATGAGGAGTGGATGAGGGAAGAGAGGTTGTTTAGTCTGAAGAAAAGGGTGGTAAGGGAAAACCTTCTCTGTACAAATACCTGAAAAGAGGTTGTAGCAAGACAGGGGTCAGTCTCTTCTCTGTAGTAATAAGCAATAGAACAAGAAGAAATTGCCTCAAGTTGTGCAAGTGGAGGATTAGATTGGATATTAGAAGAAACTTCTGCACTAAGAGAATTATCAAACACTGGAATAGGATCCCCAGGGATGTGCTTTAGTCACCATCTATGGAGGTCCTTAGAAGATGCATGGATGTAGTGTTGAGGGACATGGTTTAGCACGGACTTGATAGAGTTAGGTAGTCACTGGGACTCGATTATCATAAAGGTCTTTTCCAAGGAAAATTATTCTGTGATTCCATGTAACATTTCTAGTACACCTCCCAGACAGAGTGCACACAGATGGTGGTCAAACTTTGATATCTAAATACTTAAGGATGGTAGATTTCACTTTCACCAGTAAAACTGAGAATCAATAATTTTAACTTACTTTAAGTCACACTGACTATTGTGTAGGTTGATCCACATACTCATATGGCAATGTAACAATCCATTTAAAAACTATAATTAACCTGATAGCTAAGTGTGTTAGAAGAGGCCTTATCTCTTCGGTCAGTCTGGCTGAAAGCCCAGAAAGCTGCGAGCTGCCGCAAGGAAGAAAAAGAAGTGCAGGACTTCCCAGAATACTCTGCTGTACTCTTAAGTTCAAAGGTGCTTTCTACCAATCTACCAATGAAATTAGTTTAGATCTGTCTTTCGTTTATAAACATTCAGCCACAATGTCCCCTTTCTTAAAGGGACAGCCTCAAACGGTCACAGCTAAGCAATAAGGAAACTTGAAGGGGAAAAAAAACCACATGGATTTCAAAGGTTTATGAATTGGAAAACAGGAACATTATCAGGAAAATAGTGGGGCTTTGATATAAATTAAAATTAGGACAGCTACATCAGAAATACACTAAGTACTCTCAAGCATCTTCCTTGTGTTATTATCCTTTGTAAAAAAAAAAAAATTCTGACTCCAGAATTGCTCCAGGCTGAATCACCTTCATCACTTTTACTTATTACACTGGTAATAGGAAAGAGTCTGCTTTTTCATCAAATTATGAAGAACTTCAAATGACATTCTTTAAGCCATAATTTTCCCCTAGGAGTTAATGGAGACTCACCACTTTCCCCTCATGTCTTTTGTTGCAAAGCTAATGGTATAGATAAATCAAAAGCATATTTGAAGTACACCATATCACTTTGGTTTATTCTGCTCTTTGCATGGCATATTAAGATGCATCTGAGGAAAATGGCATGTCTTTGAGTTATTTGGGGTAAAGCTGGTCATATGCCATCTCCTTGATAAATTTAGATTACAATAAGGATTTGAGAGTACAAGATACTATGTATAGCAAGGGATAAATATTTGAGAATGGTAACTAAATCCTGTGTTTTGGAATTATCCCTGTGACCAAATGCCCATGAAATGCTTCTCATTTTAATGTATAGTGTGTCTGTAGATAATTCTAGATCTGTATTTATATCTACAGCCATATGCTGTTAGATTTCCATCTCCTGTTCAGACAAATGACTTGAGTTGCAGTTGCCAAAACAAACAGAACTGTGTTTTTTCTCAAAAGCACCCGAACACATAACACATGACGCACTTCATTCTTTCTTATGTGATAACATTTAAAATAACAAGCTGCTAATATGCACCGTGAGTAAATGGAAAGTAAAGGTAAAAACAGGCAGGGGATTAAAAGAGTCGCACATGTGTTACTAGCTACTAATCAGCTGTTTGGGGAGCACTTCTGACTGAATCCAAAAGACGTATGTGCAGGTTCTGTCACAAGCCAGTATATTTGCCTGTACCCCAGATTAGTCCAGACGATGTCATTGCTCACCTCAGATTGATTAGTGGCAGAATCTGCTATAAAGTTTTATGTAAACCACTGGAGGTTAATGTCTTGCAGTCCAAGGATTGCTGGGAACTGGTTTGTTGTTGTTATTCATTTTGTTGTGAGCTACTCATTGAAGTGGTATTCCAGAGTCGGAGCCCAGTTCATGAAGAAGAGGTTAGCATTTTCATCAGGAATGCAACAAATTCAGAGATTAACTGAAAGGCAGAGAACAGCAACAATCTCACTGATAATACTGTCAATATATCACTAGACAAAGCTCCAGAAAGGTGTGTGCCATATCTCACTGAAATCTTGTGTTCGTCTGCTTATTTGACAGCCAGCCTTTTCCAGCCAAGAGTTATGAGTGGGAGTTTTGCCTCATTTCAACAACTTAGTAATCTCTCTTTTGGCTGACAATGAAGCAATATGAATATTTTTTTGCAAATATTTGTCTGGCAGTGTCTCATTTATATTCCACAGCACAAGAATGTTTGAGGATAAATTAAGCATCATTGTCAGCTACTCTGTCATCTATATGCTCCTTCCAGACTTACCTAAGTTTTCAAGAAAATCCACGATTACCTCCTGTTTACCTACATGCCCTTTGACATCTGATAGCTGCTTGCATATATGTCATAGGGTTGGAAGGGTAAGGCCAAAAAGCCTCCTCCCTCCCCCCTGTAAAGTAAAGGGAAAGAAAATTTGAAGGGAAAGGAAAAAAAAACTCACAGCTGAATTAGTAAAGCAGTGGAGCTGTATATTTACAAAGCAATATAGGATATGCAGGGGAATTTACAGAATTTACAATATTTACAATATATACAAAGATATACAACAAAGTAGCACAGAAATGAGAGTTCCCCCCTCTGCTGAGGGGGTTCCCCACCTCCGCGCCCCCTTCTCTCCCCCTTTCCCCAGAGCAGGTTAGAAAGAGAGAGAAAAGAGGAAAAAGTTAGAAGCAGTTATGTGTTAATTGGAAAGGAGTTAATACAGGCCTTGCAGTTTATCAGTTTTCAAGATCAAGCCTTGGCCGAAAGCCCAGCAACAGCTGCTGCTGCTGAAGGAGGGGAAAACAGAACTGAACTGGAAAAGTGCAGGAAAGCCCAAGATACCCTGCTGCACTCCCAGTTCAGAAGGTGCTTCCTCCCAATCTACCAATGAAATTAGTTTAGATCCGTCTTTTTCGTTTACCAACTTCCGACCACCATATTCCCTTTCTTAAGGGGACAGCCTCAAATGGTCACAATATATCAGATGGATTTCAGCAGAGAAAGGAACATTTGAAATAACAAAACAAAAAAAAAAGGGCAAAAAATACTCAGCAGTGTAATAGTCAATCTGTTTCTATGGGTAATTTATCTCCATTAACTTTGATGATATAAATTTAGAGATTTAATTTAGCATAGTTCTCTAGACTCTGCAGGATGACAGTAGCAATTTAACAGTTTTTAATATGGGCTATAGTAATTTACACATAGTACAGCCCCTGTCACAAATTGTTACCACTCCTTTACAGATTAAGACAAAACTCCATGGTTTCCCTTGGTTTTAAAAATACTTGCTGTAGGTAGTTTCCCACTGAGGAATAAAGTGAATGATGGAACAGAAAATCACAAAGACTGTGCTATTCTTTTTTTTTTTAGAATAAACCAAACCAGGTTGGAAGAGACCTTCAAGATCATCGCGTCCAACCCATCAACCAATCAAACCCACCCAAACAACTAACCCATGGCACCAAGCACCCCATCAAGTCTCCTCTTGAAAACCTCCAATGACGGCGACTCCACCAACTCCTTGGGCATCCCATTCCAATGGGCAATCACTCTTTCTGTATAGAACTTCTTCCTAACATCCAACCTGAATCACCCCTATTCTGAAGAAAGATTTACTCAGTTGTGCATGCACAGGCTATATTCTGAAAACAAGATTATCTCACCCACCCTGAGTGATCTAAGATAGAGGTCTAATCTAATGTGGTCCTGTATAATAGAATGGAATAGAATAGAATAGAATAGAATAGAATAGAATAGAATAGAATAGAATAGAAATAGACTAGACTAGACTGGAATAGAATAGACCAGGTTGGAAGAGAACTTCAAGAACATCGCATCCAACCTATCATCCAACACCACCCAACCAACTAAACCATGCAACCAAGAACCCTGTCAAGTCTCCTCCTGAACACCTCCAGCGATGGCGATTCCACCACCTCCTCGGGCAGCCCATTCCAATGGGCAATCACTCTCTCGGTGTAAAACTTCCTCCTGACCTCCAGCCTGAACCTCCCCTGGCGCAGCCTGAGGCTGTGTCCTCTTGTTCTGGTACTGGCTGCCTGGGAGAAGAGACCAACATCCGCCTGTCTACAACCCCCCTTCAGGTAGTTGTAGACAGCAATAAGGTCACCCCTGAGTCTGCTCTTCTCCAGGATAAGCATCCTCAGCTCCCTCAGCCTCTCCTCATAGGGCTTGTGTTCCAAGCCCCTCATCAACTTTGTTGCCCTTCTCTGGACACACTCCAGCAAGTCAACATCCTTCCTAAACTGAGGGGCCCAGAAATGGACACAGTACTCGAGGTGTGGCCCAACCAGTGCAGTGTACAGGGGCAGAATGACCTCCCTGCTCCTGCTGGCCACACTGTTCCTGATGCAGGCCAGGATGCCATTGGCCCTCCTGGCTGCCTGGGCACACTGCAGGCTCATGTTCCGCCTACCATCAACCAGTACCCCCAAGTCCCTCTCTGCCTGGCTGCTCTCCAGCCTCTCTGACCCCAGCCTGCAGCACTGCATGGGGTTGTTGTGGGCAATGTGCAGAACCCGGCACTTGGATGTGTTAAATCTCATGCCGTTGGACTCTGCCCATCTGTCCAACCTGTCGAGGTCTCTCTGCAAAGCCTCTCTACCCTCCAGCAGATCAACTCCTGTCCCCAGTTTGGTGTCATCAGCAAATTTACTGATGATGGACTCAATGCCCTCATCCAGATCATCAATAAAGATGTTAAAGAGGATGGGGCCCAGCACTGATCCCTGGGGGACACCACCAGTGACTGGCTGCCAGCTGGATGTGGCACCATTCACCACCACTCTCTGGGCTCGGCCATCCAGCCAGTTCCTAACCCATCGCAGTGTGCTCCCATCCAAGCCATGGGCTGACAGCTTGGCCAGGACTTTGCTGTAGGGGACGGTGTCAAAGGCCTTGCTGAAGTCCAGGTAAACTACATCCACAGGTCTCCCCACATCCACCAGGCGGGTCGCCTGATCATAGAAGGAGATCAGGTTGATCAGGCAGGACCTACCCCTCCTAAATCCATGCTGGCTGGGCCTGATCCCTTGGCCATCCTCTAAGTGCTGTGTGTTTGCACTCAAGATGACCTGTTCCATGATCTTGCCTGGCACTGAGGTCAGACTGACAGGCCTATAATTCCCTGGCTCATCCAACTGGCCTTTCTTGTGGATGGGCACCACGTTGGCCAGCTTCCAGTCCTCTGGGACCTCTCCAGTGATCCAGGACTGCTGAAAAATGATGGAGAGCGGCTTGGCCATCTCATCTGCCAGCTCTCTCAGCATTCTTGGATGGATTCCATCTGGTCCCATGGACTTGTGGGGATCCAAGTGGCTGAGCAGATCACCAACTACCCCATTCTGGAACAGAGGAAAACTATGCTGCTCCCTGGCTCCTTCTGCCAGCTCTGGAGGCCAGCTGTCTGGAAGACATTCTGTCCTGCTAGTAAAAATTGAGGCAAAGAAGGTGTTAAGTATCTCTGGCTTTTCCTCATCCCTTGTCACAACGTTCCCCTCCGTGTCCACCAAGGAGTGGAGGTTGTCTCTGCCCTTCCTCTTGCTATTAATGTATTTATAGAAGGACTTTTGTTGTCCTTTACAGCAGAGGCCAGGCTAAGCTCCAAATGTGCTTTTGCCTCCCTAATTTTCTTCCTACAAGACCTAGCAACATCCTTAAATTTTTCATGGATTGCCTCACCTTTGTTCCAAAGATGATACATCCTCTTTTTTTCCCTTAGTTCCATTAAAAGTTCTTTAACCATGCAGGCTGGCCGTCTGCCCCAGCGGCTCATCTTCCAGCACATTGGCACAGCCTGTCCCTGAGCCTTCAACAATTCTTCCTTGAAGTAAGGCCAGCTCTCCTGGGCCCCTTTATTATTAAGGGCTTTATCCCAAGGAACCCTCTGAATTAGTTCCTTGAGTAGCCTGAAGTCCGCCCTCCGGAAGTCCAGACTGGAGGTCTTCTTGCTGCCCCTCTTAGCTTGACCAAAAACTGAAAATTCAATTATCTCGTGGTCACTGGCCCCTAAACACCCTCCGACCACCACATCACCCATCAGCCCTTACCTATTGGTGAAGAGGAGGTGAAGCATAGCCTTACCCCTGGCAGGCTCTCGCAGCACCTGGGATAAGAAGCTGTCCCCCATGCATTCTAAAACCTCCTAGATTGCCTCCTCTCTGCTGTATTGAGATCCCAGCAGATATCAGGCAGGTTGAAGTCACCCATGAGAACAAGGTCCGGCGATCTTGAGACATCCTTAAGCTGCCTATAGAATGACTCATCAACATCTTCTTCCTGGTTAGGTGGCCTATAACAGACTCCAATTAGGATGTCAGCCCTGTTGGCCTTCCCTCTAATTCTTACCCACAAGCACTCAACCTGATGGTCCCTGATCTCCAGCTCAACGGCATCTAGTGCCTTCCTGATGTAAAGGGCTACCCCTCCACCCCTTCTGCCTTGCCTGTCTCTCCTGAAGAGCCTGTAGCCATCAATTACAGCGCTCCAGTTATGTGAGTCATCCCACCATGTCTCTGTGATGGCAACTAAATCATAACTTTCCTGCTGCAGCAAGGCTTCCAGCTCCTCTTGTTTGTTGCCCATGCTTCGTGCATTAGTGCACATGCACTTCAGCTGGGCTGCTGGTTTCACCTCTGGCTCTAGCTTATCATCCCCAGACTCCTGCCTGGGGGGACTGGTTTCAGCCCCTTCCCCCTTCAAAACTAGTTTAAAGCCCTATCTATGAGACCTGCCAATTCCCTTCCTAGAATCTTTTTCCCTTTGAGGGATAGGTCATTCTTGTACACCGTGATCTCTAGCTCCATCTGTAGTTGATAAACGGAGATGGGCTGCTCCACCTACTCTCCACTTTATCACAATCATTCCATTTCTCTCAGCCACTCACACTACAGTGATCAGACTTTCCCCTCAAGAGGTGACTTATTTTTTTCCCCTCTTCTGGCTGTAGACAAAAACAAGAACCCAGTGCGTGGCTGAAGAGAGAGGAGGCAGCTTGAGGAGCGCAGTTCAGCCTTCTCACTGACAGGGAAAAAAAAAAAAAGGGGGGGGGGGGGAAAACCCACCACGGGTGGAGAGTGACTACTAGAGCAAAGGCTACCAGAAGGACAGTGGGCACCCAAACAGAGACCACCCACAAGCATGCAGATGTTCAGGTAGGTGGCTGCAGTGAGTGCTGGAGCCTGGCACTCGATATGGAGGATGGAGGGAGCAGCTCCTGTGTCAGGTGTGAGCAGGTCAGTGATCTGATGAGCATGGTAGTCAAACTAAAAGAAGAGGTGGAAAGGCTAACAACTAGAAGAGATGACGGGCAGAAAATTGACGATTCCCATAATGTAACCTCTTATAAACCAGAACAGGGGGTAACACTTAGGGGAACAGGGAGTTTGATACCTTCCCAGCAGCAAGACTCTCAACCTCCCTGTAGTAACCCACATGAACAGGGCCAATGAGAACAGGTCTCTGCCCGACGGAAGAAATGCAAACAAAGGAAGTCTGCTACTTTGAGCAGCACGCTGCCTCCAGTGCAGTTACAGAACAGGTATGAGACTCTGCAGGAGGAACAGGTCATTGGTAAGGTCAAGGACTCAAGAAGGTCAGAAGCTGCACCAATGACAGTTTGCCTCAGGCCAGCCATCAAAACTTACCCAGAAAAGAAACCTCGTAGGGTCATTGTCATAGGAGACTCCCTACTGAGGTAAACAGAGGGCCCAATATGCAGACCAGACCCATTTCATAGAGCGGTCAACTGCCTCCCTGGTGCCCAAGTAAAAGACATTGTAGATAGAATTCCCAACCTCATGAGTCCTTCAGACTACTACCCACTGCTGGTCTTTCAGGTGGGCAGTGACGATGTAACAATGTGTGACCGGTTGACGTTGTCCCCTTAAGAAAGGGAATATGGTGGATGGAAGTTGGTAAACGGAAAGAATAATCTAAACTAATTTCATTGGTGAAGTGGGAGTGCCGTGGTTCATTCTTTGGTGAGTGGAATCAGACTCAAACACTCATGGAGCTAGCGGTCTAATTCAACTTTATTATTGTACAATCACACTTTATATAATCTTACAGGGTTGCTATAAGCTACTTGTCCTTTGTTAATAGGCTCTTAACTTGTTTTTAAGCAGTTCATTGGTTGACCTTTAAGAGTTCCGTCTTTTAAGGACCTTGTTACTTATTCTGTTCGCACATTCCTCATTCTTGCGGTCAAATGTGCTTGGTCAGGCGTTATTCGTCTTGCAAGACCCCAGTTGCATATCCTGTTATGCTCACTGAGCCAGAGGTCAACTAAAGGTTATACAAAGCAAGCCGTTATATCAACTGATAATCTTGATTTGCTAAAGCAAATACCCCTACATGGGAGGAAGCACCTTCTGAACTTGGAGTGCAGGAGAAAGTATCCTGGGCACTCCGGAACTTTATCTTCAGTCTTGCTTCCGCCTCTTCTTCAGGCAGCAGCTTTCTGTGCTGGGCTTTCTGCCAAGGCTCCGGCCTTCAAACTGACAAACCTGATAAGGCCTGTATTAACTGCTTCCAATTAACACAAAACTATTTTTAACTTTTTTTTCCTCTCTTTTCTTTCTCTTTCTATCCCACTCTGGGGAAAGGGGGGGAGACGGGAGAGTGGAGGTGGGAAATCCCCCCTCAGCAGAGGGGGGAACCCTCATTTCTGTGTTACTTTATTGTATATCTTTGTATATATTGTAAATATTGTAAATTTGTATATATTCCCCTGTAAATCCTACATTGCTTTGTAAATATAAAGCTCCACTGCTTTGCTAATTCAGCTTGTGAGATTTTTTTCCTTTCCCTTCAATTTTTCTTTTCCCTTTACTTTACAGGGGGGAGGGAGGAGCCTTCTTGGCCTTACCCTTCCAACCCACCACACAATGAGAGGCTCACAATCTATTAAAAAAGACTTCAGAACCTTAGGGCAAATGCTAAAGGCATCAGGGGTTGTATTCTCTGCCATCCCTCTAACGTCAGCAATGGATGAGGAAACACTGAGGAAGGGCTGACAGATCAATTCATGGTTCAGGGGCTGCTGCCATCGACAGGGCTTTGGGTTCCACAATCATGGATTGGTTTTCAAGGCACCTGAGCTGAAAACAACTTATGGGACACAATTGTCCCAGAGGGGCATAAGAATCCTAGGGCAGGAATTGGCAGGGATCATTGATAGGGCTTTAAACTAGATTTGAAGGGGGAAGGGGTTAATAGTCTCCTGATGGCTGGTGACAAACAGAGGGGCAGCTCACCAGCAGTAGACAGAAGGAGAGATGGTAAGGGCTCTCAACTTGCTGCCCTGAGGCAAGCCACGAATGATCCAACAGGACATTCTGTGGAAACCGAGGGGATTTGGCAAAAAAGGAGGACAGGGCCAGCCCAGATGAAGTGCTTCTATGCGAATGCGCGCAGCTTGGGCAACAAACAGGATGAGTTAAGGGCCACTGTGCTGCTGGGATGCCACGACATAGTGGCTGTTACTGAAACTTGGTGGGATGAATCCCATGACTGGAATGTAGGCATAGATGGATATAAACTCTTTAGGAAGGATAGGCAGGGAAGGACAGGAGGAGGTGTTGCCCTCTATGTCAATAGCCAGTTGGAATCAGTGGAGCTCCAACTGGGGAGGGATGATGAGCTAGTTGAGAGCGTATGGGTTAAAATTAAAGGCAGGACAGGGGAAGGAGATATTACTGTGGGGGTCTCCTACAGGCCACCTGACCAGCAGATCCAAGCAGATGAGGCCCTCCATAGGCAAATAGAAGCGGCTTCCAGGTCACAAGCCCTGGTCCTCATGGGTGATTTCAACCACGCGGACATCTGCTGGAGGGACAACACAGCAAGGCACCAGCAATCCAGGATGTTCCTGGACTGCATAGAAGACAACTTCCTCCTCCAAACGGTAGAGGAACCAAAAAGAAATGGTGCTATGCTGGACCTTGTTCTCACCAACAGGGAAGGGCTGGTAAGCAATGTGAGGCTCAGAGACGGCCTTGGCTGCAGTGACCATGAAGCAGTTGAATTTAACATCCTCAGGGCAATCAGGAGGAAGTATTCCAAGCTCACGACCCTAGACTTTAGGCGTGCAGATTTTGATCGCTTCAGGGATCTGCTAGCCAAAGTGTTGTGGGACAAAGCCCTGGAGGGAAGAGGGACCCAGGACAGCTGGTCAGTATTCAAGGACCACCTCCTCTGTGTCCAGGAGCTCTGTGTACCAACAAAGAGAAAAGCAGGTAAGAATGCTAGGAGGCCTGCCTGGATGGGCAAGGAGCTACTGGACACACTAGTACTTAAAAGGAAACTCTACAGGAAGTGGAGAGAAGGACAGGTAGAACAGGGGGAATATAAGGAAGCTGCCCGAGCAGCAAGAGTCCTGGTTAGGAAAGCCAAAGCAGAGTTTGAATTGAATCTAGCCAGGGAGATTAAAGGGAACACTAAGAACTTTTACAGGTATATTAATGGGAAGAAGACGACTAGGGAAGGTGTGGGCCCCCTCAGAAAGGAAAATGGTGACATGGTCACAAGTGATGAGGAAAAGGCTGAGGTACTTAATAACTTCTTTACCTCAGTCTTCACTGCAAGGGCCTCTAGCCACACTCCTGATGTTATGGAAGTCAAAGCCAGGGACGGGGAGGAAGAACTGCCCATTGTAAGTGCAGATCAGGTTCGTGATCACCTGAAGAACCTGAAAGTGTTCAAGTCCATGGGACCCGACGGGATACACCCACGGGTACTGAGAGAACTGGCAGATGAGGTTGCTAAACCCCTCTCTATTATATTTCAAAAGTCATGGCAATCTGGTGAAGTCCCCACGGGCTGGAAAAGGGGAAACATTGCCCCCATCTTCAAAAAGGGTAAGAAGGAGGAACCAGGGAACTACAGGCCAGTCAGGCTCACCTCTGTGCCTGGAAAGATCATGGAGCAGATCCTCCTGGAGTCACTACTCGCTCAGAAGAATAGTGAAGAGGTGATTTGGGAACAGTCAGCATGGCTTTGCCAAGGGCAAATCCTGCCTGACCAACCTGGTTGCCTTCTATGAGCAGGTGACAAAATTAATAGATGAGGGGAGAGCAACTGATGTCATTTACCTGGACCTGAGCAAAGCCTTCGACACTGTCCCGCACCACATCCTGGTCTCCAAACTGGTGACACATGGGTTTGATGGGTGGACCACTAGATGGATAAGGAACTGGCTTGATGGCCGCACCCAAAGAGTGGCTGTCAATGGGTCCATGTCCCAGTGGAGGCCAGTGACAAGCGGAGTCCCTCAGGGATCAGTCCTGGGACCTGTCTTGTTCAACATCTTTGTGGGTGCCATGGACAGTGGCATTGAGTGCACCCTCAGCAAGTTTGCTGATGACACCAAGCTGTGTGGTGCAGCAGACACGCTGGAGGAAAGGGAGGCCATCCAGAGGGACCTTGACAGGCTGGAGAGGTGGGCACAAGCCAACCTCATGAAGTTCAAGAAGAGCAAGTGCAGGGTCCTGCATCTGGGTCGAGGCAATCCCAAGCACATATACAGGCTGGGCAGTGACTGGCTGGAAAGTAGCCCTGAGGAGAGAGACTTGGGGGTGCTGGTGGACAAAAAGCTCAACATGAGCTCACAATGTGCACTTGCAGCCCACAAAGCCAATCAGATCCTGGGCTGCATCAGGAGAAGTGTGGCTAGCAGGTCGAGGGAGGTGATCCTCCCCCTCTACTCAGCCCTGGTGAGACCCCACCTGGAGTACTGTGTCCAGTTCTGGAGCCCCTATTACAAGAGGGATGTGGAGGTGCTGGGACGTGTCCAGAGAAGGGCCACAAGGATGATCAGAGGGCTGGAGCACCTCTCCTATGAGGACAGACTGAAGGAGTTGGGGCTGTTCAGTCTGCAGAAGAGAAGGCTCCGAGGTGACCTAATTGTGGCCTTCCAGTATCTGAAGGGGGCCTACAGGAAGGCTGGGGAAGGACTTCTCAGGATCTCAGGTAGTGATAGGACTAGGGGGAATGGACTGAAGCTAGAGGTGGGGAGATTCAGGCTAGATGTGAGGAGGAAGTTCTTTACCATGAGAGTGGTGAGACCCTGGAATGGGTTGTCCAGGGGGGTGGTCGAGGCCCCGTCCCTGGGGGTGTTTAAGAGCAGGCTGGATGAGGCTCTGGCCAGCCTGATCTAGTGTGGGGTGTCCCTGCCCATGGCAGGGGGGTTGGAACTAGATGATCCTTGTGGTCCCTTCCAACCCTGAATGAAACTATGAAACTATGAAACTATGAAATGGAACTTTTCCTGCTCTCCCTGGCAAACTAATTTGAATTGATATATTAGAAACACACTGCCAGATCCAGAGAAATCACTCTGGGCATGAAAAGAGTCTCCATGGTGAAAGATCTTCTGAGTAGTCTGCAAAAAGCTTGGCCTTCCACTTGCAGGTATTCAGAGGTATCAGACATTCAGTGGCAAGAGTAACAACAGATATTTATGTAGATAAATCAGTCTTTAATATTCTGTCCTCCCTGGTGCCACACTGACCAGCTCATTTTTTATTTTTATTTTTTAGTTTTTTTTGGTGCAGTGGTCATAATTCCAACAAAACACTGTTCCATCTCTCTCACATGCAATGTAAGAGCTCTTTGCTCATCAGCCTTATCAAAACAGGCCATTTAAGAAGTTACTCATGTGTCTCCAGACCTGTCATTACTTGTCCAGAGAAGAGATTGCATATCTGAAACAACTAACAGGAAAACTTTAATCTTTAAGGACTACTGAGACAAAACTCTCTTAGTACAGTAATGACTGATGGCTATTAGTGGTTTGTGCACAAATGATTAAATAGCCTCTGGGTTTGTTGTAGATTACTACCCAGGTGAAGGAATAACAGGTCTTTAATTGTTGTTCTCACAGCTTTTAATAATTTTCACTGGAATAAGAAGCAACTGGTAGAGTGTGTGGAAAGAAAATCCATCAGTCTTAGTTAACATAAAAAATCCAGTAGTTCAGGGTCTTTTAATGACAAAAGAAACATTCTCTCTTCAGGTGGCATTGTGGTTGTTAATTGGAGAGTATCTACTTTTCTACTACCTCTAAACATGTCTTTCCATCTGCCTTTAGTTAATCATAGTACAGTTTTACTGCTACAAGTCACTTTAGAGTCTCCACAGGACATTCTCACTGGAGACCTCTTACTACATTTCTTCGCTTCCTTTTACTTTCCCCCCCCCCGTCAAATGTATAACCCTAAATTAAATGCTACTAGCTTGTTTGCAAGATTTTTTAAAATGCTTTCCTTTGTACTGGGAGCACATCTTTCTTTGTTCATTTTTTCCCTTGACAACTGAAAACAACAATAATAAAAAGTGCCCAAGAGCTATTTTAATTCTTTATAGTTACTATAATTGCAGTTTTCATGGGATTTCCCTGCTGTTCTTTGGAAACAGACAGTAGTTTTTATATTGAAGCAAGTCTGTGGTACATGATAAAAGAGTGTGAAATAGAATGGTGCTGGCTTAGGTATAATCTAGATATTTATCAAAAGGTATTGATGTATTGTATTAAAGTTAATAGCCAGCAGTAAGTTTGCTGAGAAGTCATTTCCACTTAAATTCAGAGTGCTAAGCACCAGGAAACACTCATTCAATTTATAAATTGCTTGATGCACACTGATTCTTTTTTTAAATAAAAATATCTATCATTTTCTTCAAGTCTATGTTATGTGTTTTTAAAATCCAAATGTTTGAAAAAACTCCTTCTAGATACCATCTTGTTTGTTTGGGCTGCTGAATACCTTTCAAAAGTTACTCAAAAGCAAATACAAGAATTGAAATTTCAGACAAGGCTCATTATGCAATGTTTTGGTGGAAGTATTTGAGAATGGAAGAAGACACACAATATCCATATAGTGGACTTAATTGGAGGAAGAAATTCAGAATGGTAACTTGATACATTTACAGACATGTCACTTTAGGTTTCTTGGACATTGAACTATTGAAGCTTAGAGAATCAGCAAAAAATATCACAGAATCACAAAATCACCAAGGTTGGAAGAGACCTCAAAGATCATCAAGTCCAACCTGTCACCACAGACCTCATGACTAAACCATGGCACCAAGTGGCACATCCAATCCCCTCTTGAACACCTCCGGGGATGGTGACTCCACTACCTCCCTGGGCAGCCCATTCCTATGGCTAACGACTCTCTCTGTGAAGAACTTTCTCCTCACCTTGATGTTAGTTCATGTCACTGTAATGCTAAAGAATGTATTATTTCTAATAACAATATGAAAATTATTAATAGTTAGCTTTTGTAAAAAGGTAGCATTTCCCTGAGAAATGAAGTTATAACAATGACTGATTCAGTCTGTATGCATCATGATTGACTTCAGAATAATTTACTTGTCATAAATATTCTAATTCTCCATCAGATGTCTGCTGATTTTTAATTTTGGGGTGGGTTTTTTTTGAATTATAAAAGCTGTCAACACTAAAGATCAAACTGTGATTCTATTATATATGAATAGTGATACTGTAGTAAAGAATGAAAGAGGCAAACACACCTCTTGGACCAGCTCACCTCTTTTGATATAGAGCCATTTATTAACCCTGTTGCCCAAATCAGGTGTCTGTGTTTTCCTTCAGTTATTGCAGTGTATTACTTTCCTGTTCCATGACTGCTTCTCATAGAAAATTGCTGTTCTGTAAGAAGAACAGCAAAATTTGGCCCCAGGTACAGAAATATTTTTATGAAATACATTTTCAGAGGAGTCTCTACTAACCTCTAAATTGGCCCTGAGTTACGGACAGATGTGAAACTGCATTCATCAAAGCCAGGACCAGCCCCATTCGATGCATAGGAATGGTTACATATGCATAATTTGTGAAGTACACAAGCACAGATTTTCATCCTTCTCCATTTTATAAGCAGTGAGAAAATTACTTTCATTTCAATGGTAAAAATATATCATGCTGACATTACTGGAATTGACTACACACAACTCTGGAGTTGGTCATATGCTGAACAGTGGATCAGTTCTGGTCCCACATCCTGTAAAATTACCTGGGAGTACACCCACAGGCACTGGGGGCATAGAGTCAGTCACTGTTTACTGTAATTACTCTAATTACTCTAATTACTGGTAAATGTTTGAATGTGGAATTGTTTAAATCCTCATTCAATTCTGCAGGCTAAATAATAAGGCAGGAACAATTCCTTTTTTTATTTTTTTTACTAACTACATCCCAAACACAGACAAAATCTTGCTGGCCAAGCATTTCTAAAAACTGGTATTTTATTTGTTTATGGATGGACTTTTACAGACATCCTGAAAAGAAATGTTGTGTGCCCTGTAGTGGGTATAGAGGGAAGGCCTAGCTTTCCCTCCCCCACAAAGGGGAAAAAAAACACAGCTAACTCAGTCGGAGAAGCAAAGGAATGCTATATTTACAAGCAATGTGAAAAGGCAGGTTAGATGTACACAATATATACCGCATTTACAATATATATACAGAAATATACAGCAAAGGAAAATAAAACAGGAACAAAATTCCCTCCTCCGGGCAGAGGAGGGTTCCCCCTCTGTACCCCCGCTCTCTCCCCCTACCTCCCTTTTTTCCCAAAAAGGGTTAGAGAGAGAAAAAGGCAGTTATTAAGGAAGAATGGTTTTAGTAGGCCTCATGTGAATTAATGCAGGATTAGTGCTTATCTTATCCAAGGTCGCTCTGGCTAGGTGCCCAGAAGCAGGCAAGCTGGGAAAGGGAGAAGGAAAGGAACAAACTGAGAAAAATTCCAACTGCACTAAAACTTAAAGCTGCGTTCCACCAATCTACCAATGAAATTCGTTTAGACCTGTCTTTGTTTACAAAATATTCAGCCAGAGTGTCCCAGCACTGTCCCTTTCTTAAAGGCACAGCCTCAAATGGTCACAGTGCCCATAAGTTACAGGTTTTGTATAGAATGTTTCATACATTTCTGAAAGTCAGACACTTTCAAAGTGGGTGGTGGAAGAGATTTAATGGAGCATGGCAAGGAAATACAGAAAGCAAAGAGCACCAGATAAGCTGTAAATAATGTGGAAGAAATGTACATTTATTCCAGATTCAATCAATAGCTATTAAATTACATCTGTTATACTGATTTTGAGCTGAGTACCTCCCAAATGAAAAGAACAAGCCTCTATGGCTTGAGCTCAAAACTGTAGGATTCTTCATGGGACAGTAATAGGATCATATCCTTTGTGGTTCAGGCATGGGGGAGAAGATGAGGGAAACTAATCTCTACATATGTTTTTGCTTTGCACAGGAGATTATTTCACACAATGTTTGCTGGAAACAGGCTGAAGCTGGTAGAGAGGTTATACAGGCTTCTCATTCAATGTTCCTGATTGTCAAAGTGGTTAAGAGACTGAGTTGTAACTTAGATCTATGAATAATAGTCTCCAAAGGACACTATACTGCCTAGCAATCTGAGAGTTCTTGGCACCTGGACACTTTTATTCTTTTCTCCCAGTTGCACCCTCTGGACATTACAAGGGCCAGTTTGATCTGCTGGAGATTCTTTCACATGAGGAACAGAAGTTATCATGGAAAGCTGGAACCGCCACTACTAAATACCGAATGATCTAAGGAGATACAATAGAGAGCTTCTCTCAACAGATGTATTTTCAGCTGTTCTTTCCAACTGTGGTGAAATTATGCTATGCAGAAGCATTACTTAATCAGGTTTGATTGTAGCCACTAGTCTAGACTACTAGCTCACACAGTATTAATGCAATACAGATTAAAAAGAATATTGTTGGAAAATACTGAAAGCAAGCCTTGTTTATGTTCCACTCCTACTAAAACAGAAATTAAAATGTCTATTCTTCATCTACTGAATAGTCACTTGTCCTGGTTGGACATGACTAGGCCCAAAACAGGTTTCAGTAAGATCCCTAAGAAGCTGGGGGAGATAGACAAAAGGAAACATGTATCAGTAAAAAGCTAGCCAAACCTGTTTGGCAGGTATCCTGACCACTCACCGCTGTGCTGATGCCCAGAAGGTGATTGGCTAAGTTTCAAATCACTTTTCTGACAGTGGTCAGTTTTGTTTCAAAAAAGCAGTTAAATAGAGAGGTTCTTCAGTAACCCAGCCCTTTTTTTCCCTTTGGTTCTGGCTCGTCTTCAGCCAGCGAGGTGTGTGCTACTCGCCCATCCCCCTCCACCAGCATCTACCACATGTACTCCAGTTTCACTTTCAGTGTCAGGCAACGTGCTTGGGTCTTATTTTTACTTTTCCTTGGCTTTACAAAAATTATACCAAGAACAGAATTCTGGATTATAAGATTTCCTACCCGCTACTCTCAACACCAGGTCTTGGACTGATTCAGAATCTCCGGACTGAATATTGCTTTGTAAGTGATTCTGATTATTGACTTCATAAAGCACATTGGACATTAATATCCTTCTCATCCTCGGCCTTTGCTCCACCAGGGAGCAAAGGAGACCCACCTTGTTATTGAGTCAGGAATTGTGGCTCCTCGCTCTCCCTTCCACTTTGAGTTTGATATCAGGAGTGTAGTTACTCTAGATCGAATCCTTCCTCTATCTAAAGTGTTCACATCATTAGTATTACCAATGTTTTGTGTGATTCCCCACCGGATACCCGAACCTAAACAAATTGTAAATAAGTTTATTAACGTTTGGTGCGGAAAAGTTATTATTAATAAAATAAATTAATTCATTTTATTAATTGATCATCCCGCTTATCAAGCATTAGTAGCCTTATTTTCTGAATTAATTCAATTCATCACTTCAACAGCATTCATGTAAAATAGCCTAAAAAATTCTTAGATTGACATTCTGCAGTTGTACGTTAAAGAGAAAGGGTTTGAATTATGTTATTTTCCCAAACTGAGAAATTACTGCATGAAATTTCTGTGGGGATAGAAAGGAAAGAAATTAATAGACTTCCTTTGTGCTTGCTACAGGTTTTATTCTCTCTCTATGAATATTCTAGGAAGCAAGGTGTGAGAAACGAACTCACTGCTGAAAATTTATAACCAGTTTATTATAAAATAAAGGCAACACAGCGCTGGGCACATAGCGAGTTTGCTAGAGGTGCACCCTAACAACACGAGGTGAACTTATATAGACGGCAAACATACATATTAATATATTAAAACGTACATATTCATATATTCCCCAGCATGCTCCCACCCCTCTCCATCAGGACAGACAAAACCTGCACTTTTGACCTGGCCAGTCTTTAGACCTGTTGGCACCTCCCCTTTTTCTCCCAATACCCCACACAATACAGACCATCAGCCCAACGATCCAGGCCCAACGATCCAGGCCAACGATCAAGCCCCACGGTCCCCAGTAATTCCCCTTGCGAAAGCCAAATATTATAACCAGTTTCTCACAAAGGTAACGGAAACAGTGAATTTAATATAAATCCAGAACATATTCATGAGAAACTGATTCTAAATGCTGAATAGCAAATATCCATATGGGGAACATGATTCTGGATGAACAGAGCTCTCTTTCTAGTGCATATTTTATTCTGTGAAATAGATTATGTATTTGTGCTTATGTGCTGGGTTGAGGCAGCCCCCTTCCCCACCCCTGGCAACAATAAACACTCAGACAAACGGATTGCAAAAGTGATGGAAAGTTTAAATAGAAAGCAGTGAACTTTTACAGAAAAGCAGAAGCACAGTGATAAAGAAAAATCCCAAAGCAGACCCAGAGAGATCCCATCCCTACCTGAGGGTACACCCAAGACCCCCAGGGCTCCTTCTTCCCCCTCCCACTGCTAGGCTAGTCTCAGCTGGCCAGATCTGAGACTGCCCATTCCCCATGGCCTTGGGCCTAGCCAGGCCCAAAGCCAGGAGGCATCTCCCCCAGTTACCGGCTGACGGAGGAGGAAGAAAAGAGATAGTGCTAGACTCCGCACTGGATCTTATAGTGGTGCAAAGGATTGTGGTATGAAATACTACATAATTTCCTGTGTCCACCCCTGGGCTGGATTTCTGGACACAGGAAGTAAACACTGCAGGGGGGCACCCAGCTCAAACTGTAACAGCTTATATGAAGGTTGAAGGCATCTTTGCCAGAACAAATTATCTGTTGTAATAGTTGCATTCACTTTTCCATGCTTTTGGTCTAAGAGAATGAATCCAATTCCCATAGAAATCAACGATTCTGGTATTATGCTTAAGGGTATAACAATGTAACTAGCTGATGATGCTCTTTGTCCTAAAATTTGGATATATGTCTTCCATTTTCTGACTTTAAAATCTGTGATATCATCAAAGACCTGAAGACTTCTGTTTCTGAACTTCCTGGGCTATTCACCTTTCTGTTGTGGTTTTTCTTTTGATGCAATTTATGAATACTTATGATTCTTATCATACATCTTTTATACTATTATCTGAAACCACAGTTTCTGGCATTATGTGCTTATGTAAAATATTAACTTTTCTTAAAATAATATGGTTGATAATGAAGAAAATTGTATTATGACACATTTACAAATGCCTTGCTGTTTTTTTCTAAGCCAGTTTTATTGTACAGCACAAGCTTGTAAAGGCTGTTGGTTAGAAGCCATTAAATTAGAACCCATTTTTTCAAGTTTACACAATATTTTCTAATTGTTTTAGGGGAAATGGGTTTAATGGAAAGCAATGAGCATTTGTAATTTTTTCCATCTTACTACTTTGTGTTTTTTTTTTCCTCAATACTCACCTATTATTTCTGCTGTTACCTGAGCTTTTTAGATTTTTAGTTACAGACATGAAATTATAATGCATAAAGCCTTTGTAAGCAAGAGGACATTTCTGAGAAGAGCAATTCAGGATAGGTGTGCACAAATCTAGTAGAGTTTTTTCAACCTTTCCAATAGTTCATTTGTTATCTTTTTATATTCCATTTTCCTCTATTCTATAATATTCAGTGTATTCATGAAGTCAGTATTTTCTTCTCTTTAATCATCTTAGTTTAGCAGCTATTCTCTAGCTTTCTCAATTGCTATAATTGGTCCACTTTAACTACTGAAAGGCTTCAATAAGGTCACCCTGGAGCCTTCTTGTCTGAGAAGGCTGAGATAGTTGGCTGATGAACCCAAACTCTCTCAGCCTGTCCTCATATGAGTGGTACTCCAGTCCTTGGATCATTTTTGTGGCTTCCTCTGGACTTGTTCCAACAAGTTAATGTATTTCTTGTGCTGAGGGCCCCAGAGCTGGACACTACTTCAGATGATGTCTCACCAGAGCAGAGCAGAGCAGAATGACAAACTCACCTCCTTTGGCATGCTGGCTACGCTGCTTTTATGCAGGTCAGCATGCAATTGGCCTTCTTGGCTGCAAGCGCATTGTTGCTTTTCATCCACCAGGTGCCTGCAAGTCCTTCTATGCTGGGCTGCTTTCAATCACAGACCTATAGCATCTATAGGGTATCACAGAATCACAAGGTGGTAGGGGTTGGAAAGGACATCTAGATATCATCTAGTCCAAACCCTCTGATAAATTTTTTTTATGCTGTCATGTAAGGCTATCAGATGCTGACCACTCCCAATAATTAACCTTCTTTCCTCCACATGTATATAGATGACATCCAGAAGGAGCCAACAATAAGCAGGTAAGATACAGGTACTTGTATAACCATGTGTGATCTAATAGCATGATGGTTTAGCCATGAAGTTCTACTCAACAATTTCTCCTTTTGTTAGTATTCAGTAGTAGAAAACCTTGGGTATAAGTTTGTTATGGAAAGTATAGACTACATAATTCATTGTCATAGAAGAAATTGTGCATACACCTATTCTTAAGGCTTATGACACTGCTACTTTCTGTTGCTTTCTGTTCCTTTCTTGAACCAGATGTTTGGTCACATTTTCTTGTTAGAGATCTTCAAAACTAATTGCATACAGACAACATTAATTACTCTGATCCAGGCTCTCAGTTTTATCTTTTTGTGTCAAGTACCCTAGTATTGATTTTCCTATGGCTTCTATTCATATTTCTTTGCTCTGTTTCTCTTACCCTGTTCTTGCTGTGGAGATAAAGAAAAAGAAGAAGAAAAAGATCTTCTTGTCGTATTCACCCATGAAAATAGACATACAGACAGAACCTCTCAGAACCTGTAGAAACAGGAGCAACATTTTGAATATTAAAACCTCTCTGTAATGAAATACTTCTCAATGTCAAGTCTGAATGCCACCTGATGCAGCTTTGAAATGTGACCTCTCTACAGCTTCCTGAGGATGTGAAGTAGACAGGGAAATGCTGATCTCTTTGCCTTGGGATCCAGCAATAGGACATATAAAAAATTGTTCAATGTCCTTTACTCCAGACTATACAAACCTTACCAATTCCTCACAGGGACAGCTATTAGTAGTTAAAGATTACAATTAGTCCTGACAGTACCTCTGCTCATACTGAAACAGAAAATGAAAAAACAAACAAACAAATTGTCACCATTGAATTGAAAGTTATTGTTGAGTAAGATGGGTTTTTGGTACACAGATTGAATGAAGAATATTCACATAGCTTGAGCTCCAAAAGTGTTGCTTACTGTTGTGATACTGGAACACAACACATATAATTACACTTAGTGCCTGCTTTAAAAAGAGAAAGAGAGACTACAGTTTTGTGGGCACAATTTATTACAGGCACACGTTAATATTTTGGCGGTAGTCAACAAAACAAGCAGTCAGAGGTCTAGAAGCTAAAACATTTGAACCTTCAATTTAGTGCAGAGACTTGAATGTGGATGCATAATTGTTTTCATTTGCAAGGCTACCTACCCTCAAACATCAATTGCTAGCTTGCTTATTAAAGATCTTGGTAATTTAGACAGCTTCCCCACAAATTGGTGTATGCCTTCATTGTTCTGTGGCCACAGTAACAGAAAATATTACATCATGTTATTACAAATGATACTCTTTGATTGCTTTTTTTTAAAACAAGAGCTTGCTGAAATAGTTTCCTTTGGTGAGGTTAAAGCAAAATAAGAAGTGTCAGACTACACCAGCTTAGCAGTTGCAGAAACTTACTCATCAAGGCTTGCATTGCTGAACTAACAGTAGATATTTTCCTCTGCATGTCTGTCCTTTGATGTATACAAACTCCTAAACCTAGGGCTGTATTTGTATTCACAGCTGTATAAGTATTGCCTGCTGTCCTGGTTTGAGCCACGAGTCGCCCAGGGTGAAAGGACAGAAAGTATTTTACCCCAAAGGAGTAAATAAAAACATGCACACAAAACTGGAAGTTAAATGGAAAGTACAGTGTACAAAAGTAACCAAAAGTACAAAATATATAAAGGCACAAATGAAGTATATACACAAATCAGAACCAGTCTTGGTCTAGTTCTCTACCTGAGCCTACCAAGCCTCACAAGGCCAAAACCTACCCCCCCCCCAACCTCAGTAGTCCCCAAGAAGGCCAAACTGCCCCCTTCCCCCCGGCCCCCCCCGGCCATCCAAGCCGTGGTGACTAGGTCCAGTGGCCTCGCTAGAAATTAGCTTGCCAGGAAGGCTGCAAAGGGCCCACACTCCCCCACAAATCACAGAGATAACAGGAGATGTATGTGCCAGGAGAGGAGGCAGAATTGGCTGTGAGCTCTCCTCATACAGGGACAGGATCATGGAATGGAATAACAAAATTACAGTTTCCTGTGTCTACCCCTGGGGACCATCCAGCCCCTTGGTACTCTCTGGTACTCTGGAGGAGTTCTCTCTTTATGATAGGACACTTAGTCCTCAACTTATAACACCAATTGTACTGAGAAAGGGGACAATTAGGTCCCAACTAGAAATCACAAGTATAGCAGTACAAGGTTTTCTCTTCATTTGGTTGAATACCTCACTTGTCAACAGCCTCCTGCACCGTTGAAGTCACAGGGACCAGTATGACAACACAGCAGACCAGACCAGCAACTGTCATCTGCATCCTTGTATCCTCATGCAGCATCTCATGGGACAAAGTCAGCATTGAGAATAAGGATTATTCTACCAGCTTCATAGGAGAAGACTGACAACATGCAAGTGGAGGGACCGGTAAGATGAATGACTTTACAGTGATTAAGCATGCTCCCACCTATGCCACTGGAGAAATGAGGAACTGACTTTGTGGTACACACCACCTTGGCATCTGCACAGATTCATGCAGGAGAAGAAATGAAGGTAGGGAAATGGTGTGTTCCATCATGGCTTTTTTTTCTTGAACTACTACAGAAAGTCTTACCAAAGGAATGAATGGCTGGCCCTGGTGATGTCAGAGGGAAAGAACAGCTGTGAAGATGACTGCCAAGTGCAGTGGTCTGGTAGAAATTATTTTATAAATATATATTCAAATAGAATAGAATAAACTAGGTTGGAAGAGACTTTCAAGATCATTGCGTCCAACCTATCATCCAACACCACCTAATCAACTAACCAATGTAACCAAGCACCCCGTCAAGTCTCCTCCTGAACACCTCCAGTGACGGCGACTCCACCACCTCCCCGGGCAGTCCATTCCAATGGGCAATCACTCTCTGTGTAAAACTTCCTCCTGACCTCCAGCCTGAACCTCCCCTGACGCAGCCTGAGACTGTGTCCTCTTGTTCTGGTGCTGGCTGCCTGGGAGAAGAGACCAACCTCTGCCTGTTTACAACCCCCCTTCAGGTAGTTGTAGAGAGCAATAAGGTCACCCCTGAGTCTCCTCCTCTCCAGGCTAAGCAGCCCCAGCTCCCTCAGTCTCTCCTCATAGGGCTTGTGTTCCAAGCCCCTCACCAACTTCGTTGCCCTTCTCTGGACTTATTCCAGCAAGTCAACGTCCTTCCTAAACTGAGGGGCCCCGAACTGGACACAGTACTTGAGGTGTGGCCTAACCAGTGCAGTGTACAGGGGCAGAATGACCTCCCTGCTCCTGCTGGCCACACTGTTCTTAATGCAGGTCAGAATGCCATTGGCCCTCCTGGCCACCGTGGCACACTGCAGGCTCATGTTCCGCCTACCATCAACCAGCACCCCCAAGTCCCTCTCTGCCTGACTGCTCTCCAGCCTCTCTGACCCCAGCCTGTAGCACTGCATGGGGTTGTTGTGGCCAATGTGCAGAACTCGGCACTTGGATGTATTAAATCTCATGCCGTTGGACTCTGCCCATCTGTCCAGCCTGTCGAGGTCTCACTGCAAAGCCTCTCTACCCTCCAGCAGATCAACTCCTGTCCCCAGCTTGGTGTCATCAGCAAATTTACTGATGATAGACTCAATGCCCTCATCCAGATCATCAATGAAGATGTTAAAGAGGATGGGGCCCAGCACTGATCCCTGGGGGACTCCACTACTGACTGGCCGCCAGCTGGATGTGACACCATTCACCACCACTCTCTGGGCTCGGCCATCCAGCCAGTTCCTAACCCAGCTCAGAGTGCTGCTGTCCAAGTCATGGGCTGACAGCTTGGCCAGGAGTTTGCTATGGGGGACGGTGTCAAAGGCCTTGTTGAAGTCCAGGTAAACTACATCCACAGGCCTCCCTACATCCACCAGGTGGGTCACCTGCTCCTAGAAGGAGATCAGGTTGGTCAGGCAGGACCTGCCCTTCCTAAATCCATGTTGGCTGAGCCTGATCCCTTGGCCATCCTGTAAGTGCTGTGTGATGGCACTCAGGATGACCTGTTCCATGATCTTGCCTGGCACTGAGGTCAGACTGACAGGCCTATAATTCCCTGGCTCATCCAACTGGCCTTTCTTGTGGATGGGCACCACGTTGACCAGCTTCCAGTCCTCTGGGACATCTCCAGTGATCCAGGACTGCTGAAAAATGATGGAGAGCGGCTTGGCCAGCTCCTCTGCCAGCTCTCTCAGCACCCTAGGATGGATTCCATCTGGTCCCATGGACTTGTGGGGATCCAGGCAGCTGAGCAGATCACCAACTACCCCATTTTGGAACAGTGGAAAACTATGCTGCTCCCTTACTCCTTCTGCCAGCTCTGGAGGCCAGCTGTCTGGAAGACATTCTGTCCTGCTAGTAAAAATTGAGGCAATGAAGGTGTTAAGTATCTCTGCCTTTTCCTCATCCCTTATCACAACGTTCCCCTCCGTGTCCACCAAGGAGTGGAGGTTGTCCCTGCCCTTCCTCTTGCGATTAATGTATTTATAGAAGGACTTTTTGTTGTCCTTCACAGCAGAGGCCAGACTAAACTCCAAATGCACTTTTGCCTCCCTAATTTTCTTCCTACAAGACCTAGCAACATCCTTAAATTTTTCATGGGTTGCCTCCCCTCTCTTCCAAAGGTGATACACCCTCTTTTTTTCCCTTAGTTCCATTAAAAGTTCTTTAACCATCCAGGCTGGCCTTCTGCCCCGGCGGCTCATCTTCCGGCACATTGGCACAGCCTGTCCCTGAGCCTTCAAGAATTCTTCATTGAAGTAGGACCAGCTCTCCTGGACCCCTTTGTTTTTAAGGGCTTTATCCCAAGGAACCCTCTGAATTAGTTCCTTGAGTAGCCTGAAGTCCGCCCTCCGGAAGTCGAGAGTGGAGGTCTTCTTGCTACCCCTGTTAGCTTGACCAAATAATGAGAATTCAATTATTTCATGGTCACTGGCCCCTAAGCATCCTCCGACCACCACATCACCCACCAGTAGGCAGTAATAATAAGAACTTCTGAAAAAACAACAACAACAAAACAAACAAAAATCCACACAACCCTCCCCAAACCAACCTTAAGTACTGAGAGGTTTAGGTTATTTACTCTTTATTTTGTGAGCATTCGACAGATAAAGAACACTTTGGAAAGCTACTTACATTTCCATTTTCCAACTATGCAGCATCTTATGAGTTGGCTTTATGTCTCTGGGTTCCTATAGTGCTGTTCATCTGTATCTGTGTGTTTTCTCAGTTAACTGAAACACTTTAAACTGCACGACAGTGGTTAAAAAAAAAAAAGACAACAGTGTTTCTCTTGGGGGGGGTGAGGGCAGAGATTATAGACCAATAATCACTGTCACTCTGTTTTGAATTTTGATTTCTCTCTGAACAAACACAGAAAAGATTCTGTAAGACAGCTACTCAGACACTGATTCAGCCATGCATTTAAAGATTCTTCATTTTTCTCCTGAGCATCACTGATGAAAACAGAAGTGATTACCAGTATCATATGGATATGATGGATTGGAGATTTCAGAACAAGGCACAAACTCACTAGTCCTTTTGAGCTGTTTAAGAGTATTCTGCAAACACCCCTGTTGTTTGTGCAATATAAACAACATATCATTTACTCAAGTAATAATCAAATTAAGTTTATTTTTAGAATAAACCAAACCAGGTTGGAAGAGACCTACAAGATCATTGTGTCCAACCCATCAACCAATCCAACCCACCCAAACAACTAACCCATGGCACCAAGTACCCCTTCAAGTCTCCTCCTGAACACCTCCAATGACGGCAACTCCACCACCTCCTTGGGCAGCCAATTCCAATGGGCAATCACTCTTTCTGTATAGAACTTCTTCCTAACATCCAACCTGAACCTCCCCTGGCGCAGCCTGAGACTGTGTCCTCTTGCTCTGGCACTGGCTGCCTGGGAGAAGAGACCATCATCTGCCTGTCTACAACCTTCTTTCAGGTAGTTGTAGTGAGTGTGTCGTAGGGTTGGAAGGGTAAAGCCAAAAAGGCTCCTCCCTCCCCCCTGTAAAGTAAAGGGAAAGAAAATTGAAAGGAAAGGAAAAAACAACTGACGGCTGAATTAGCAAAGGAGGGTTGCTATATATTTACAAAAGCAATACAGCATATGCAGGGGAATTTACAAATTTACAATATTTACAATATATACAGAAATATACAACAAAGTAGCACAGAAATGAGAGTTCCCCTCTTTGCTGAGGGGATTCCCTACCTCTACTCCCACCTCTCTCCCCCTTTCCCCAGAGCGGGTTAGAAAAGAGAGAAAAGAGGAAAAAGTTAGAAGCAGTTCTGTGTTAATTCAAAAGCAGTTAATACAGGCCTGGCAGTTCATCAGTTTCAAGGTCAAGCCTTGGCCGAAAGCCCAGAAACAGCGAGCTGCTGCTGCTGAAGGAGTGGGAGATAGACTGACCAGAGAAGTGCAGGAATTCCCAGGAAACTCTGCTGCACTACCAGTTCAGAAGGTGCTTCCTCCCAAACTGCCAATGAAATTAGTTTAGATCCGTCTTTTCGTTTACCAACATCCGACTACAATATTCCCTTTCTTAAGGGGACAGCCTCAAACGGTCTCAGTCCACCGCTTCTAAACAATTTCATTGGCTGTTCATACTGTCCATTCAATCCAAGATGACATTTACAGGTCGTGAGTAAAGCTCATAGTCCAATCCGGCTATGCTCAGATGTAGATGATTCAGAAGTCCAAGAAAATCAGAAAATGAGAAAAATGGAAAAACAGTTTGTTTCTTCGCCGACGAAGCGAAGAATAGGGAAACAGGGAATCTCAGGGTCTCTTAGTTGACTCAGGGCTCCCAGGGATCTCAGGGTTCGTGCACCGTAGATTCCTCGTTGACTCTTCCTTTGGACGTGATGCAGCTGTACAACAGTTTGAAATTAAACTATTTCTGCTAAAGTCAAATTTCTTTGTGGTATACACTGAATTTCACCATTCTCTTGCATTACCCAATAAGTCTGACCCGGACCTTCAGCTGAAACCACCCCTCGGACAGGTTTAGCCTCCCCTGAGGGTGAAAATACCCAAACAGTTTTACCTAACAGATTCTTTTCTCTAACAACAGGAACTCTATCACCTTCTACTTTCCGTAGCAAATCTGAATGTGCAGGTCCAGCTCGGTTCACTGAACCTCTACTATTTACCAGCCAGGTTGCTTGTGCTAAATGTTTTTCCCAGTTTTTCAAAGATCCACCCCCCATGGCTTTAAGAGTGGTCTTCAACAAACCGTTGTAGCGTTCAATCTTCCCTGAAGCTGGTGCATAGTAGGGAATGTGGAATATCCACTCAATACCGTGCTCTTTTGCCCAGTTCTTTACAAGGTTGTTCTTGAAATGAGTTCCGTTGTCTGACTCAATCCTCTCTGGAGTTCCGTGTCTCCACAGGATTTGTCTCTCCAGACCGAGAATGGTGTTGCGTGCAGTTGCATGTGGAACTGGATAAGTTTCCAACCATCCAGTGTTTCCCTCTACCATAGTAAGCACATACTGCTTACCAGAACGAGAACATGGTAGAGTGATGTAGTCAATCTGCCAAGCTTCACCATATTTGTACTTGGACCATCTGTCACCATACCACAAGGGCTTAAGTCGTTTTGCCTGCTTAATAGCAGCCGAAATGTCACAGTCATGGATGACTTGTGTGATAGCATCCATGGAAATGTCTATGGACCTGTCACGAGCCCATTGGTATATTGCATCTCTGCCTTGATGTCCTGAAGAATCGTGAGCCCACCGAGCTAAGAATATCTCACCTCGGTGTTTCCAGTCGAGATCAAGATTAGAGTCCATGTCTACTTGAGAAACTCTTGCAGCTAGATCTGCCTGATGGTTGTGTTGCTGTTCCTCAGTAGCTTTGCTCTTAGGAATGTGAGCATCAATGTGTCTCACTTTCACTGGAATTCTCTCGATTCGATCAGCAATGTCCTGCCACAGGTTGGCTTTCCAAATGGGTTTTCCTTTCCTCTGCCAACCGCTCTTCTTCCAGTTCTTTAGCCAACCCCATAGAGCATTGGCTACCATCCATGAGTCGGTGTAGAGATAAAGCTTTGGCCATCTCTCACATTCAGCCACGTCGAGAGCTAGCTGGACAGCTTTTACCTCTGCGAACTGACTGGATTTTCCCTCTCCATCGTTCGATTCTGCAACTCGGCGTGTTGGACTCCACACTGCAGACTTCCACCTTCGCTTGCTTCCAACAAGACTACAGGAACCGTCTGTGAACAAAGCATATTTCTTTTCATCATCAGAAAGGTCATTGGAAGGAGGAGCTTCCTCAGCACGAGTTACTTTCTCCTCTGGAGGTTTAGCACAGTTGATACCTTCAGGCCAGCTTGAGATCACCTCCTCTAGACCAGGTCTTTCAAGATTTCCCATTCGAACTCTCTGTGTTATCAGAGCCATCCACTTAGACCAGGTTGAGTCTGTGGCATGATGTGGTGTGGAGCCTTTGCCTTTGAACATCCAATTCAAAACTGGTAATCTGGGAGCTAAGAGAAGTTGTGATTCAGTTCCAATCACTTCAGAAGATGCTTTTACTCCTTCATAGGCAACTAGAATTTCTTTCTCTGTTGGAGTATAATTAGCCTCTGAACCTCTGTAACCTCGACTCCAGAAACCAAGAGGTCGTCCACGTGTCTCACCTGGAGCTTTTTGCCACAAGCACCAGGTTGGACCATTGTCACTTGCAGCCGTGTACAAAATGTTCTTAATGTCTGGACCGTCTCGGACAGGTCCCAGACCCATTGCTTGAATTACGTCATGCTTTATCTGGTCAAAGGCTGCTTGTTGTTCAGGTCCCCAGTGGAAATGGTTTCTCTTTCGAGTCACATCATACAGAGGTTTCACAATCTGACTGTATCCAGGAATGTGCAGTCTCCAAAATCCCACTATCCCCAAGAAACGTAGGGTCTCTTGCTTGTTTGTGGGATTTGCCATGGTAGAGACTCTATTTACCACATCCACTGGAATGTGTCGGCGTCCATCCTGCCACCGCACTCCCAGAAACTGAATCTCTGTGGTAGGTCCTTTCACCTTGTCTCGTTTGATGGCAAAACCTGCATTCAGAAGAATGTCAATGATTTTGTTACCTTTCTCGAAGACTTCCTCAGCAGTTTTACCCCAGACGATGATATCATCGATGAACTGGATGTGTTCTGGACCACCGCCTTTCTACAGAGCATCGTATATCACTGCATGACAGATGCTGGAGCTGTGGATCCAGCGCATTGGCAATCTGTTGAAAGTGTACTGGATTCCTCTCCAGGTGAAAGCAAACTGAGGCCTGCATTCCTCTGCTATGGGAATAGAGAAAAATGCGTTAGCAATGTCTATGGTAGCATATCATTTGGCCTCTTTGGATTCCAGCTCATACTGTAGCTCCATCATGTCTGGCACTGCTGCACTCATAGGTGGTGTCACTTCATTCAGGGCTCGGTAGTCGATCGTCAGACGCCAGTCTCCATTCTTCTTCCGCAAAGGCCACACTGGACTTTTGAAAGGTGAATGAGTTTTATTGATGACTTTCTGACTCTCCAACTGACGAATCAGATTCTGAATGGGCAACAAAGAGTCATGGTTGGTTCTGTATTGTCTGTGATGCACAGTCTGAGAAGCAACCGGCACTTCAATGTCCTGTATCTTGTGTTGTCCCACAACTGCAGATTCATCAGAAAGTTCAGGTCCAGCAGACAGGTTTAATTTTTGTCCATCAATTTCTATTGAAGCTACTCCAAAAGCCCATTTGTAACCTCTAGGGTCTTTGAAACGCCCTTCTCTCAGAAAATCAATTCCCAAAATACAAGGTGCATCAGGTCCGGTCACAACTGTATGTTTCCTCCATTGTTTACCAGTTAAACTTATATTAACCTCCACCTTACTTAACTCTTGAGATCCACCAGTGACTCCCAGAATAGTTATAGACTCTGATCCCTGATAATTTGATGGCATTATGGTGCACTGAGCTCCTGTGTCAACCAAGGCCCTGTACTTCCGAAATTGTGAAGTGCCAGGCCACTGGATGTACACATCCCAATAGATTCTGTTATCTCTGTTATCCCTCTTCTCCCCCTGGCGGGAGGCAGGGCACCCCTAGTTATGGGGAACATGCGCACATGTGCATTGCACATAGTTTGCAGTGTTATAGCTTTGCATGTTATAACTGGAGCCATTGTTGGAACCATAAGAGTCGTTCTGGGGAACTGTGGAAGTAACAGCTACCCTTCTGGTATTGCTACCTCGGGTTCTGCCACTTTGCAATTCCCTCAGTCTCCTGAAAGATTGGAAGTTGGTTGGCCATCCCAGCGGTTCATGTTCTCACCAAACTGATCACGCAGAGTTATCCAAATAGTTCTACGTGATTGCCTTGGTGGTCTGTTTTGGTTTGATCTGTTTTGGAATGACCTCCTTGGAGGACGTGTATTCCTCACAGATGAAACTTGTATGCACCTGGAGGAAGAATTAGAATTATCCTTCTGTGCCAATTGGTATATGGAATCCTCCAGATCCTGCATGCAACTCTCAATTTTTCCAGACGGAGTTTCAATGGCTGAAACCAAAGAAACACGTGTCATGCTATCCTCCAATTGTCTCATTTGATCACTGAATTGGCCAACCGTAGGAGAAGCTCCACCATAATTTCTTGACACAATTCTGCTTGCCAGAATGTTTGCATAATTAGAGGGAGTAAGTTTGATGATCTTTTTAGCAAGACCAATACCCACAGGAATGTCATCAGGATTCAGAGTTTCATAGTTTCATAGTTTCATTCAGGGTTGGAAGGGACCACAAGGATCATCTAGTTCCAACCCCCCTGCCATGGGCAGGGAAACCCCACAGTAGATCAGGCTGGCCAGAGCCTCATCCAGCCTGCTCTTAAACACCCCCAGGGACGGGGCCTCGACCACCTCCTGGACAACCCATTCAGGGTCTCACCACTCTCATGGTGAAGAACCTCCTCCTCACATCTAGCCTGAATCTCCCCACCTCCAGCTTCATTCCATTCCCCCTAGTCCTATCACTACCTGAGATCCTGAGAAGTCCCTCCCCAGCCTTCCTGTAGGCCCCCTTCAGATACTGGAAGGCCACAATTAGGTCACCTCGGAGCCTTCTCTTCTGCAGACTGAACAGCCCCAACTCCTTCAGTCTGTCCTCATAGGAGAGGTGCTCCAGCCCTCTGATCATCCTCGTGGCCCTTCTCTGGACACGTTCCAGCACCTCCACATCCCTCTTGTAATAGGGGCTCCAGAACTGGACACAGTACTCCAGGTGGGGTCTCACCAGGGCTGAGTAGAGGGGAGGATCACCTCCCTCGACCTGCTAGCCACACTTCTCCTGATGCAGCCCAGGATCTGATTGGCCTTGCGGGCTGCAAGTGCACATTGAGAGCTCATGTTGAGCTTTTTGTCCACCAGCACCCCCAAGTCTCTCTCCTCAGGGCTACCCTCCAGCCAGTCACTGCCCAGCCTGGATTTGTGCCTGGGATTGCCTCGACCCAGATGCAGGACCCTGCACTTGCTCTTATTGAACTTCATGAGGTTGGCTTGTGCCCACCTCTCCAGCCTGTCAAGGTCCCTCTGGATGGCCTCCCTTCCCTCCAGCGTGTCTGCTGCACCACACAGCTTGGTGTCATCAGCAAACTTGCTGAGGGTGCACTCAATGCCACTGTCCATGTCACCCACAAAGATGTTGAACAAGACAGGTCCCAGGACTGATCCCTGAGGGACTCCGCTTGTCACTGGCCTCCACTGGGACATGGAGCCATGGACAGCCAATCTTTAGGTGCGGCCACCAAGCCAGTTCCTTATCCATCTAGTGGTCCACCCATCAAACTCATGTGTCACCAGTTTGGAGACCAGGATGTGGTGCGGGACAGTGTCGAAGGCTTTGCTCAGGTCCAGGTAAATGACATCAGTTGCTCGCCCCTCATCTATTAATTTTGTCACCTGCTCATAGAAGGCAACCAGGTTGGTCAGGCAGGATTTGCCCTTGGCAAAACCATGCTGACTGTTCCCAATCACCTCTTCACTATTCTTTTGAGCGAGTAGTGACTCCAGGAGGATCTGCTCCATGATCTTTCCAGGCACAGAGGCGAGACTGACTGGCCTGTAGTTCCCTGGTTCCTCCTTCTTACCCTTTTTGAAGATGGGGGCAATGTTTCCCCTTTTCCAGTCTGTGGGGACTTCACCAGATTGCCATGACTTTTGAAATATAATAGAGAGGGGTTTAGCAACCTCATCTGCCAGTTCTCTCAGTACCCGTGGGTGTATCCCGTCGGGTCCCATGGACTTGAACACTTTCAGGTTCTTCAGGTGATCACGAACCTGATCTGCACTTACAATGGGCAGTTCTTCCTCCCCGTCCCTGGCCTTGACTTCCATAACATCAGGAGTGTGGCTAGAAGCCCTTGCAGTGAAGACTGAGGTAAAGAAGTTATTAAGTACCTCAGCCTTTTCCTCATCACTTGTGACCATGTCACCATTTTCCTTTCTGAGGGGGCCCACACCTTCCCTAGTCTTCTTCTTCCCATTAATATACCTGTAAAAGTTCTTAGTGTTCCCTTTAATCTCCCTGGCTAGATTCAATTGAAACTCTGTTCATGTTCACCATAGAGTATCTCTCTTACAGCAAATTCTCTCAAGCGCTTAATTCCCTCATCTGTGGTAGTCCATGGAAGATCATCTCGGGAAGGGTATCTGAGGGCAACCGCCATTAAAAGGCGTATCCACAGATTAACCTTACTGAGATCCCTGCCTAGATGTCTATCTATTCCATTATCCCTCGAGAGAGTTCTTAACTGAGCTGCTGACTTGTCTCCAACTGTTAGAGCTGGAGCACCTGTATCATAACACCTACTAAGCCAAGCTAGAACTGGCTCCTTTTCTGCCCTGGTGTAATCTTTACGGACATGTCTTAGCTCCTCCCTCGGAGACGAACAGTCAGTTATGTCATCTTGTAGCTCGTCCCCCTCAACTGGTTTCCGTAATAATCCCCCTGTCATTTTCTCAAGGATCTCTTTAAGCTGAGAACCACCTTTGCCACCTCTTTTCCTAGCTTCATCTCTATCCTGCTTTGATCTCACTAGGTTAGCTAGATCTTTAAAACAAATCTTCTCTTCCTCCTCCACAGGATTTCATAGAGTAGAGGGCCCCTCACCAGGATCAGTCTCCACCTCTTCTTCTACATCATCTTTAGTCTTTCCACTTCCAGTATTTAAAACAGCCACCTTAACTGGAGCTGTGTTTGAATTTACAGCCACCTTAATAGAAGCTGACAGGTCCTGAGAAAAAACAGCTGCTGGGGCAGTGACTTCCCGTCCCACCGAGAGAGTGGGCGGAAATGACGTTGCTCCGTTAATGGCCGACGGAGAAGAAGGAGGAGGAGAAGCAGTAGGCGCCATGTTGATACCAGCCGCTGCCCTTGGCAGCTTGCCAGAATCAGCACCAAAGTCATTTAGAGGTGCTTTACCAATTAACTTTTTAGCCCTCTTTTTAACTGACACAGATTCTCCACACTCCTCATCACTAGATGACTCTGGGACTGACCCAGAACCACGCCGTTTCCTCTTTGATCTAGTTTTAATAACAAAACAAGCTCTGGACACCTTTCTCTCTCGCTGCAAAGAAATCAGGAGATACACAGTAATTATCACTAAGAGCAGGACCACAGACACCAAATAAATCACCTTTGGATCCCAGGCATCACCTAAAGTTACTCTCTCCTCCGGCGGAATCTTAAAACCCTTTATCTCAATTGGGAGAGTGGTGGAGGCAACATTTCTGTATCTCACTGGCCATAAGAAATCCATGCATTTTCCATACCATAATCTAACTCTATACAAAACCCACAAATAAATTGTCCGCACCAAATATTTACCCAGAAAATCCAAAATCAAACCCAAACAATATCTGTAAACCAGAGCCCCAAAAATTGAAAAGAATAATCGCTCCACAAACCACAACACCTTCATGTTTGCTAATTCAGCTAGAAAACACTAAATCAATCAAGTAATAAATTAAGCTAATAATCTGCCCCACGTTGGGCACCAAGAAAAAAAAAATGTCGTAGGGTTGGAAGGATAAAGCAAAAAAGCCTCGTCCCTCCCCCCTGTAAAGTAAAGGGAAAGAAAATTGAAAGGAAAGGAAAAAAAACCTGATAGCTGAATTAGCAAAGGAGGGTTGCTATATATTTACAAATGCAATACAGCATATGCAGGGGAATTTACAAATTTACAATATTTACAATATATACAGAAATATACAACAAAGTAGCACAGAAATGAGAGTTCCCCCCTCTGCTGAGGGGGTTCCCCACCTCTGCTCCCCCCTCTCTCCCCCTTTCCCCAGAGCGGGTTAGAAAAGAGAGCAAAGAGGAAAAAGTTAGAAGCAGTTATGTGTTAATTGGAAAGCAGTTAATACAGGTCTTGCAGTTTATCAGTTTAAAGGTCAAGCCTTGGCCGAAAGCCCGGAAACAGCGAGCTGCTGCTGCTGAAGGAGTGGGAGATAGACTGACCAGAGAAGTGAAGGAATTCCCAGGAAACTCTGCTGCACTCCCAGTTCAGAAGGTGCTTCCTCCCAATCAACCTATGAAATTAGTTTATATCCGTCTTTTCGTTTTCCAACATCCGACTACAACATTCCCTTTCTTAAGGGGACAGCCTCAAACGGTCACAGAGCGATAAGGTCACCCCTGAGTCTCCTCTTCTCCAGGCTGTGCAATCCCAGCTCCCTCAGTCTCTCCTCATAGAGCTTGTGTTCCAAACCCCTCACCAAGTTCGTTGCCCTTCTCTGGACTTGTTCCAGCAAGTCAACATCCTTCCTAAACTGAGGGGCCCAGAACTGGACACAGTACTCGAGGTGTGGCCTAACCAGTGCAGTATACAGGGGCAGAATGACCTCCCTGCTCCTGCTGGCCACACTGTTCCTGATGCAGGCCAGGATGCCATTGGCCCTCCTGGCCACCGTGGCACACTGCAGGCTCATGTTCAGCCTACCATCGAGCAGTACCCCCAGGTCCCTCTCTGCCTGGCTGCTCTCCAGCCACTCTGACCCCAGCTTGTAGCACTGCATGGGGTTGTTGTGGCCGATGTGCAGAACCCGACACTTGGATGTGTTAAATCTCATGCCGATGGACTCTGCCCATCTGTCCAGCCTGTCGAGGTCCCTCTGCCGAGCCTCTCTACCCTCCAGCAGATCAACTCCTGTCCCCAGCTTGGTGTCATCAGCAAATTTACTGATGATGGACTCAATGCCCTCATCCAGATCATCAACAAAGATGTTAAAGAGCATGGGGCTGGTCATTGGGGCACACCACTAGTGACTGGCCGCCAGCTGAATGTGGCACCATTCACCACCACTCTCTGGGCTTGGCCCTCCAACCAGTTCCTAACCCATCGCAGTGTGCTCCCGTCCAAGCCATGGGCTGACAGCTTGGCCAGCAGTTTGCTATGGGGGACGGTGTCAAAGGCCTTACTGAGGTCCAGGTAGACTACATCCACAGGTCTCCCCACATCCACCAGGCGGGTCACCTGCTCGTAGAAGGAAATCAGGTTGGTCAGGCAGGACCTGCCCTTCCTAAATTCATGCTGGCTAGGTCTGATCCCTTGGCCATCCTGTAAGTGCTGTGTGATGGCACTCAGGATGACCTGTTCCATGATCTTGCCTGGCACTGAGGTCAGACTGGCAGGCCTATAATTCCCTGGCTCATCCAACTGGCCTTTCTTGTGGATGGGCACCACATTGGCCAGCTTCCAGTCATCTGGGACCTCTCCAGTGAGCCAGGACTGCTGGAAAATAATGGATAGTGGTTTGGCCAGCTCATCTGCCAGCTCTCTCAGCACCCTAGGATGAATCCCATCTGTTCCCATGGACTTGTGGGGATCCAAGCCGCTGAGGAGAGTTCCAACCACCTCTTCATGGATCATAGGGAAGCTGTGCAGCTCCCTGGCTCCTTCTGCCAGCTCTGCAGGCCAGCTGTCAGGAAAACATTCTGTCCTGCTAGTAAAAGTTGAGGCAAAGAAGGTGTTAAGTATCTCTGCCTTTTCCTCAACCCTTGTCACAACCCTTCCCTGCATGTCAACCAAGGAGTGGAGGTTGTCCTTTCCCTTCCTCTTGCTATTAATATATTTATGGAAGGACGTTTAGTTGTCCTTCACAGTAGAGGGCAGTTTAAGCTCCAAATGTGCCTTTGCCTCCCTAATTTTTTTCCTACATGATTTGGCAACATACTTAAACATTCCATGGGTTGCCTCCCCTCTCTTCCCAAGGTGATACACCCTCTTTTTTTCCCCTTAGCTCTATTAAAAGTTCTTTAACCATCCAGGCTGGCCGTCTGCCCTGACGGCTCATCTTCCGGCATATTGGCACAGCCTGTCCCTGAGCCTTCAACAATTCTTCATTGAAGTAGGACCAGCTCTCCTGGACCCCTTTATTATTAAGGGCTTTATCCTAAGGAACCCTCTGAATTAGTTCCTTGAGTAACCTGAAGTCTGCCCTCTGGAAGTCCAGAGTGGAAGTCTTCTTGCTGCCCCTCTTAGCTTGACCAAAAACCGAAAATTCAATTATCTCATGGTCACTGGACCCCAAACACCCTCCGACCACCACATCACCCACCAGCCCTTCCCTATTGGTGAAGAGGAGGTCGAGCATAGCCTTGCCCCTGATAGGCTCTCGCAGCACCTGGGATAAGAAGCTGTCCTCCATGCACTCTAAGAACCTCCTAGACTGTCTCCTCCCTGCTGTGTTGAAATCCCAGTAGATGTCAGGCAGGTTGAAGGCGCCCATGAGAACAAGGTCCGGAGATCTTGAGACAGCCTTAAGCTGCCTATAGAATGCTTCATCAACATCTTCTTCCTGGTTGGGTGGTGTATAACAGACTCAACCATGGTGTCTGCCCTGCCGGTCTTCCCTCTAATTCTTACCCACAAGCATTGAACCTGATGGTCCCTGATCTACGTCTCAGTGGCATTTAGTGCCTTCCTGATGTACAGGGTCTTCCCTCCACCCCTTCTTCCTTGCCTATCTCTGCTGAAGAGCTTGTAGCCATCAATTGCAGTGCTCCAGTCATGTGAGTCGTCCCACCACAACAAGGCTTCCAGCTCCTCTTGTTTGTTACCCATGCTTCGTGCATTAGTGCACATGCACTTCAGCTGGGCTGCTGGTTTCACCTCCGACTCTAGCTTGTCGCCCCCAGACTCTTGCCTGAGGGGACTAGTTTCAGCCCCTTCCCCTTCGAAACTAGTTTAAAGCCCTGTCGATGAGACCTGCCAATTCCCTTCCCAGGATCTTTTTACCTTTGGGGGACAGGCCGTTCTCATATACTGTGACCTTTCCCCTTCTCTTGGACAGATGTACTCCATCTGTTGCCAGCTGGCCTGGTGCAGTAGAAAGTTTCCCAAGATCAAAAAACCCAAAATTCTTTTGACTGCACCAGCCTCTAAGCCACTTGTTAACCATAGCTGCTGACCTGTTTCTTATGGTATTCCCTCCTGCAACTAAGGGTATTGATGAAAAAATTATTTGTGCCCCTGACCCCTCAACCAGGTCTCCCAGGGCCCTGAAGTCATCACTGATAGCCCTGGGAGTTCTGGTTGCAACATCATCATTCCCTAACTGCATAACTAGTAAAGGGTAGTAGTCAGAGGGCTGCACCAGTCTAGGCAGCCTACTGGTAACATCATTAACTTGGGCTCCTGGCAGACAACAGAGTTCCCTATGAGATGGGTCAGGCCGACATATAGGGCCCTCCATTCCCCTCAGAAGGGAATCACCAATAACAATTGCCCTCCTCTTTTTTTTGAGGGAGCAGGTCCTGATGCCCGGGGAAGGCTGTTTAACCTTAGGCTGCTTTGCCTTAGGCTGTTTAACCTTAGGCTGCTTAGCCTCAGGGGGAACCCCAGATGGTGTGCCCTCCGGCATCAGGATCACCTCACCCTCAATCTCCAGTGCCCCATACCTGTTTTCCAAGAGCAGCGGGGAAGGTGAGGGGAGGCAAGGAGGTTTGACTTTGCGTCTTTTGAGAGGAACCTGCGTCCATTCCCCTCTGCTTTTTGAATAACCAGCCTCTGGTGGGGGAGTCTGCAGAGCCTGCTTACTCTGATTCAATTCTTTCCTCCTCTGATTCATCTCTTTCCTCCTTTGGTCCATCTCCTTCCTCCTCTGGTCCATCTCCTTCCTCCTCTGGTTTATCTCTTTCCTACATTCCCTTACATTTCTAAGGCTAGCAACCTCATCCTTCAGTCTGGTCACCAGATTAAGCAGATAGTCAACCTGCTCACACCTTATACAAGAGTTGCCCCCACAACCCTGCTTCTCAAGAGCCAGGCTCCAGCATTCTCTACAGCCAGATACCTTGAGAGCTACCTGCTTGTGTTCTACCTCAGTCTGGGTCGACACTGATTTTTTTAGGGAGATTTTGCTGTGAGTTACAACCATGCCTGTCCCTGGCCACAGCACCTACTGCACAACAACAACAACAAATGATTTAGAAAAAGTGGGGCGGCACGTGAGAGTACAAGAGAATACGGGCTGCCCGATGAAGAGAGCCCTGCGTGCCACAGCTGACCCTTTTAAATTCAGCCGCTCCCGCCGCTGGGATCACGAGTCTGACCACGTGAAAGGACGGCTGCTCCTTCCTCGCGGCAAACCTCCACAGCGATGGCGATTCCCGCAGCCCAAAAAGGAGAGCAGCGGCTGGTTCCCAGCAGTTGCTGGTCTTGGTGCTGTCCCGAGCGGGCTGCCCTGCATTGTAGACTCAGACTTTTCTTTTCAGGATCAGTCCAGGACTCAGTTAAAGCATACATGAAGCACTGACTTCCGTAAGGTTCTGTAAGGTTTCTGAGCACAGAAGAAACTTTTATTGTGCAAATTATGTCTTAATAACAGGCCCTCGTCTTCAGCTGACCAGTCTAATCCCTTCTACCTCTTTTAAATGTATCCTTAGCAACTTAAAGTTCCCATTATTTGCTTTATTTGTTTCTGAGTTTGCTAAATATCACTGAAAAAGCCAAAATCTGTCATTGTAGTTGACATAGACTGAACTTTTCAATTCAAGTAGGCACTGTGTTCATAGCAGACTTAATAACAGTTGGTCCAACTCCTTCAGATTAATTGAAAGAGAATCTGTGAATCTATGATAGCTGGGAAAGTCAGTGCCTCTCCACTCTCAAAGCTGTTTTATCTGTAGTTAGTGAATTGTTTCAGGCATTTTTTATTCTGGTGGGTTTTTTAAGTGTGGGGGTCTGCAAACATAGGGAAAACAGTTGTAGATGGAACCCCACAAATCACAGGTGGCTTGGGAAAATGTCTTCATCTTTAATAAACAAAAAGGGAGGTGAACATTATCTCAAATCGCTTAGATTGCAAAGTACCATTACCAAATTATTCATTAGAAATAATGCATTAAAATTCTATATAACCTTGAGAAAAAGAAGAAGGTGCAACAAAGTAGTGAACCTGTCACCAATGCTAGAAAGACTATTATTGTCTAATGATCGTAGGACTAAACCCAGGCACAATGTGTAATACCATGTAGGGTTAACCTACAGTAAATACCTGACAGCTGGTCTGTCTTACTCTCTGGCAACACTCGTAAAACTTGTCATGCCAGTGAAGTCATACTTAATTGAGCAAAACTAGTTGAAACCAAACATGCAGAGAAACATATTTGTCGTTGCACTTCAGCTGACAGCTGTAGCAATTTTCCCTGAGCAGACACACACAGCTTGATGACAAAAAGGGAATCTTGTGTTAGTTCCTAATTGCAGAGTTTCTGTTGCAAAAGCCACTGATAATGGACCTCTGATTTTTAGAAGGATTAGGAAACAATCAAAACCAGATGGCTTGTTTGGATTTAATATGCATGAATCATTATCAATTTCTAACAGAATTAGGAAATAAACTTTTCAGATTTTTCAAGCAGAAACTATTAAAAGATTTGGTGTAAGATAGAAGGAGCACAATAATAAAAATGGGCCACTACTTTACAAATAGTATAGGAAGAATTCATTAAAATCAATAGTAATGGTGGGAAGAAGTCCTCATTGAGTCCACCATTTAACTAATCACTGTAACACTGATAGCAGTATTAAAGGTTACTTACTGAATTAAAAGAATTATTCTGATCTACTTGTATGATTTCACACTGAAAATTCACACTGTTAAAAACATTGAAAAGGGGTGAATATCCATGCATGTGTTTTCAAGTCCACAGCAAACACTAAGCAAAGTAACTCAGCATTGGAACAAACAATTACTGAACTGCATAGGACTTTGCATTTGCTGTTCTGTGAGTGACTCTAGAATCTTACTGCATCTCAGATAAAATATTTTTACTGGCTATTCAACAGTAGATAGTGTATGGCTAAATAGTGACACTGAAATGTTTTGCTTAAAACGTCTGTATTACTGAAAGGACATTGAAAATCCATGCTTACTCTTGACTTTGCTGTCAGCAGAAACTGTTTCTAAAATATGACTTTAATTATAGTTAAAACATATGCATACAATGTCTCTTTCATAAGGGAATAACTAACTGCCTTATATTCCTGAAACTTGTATATGTATGGTCTTGGTTCCCTTTAAGCTGAAGATATCATTGTGTCCCTTTACTCCTCAGACCTCAGAAGTGATTCCCCTGATCCATTACTAGACATTTGTCTTGTTTCTTTTCATGTCTAAATTCATCCAGGGATTTAGAACAATTACTTTTCTCTCACTCCTTGCTAAGGCTTTCCCATTCTGACTTCCACTGCAGTGACATTGCCATTCCACCCTATTTTGTACTCAGTTCTGTGGAAAAAAATTATCCTTGTTGTTTCAACAATGTCACTAATGGTAATGCAATTACAATTTCCTCTTGTACTTTTCACACATCTCTGCTGTCTTGTCTCCCTATTCCTAACTTTCCCATTCCTCCTTTTGGGGTTCTAAATTATTGTCTCTGTTGCACAGTGCACTCCCAGCATAGTCTCCCTGGGGAAAATCAACCTATGACACATTTTCACCTTTTGAAGTGAAAATCTTTCTTTAATGCCTACACTTGAAATCTGAAAGGATGCCTTGTGTAGTGTTTGGATCCTGGGTTGAACTATGCACCTGTTCTCACATAGAGGTGTCAAAGGTGCAAGAGGTTTATCAGCTCACCAGAACTATAGCCAAGACAGAGAAAAACATGGAGTAACAGGAAAATTAAATAAATCTCTCAGATATTTGAGAGTAAAATGACAACTTTTTTTCCCAGTAATCAGAAAAGGTATGTTACCAAGAATGTTATCGTCTACTGTCTTGGTTACTGTAAATATTTCATCTTAATTCTTCTTACATCATATAGATTACTCCCTCAGTTCCCCATGACCCTCAGTTGTCCTACTGTGGTGGGTTGGAAGGGGTAAGGCTAAGAAGCCTCTTCCCTTCCCCCTTGTAAGGTAAAAGGGAAAAGAAAAATTGAAGGGAAAGGAAAAAAAAACTCACCAGCTGAATTAGCAAAGCAGTGGAGCTATATTTACAAAGCAGTGTAGGATTTTGCAGGGGAATATTTACAAATTTACAATATCTACAATATATACAAAGATATACAACAGAGTAGCACAGAAATGAGAGTAACCCCCCTCGGCCGAGGGGATTCCCCACCTCCGTTCTCCCCTCTCTTCCCCCCTTTCCCCAGAATAGTTCGGAAAAGAGGGAGAAAGAAGAAAGAAAGAGGTTAAAAGCAGTTTGTGTTAATTGGAAGCAGTTAATACAGGCCTTATCAGTTTTTCAAGGCCGGAGCCTTGGCAGAAAACCCAGCACAGGCAGAAAGCTGCTGCACCGAAGGAGATGTGGAAGCAAGAGTGACCGAGAAGTGCTGGAAATGCCCATTTCAGTCTCAGTTCAGATGGTGCTTCCTCCCACTTGACCAATGAAAATTAGTTTAGAGTATTCCTTCCGTTTACCAACTTCCGTCCACCATGCTCCCTTTCTTAAGGGGGCAACGTCAACCGGCCACAGTCCACCCCTTCTAAACAATTTCATTGGCTGTTCATACTGTCCATCCAATCCAAAATAATATTTACAGTTTATGAGTAAAGTTCATAGTCCATTCCGGCTATGCTCAGATGTAGGTGATTCAAAAGTCCAAGAAAATCAGAAAATGAGAAAAATGGAAAACAGTTCATTTCTTCACCGACGAAGCGAAGAAAAAGGGAAACAGGCATTCTCAGGGTCTCTTAGTTGACTTAGGGCTCTCAGGGATCTCAGGGTTCGTGCACCGTAGATTCCTTGTTGATTCTTCTTTTGGGCGCGATGTAGCTGTACAACAGTTTGAAGTTAACCTCTTTCAGCTAAAGTCAAATTTCTTTGTGGAATACACTGAATTTCACCATTCTCTTGCATTACCCAATAAGTGTGACCCGGACCTTCAGCTGAAACCACCCCTCGGACAGGTTTAGCCTCTCCTGAGGGTGAAAATACCCAAACAGTTCTACCTAACAGATTCTTTTCTCTAACAACAGGAACTCTATCACCTTCTACTTTCCGTAGCAAATCTGAATGTGCAGGTCCAGCTCGGTTCACTGAACCTCTACTATTTACCAGCCAGGTTGCTTGTGCTAAATGTTTTTCCCAGTTTTTCAAAGATCCACCCCCCATGGCTTTGAGAGTGGTCTTCAACAAACCGTTGTAGCGTTCAATCTTCCCTGAAGCTGGTGCATAGTAGGGAATGTGGAATATCCACTCAATACCGTGCTCTTTTGCCCAGTTCTTTACAAGGTTGTTCTTGAAATGAGTTCCGTTGTCTGACTCAATCCTCTCTGGAGTTCCGTGTCTCCACAGGATCTGTCTCTCCAGACCAAGGATGGTGTTGCGTGCAGTTGCATGTGGAACTGGATAAGTTTCCAACCATCCAGTGTTTACCTCTACCATAGTAAGCACGTATTGCTTACCAGAACGAGAACGTGGTAGAGTGATGTAGTCAATCTGCCAAGCTTCACCATACTTGTACTTGGACCATCGGTCACCATACCACAAGGGCTTAAGTCGTTTTGCCTGCTTAATAGCAGCACAAATGTCACAGTCAAGGATGACTTGTATGATAGCATCCATGGAAATGTCTATGGATCTGTCACGAGCCCATTGGTATATTGCATCTCTGCCTTGATGTCCTGATGAATCGTGAGCCCACCGAGCTAAGAATATCTCACCTCGGTGTTTCCAGTCGAGATCAAGATTAGAGTCCATGTCTACTTGAGAAACTCTTGCAGCTAGATCTGCCTGATGGTTGTGTTGCTGTTCCTCAGTAGCTTTGCTCTTAGGAATGTGAGCATCGATGTGTCTCACTTTCACTGGAATTCTCTCAATTCGATCAGCAATGTCCTGCCACAGGTTGGCTGCCCAAATGGGTTTTCCTTTCCTCTGCCAACCACTCTCCTTCCAGTTCTTTAGCCAACCCCATAGAGCATTGGCTACCATCCATGAGTCGGTGTAGAGATAAAGCTTTGGCCATCTCTCACGTTCAGCCACGTCGAGAGCTAGCTGGACAGCTTTTACCTCTGCGAACTGACTGGATTTTCCCTCTCCATCTTTCGCCTCTGCAACTCGGCGTGTTGGACTCCACACTGCAGACTTCCACCTTCGCTTGTTTCCAACAAGACGACAGGAACCGTCTGTGAACAAAGCATATTTCTTTTCATCATCAGAAAGGTCATTGGAAGGAGGAGCTTCCTCAGCACGAGTTACTTTCTCCTCTGGAGGTTTAGCACAGTTGATACCTTCAGGCCAACTTGAGATCACCTCCACTAGACCAGGTCTTTCAAGATTTCCCATTCGAGCTCTCTGTGTTATCAGAGCCATCCACTTAGACCAGGTTGAGTCTGTGGCATGATGTGGTGTGGAACCTTTGCCTTTGAACATCCAATTCAAAACTGGTAATCTGGGAGCTAAGAGAAGTTGTGATTCAGTTCCAATCACTTCAGAAGATGCTTTCACTCCTTCATAGGCAACTAGAATTTCCTTCTCTGTTGGAGTACAATTAGCCTCTGAACCTCTGTAACCTCGACTCCAGAAACCAAGAGGTCGTCCACGTGTCTCACCTGGAGCTTTTTGCCACAAGCACCAGGTTGGACCATTGTCACTTGCAGCCGTGTACAAAATGTTCTTAATGTCTGGACCATCTCGGACAGGTCCCAGACCCATTGCTTGAACTACCTCTTGCTTTATCTGGTCAAAGGCTGCTTGTTGTTCAGGTCCCCAGTGGAAATGGTTTCTCTTTCGAGTCACATCATACAGAGGTTTCACAATCTGACTGTATCCAGGAATGTGCAGTCTCCAAAATCCCACTATCCCCAGGAAACGTAGGGTCTCTTTAAGCTGAGAACCACCTTTGCCAGCTGCTTTCCTAGCTTCATCTGTATCCTGCTTTGATCTCACTAGGTTAACTAGATCTTTAAAACAAACCACCTCTTCCTCCTGAGCAGGATCTCTTAGAGTAGAGGGCCCCTCACCAGGATCAGTCTCCAGCTCCTCTTCTTCTCCATCTTTGGCCTTTGCACCTCTAGTCTTTAAAGGAGCCACCTTAACTGGAGCTGTGTTTGAATTGACAGCCACCTTAATGGAAGCTGACAGGTCCTGAGATAAATCAGCTGCTGGGGCAGTGACTTCCGGTCTCACCGAGGGAGTAGGCGGAAGTGACGTTGCTCCATTAATGGCCGACGGAGAAGAAGAAGAAGGAGAAGGAGTAGGAGCCATGTTGATACCAGCTGCCGCCTTTGGCAGCTTGCTAGAATCGGCAAAGTCATTTAGAGCTGCTTTACCAATTAACTTTTTAGCCTTCTTTTTAACTGACACGGGTTCTCCACAGTCCTCATCACTGGATGACTCTGGGACTGATCTCGAGCTACGGCGTTTTCTTTTTGATCTAGTTTTAATAACAAAACAAGCTCTGGACACCTTCCTCTCTCGCCACAGAGAGAACAGCAAATATGGAATCACCATCACCAGCAACAGATTTATACACATCAAATAAATCACCTTTGGATCCCAGGCATCACCTAAAGTTACTCTCTCCTCCGGTGGAATCTTAAAACCCTTTATCTCAATTGGGAGAGTGGTGGAGGTAACATTCCTGTACCTCACTGGCCATAGGAAATTAATACATTTTCCATACCATAATTTAACTCTATACATAACCCACATATAAATTGTCCGCACCAAATATTTACCCAGGTAATCCGAAATCAAACCCAAACAATATCTGTAAACCAGAGCCCCAAAAATTGAAAAGAACAATCGCTCCACAAACCACAATACCTTCATGTTTGCTAATTCATCTAGAAAACACTAAATCAATCAGGTAATAAATTAAACTAATTATCTGCCGCACGTTGGGTACGCCAATAAAAAAAAATGTGGTGGGTTGGAAGGGGTAAGGCTAAGAAGCCTCTTCCCTTCCCCCTTGTAAGGTAAAAGGGAAAAGAAAAATTGAAGGGAAAGGAAAAAAAAACTCACCAGCTGAATTAGCAAAGCAGTGGAGCTATATTTACAAAGCAGTGTAGGATTTTGCAGGGGAATATTTACAAATTTACAATATTTACAATATATACAAAGATATACAACAGAGTAGCACAGAAATGAGAGTAACCCCCTCGGCCGAGGATTCCCCACCTCCGTTCTCCCTCTCTTCCCCTTTCCCAGAATAGTTCGGAAAAGAGGGAGAAAAAGAAAGAAAGAGGTTAAAAGCAGTTTGTGTTAATTGGAAGCAGTTAATACAGGCCTTATCAGTTTTTCAAGGCCGGAGCCTTGGCAGAAAACCCAGCACAGGCAGAAAGCTGCTGCACCGAAGGAGATGCGGAAGCAACAGTGACCGAGAAGTGCTGGAAATGCCCATTTCAGTCTCAGTTCAGATGGTGCTTCCTCCCACTTGACCAATGAAAATTAGTTTAGAGTATTCCTTCCGTTTACCAACTTCCGTCCACCATGCTCCCTTTCTTAAGGGGGCAACGTCAACCGGCCACACCTACTTAGTATCTTCACCACAGAAGCACCAGTTTCACAGATCAGCTTCAAACTGTCTGTGAAATTTCTCAAGGTCTCCTACTTGTGAAATTATGTTTCTGAATGTCTTGATTTGATTAGCCATGGTGTCCTTTGTGCATGGCATGTTGCCATATCCTCTCTAAATAGATCTCTGTACCCATTCTCCTGACTCCTGCACTCAGGACCTCCCACAATACCAGGTACTCCCTCCAAACTTGTGTTGTTTAACAGGAACACAGTCAAAGTGTTCCTTTATTTTCAGTATTATTTTCATTAATTTTAATGGGTATAAGATATAATGAACTTACAAAATGGTGTTCTGTAAGAATTAGCCATCAAACACTGTTTGGATATGAGAGGTAGATTGTGACTCAATGAAACAGGTGTATAGTCAAAGAATGAGGGAGAATGAATATATTGAGTAAGAGGGTGTTCTGATTTTAGAAGCAGTTTTAATACGCAAACCACATTTTAATATATTTAATAACAGCAATTTTTGAAAGTCATTACCAGAATTTATGTTGATTGGTTCAAGTCTATAATGAAAAATACATCTGTGCTGCAAACTGGTAGAGGCATGATGGAATAAGCCCATTACAAAGGGGGAAAAAAAAGAAAGGTTTTTTTTTTAGGCATCATTATAGTCTTGTTTTGTGTTTTTTTTTTCTCTTATATATTCAGTAAATTATATTTTTTAAAATAAAAAAAAATCATTCTGAAAACAGTGTGTGTTTGGGTTTTGTTTTTTTCCATAAATAGCAAGCTAGAGTAGTCTGTAATGAATTGAACAATACTGGATAAAAACAAAACAGAAAGACAACACTAAAACCAATCTTCAGATTAATAAATAGATCATTAATACAGCATATCCATGTAACACTAGCTTTACACAACATGCTAGCTTTCAGTTTGGTGCATCAAATCCATAGAATATGAATCTCCTGCAAAACCTGAAGTAAGGCAGCAATACGTGTTATTATAGCTTTAGCAAATTGTTCCTTGTTCACAGGGTGGTTTCTGGAGTTGTGGGGATTAGTCCTTTGTGTCAAAAATCAAAGAGTCTGGCACAGACAGAAAAGATAAACTCTGACCCTTGTGAGCTTGTTCACGTCACTTCTACCCATTTAAATTCCAGTTAGGTTGATCAGAAGTGAGAGAAAAGCTTTAAATTGCATTAATAGCAGTAGGTTAAATCTTAGACTGCTGATTAAATCAATTTCTACCAGATAAAATCGTAATAGACATTGGCTGTATTTGTCTGACAGGAAACGTCATTGGTAATTCTTTGTGTTGCCTTTAATGAGTCTGATTGTAATCTTCCAGCAGGCAGAGCACAAAAGGCACCTGCAGGTCTGGGTGAATGGAATCACATATTGATCAAGTTGTCAGGCCTGTCAAATGTTCAAGAACAACTAAATAAGTACCTAAAATCAATGCAATCTTGTATTTACATGGAGGCTTCCCAGATTAGTAAACTGATTGAGACTTATTACTGAATTAGTTACACGGCAAAGATAATTTCCAAAATTGCCTGGCTCACAATATTCATGTTGAAAAACAATCAAGTTCTTGAATAAAATGTGTGAAGATTTCATATATATATATTTAAAATAATTTTAGACAGCTTTGTCTCTGGGTAGAACTGCAGTCTACCATTTTATTTTCCTGTAGAAAAATGATTTGTTAATTATGACTTGTTATTTATATTTATATTTAGTTCCTGTTCCCTGTTAACTGAGAGTTTTGCAATGGTCTTTGCTACTGCTCAGATGTGCTATAAAGATGAGTCTCTGCTAGAAAGATAGTAAGCTGACAAGTAAAGTGCCTCACTTTCCCTAAGAAAACTTCATATTTGTATGTGAGCTCTTTGTGGTGCAAATCACTTGCCTGTCAATGGAGCAAGCAGAAAGAGGAACCCTTTGCTACCTCCAACTCGGCCTGCTCTAGCTGCTGAGGAGGATTTCTAGGTTGATGAATGCACAATTGAGCCCTCAGTTTGCAAAACACTTTGGATTTACTGGAAATTGAATAAATAATTCTAAAGTAGCAGTTCTGTGTCACACCCTGAAGTGGGCTTCTTTACAATGGACAATTATCATGTTCATTTTTGTGAGTGATGCAACGCATTTCCATTTTTAGTCTTTTTATTTACCTTTCTTTCTGATTTCTCACAGTATCACCAAGGTTGGAAGAGACCTCAAAGATCATCAAGTCCAACCTATCACCACAGACCTCATGACTAGACCATGACACCAAGTGCCACATCCAATCCCCTCCACCACCTCCCTGGGCAGCCCATTCCAGTGGCTAATGACTCTCAGTGAAGAACTTTCTCCTCACCTCGAGCCTAAATTTCCCCTGGCACAGCTTGAGACTGTGTTCTCTCTCACTCATTCACTGGATTTCCATCCAAATCCTACCCATCCCTCACTATGTTGCCCACCTCAAAGAGATACTTTCTCATTACTGCCTTCCACCTCTATATTTGTTCATAATTTGTTGTAGTGAAGGATGCTTATCATCAGGATTGTGCCCCAAACATTTGGGTAGGATATATTTCTGTATGTGTTAACCCTCCTTTGTCCCCCCCCCCTTCTGGAGGCAGCAGGGGGAATCCTCGCGCCACTGAGTCCAGGTAAACAGCCTACCTGGGCGTGGTCTCACCCCTGCAGTACTAGAGGCAGGCTATATGTTTGCTTCCCCAAGTATAGCATATACTCAGGCCATATTTGGTAGCTAGTAGTTCATTGGTTAATGTTTGGGTTGGCAACAGGTGCTTATTGGGCCAGTATTCACTGGGGCAAATGGTAAATAGGGGTTGTTTGGCAAATGAGCCCCCCCACCTCGGTGTTGGAGCCTGTGTGTGCGTGCGTGCCAGCCAGTGCTCTGGGAGGCCTCGTGGTCCTTTTGCCACTGTTACCCAGCTGTGTGCAGTGCCGTGGACAGCACTCCGTGGGATCAACCGCTGCGTGATCCATCGTAGGAGAAAACCTGGTAGACCGTGTGAACCAGCGTTGCTGACCTGCCACTGCCCCCCTCCGAGCGAGGAATTTTGTATCCTGGGAGAGAACAGCAGAGCCACGCGGTGCGGCCACGCGGCCGGCGCCATTTCCTGCCTCCTTATTACGGCACATCCGTGCCACGTTGTCTGGATTATAAACATTATTGAAGAAAGACTCCACGACTTCCTCAGCGACTGAGTAAGCCAAGCCCTCCTTTGTAGAGCTTCGTTTAGGATAGCATTTATATTGCTCCGGTGGAGGGTTGCCGGTCACTGACCAACCCTCCCCGCCACTCTCTGACTCAGTTTAGATTCTAAGTTCTGTGAATCATTTTGGTTTAAATGCCCATACATAACATTCTGTAAAGATAGTTCCACTAACCGAATATTGATACCTGTGAGGGGCGATTGTAAATACCCGTTACAGAGTTTGTACATATATAAATAAACTTATATTTTCGTTGATGGATCTGCCGCGCATTTCTGAGGGCATATCCACGACATTAATGGCGCAGTGCAAGGGTTATCCGATAAGTGACTATCTCTACAGAATGGGATACGTAATAAAACGATCCGATATGCAATGGGCTATAGAAAACCTGACAAATCCGGATCAAATCACTACGAAATTATCCGAGTACGTGGTCGAGCTATGCGCTGATCCAACCGCAATAACCGAGGAGAGAGTTACTGCGATCGGGGCTTGCATAATGCGAGCACAAGACGAATTTACAGCATTAGAGGAAAAGATTAAAAAACTTGAGGAAAAAAATAACTTCCTGGAAAGAGAGTTAGGAAAGTCTGAGGCACAAAATGATAAACTTCATAACTTGTTAACGTTGCAAATTAAAGAAAGCAACGCTACTATGAAGGTATTAGTGGGATCAGACAGAGACTCTGTTTCAAGCCTTCCTGGGATCTCCCAACCGCCTAGCCCCGAGCAGCCCCGCGACCACGATGTCGCGCCCGGAGCCGGCTCTCCCGTACAGTCCTTTTACGAATTACCCCCACCGCAGTCTCGCGGAAAGGACAGAAAGGTCAGCAGCCGTGCTTGAATTAAATTCGCCTGACAATAGTGCTCCGAGAAGCGAAGCCCGGAAAAAATCCCATAGCTACCGAACGGAGAGAAACCCATCTGACCGGGACGATACGGATTACAGTTCGAAGATGAACCCATACGGAGGAAAGCCGTGCATTTACGTCCCGTTCTTAAAGAGCAATACACGGACGGCCGCCGTGGCCGAGGGACAACAACTACCTCTGTTCGCCCGTACAGCGGAGCAAAGCTTCGGGACCTGCAGGAGACGTTTGCACGAGAACCGGACGAGTCGGTAACAGACTTTTTGTATCGTGTTATGGAATTGGGTGGGGATACAATTATTTTGGACCGTAATGAAGCAAAAGGCTGTTCATGGGGTCATGAAGTATTTTTGGGTATGGGTCCGGAGGGATACCACTCGTTAACTTCCCGTGTCGCTCACTGGGCTGGAAGTTTAGATCCTATAGATAGAGACGAACCAACAGAAGTGAGGGTTACCAGTTCGGCCGAACTCACTGCCGCGATTAAAAAATTGGCGTGCGTTCAAGCAATGTACGATCACAGGGCATATCCTTCCCACTAGATGCCCCAATTAACCCAGTGCGACTCAAAATTCTAATCCGTGGGCTGCCGCCGGGTCTGAAAATGTATGTGATGCCAAAAAGGAGGAAATTGAACGAGTAGTCGAAAGGAATATGGCCTCTACTAATTCCCGGGAACACCAATTAACTTGGGAAGAGCTGTTGATGGCATTATCCCACAAGGGCCGAGACTTGGGCTACTCTGATCATACGCTCATGGCCAAGACTCCCGCGACAGACACCATACTGGTTTCAAAACCACGCGGCGACGCCGGGGAAAAAAGCAGGAAGTGCGCCGCACTAAGACATCCCCTACTGCGACTTCTGCGGGTTCAAGCAACAGCCCGGAGTCAGATCGCCGTCACTCGGGAAGTCCCAGAGGGAGAAATTCCGACCGCTGGAGAGATAAACGGCGTACTTTTAATAGATCATTTTCACCCAGAGAGAAATGGTATCGACTAGCACTGTCTTTGAATGTACCTGAATTTGTAATAGTGCCATTATCAACGGGAATGTTAAAAGGCGTAGTGCTGAGAATACAAAATAAATCCGGCAGCTGGGAAGAGGACCACTACCGAAGTGACCGCCGCGGCAAGGGGAAGAATGAAGCTGGAAGCAGCAGTCCTAAAACTGTTTCACCCAGCAAGGATGCTAACCCCTTCATACCTCGCCGCCAGAGCCCAGATAAAAAGCCAAAAAACTAGACACAGCGGTGACTGTTCCAGGCCTCACTCATCGCTTTGTTAATGCTTGTCAATGGTCTGAGGATCCAGAGCCTTTCATTTTGATTCCCACTGGACCTACTCGAACTGCTGTAAAATTCTTATTGACACTGAGGCGCAAATCAGTGTTTTGAATGTGCAACAAGCTAAATGCTTGAAGATCCTGCCATCCCGGAAAAGGATTAAGATACAGGGTGTTACAGGAATGCCTCATACGTGCCATTTAGCCAAAACAAGGTTGTGGCTTCCTGGTGACAAGCGGAGTACCCTGGTAGAAGTTGCCCTGAGTCCGTACCCGAGAACATCCTTGGATTTGATGTTTTAGCTGGCAAACGGTGGCATCTCCCTAACGGTACCCTGTGGTGCTTTGGCTCCTATGGAGTAGGAGCAAAAGGGATTGAAACCGCTCGGGTAGGCACTCTCCAAATTGCTCCACCCTTACCCAAATCAAGTATCACATGTGTTGCACAGTATTCCCTACCAGCAGCAGCCAGACAAGGCATCACTGAGGTGATTGCAGACCTGGAAAAGAGACAAATCATTACCAGGACACACTCACCCTATAACTCACCAGTGTGGCCAGTGCGTAAACCTGATGGACGATGGAGACTCACCATTGACTACAGGAGGCTCAATAGCAACACGCCCCCTCTCACCGCTGCAGTCCCAAGCCTGACATCCATCGTGACAGCAATCCAAGCTGCGTCACATACTTGGATGGCTTCACTGGACATTAAGGACATGTACTTTATGATCCCTCTACGTGAGGAGGATAAACCACAGTTCGCTTTCACATGGCAAGGTTCCCAATACACCTTCAATCGTCTTCCCCAGGGGTACAAGCACTCAGGAACCATTGCACACAACTCCTTAGCAGCACTGTTAGATACCATTGAAGTCCCAAAAGATGTAAGTGTCTACCAGTACATAGATGACATCTTTGTCGGGGGAAATGATGAAGGTAAGGTGGGTTCAGTAGCTGCAGCGATCTGGGACCTCTTGACCAAAAATGGGTTACAGGTTCCACAAGCTAAATGTCAAGGCCCGAGCCAAGAAATTAAATTTCTTGGATCCTGGTGGGTAGCAGGAGCAATATCAGTGCCAGAGGATGCTCTTGAGGCTATTGAAAAGGGCCAACTTCCCAATAACAAAAGGGAGCTTCAGCGGCTCTGGGTACCTTTGGGTTACTGGAGAAAACATATTCCAGGTTTCTCAGTAATTGCTCGTCCCTCTATGACCTGCTTAAAAAGAACAGAGTCTGGGACTGGACCCCAAGGCATACTGAAAGCCTAAAGGTTTTGAAGGACGAATTAAAGGCTTACCAGAAATTGGGCCCTTTGCACCCACATGACCCCTTAAGGGCAGAATGGGGCTTCTCTGACCATGCTTCCTACTGTGGGATTTTTCAAAGGGGACCTAAAGGCCCGAACAGAGCCCTTTTATTCTCTTCAACAGCATTCAAAGATGCTGAAAGGAGATACTCTGAATGGGAGAAGGGACTCCTGTCTCTGAGCCGAGCTGTCAAAGAGGCAGAGAAGCTGCGCACTACGCAGGATATTGTAGTGCAAGGTCCATTCTCTGCTCAAAGCAATCCTCAATGGAACCCCACCACCAGAAGGAATTGCTCAGAAGGCTACTGTAAGAAAATGGTATGCCTATCTGGAAGGGATGGCTCAGCTTATGCCTCTAAGAGAAGGGCCCACAAAAGTATCCAAATTGCAGCAGCCTATCAACCCACATACTATCCCACTGTGCCAGCCCTACAAGCCATCTCCTATTCAGGTAGCACCTGAATTGACTGCCGACACCAATACTGAGGGAGTGTGGTTCACAGATGCATCTGCCCAAAGGGTAGAATCACAGTGGCATTACAAGGCCGCAGCACTGGAGATTGGCACAGACAGGACTGTCATTGAAGAGGGTGAAGGCAGTGCCCAAGTGGGAGAACTGCGTGCCCTCATGCTAGCTGTGGAAAATGGTGCAGAGACCATATACACTGATTCATATGCTACTTTCAAAGGTGCCACAGAATGGATTTGCCAGTGGGAAGCAAACCAGTGGATAGTTGGCAATACCCCAGTTTGGAGGGCAACCGACTGGCAAAGACTACTAGAGATAAGTCGAGCCAGGACCATCAAAGTAGGATGGGTAAAGGGACACTCCAGGAAGCAAACCCCTGCTGCTACTTGGAATCAACAAGTAGATCACTTAGCAAAAATCAGTGTGGTTGATCGTGAGGGAAAGGAATGGGAGCGATTGGCTGAGTGGCTACATATTAAAAGAGGTCACTCAGGTAAGTCAGACCTTTACTACGAATGCAGATCCAGGGGTGGCCAGTTTCTTTGACCACATGCAAAACCATTGTTTCAGCCTGCCCTCAGTGCCAGATCAGATTAAAAGCTAACCATCCTGGTCTGGCTCCGCCCAGCATATCAAGGAAGACAAAGTACTATGGAGCACATGGCAGATTGATTATGTTGGTCCCTCCGACCCTCACATGGGAAAAAATACATACTGGTAGGGGTAGAAGTGGTTTCAGGCTTAGTCATGGCCACTGCTACTAGTGCTGCTTCAGGAGCTCAAACCATTGAAACTCTAAAGGATTGGTTCAGCATTCTGCCTATGCCTGAACATATTCAGAGTGATAATGGTTCACATTTCACCTCAACCTCAGTCCAAGACTGGGCCCGAGGGGAAGGAGTCAAATGGACATTTCATACTCCATATTATCCCCAGGCAAATGGCATAGTGGAGAGGGCAAATGGCCTCATTAAGAAACATGCAAATGTTTCAAGGAGTAATTGGGATAAACGCCTGCCTTCTGCAGTTTTCATTGTAAACAACCGATGGGGGAATTATGGCAGCCCCAAAGTCAAGGCATTTTGCCCTGCTGACCCAGTTAGGGATGTCAGCCACATGCCAGGGGAGGCAAAGGATGAACACCCACATTCCGTAACACAGATGCAGGTGGGCCAACCAGTGTTAGTGAAACTGCCTTCTATCGGGGATTGTACCCATGACACTGGCTAAGCCCAGGGTCTATACGCTTGGGAGGCTACTGACATCAATGGAAAACTCATCGCATAAGTGCTCGGTGGGTCGTTCCAAATTACTAACTGTCAAGCCCGGCTTTAAATACCGTGGCCAGTTTTGTTTCTCCACAGAATGACAACGGTTCCAGTGGACAGATTATCCTGGAAAGGAAGACCCGTCTCGGGAGTAACAGGGATCCACCACCGGTCAGGGGTGGAGATTAGAAAACACTAAGGTCACCGATACTGACCTTAGACTTAAGGAGTTCTATACTGTGTTGTAGCATGCTTTGTTTAGAGTACAGTTGTACACTTCTGAGATATGTATATATATATATGCATGATGTTCTTGTGATGTTTCTATATAATGTTTAATTCATCTTTGGTAGAGTTTAGTTATAGAATAATATTTGCCCACATATACTTGCCCATAAGCAGGGGGTGGAATGTAGTGAAGGATGCTTATCATCAGGATTGTGCCCCAAACATTTGGGTAGGATATATTTCTGTATGTGTTAACCCTCCTTTGTCCCCCCCCCTTTCTGGAGGCAGCAGGGGGAATCCTGGCGCCACTGAGTCCAGGTAAACAGCCTACCTGGGCGTGGTCTCACCCCTGCAGTACTAGAGGCAGGCTAGTACATTCTGTAAAGATAGTTCCACTATCCGATAGTTCCACTAACCGAATATTGATACCTGTGAGGGGCGATTGTAAATACCCTGTTACAGGGTTTGTATATATATAAATAAACTTATATTTTCGTTGATGGATCTGCCGCGCATTTCTGAGGGCATATCCACGACAACGTGGCACTTGGTGCCATGGTCTAGTCATGGGGTCTGTGTTGATAGGTTGGACTCGATGATCCCCGAGGTCCTTTCCAACCTAAGTGATACTGTGATACTGTGATACTCTAATTACTTGGGGCAAGTAATCATCTCTTCTTGCTTTAGCTGCACATAAGTAAAACATCAGATGCAGTTGTCTAGGCTTCTTTTATCATCTACAGGGAGACAGGCAATCCAAAGTGCAATGCCCCCCTCTTGTTTCAGATATCTATTTTAGGATGAGCTAAATCACAATCTAGATGCACTTGTCTCTCTTCATTGATGATAAAAAGAACCTAGAGAGTTAGCTTAGATGCCTAACTATTAAACTGCAAAATATACAAAGACAAGTAAGACTCTCCCTCAGACACTCAGGGACACTTCTATATTGTAAATTCTCTTTCCTTACTACTAAATCATGTAATTTTAATGAAACATTAAAGAAATCCATCAGCTAGATGCTGGCTTGTGGTAGATAGGTGTTCATCTATTAAAAGATTAAACAAATAAAATAAAATTTTAAAACCTAATTAAAAACAACAACAGCAACAAAAATACCTCTAAAACTTTAGAGTTCATGAGTTTAGAAAGAAGATGATTTTGAGCTAGTGTGATGCAGCTACCCAAAAACAATGTGTTCCTAAGATGTAGTAAAATAAAATATCAAAAGCCACTGTTGTGCAAGAGACTAAGGAGATAATTCTGATCATCTGTGTTCAAGACAGACAAACTTGGCCTAAAACAGATTTAGAGTAGGACTGCAAGCACAGTAAGGTAGTAGAGGGTCTGTCTGGCAGGAGTACAGACTAAGAAAAGAAAAGTTGTGAGAAGTTGTGTTTGTTGTATGGGAGCAAGACAAGATTCAAAAGAGCTATTTTAAGCTAAAGAACAATGCTGGCATTACAAAAACCTAGTGTAAGTTCTGCAATAGATTGCTCTGGAAATTAAAGCAGTCAGAACAATGATATTTTAAAAGAGTCTTCCAATCAAAATAGAAGCAGAAATCTTAGCTGCTTTTTAGATGAAATTTGGGGCTTTGATGCATGGGATAATAAGACATGGTGCCTACAACAGCAGAGGAGCTGACTCCATGTTCTGGCCCAGGCAGCTAGCCAGAAGTCAGTAGTACCAAGTCCTGCAGACAGCTCCAAGAAGAAGAATTTAAGCAGAAGATCCTTCCTACTCATCTGTTTCCAGTGAAGGCTTTCAGACACTACCACAAGACAAAAATATGATAAAGAGAAATATTAACCACCCAACTTAATTTTCCTACTGAATCCAAAAGGTTCATGTTGTGTCCCCAAGGATTGGAGGATTAGAATCACTTCTTAAGCATCAAAAAAAGCAAAATACCAAAGGAATGATACTTAACTCCTAGTTTGAAGTTTAAGGCTTCTACCTTTATGATTTTATTGTACTGCATGGATCCTTGTGATAGCTGGCCTTGAGTGTCATATTCAAGATATCTCTTCAGGCCTTCACTCCATGGCTATTAGAATAACAGAAATGAGTATGGTATTATTGTAATGGTAGTTGAAGCATTTTAGGATAGGATAGGATAGGATAGGATAGGATAGGATAGGATAGGATAGGATAGGATAGGATAGGATTAACCAGGTTGGAGTCCAACCTATCACCCAACACTATCTAATCGCCTAACCATGGCACCAAGCACCCCATCCAGTCTCTTCTTAAACACCTCCAGTGATTGCGACTCCCCCACTGGCCTTTCATATTAAATAAAACTGTACCTATCAGCACCTGTGGTACATGTAATTAATTAATTCCTCATCAAAATGGGCTCACTGGAACAAGAGGCAAACCTAAACCAAAGTTCACATTACCAAATATTGAGGCATGACCACATGACCATGACTGAAAGCATTAGGACCTGTAATTACTGTGTCTATTTCAGGGTATTCCTACTCTTACTGGTTGTAACCTCTTATTTGTTAGTCAAACAATGATCTGGAAGGTGGGGAAAAACCTATCGCTTGTCACCATGCTCCAGAAACTTCCTGAAAAAAGGTCTGAAACAGTGCAATTTGGTTTAATTTCTTTGCCACACACCTTTGTCACAAACACTACTATGTGTCCAGTTCTGGGCCCCTCAGTTTAGGAAGGATATTGACTTGCTGGAACGAGTCCAGAGAAGGGCAACGAAGTTGGTGAGGGGTTTGGAACACAAGACTGAGGGAGCTGGGGTTGCTTAGCCTGGAGAGGACTCGGGGGTGACCTTATTGCTCTCTACAACTACCTGAAGGGGGGTTGTAAACAGGCAGAGGTTGGTCTCCTCTCCCAGGCAGCCAGCACCAGAACAAGAGGACACAGTCTCAGGCTGCGCCAGGGGAAGTTCAGGCTGGAGGTCAGGAGGAAGTTTTACACGGAGAGAGTGATTGCCCATTGGAATGGGCTGCCTGGGGAGGTGGTGGAGTCGCCGTCACTGGAGGTGTTCAGGAGGAGACTTGACAGGGTGCTTGGTTACATGGGTTAGTTGATTGGGTGGTGTTGGGTGATAGGTTGGACGTGATGATCTTGAAGGTCTCTTCCAACCTGGTTTATTCTAAGGGAATTTATAAAATAAAACTGAATTCTGGAACATTATTCACACTATATAGTATGTTACTCTACTGGTACATGTACATGCAAGGAAATCACTGGTACTTGAGAAAAATATAAATATCACATTCTTTATCATTAAATGTAAAGAATGCCCTTTCATTTCAAGCAACATCTGTTAAGACAGAAGAAGCAGTAGTTCCACATCTAGAAACTATAGTTAAAATACTAATTGATATGTCCAGTTGATAAGAGCAGATTTATTCTCTTACTATGCCTCTTAGTTTCAGCTCATTTTATGTTGGTACTCGGGCTCCTCCTCCTTACAAAACCATTTAGTGCAAAAACAGTTCCCAAGTCATGTCAACCTTTTGTATTTTCTGTCTTAAGTAGCATTTTGTCCCCCCAAAATACAAGTGTGATATGTCATCTATGGAAATGAAGGAGTTAGAATTTGTGGAGTCTTTTAAGAGACAACTAAGTAAGAAACATTTAAAATGTAAGCATTTAATGAAATCTGGTTGTACATGGTCTTTATGTAGTAGATTGAGGGAAAGGTATTTTTGAAAGCATCCTACGGTAAGTATTTATCATAGATGGGATGTTTTCTTTCCATTTCCCACATTTACAGAATGGTAGGAGTTAGAAAGGACCTCTGGAGATTATCTAGTAACTAACAAGAAAAAATGTCCATTATTTAGATAGCTGAAATCAGGTAATATGAATTTTGTCCTATGTGGTGAATCTTTCAGTACAGAGAAAACTACTTTAATCTGATATTCTTGCAAGTCTGTAATTAGGCAAACTCCAGCAACTATCTGGTCTTAAAAGCTCAAGTGAGGGCCTTTAGAATAGAATAGAATAGAATAGAATAGAATAGAATAGAATAGAATAAACCAGGTTGGAAGAGACCTTCAAGATCATCACGTCCAACCTATCACCCAACACCACCCAATCAACTAACCCATGTAACCAAGCACCCTGTCAAGTCTCCTCCTGAACACCTCCAGTGACGGCGACTCCACCACCTCCCCAGGCAGCCCATTCCAATAGGCAATCACTCTCTCCGTGTAAAACTTCCTCCTGACCTCCAGCCTGAACTTCCCCTGGCGCAGCCTGAGACTGTGTCCTCTTGTTCTGGTGCTGGCTGCCTGGGAGAAGAGACCAACCTCTGCCTGTTTACAACTCCCCTTCAGGTAGTTGTGGAGAGTAATGAGGTCACCCCTAAGTCTCCTCCTCTCCAGGCTAAGCAACCCCAGCTCCCTCAGTCTCTCCTCATAGGGCTTGTGTTCCAAGCCCCTCACTAACTTCGTTGCCCTTCTCTGGACTCGTTCCAGCAAGTCAACATCCTTCCTAAACTGAGGGGCCCCGAACTGGACACAGTACTCGAGGTGTGGCCTAACCAGTGCAGTATACAGGGGCAGAATGACCTCCCTGCTCCTGCTGGCCACACTGTTCTTAATCCAGGCCTGGATGCCATTGGCCCTCTTGGCTGCCTGGGCACACTGCAGGCTCATGTTCATCCTACCATCAACCAGCACTCCCAGGTCCCTCTCTGCCTGGCTGCTCTCCAGCCACTCTGACCCCAGCCTGTAGCACTGCATGGGGTTGTTGTGGCCAATGTGCAGAACCCGGCACTTGGATGCATTAAATCTCATGCCGTTGGACTCTGCCCATCTGTCCAGCCTGTCGAGGTCTCTCTGCAAAGCCTCTCTACCCTCTAGCAGATCAACTCCTGTCCCCAACTTGGTGTCATCAGCACATTTACTGATGATAGACTCAATGCCCTCATCCAGATCATCAATAAAGATGTTAAAGAGGATGGGGCCCAGCACTGATCCCTGGGGGACACCACTACTGACTGGTCGCCAGCTGGATGTGACACCATTCACCACCACTCTCTGGGCTCGGCCATCCAGCCAGTTCCTAACCCAGCTCAGAGTGCTGCTGTCCAAGCCATGGGCTGACAGCTTGGCCAGGAGTTTGCTATGGGGGACGGTGTCAAAGGCCTTGCTGAGGTCCAGGTTGACTACATCCACAGGCCTCCCCACGTCCACCAGGCGGGTCACCTGCTCATAGAAGGAGATCAGGTTGGTCAGGCAGGACCTGCCCTTCCTAAATCCATGTTGGCTGAGCCTGATCCCTTGGCCATCCTCTAAGTGCTGTGTTAATGCACTCAGGATGACCTGTTCCATGATCTTGCCTGGCACTGAGGTCAGGCTGACAGGCCTGTAATTCCCTGGCTCATCCAACCGGCCCTTCTTATGGATGGGCACCACGTTGGCCAGCTTCCAGTCCTCTGGAACCTCGCCAGTGAGCCTAGACTGCTGAAAAATGATGGAGAGCGGCTTGGCCAGCTCCTCTGACAACTCCCTCAGAACCCTAGGATGGATCCCATCTGGTCCCATGGACTTGTGGGGATCCAGGCGGCTGAGCAGATCACCAACTACCCCATTTTGGAACAGTGGAAAACTATGCTGCTCCCTGGCTCCTTCTGCCAGCTCTGGAGGCCAGCTGTCTGGAAGACATTCTGTTCTGCTAGTAAAAATTGAGGCAAAGAAGGTGTTAAGTATCTCAGCCTTTTCCTCATCCCTTATCACAACGTTCCCCTCCATGTCCACCAAGGAGTGGAGGTTGTCTCCGCCCTTCCTCTTGCTATTAGTGTATTTATAGAAGGACTTTTTGTTGTCCTTCACAGCAGAGGCCAGACTAAGCTCCAAATGCGCTTTTGCCTCCCTAATTTTCTTCCTGCAAGACCTAGCAACATCCTTAAATTTTTCACGGGTTGCCTCCCCTCTCTTCCAAAGGTGATACACCCTCTTTTTTTCCCTTAGTTCCATTAAAAGTTCTTTAACCATCCAGGCTGGCCGTCTGCCCAGGCGGCTCATCTTCCGGCACATTGGCACAGCCTGTCCCTGAGCCTTCAACAGTTCTTCCTTGAAGTAGGACCAGCTCTCCTGGACCCCTTTGTTTTTAAGGGCTTTATCCCAAGGAACCCTCTGAATTAGTTCCTTGAGTAGCCTGAAGTCCGCCCTCCGGAAATCCAGAGTGGAGGTCTTCTTGCTACCCTCTTAGCTTGACCAAATAATGAGAATTCAATTATCTTGTGGTCACTGGCCCCTAAGCACCCTCCGACCACCACATCACCCACCAACCCTTCCCTATTGGTGAAGAGGAGGTCAAGCATAGCCTTGCCCCTGGTAGGCTCTCGCAGCACCTGGGATAAGAAGCTGTCCTCCATGCATTCTAAGAACCTCCTAGATTGCCACTTCTCTGCTATGTTAAGATCCCAGCAGATATCAGGCAAGTTGAAGTCGCCCATGAGAACAAGGTCAGACGATCTTGAGACAGCCTTAAGCTGCCTATAGAATGACTCATCAACATCCTCCTCCTGGTTGGGTGGTCTATAACAGACTCCAACCAGGATGTCAGCCCTGTTGGCCTTCCCTCTAATTCTTACCCACAGGCACTCAACCCGATCGTCCCTAATCTCCGTCTCAATGGCATCTAGTGCCTCCCTGACGTACAGCGCCACCCCTCCACCCCTTCTTCCTTGCCTGTCTCTCCTGAAGAGTCTGTAGCCATCAATTGCAGCGCTCCAGTCATGTGAGTCGTCCCACCACGTCTCTGTGATGGCAACTACATCATAACTTTCCTGCCGCAGCAAGGCTTCCAGCTCCTCCTGTTTGTTGCCCATGCTTCGTGCATTAGTATACATGCACTTCAGCCGGGCTGCTGGTTTCACCTCTTGCTCTGGCTTATCACCCCCAGACCCCAGCCTGGGGGGACTGGTTTCAACCCCTTCCCCCTTCGAAACTAGTTTAAAGCCCTATCTATGAGACCTGCCAATTCCCTCCCCAGAATCTTTTTCCCTTTGAGGGATAGGCCATTCTCGTACACTCTGATCTTACCCCTCCTCTGGGACAGATGTGCTCCATCTGTTGCCAGCTGGCCTGGTGCAGCAGAAAGTTTTTCAAGATCAAAAACCCAAAATTCTTTTCCCTGCACCAGCCTCTAAGCTACTTGTTGACTTCAGCTGCTGACCTGTTCCTTATGGTATTCCCACCTGCAACTAAGGGTATAGACGAAAAATTATTTGTGCCCTGATCCCTCAACCAGATCTCCCAGGGCCCTGAAGTCATCTTTGATAGTCCTGGGAGTTCTGGTTGCAACATCATCATTCCCTAACTGCATAACTATCAAGGGATAATAGTCAGAGGGCTGCACCATACCAGGCAGTCTTCTGGTAACATCTCCAACCATGGCTCCTGGAAGGCAACAAACCTCCCTGTGAGTAGGGTCTGGCCGACATATGGGGCCCTCTGTTCCCCTCAGGAGGGAATCGCCAATAACAATTACCCTCCTCTTTTTTTTAAGGGAGGAAGTCCTGATGCCGGGGGAAGGCTGTTTAAGCTTAGGCTGTTTCACCTTAGGTCGTTTCACCTTGGGCTGTTTTGCCACAGAGAAAACCCCAGATGGCGTGCCCTCCGATATCAGAATCACGTCACCCTCAACCTCCAATGCCCCGTACTTGTTTTCCAAGGGCAGTGGGGGGGGTGAGGGGGGGCAAGGAGGTTTAACCTTGCATCTTTTGATAGGAACCTGCATCCATTGCCCTCTTCTTTTTGGATGACTGGACTCTGCTGTGGGGGCCTGCAGAGCCTGGTTACTCAGGTTCGTCACCCTTCTGCAATTGCATACATCTCTAAATCTAGCAACCTTATCCTTCAGTCCAGCCACCAGGCTAAGCAGACAGTCGATCTGCTCACACCTAAAGCAGGAGCCGTCCCCTCTACCCTGTATCTCAAGTGCATCTTTCTGTGTAAGTATAGAGAGACACCATTTCACATGTTGTTCTTTTTAATTCATCAAATGTAATCAGGCCAACAGTTAGGAGAAAACATTGCCTAGAAGCAGATATTTAACACCATTTCACACTCATGTAAACAGAGGTTTAAGGGACAAACCCCAGACTGAAAAGTACTAAGAAACTGAGTAACTGTCCTGGTGAAGAAAAGGTAATGAAAATCAGGAAGTTTTCATCTTTGCTTTAAGTGCAGCAGCACTACCAGCTACTCAGTGAGTCAGATACGGAACAAGTCCCTGAAGGAATAGAAAGCTGTGAAGGCTGTACATGACAATAATCTTGATGGGATGAAGCAAACGGCATCCAAAAGAGGTGCTTCAGCCTTCTCATGTGAGTGAGACATTTTCATTCATCACTGTATACTGGGAAGAATGGAAGATAACACATGCTCTAAACTCAAGAATACAGATGAAAATTAGACAATAATTGTCTGAGACGTCCTTTTCTGGAATAGTTTCTCAGTGGAAGTAGTGAAGGGAGATCAGACTTTTATATTTTTCAGTGAAGTTTGATCAGTTTCATTGTTACTACCAACCATAGTTTGGTAACTGTTGAAAATCATATTACCTCAGATTGTTAAAACATAAATCATCAGAAGTCACATGGATAGTATGGTGCTGCGAAATTGCAGTAGAGTAAAAATAAATCTGTAACAATAAATTTGGGAAGTTCCTACAGGAATTGTGTCATTCTTCCATAAAGAGATATAAAATGAAATTATGTAAATTATAGACTTCAATTGACTTTCCTGGAGCTGTAGTCACTTTACGAGTCGAGAAAACAGTGGACTATGAGTATACAAACTATATGAAATGGAAGATTTATGATTTGGGGAATTTTCCACAACAATTCCTGTAAGCAGAGGCTTTGAAATATGGAGTGCAAACTAGTGTCTCTGGTCATCAACAGATTGAAGTAGTCTACACTTGGTTAATAGTGATGACAACAGTAATAGTTTTATCAATAGAGATAAATAGAAACAGAGATAAAACCATTGTATTCCAAACTGCCTCTTTTTTTCAGTTATATTGAACTAGGGGAGAAATAAGGTGAAGAAATTACTCTTTTTTTCACATATTTGGACTAAAAACAACAGAAAATTCTTGGAAAGCAGAAATGTGTTGTAGTTGGCAAAGCAGATTATAGTAAGAATGTTTCAAGCAATTGGAATTTTAAAGTATTTGGCTACAAGATGCAAGAACGCAGGAAGAGAAAGCATGGAGATGCGGTTAAATATTTGTTGGTATTGGGAACTGGGTAACTTAGCTCAGGAACTGGTGATCATAGGAGGTCTGTAACAGGTCAAAGATCTATGGTAGAAAACTATCCACCATACTTTCATGTCACCTATAGAAAACTGATTAAACTTTGTTCAGGAATTGTAATATGTCAGGCACAGAAATTGCAGTTTCTAACAGTTGTAGGACATAATTTCCTATATAAAAGGTCTGGTACACAAAACTGGGGGTTTTCTGTCTAGAGAAGAGGAGGTTGAGAAGAGACCTTATTGCTCTCCACAAGTACCTGAGGGGAGGTTGGAGCAAGGTACGGGCCAGTCTCCTCTCCTTGATGACAAGGCACAGAACTAAAGCAAATGATTATAAGCTGTGCCAGGGGAGGTTTAGGTTGGATATTAGGTTCAGTGTTGACCTTTCAGCTCTGGGTCAAATGTTGGACTGGATTATCTTGAGGTCTTTTCCAACCAGATATATTCTGTGATTCTATGACTACAAGTAGGAAGTTGCCTACAGAATGGAGATCATGATCTGATTATAGTCAATACATAATTAAATAGAGGACAGTCCTAATTGGATGCATACATAACTCTGCTAAACAACTAACTTTCCAAAGCTGAGGATAAGTATGAGTAATACTGAGCATGAGGGAAACACAAACATAAAAAGAACTTGAAGAGACTAGAACGGCTCCACAGACAAGAAAGAAAACTTTGGCCACCATGTATATTGGTGATGGTCTTACAAGCCTAGGGGTGAAACAAAAAAAAAGTAGTGTTGTTAGTAACAATTCAGAAATGTAGTTTTCACAACATACTAGCTTGTGTCTGGAATTTTGGAGTATTGTATTTTCCACTAGTGATCAGGAAGGTTTTTAGGCAAAGATTTCTTAGAACTAGACCTTTAAAGAACAGTAAACCAACATTACTTTTACCTCAGAGTAATAGATGAGAGATCACAGGCAACTAGCCTCCTGGTACTCCAATAGAGTTTTGATTCCTAAGAAAACAGTGCTTATGTGATCATGCTGTCTGCCTATTGAGCTGTCTTTCTGCTGTCTGATTACACTCCTTGGTTTTTACCAAAAAAAATATTCTGAACCCACTAGCCAATTTCAACTGCATTTGAGAGAGTGCTAAAAGATTCAAATATAAATTAATTCCTAATTTTTTCCAGAACAGAAGTGCTATTTGGGAGTTTTAGTTCTAAACTTGTTCAGGGCAAACTAGTCTAGATGGTGATTTGCAAGACAGAACATCAGGAAAATCGCCCTGGTGAATTTTCCTATGTTTGAAAGTCTTTAGAATTGTAGCAACTCTCAACACTCAGAGAGACTCAGTATTTCACAGTATGCCAAGCACTCACTTTTTAAATTTGAAGAAATCACAGTAAGAGTGATTTTTAGGCAATAGCTATGCTATCGTTCAGTTCCTGCTATTGTGGATGTTACTTCCTTGCACAGGGGACAGACAGAATCATATCTGTATAGAAAACAGATATATTGACTCATTGAACCCTGCACAGTGTGGGAAGTCGTAGAGTTTTACCAAGAGAACAATTTGATGAAGAGAACAAATATTAAGTGTCAGCGCTCTCAGAGCAATAGACCAAGACAAATTTCTTGCACCAAAGAATTTGTCAAAAACCCTTTTGAAAGTATTCTCACGTAAAAATTTTTCCATAACTTTTCATTAACAAGAACTTGAAGTTTAACATGTATGGCTATTGTGAAACATTGAAAAAAAACACCAGGTAAAAAATCAGCAGCTGTAGCCCTGCCTTGAATCTACAGTATCAGAAATTGCTTACACACATACTAATTTTTCATTTAGAGCCTTTCTTCTAGAAAGAGTGTCACAGTACTTTACTGCAGGATTGCTGAAATGTTTCCTTTCATCGTCATCACCCATGAAATTATCCATGGATTTCATCATCAGAACAAATTTGCACTCTCTCATCTCCAGAGGGGTGAGCCTGCTGTCACACAATGTTCAGTTCTTTGAGGAAACAGGCATTGCTCCGTGTGTGCGCCATGCATATGTTCTTGCAATCTAGGATGCCAACAGGAAATCTGAGCTGTACGAGGACAAACAAATATGAGTCACAGCAGCCAGAACTTAATGCCACTCCATTTCACACTCCAAAGGAGGCAGTTTTGAGTGCAGCTGAGACCTTCCTCAGTTCACTCTCCCCTCCCTTTCCAGATTGTCTGCTTCTAGGATCTCTGCCAGACTGACCTTGGAGTGATAAGCATGAGGTCTGCAAACCTACTAACATTTTGATTTGATTTATAACTGCTTTTAATTAACAACTGCTCCTTTCCTCTCTTTCTAACCCTCTCTGGGGAAAAAGGGGAGAGAAGGGGGTACAGGGGGGGAACCCTCCTCCAGAAGGGAGGGGGGAGATTTCATTCCTGTATTACGTTGCTATATATTTCTGTGTATATATTGTAAATACTGTAAATTGTGTATATATACCCTGCATTCCCTAAAACTGTTTGTAAATACAGCATTCCTTTGCTCCTCCGGCTGTGGCTATCTGTGGTCATTTTTTTTTCCTTCACTTTGTGGGGGGAAGAAGGCTGGGCGTTCCTCTCAAACCCACAACATATTTTCTTGGCGGCCCAACTCGGGGCTTGAGGATAATTAGCTTGATTTATTGCTTTATTGCTTGCTCGAGCCGGACTAGCAAACATGAAGGTGTTTTGGATTTTGGGACGTCTGTTTTTCTCAATTTTTGGGGCTCTGATCTACAGATATTGTTTGGGTTTGATTCTGGATTACCTAGGTAAATATTTGATGCAGACAATTTATTTGTAGTTTATGTACAAAATGAGGCTCCTGTATGGAGGCTGTATGGATTTTTTCTGGCCAGCAAGATATAGGAATGTGACCTCTAGCACTCTCCCGATTGAGATAAAAGAGTTTAAGATCCCAGGAGGGGGAAGAGTAACTTTAAGTGATGGCTGGGATCCAAAGGTGATTTATTTGATGTGTGTGAATCAGCTGCTGGTGATAGTGATTGCATATTTGCTATTTTCCTTGCATCGGGAGAGAAAGGTGTCCAGAGCGTGTTTTATTATTAAGCATAGATCAAAGAAGAAGCAGCGTTCCTCTGGGTCAGCCCCAGAGATGTCCAGTGATGAGGAGTGTGGAGAATCTGTGTCAGTTAAAGAGGAAGCTAAAAAGTCTAGTGGAAAAGCTGCTTTGAACAGTTTTGTCGCTGAATCTGGCAAGCTGCCAGGGGCGGTGGCAGCTCCCAACATGGTGGCTCCTCCTCCTTCTTCTCCTTTTTCTTCTTCAGCCATTAATGAGGCAAGGTCATTTCTGCCCACCCTCTCAGCAGGACCGGAAGCCACTCCCACAGTAGCTGATCTGTCTCAAAACCTGTCAGCTTCTGTTAAGGTGCCTGTAAAAGGAACTGGCTTGATGGCCGCACCCAAAGAGTGGCTGTCAATGGCTCCATGTCCCAGTGGAGGCCAGTGACAAGCGGAGTCCCTCAGGGATCAGTCCTGGGACCTGTCTTGTTCAACATCTTTGTCAGTGACATGGACAGTGGCATTGAGTGCACCCTCAGCAAGTTTGCTGATGACACCAAGCTGTGTGGTGCAGCAGACACGCTGGAGGGAAGGGAGGCCATCCAGAGGGACCTTGACAGGCTGGAGAGGTGGGCACAAGCCAACCTCATGAAGTTCAATAAGAGCAAGTGCAGGGTCCTGCATCTGGGTCGAGGCAATCCCAGGCACAAATCCAGGCTGGGCAGTGACTGGCTGGAAAGCAGCCCTGAGGAGAGAGACTTGGGGGTGCTGGTGGACAAAAGCTCAACATGAGCTCTCAATGTGCACTTGCAGCCCGCAAGGCCAATCAGATCCTGGGCTGCATCAGGAGAAGTGTGGCTAGCAGGTCGAGGGAGGTGATCCTCCCCCTCTACTCAGCCCTGGTGAGACCCCACCTGGAGTACTGTGTCCAGTTCTGGAGCCCCTATTACAAGAGGGATGTGGAGGTGCTGGAACGTGTCCAGAGAAGGGCCACAAGGATGATCAGAGGGCTGGAGCACCTCTCCTATGAGGGCAGACTGAAGGAGTTGGGGCTGTTCAGTCTGCAGAAGAGAAGGCTCCGAGGTGACCTAATTGTGGCCTTCCAGTATCTGAAGGGGGCCTACAGGAAGACTGGGGAAGGACTTCTCAGGATCTCAGGTAGTGATAGGACTAGGGGGAATGGAATGAAGCTGGAGGTGGGGAGATTCAGGCTAGATGTGAGGAGGAGGTTCTTCACCATGAGAGTGGTGAGACCCTGGAATGGGTTGTCCAGGGAGGTGGTCGAGGCCCCGTCCCTGGGGGTGTTTAAGAGCAGGCTGGATGAGGCTCTGGCCAGCCTGATCTAGTGTGGGGTTTCCCTGCCCATGGCAGGGGGGTTGGAACTAGATGATCCTTGTGGTCCCTTCCAACCCTGAATGAAACTATGAAACTATAAAGACTAGAAGTGGAAAGACCAAAGCTGGTCCAGGAGCTAATGGAGAAGAGCAGGAGACTGATCCTGGTGAGGGACCTTCTACTAGAAAAGATCCTGCTGAGGAGGAAGAGAAGGTTTGTTTTAAAGATCTAGCTGAATTATTGAGATCAACACCAGAAAGAGATGCAGCTGGGACAGCAGCTAAGGGTGCTTCTCAGCTTATAGAGATCCTTAGGAGAGTGACAGCAGGATTATGGGGACAACATGTTCAGGAAGATGTGGTAGATGGAGAGGAAGATGACCTTTCTGGGTGTCATTCGCCTCACGAAGAGATTAGAAATTACCGTAAAGATTTCACCAGGGCAGATAAGGAGCCAATTCTAACTTGGCTTAGTAGATGTTATGATACAGGTGCTCCAACTCTAATAGTTGGAGACAAGTCAGCAGCTCAGCTAGGAAAACTCTCAAAGGATAATGAAATAGATAGACATCTAGCCAAGATTCTCGGTAAGGTTAATCTGTGGGTCCGCCTTTTATTTGCAGTTGCCCTGAGATACCCTTCTCGAGATGATCTTCCATGGAATTCTGAACCCTGGACTACCATAGATGAGGGAATTAAGTGCCTGAGAGAATTTGCTGTTAGAGAGCTACTCTATGGTGCACATGAAACTCTGAATCCTGATGACATTCCTGTAGGAACAGGTCTTGCTAAAAAGCTCATCAAGCTTGCTCCTTCTAATTATGCAAACATTCTGGCAAGCAGAATTGTGTCAAGAAATTATGGTGGAGCTCCTCCTATGGTTGGCTAATTCAGTGATCAAATGAGACAATTGGAGGATAGCATGACACGTGTTTCTTTGGTTTCAGACATTCAAACTATGCCTGGAAAAATTGAGAATTGCATGAGAGAGTTGAAGGATGAATTTAAAAATTCCATATCCCAATTGGCACAAAAAGATAATTCTAATTCTTCCTCCAGGTGGATACAAGTTTCATCTGTGAGGAATTGTGGTGAAGGCACATTATGCCCAGATACTGAATCTTGTCCCAGCATGTAGACCCCCCTCCTCCAGGAGGAAGAGAAAAGCCATGGCATTAGCCAGGCCAGCACGCACCCAGTGCATGCAGTGCTCGTGCTGACACCAAGTATGGGCATAATTCTAGCTTCACGCTTTCTATAGGCTGAAGCCAGTTGTTTATGAGAGTGCCCATTGGTCAAGCCCAGCCTCGAGGAATCTATAAGTATCACCCCAGCTGGGAAACAAGTTGCCCCCTCATTCACTTTGTCTTTGTGCTTGCTCGAGAGAGCAACTCTCGAGCTGCAGCCTTTGCCATTGAGCTTATTGTTGTTAGCTTCTGTTATACATGCACGCATACTGGAAGCCCCTGCATGGTGAGAAGCACGGAGGGAGGACCTTCGCTGTTTCTGAGGAATCCAGCATTGCTACAGCCAGTCGTACTGACCGGGAGAGCCCATCGTGCCACCGGAGGACTGGGCCAAACCCCGTGGGTAACATCTGCCCAGTTGCCGGGGAGAAGGGACTTGATCGATACTGAGTCCACGTATGCATAGCCCCGTCATAGCGGGAGAGGAGCTGCCACGTGTGCCACTCTGAGCCCTGTGAATCTCAGGGAAAACTAAGGCATTGTTCGTGCCTATAGTGCACCGAACCCGGGACCACTCCGAGAGTCCTGTTGTTCCTTTAAGCTCAGTAAACAAGAATCCGCCGCCTAATGCAGCGGTTTTCTCTCCCCGAGGCTGTTTGCATCAGCCCCGAGAATCGCCGTGGTTGGGCCGACCCCATAACTTTGCCTGCTGTCACATCGTCCGAGCCCACCTACCGGCCACTGTCGTCCCGCCCTGCCGTGCGAGCCGACTTTGAGGGCCGCACGTGTTTTCCATCCACTAACACTCAGTTCAAAGTATCCACGTTGTGACCGGTTGACGTTGCCCCCTTAAGAAAGGGAATATGGTGGACGGAAGTTGGTAAACGGAAAGAATAATCTAAACTAATTTCATTGGAAGAGTGGGAGGAAGCACCTTCTGAACTGGGAGTGAACTGGGCACTCCGGGAACTTCTCTATCAGTCTTGCTTCCACCTCTCCACGGTGCAGCAGCTCTCTCTGTGCTGGGCTTTCTGCCAAGGCTTCGGCCTTGAAGCCGATAAGATACCAGGCCTGTGTTAACTCCTTTCCAATTAACACAAAACTGCTTCTAACATTTTTTTTTTCCTCTCTCTTCTTCCTTTTTCTATCCCACTCTGGGGAAAGGGGGAGAGAGGGGAGAGCGGAGGTGGGAAACCCCCCTCAGCAGAGGGGGGAACCCTCATTTCTGTGTTACTTTATTGTATATCTTTGTATATATTGTAAATATTGTAAATTTGTAAATATTCCCCTGCAAATCCTACATTGCTTTGTAAATATAGCTCCACTGCTTTGCTAATTCAACTTGTGAGTTTTTTTTTCCTTTCCCTTCAATTTTCTTTCCCTTTACCTTACAAGGGGGAAGGGAGGAGGTTTCTTGGCCTTACCCTTCCAACCCACCACATTTTTTTTTATTGGCGTACCCAACGTGCGGCAGATAATTAGTTTAATTTATTACTTGATTGATTTAGTGTTTTCTAGCTGAATTAGCAAACATGAAGGTGTCGTGGTTTGTGGAGCGATTATTCTTTTCAATTTTTGGGGCTCTAGTTTACAGATATTGTTTGGGTTTGATTTTGGATTACCTGGGTAAATATTTGGTGCGGACAATTTATATGTGGGTTATGTATAGAGTTAAATTATGGTATGGAAAATGTATTAATTTCCTATGGCCAGTGAGATACAGGAATGTTACCTCCACCACTCTCCCAATTGAGATAAAGGGTTTTAAGATTCCGCCTGAGGAGAGAGTAACTTTAGGTGATGTCTGGGACCCAAAGGTGATTTATTTGATGTGTATAATTCTGCTGCTGGTAATAACTAATGTGTTTTCTCTGTATTCCCTGTGGCGAGAGAGAAAGGTGTCCAGAGCTTGTTTTGTTATTAAAACTAGATCAAAAAGAAAACGCCGTGACTCGGGATCAGTCCCAGAGTCATCTAGTGATGAGGAATGTCCAGGATCTGTGTCAGTTAAAAAGAAGGCTAAAAAGTCAATTGATAAAGCAGCTCTAAATGACTTTGCTGATTCTAGCAAGCTGCCAAAGGCGGCAGCTGGTATCAACATGGCGCCTACTCCTTCTCCTACTCCTTCTCCTTCTTCTTCTTCTCCATCGGCCATTAACGGAGCAACGTCACTTCCACCCACTCCCTCGGTGGGACCGGAAGTCACTGCCCCAGCAGCTGATTTATCTCAGGACCTGTCAGCTTCCATTAAGGTGGCTGTAAATTCAAACACAGCTCCAGTTAAGGTGGCTACTTTAAAGACTAGAGGTGGAAAGGCCAAAGATGGAGAAGAAGAGGAGCTGGAGACTGATCCTGGTGAGGGGCCCTCTACTCTAAAAGATCCTGCTCAGGAGGAAGAGAAGGTTTGTTTTAAAGATCTAGCTAACCTAGTGAGATCAAAGCAGGATACAGATGAAGTTAGGAAAGCAGCTGGCAAAGGTGGTTCTCAGCTTAAAGAGATCCTTAGGAGAATGACAGCAGGATTATATGGACAAAGAATTCAGGGAGACGAAGACCAAGATGATATTTCAGACTGTTCTTCACCACGTGAGGAATTGCGTTATGTCCGTAAAGATTTCACCAGGGCAGATAAGGAGCCAGTTCTAGCTTGGCTTAGTAGGTGTTATGATACAGGTGCTCCAGCTCTAACAGTTGGAGACAAGTCAGCAGCTCAGTTAGGAACTCTCTCAAGGGATAATGGAATAGATAGACATCTAGGCAGAGCTCTCGGTAAGGTTAATCTGTGGATAAGCCTTTTAATGGCGGTTGCCCTGAGATACCCTTCCCGAGATGATCTTCCCTGGAATCCTAAACCCTGGACTACCATAGATGAGGGAATTAAGCGCTTGACAGAATTTGCTGTTAGAGAGCTACTCTATGGTGAACATGAAACTCTGAATCCTGATGACATTCCTGTGGGTATTGGTCTTGCTAAAAAGATCATCAAACTTGCTCCTTCCAATTATGCAAACATTCTGGCAAGCAGAATTGTGTCAAGAAGTTATGGTGGAGCTTCTCCTACGGTTGGCCAATTCAGTGATCAAATGAGACAATTGGAGGATAGCATGACACGTGGTTCTTTGGTTTCGGCCATTAAAACTATGTCTGGAGATATACAGAATTGCATAAGAGAGTTAAAAGATGAATTTAGAAATTCCATATCCCAATTGGCACAAAGGGATAAATTCAATTCTCCCTCCAGGTGGATACAAGTTTCATCTGTGAGGAATACACGTCCTCCAAGGAGGTCATTCCAAAACAGGTCATTCCAAAACAGATCGTTCCAAAACAGACCACCAAGGCAATCACGCAGAACTATTTGGATAACTCTGCGTGATCAGTTTGGTGAGAACATGAACCGCTGGGATGGCCAACCAACTTCTAATCTTTTCAGGAGACTGAGGGAATTGCAAAGTGGCAGAACCCGAGGTAGCAATACCAGAAGGGTAGCTGTTACTTCCACAGTTCCCCAGAACGACTCTTATGGCTCCAACAATTGCTCCGGTTATAACATGCAAAGCTATAACCCTGCAAACTATGTGCAATGCACATGTGCGCATGTTCCCCATAACTAGGGGTGCCCTTCTTCCCGCCAGGGGGAGGAGAGGGATAACAGAGATAATAGAATCTATTGGGATGTGTACATCCAGTGGCCTGGCACTTCACAATTTCGGAAGTACAGGGCCTTGGTTGACACAGGAGCTCAGTGCACCATAATACCATCAAATTATCAGGGATCAGAGTCTATAACTATTCTGGGAGTCACTGGTGGATCTCAAGAGTTAAGTAAGGTAGAGGTTAATATAAGTTTAACGGGTAGACAATGGAGGAAGCATACAGTTGTGACCGGACCTGACGCACCTTGTATTTTGGGAATTGATTTTCTGAGAGAAGGGCGTTTCAAAGACCCTAGAGGTTATAAATGGGTTTTTGGAGTAGCTTCTATAGAAATTGACAGACAGAAATTGAAGCTGTCTGCTAGACCTGAACTTTCTGATGAATCTGCAGTTGTGGGACAACATAAGATACAGGACATTAAATTACCGGTTGCTTCTCAGACTGTGCATCACAGACAATACAGAACCAACCGTGACTCTTTGTTGCCCATTCAGAATCTGATTCGTCAGTTGGAGAGTCAGAAAGTCATCAGCAAAACTCATTCACCTTTCAACAGTCCAGTGTGGCCTGTGCGGAAGCAGAATGGAGACTGGCGTCTGACAGTAGACTACCGCGCCCGGAATGAAGTGACACCACCTATGAGTGCAGCAGTGCCAGACATGATGGAGCTACAGTATGAGCTGGAATCCAAAGAGGCCAAATGGTATGCTACCATAGACATTGCTAATGCATTTTTCTCTATTCCCATAGCAGAGGAATGCAGGCCTCAGTTTGCTTTCACCTGGAGAGGAATCCAGTACACTTTCAACAGTCTGCCAATGGACTGGGTCCACAGCTCAAGCATCTGTCATGCAGTGATCCACGATGCTCTGGAGAAAGGCGGTGCTCCAGAACACATCCAGTTCATCGACGATATCATCGTCTGGGGTAAAACTGCTGAGGAAGTCTTCGAGAAATGTAACAAAATCATTGACATTCTTCTGAATGCAGGTTTTGCCATCAAGCGAGACAAGGTGAAAGGACCTACCACAGAGATTCCGTTTCTGGGAGTGCGGTGGCAGTATGGACACTGACACATTCCAGGGGATGTTGTAAACAGAGTCTCTACCATGGCAAATCGCACAAACAAGCAAGAGACCCTACGTTTCATGGGGATAGTAGGATTTTGGAGACTGCACATTCCTGGATACAGTCAGATTGTGAAACCTCTGTATGATGTGACTCGAAAGAGAAACCATTTCCACTGGGGACCTGAACAACAAGCAGCCTTTGACCAGATAAAGCAAGAGGTAGTTCAAGCAATGGGTCTGGGACCTGTCCGAGATGGTCCAGACATTAAGAACATTTTGTACACGGCTGCAAGTGACAATGGTCCAACCTGGTGCTTGTGGCAAAAAGCTCCAGGTGAGACGCGTGGATGACCTCTTGGTTTCTGGAGTCGAGGTTACAGAGGTTCAGAGGCTAATTATACTCCAACAGAGAAAGAAATTTTAGCTGCCTATGAAGGAGTAAAAGCATCTTCTGAAGTGGTTGGAACTGAATCACAACTTCTCTTAGCTCCCAGATTACCAGTTTTGAATTGGATGTTCAAAGGCAAAGGCTCCACACCACATCATGCCACAGACTCAACATGGTCTAAGTGGATGGCTCTGATAACACAGAGAGCTCGAATGGGAAATCTTGAAAGACCTGGTCTAGTGGAGGTGATCTCAAGTTGGCCTGAAGGCATCAACTCTGCTAAACCTCCAGAGGAGAAAGTAACTCGTGCTGAGGAAGCTCCTCCTTACAATGACCTTTCTGATGATGAAAAGAAATATGCTTTGTTCACAGACGGTTCCTGTCGTCTTGTTGGGAACAAGCGAAGGTGGAAGTCTGCAGTGTGGAGTCCAACACGCCGAGTTGCAGAGGTGAAAGATGGAAAAGGAGAATCCAGTCAGTTCGCAGAGGTAAAAGCTGTTCAGCTAGCTCTCTACGTAGCTGAACGTGAGAGATGGCCAAAGCTTTATCTCTACACCGACTCATGGATGGTAGCCAATGCTCTATGGGGTTGGCTAAAGAACTGGAAGAAGAGTGGTTGGCAGAGAAAAGGAAAACCCATTTGGGCAGCCAACCTGTGGCAGGACATTGCTGATCGAATCGAGAGAATTCCAGTGAAAGTGAGACACATCGATGCTCACATTCCTAAGAGCAAAGCTACTGAGGAACAGCAACACAACCATCAGGTAGATCTAGCTGCGAGAGTTTCTCAAGTAGACATGGACTCTGATCTTGATCTTGACTGGAAACACCGAGGTGAGATACTCTTAGCTCGGTGGGCTCATGATTCGTCAGGACATCAAGGCAGAGATGCAACATACCAATGGGCTCATGACAGATCCATAGACATTTCCCTGGATGCTATCACGCAAGTCATCCATGACTGTGACATTTGTGCTGCTATTAAGCAGGCAAAACGACTTAAGCCCTTGTGGTATGGTGACAGATGGTCCAAGTACAAGTATGGTGAAGCTTGGCAGATTGACTACATCACTCTACCACGTTCTCGTTCTGGTAAGCAATACGTGCTTGCTATGGTAGAGGCAAAGACTGGATGGTTGGAAACTTATCCAGTTCCACATGCAACTGCACGCAACATCATTCTCGGTCTGGAGAGACAGATCCTGTGGAGACATGGAACTCCAGAGAGGATTGAGTCAGACAACGGAACTCATTTCAAGAACAACCTTGTAAAGAACTGGGCAAAAGAGCACGGTATTGAGTGGATATTCCACATTCCCTACTATGCACCAGCTTCAGGGAAGATTGAATGCTACAACGGTTTGTTGAAGACCACTCTTAAAGCCATGGGAGGTGGATCTTTGAAAAACTGGGAAAAACATTTAGCACAAGCAACCTGGCTGGTAAATAGTAGAGGTTCAGTGAACCGAGCTGGACCTGCACTTTCAGATTTGCTACGGAAAGTAGATGGTGATAGAGTTCCTGTTGTTAGAGAAAAGAATCTGTTAGGTAAAACTCTTTGGGTATTTTCACCCTCGGGAGAGGCTAAACCTGTTCGAGGGGTGGTTTCAGCTGAAGGTCCGGGTCACACTTATTGGGTAATGCAAGAGAATGGTGAAATTCAGTGTATTCCACAAAGAAATTTAACTTTATCTGAAAGAGGTTAATTTCTAAGTGCTGCATAGCTACATCACGCCCAAAAGAGGAATCAACGAGGAATCTACGGTGCACGAACCCTGAGATCCCTGAGAGTCCTGAGTCAACTAAGAGACCCTGAGATTTCCCTGTTTCCCTTTTCTTCGCTTCGTTGGTGAAGAAATGAACTGTTTTCCGTTTTTCTCATTTTCTGATTTTCTTGGACTTTTAAATCATCTACATCTGAGCATAGCCGGAATGGACTATGAACTTTGCTCACGAACTGTAAATATCGTTTTGGATCGGATGGATAATGTGAACGGCCAATGAAATTGTTTAGAAGGGGTGGATTGTGACCGGTTGACGTTGCCCCCTTAAGAAAGGGAATATGGTGGACGGAAGTTGGTAAACGGAAAGAATAATCTAAACTAATTTCATTGGAAGAGTGGGAGGAAGCACCTTCTGAACTGGGAGTGAACTGGGAGTGAACTGGGAGTGAACTGGGCACTCCGGGAACTTCTCTATCAGTCTTGCTTCCACCTCTCCACGGTGCAGCAGCTCTCTCTGTGCTGGGCTTTCTGCCAAGGCTTCGGCCTTGAAGCCGATAAGATACCAGGCCTGTGTTAACTCCTTTCCAATTAACACAAAACTGCTTCTAACATTTTTTTTTTCCTCTCTCTTCTTCCTTTTTCTATCCCACTCTGGGGAAAGGGGGAGAGAGGGGAGAGCGGAGGTGGGAAACCCCCCTCAGCAGAGGGGGGAACCCTCATTTCTGTGTTACTTTATTGTATATCTTTGTATATATTGTAAATATTGTAAATTTGTAAATATTCCCCTGCAAATCCTACATTGCTTTGTAAATATAGCTCCACTGCTTTGCTAATTCAGCTTGTGAGTTTTTTTTTTCCTTTCCCTTCAATTTTCTTTCCCTTTACCTTACAAGGGGGAAGGGTGGAGGCTTCTTGGCCTTACCCTTCCAACCCACCACACACGTCTAGCAGAGTAAGCGCTGATGCATAGAAAGATTGTAATATTGCTGTGTATAGCCAGAAGCCGCTCGTGTCCCGCCGAGCGGTCAAGCAGTGGAACCGCACCCTTTGTTATATAAATATAGAAATGGTCTGTAACTAGTTCAATTAAGTTATAATCATAACACTAAGCCACTTGTGGAATTTATTTCACGAACGTGCACTAGAACATGTATATAAGTTGGTGATTCATCGGTTTTTAATAGTTTTATTATTAATAAAAATAATATTTTCATAATTCATTTTAATAAATCTAATAACCTCTTCGCCACAGGGCTGAATATGAACTTTAGTCTCACCCTTCTTGGGGGAGTGTTTGGGAAGGATAAGTACATGCTTGGGTGGAAGAAGAATGTTGGGGAGATGTGAGTGAAGCATCGAAAGCCAAGCATCCATGCCGATGACGGCATCCAAAGTCAAGTAGAGACAATGAAGTAGGTGACAGGGAACCCCAAAGATTTTCCTCATGCTACCAAACTGGGTATTTCCAGAGGTCTAACTAAACAAAGTTTGTATAATAAAAGAGGAGTATGGAAGGCAGCTATAAGAAAAGTCAAAGAACCTTAGATCATTCATATAAAAGTCATTCTGCATACTCATTGGTTTGGCAGTGTTGAGGGGAAAAAAAAATCTGTTTCTTTACTAATAACAAAGAAAAATTCAAGTAAATGAAGATAATTAAGAATCCAGTCAAAGATACTCATTTCCTGACTGTAATTTTATTTTTAACATAATTGAACATCACTGAATAATAGAGTTTATTGCAAATACTTATATATCATGCTTTATGCTAGTAGCTGTTCATCTGACATGAGAGATCCATCTATCGTCCATTCTTAAAAAAATAAAAATATTTAATCTAATAATTTTGAGATGTTATGTTTGGTTCCTGAACTTGAATTTCTACAGAAATCAATGGACTTAGGTCCATTTATACTGGTGTTTACTTTACTTACTTTGGGTTTATCCTTGAAGATTGTATCATATTTCTATTATTCATTAATCTAGTTTCATCACTGTAAGACCTCTGCACACACTCACACAAATCCAAAGAAAACCAATTTTTAAAATGAGTACATTTTATTATATCATCAGGAAAACAACTTTCTTTTCAAATACCATTGGACACTGCTGGAATAATATCCTTCCCTCAGTCTAATGGCCAGGTCACCTCAATTTTCAGACAAAAATGTTCTGAAATCTTCTGAAAAAGCACAACGTGGTAGTCTTCACTGAGAAAAATGCTTATTATTATGCATTAACCTGCCTTATGAAATACTTCATATTCCCTCTCCTCTAAATGTTGTAAAGGTTTTGCTTCAGGACTAGATAAACATGACCCCACTTTCCCTCCCTCCTGCCTTTCCCCTTCTCCCCCCATCTCCCAAATAAAATTAACAAAGAATATCAATTAAAAAAATGGAGTCTGTTCTGGGAAACCTAAATTACAAATCCCTAGGGCTCTGAAATGAAGAATAAGGAAATTTCTTTCTCCCTTTGGGCATGACCTTTTCCTTTGAATGAATTTCACAGAATAAAAAGAGGAATCATCTTTTATTTAAACAGGAAGTAACTGAAGGCAGTTTGGGGCTCTTGGGAATATTTAAACACATGCTGAGAAAGAAATTGAAACCCGTGACTATTTCAAGGACAGAACTTCAGTGATTTGGGCCTTTATTGTGATACTCAGCCCTCCTGACACTGAGAGCAAAAATGGCATTTATCCTTCTATCAATACACAGCATTAGCAATGCAACTGCCTGTGATAGTGTCTGTGTGATAATGTCTGAAATTAGGGACTGAGCTGGTTTTGGGTCCTTTTGGAAGGAGTGGACACTGCTGGTAGGTCCATCAAAAGTTACATTACGGTAATTTAATTCCTCCAGACCAGCTCCATTCACATCTCCTTTATTCCAAGTTACAGTTTGTTGAAAACACCCTTGAAAAACCATAGCCTGACTCATTGTGATCATTGGAGATCTTTGCTTAAGTCAAAAGAAAGCCACATTTGGATTCTCAGAAGAGATGTATTTTATTTCCGAAACAAAATCAGAGTCTGCAAGCAATGCCATAGGCCTGTGATATCTATATAGAAATCTCCAGCAAACCAAGATGTAAAACTCTGAGACTTCAGTGTTAGTTTGCATTTTGTTCAGTAACGGTAACTGCATTCCCCAAAATGCTGCACCTTTCAGAAATCCAACGATGTTAATGTAATAAAATCATACAGGAAGTTAGAAACAAAGAGACCCTTTCTCTCTGTTCTCTTCCTCCACCCAGGCTCCTGTAATCTTTCATCTTATATTTGCAGCTAAATGTCTTGGTGACATTTTTCATTCATTTTAATGACAGAGTGACTTTTTGTGGCCTTACATACTACTCTCTTTCATCAGAGTCATCGAACAGCAGGATAGGGTCTAAATTCACTTTCATTCTCTCAATTCATTCAGCTGGTCAGAAATGGATGTGCAGAGATGTGCCAGAACCTTGCACATCTGTGAGAGGTGGATGGTTCTTTCAGGATCAAGGCAAGCAAAAGTGAGCCTTCTGAAGTGACCCAGCGACTATACTCCCTACAGTGCAAGACGGTACTTTGTGTAAAATCTGAGCCATAAATGAATCAAAAGGCATTGTACAAAAAGCTGTTTGGAAAATTAGAGTGTTTAGTTGCATTATTTCCATATAGATTTTGTCCACAGGGAAAAAAATAAATAAATGCTTTCCATCACAGCTAAGCTAACATGATGTGTTTACTATATGTGTTGCCCTCTATGTCAATAGCCAGTCGGAATCAGTGGAGCTCCAACTGGGGAGGGATGATGAGCTAGTTGAGAGTGTATGGGTTAGAATTAAAGGCAGGACAGGGGAAGGAGATATTACTGTGGGGGTCTCCTACAGGTCACCTGACCAGCAGATCCAAGCAGATGAGGCCCTCCATAGGCAAATAGAAGCGGCTTCCAGGTCACAAGCCCTGGTCCTCATGGGTGATTTCAACCACCCGGACATCTGCTGGAGGGACAACACAGCAAGGCACCAGCAATCCAGGATGTTCCTGGACTGCATAGAAGACAACTTCCTCTTCCAAATGGTAGAGGAACCAACAAGAAATGGTGCTATGCTGGACCTTGTTCTCACCAACAGGGAAGGGCTGGTAAGCAATGTGAGGCTCAGAGAGAGCCTTGGCTGCAGTGACCATGAATCAGTTGAATTTAATATCCTCAGGGCAATCAGGAGGAAGTATTCCAAGCTTACAACCCTAGACTTTAGGCGTGCAGATTTTGATCGCTTCAGGGATCTGCTAGCCAAAGTGTTGTGGGACAACGCCCTGGAGGGAAGAGGGACCCAGGACCGCTGGTCAGTATTCAAGGACCACCTCCTCTGTGTCCAGGAGCTCTGTGTACCAACAAAGAGAAAAGCAGGTAAGACTGCTAGGAGGCCTGCCTGGATGAGCAAGGAGCTACTGGACACACTATTACTTAAAAGGAAACTCTACAGGAAGTGGGGAGAAGGACAGGTAGAACAGGGGGGATATAAGGAAGCTGCCCGAGCAGCAAGAGTCCTGGTTAGGAAAGCCAAAGCAGAGTTCGAATTGAATCTATCCAGGGAGATTAAAGGGAACACTAAGAACTTCTACAGGTATATTAATGGGAACAGGGTGGCTCAGTTGGTAGCGCATCAGACCCTTAATGGGAAGGTCGTGAGTTCAAGCCTGCAGTGGGCAGTAGTGTCCTCCCTACTCTAGTCATGAGGTCTGTGGTGACAGGTTGGACTCGATGATCTTTGAGATCTCTTCCAACCTTGGGAATACTGAATACTAACGGGAAGAAGAAGAGTAGGGAAGGTGTGGACCCCCTCAGAAAGGAAAATGGTGACATGGTCACAAGTGATGAGGAAAAGGCTGAGGTACTCAATAACTTCTTTACCTCAGTCTTCACTGCAAGGGCCTCTAGCCACACTCCTTATGTTATGGAAGACAATGCCAGGGACGGGGAGGAAGAACTGCCCATTGTAAGTGCAGATCAGGTTCGTGATCACCTGAAGAACCTGAAAGTGTTCAAGTCCATGGGACCCGACGGGATACACCCATGGGTACTGAGAGAACTGGCAGAGGAGGTTGCTAAACCCCTCTCTATTATATTTCAAAAGTCATGGCAATCGGGTGAAGTCCCCACAGACTGGAAAAGGGGAAACATTGCCCCCATCTTCAAAAAGGGTAAGAAGGAGGAACCAGGGAACTACAGGCCAGTCAGTCTCGCCTCTGTGCCTGGAAAGATCATGGAGCAGATCCTCCTGGAGTCACTACTCGCTCAGAAGAATACTGAAGAGGTGATTGGGAACAGTCAGCATGGCTTTGCCAAGGGCAAATCCTGCCTGACCAACCTGGTTGCCTTCTATGAGCAGGTGACAAAATTAATAGATGAGGGGCGAGCAACTGATGTCATTTACCTGGACCTGAGCAAAGCCTTCGACACTGTCCCGCACCACATCCTGGTCCCCAAACTGGTGACACATGGGTTTGATGGGTGGACCACTAGATGGGTAAGGAACTGGCTTGATGGCCGTACCCAAAGAGTGGCTGTCAATGGGTCCATGTCCCAGTGGAGGCCAGTGACAAGAGGAGTCCCTCAGGGATCAGTCCTGGGACCTGTCTTGTTCAACATCTTTGTCAGTGACATGGACAGTGGCATTGAGTGCACCCTCAGCAAGTTTGCTGATGACACCAAGCTGTGTGGTGCAGCAGACACGCTGGAGGGAAGGGAGGCCATCCAGAGGGACCTTGACAGGCTGGAGAGGTGGGCACAAGCCAACCTCATGAAGTTCAATAAGAGCAAGTGCAGGGTCCTGCATCTGGGTCGAGGCAATCCCAGGCACAAATACAGGTTGGGCAGTGACTGGCTGGAGAGTAGCCCTGAGGAGAGAGACTTGGGGGTGCTGGTGGACAAAAAGCTCAACATGAGCTCTCAATGTGCACTTGCAGCCCACAAGGCCAATCAGATCCTGGGCTGCATCAGGAGAAGTGTGGCTAGCAGGTCGAAGGAGGTGATCCTCCCCCTCTACTCAGCCCTGGTGAGACCCCACCTGGAGTACTGTGTCCAGTTCTGGAGCCCCTATTACAAGAGGGATGTGGAGGTGCTGGAATGTGTCCAGAGAAGGGCCACAAGGATGATCAGAGGACTGGAGCACCTCTCCTATGAGGACAGACTGAAGGAGTTGGGGCTGTTCAGTCTGGAGAAGAGAAGGCTCTGAGGTGTCCTAATTGTGGCCTTCCAGTATCTGAAGGGGTCCTACAGGAAGGCTAGGGAAGGACTTCTCAGGATCTCAGGTAGTGACAGGACTAGGGGGAATGGAATGAAGCTGGAGGTGGGGAGATTCAGGCTAGATGTGAGGAGGAGGTTCTTCACCATGAGAGTGGTGAGACCCTGGAATGGGTTGTCCAGGGAGGTGGTCGAGGCCCCGTCCCTGGGGGTGTTTAAGAGCAGGCTGGATGAGGCTCTGTCCAGCCTGATCTAGTGTGGGGTTTCCCTGCCCATGGCACGGAACTAGATGATCCTTGTGGTCCCCTCCAACCCTGACTGATACTATATTATGATACGATGATTTTGAACTGAATGCATACATTAATCACAACTAAAAATTTTTCTTTCTGTTTGTTACAGTTTGAACTGGGTGCCCCCCTGCAGTGTTTACTTCCTGTGTCCAGAAATCCAGCCCAGAGAGGTGGAGACAGGAAATTATGTAGTATTTCATACCACAATCCTTTGCACCACTATAAGATCCAGTGCGGAGTCTAGCACTATCTCTTTTCTTACTCCTCCGTCAGCCGGTAACTGGGGGAGATGTCTCCTGGCTTTGGGCCTGGCTAGGCCCAAGGCCACGGGGGGATGGGCAGTCTCAGATCTGGCCAGCTGAGACTAGCCTAGCAGTGGGAGGGGGAAGAAGGAGCCCTGGGGGTCTTGGGTGTACCCTCAGGTAGGGATGGGATCTCTCTGGGTCTGCTTTGGGATTTTTCTTTATCACTGTGCTTTTGCTTTTCTGTAAAAGTTCACTGCTTTCTATTTAAACTTTCCGTCACTTTTGCAATCCGTTTGTCTGAGTGTTTATTGTTGCCAGGGGTGGGGAAGGGGGCTGCCTCAACCCAGCACACTGTTTCTGTCCTTGCCTTTTGTTTTTATCAGCTTGAATGTACTGAAGTATTTTATTACATTTTTCTTCTTACTAATTATCTCAGAGAAGAACCAAAGTACTGTGGCTTAATGTGCAGTAATGAGTATGACATTTTTTCAAGCTGCATTATGGAACACTGAAAATGTGTTATTCATGTAGGGTAAAACATTACATACTTATTTATAAATCCCCTGAAATGAATATTTCAATGCTTATACCTTTTTATAAACAGTTCAGAGGTATAAAGTGCACAGACAATTTCATGACCTAATGTCACATTCTATTTTGGCTTTATTTTAGTACACTTGCATTCTCTAATTGGTAACAGCTCATAGTGTATTACTTTATGGCATGTCCTGAATATAATAAATTTTCCAAGTTTTGCAAATAAACCACAACAGTCATAAATAATATTCTCTTATTTACTTTTCATTACAAATTATTTGTGTACCTCTAATGCTTATATTTTGTTCTTAAAGTAACAGAATAAAGGATGGGATCCCAACCACACTTTGATCACAAAGTGTGGACTGTTTTCTTGCTAAAAGCAGATTATCCTGGCAGCAATAACTGCGCACCTGAAGGATGGCCAAGGGCTCAGGTCCAGCCAACATGGATTTAGGAAGGGCAGATCCTGCCTCTCCAACCTGATCTCTTTCTATGATCAGGTGACCCGTCTGGTGGATGTGGGGAGGCCTGTGGATGTGGTCTACCTGGACTTCAGCAAGGCCTTTGACACCGTCCCCCACAGCAAACTGCTGACTAAGCTGTCAGCCCGTGGATTGGACCACTACACTCTGTGCTGGGTTAGGAACTGGCTGGAGGGCCGGGCCCAGAGAGTGGTAGTGAACGGTGCCACATCCAGCTGGCGGCCAGCCACCAGTGGTGTCCCCCAGGGATCAGTGCTGGGCCCTGTCCTCTTCAACATATTCATCGATGATCTGGATGAAGGGGTAGAGTCAGACATCAGCAAGTTTGCAGAACCAGGGAGGTGGTTGAGTCATCGACCCTGGAGGTGTTCAAGGGGAGATCACACAGTATCACAGTATCATTTAGTTTGGAAAGGACCTCGAGGATCATCGAGTCCAACCTATCAACGCAGACCCCATGACTAGACCATGGCACCAAGTGCCACGTCCAATCTCCCCTTGAACGCCTCCAGGGTCGATGACTCAACCACCTCCCTGGGCAATCCGTTCCAATGACGAATGACTCTCTCAGTGAAGAACTTCCTCCTCACCTCGAGTCTAAACCTCCCCTGGCACAGCTTGAGACTGTGTCCTCTTGTTCTGGTGCTGGTTGCCTGGGAGAAGAGGCCAACCCCTTCCTGGCTACAACCACCCTTCAGGTAATTGTAGAGGGCAATGAGGTCACCCCTGAGCCTCCTCTTCTCCAGGCTAAACAATCCCAGCTCCCTCAGCCTCTCCTCATAGGGCTTGTGTTCAAGGCCTCTCACCAGCCTTGTTGCCCTTCTCTGGACATGCTCAAGTGTTTCGATGTCCTTCTTAAACTTGGAGATTGGACGTGGCACTTGGTGCCATGGTCTAGTCATGGGGTCTGTGTTGATAGGTTGGACTCGATGATCCTCAAGGTCCTTTCCAACCTAAGTGATACTGTGATACTGTGATAGTGTGATACTGTGAAGTACAAGCAAAAGCTGAACATGAGACAGATGACAATGGATGAAAAGTATGAAAGCTTTGGTTTAATGTGACTCAAGGCTGAGAGGAATAATTGATGACAGAGAAATAAAAATTGATGAAGACTCTGCTATTTTGAACAAGGATATGAATGGCAAAAAGAAACAGAGGAGATGAGCTGGAAGAAGTTCAGATTAAGCAATGCCAGGACAGCATGTTTTTTTCTAAGCATTATGGTAAGGCCTAAAGTACAGGGAGCTGTTCATCCTTTATATGGATAGTGACATCTTATTAAACTTGGGGTGATTATTCAAAATTTTCTACTTCTGAAGGAAACAGATCAGGATGATGATACGAGAGTCACACAGAACAACTGTGAGGTTCCAAAGAGCCATCTCACAAAAACAGAAGTCCTGATCTTGCAGACATCTATGTGCTGATTTAAGTCTGTAAATACAGGAGAAGGCTTATTAGATTCTGGTTACTTGAAGCTGGTCAAAGCAAATCATACTGATTCTCAGCTAAATGTACACTAAATGTGTGCAACTGGATTACAGCCAAGCTTTTATAGGGTTCAAAACTCATTTTTCTTTTAAAGTTTCCAAAACAAGGTTCACGTCTTTTGTTCTCTCCTAAAATGAACTCTGATACAAGAAAGCCTTGACAACTAATTAACTGCAACAGTAGATGGCCTCTCATTTATTTGAATTAACTTGAAGCCAGGAATGTGCTGTGCTTCAGGTAAAATGCAATTACTTTTTCTCTAGTTAAGTACTGATTCCAGCAGAAAATACAAAAAATTTCCATTGTGCCAACCTGCGTGTTTTCTGAAACACGTAAACATGTTACATGCAAATTGTACATGACAGCTTTTCAAATTCAGATAACTTATTGTCTTAGTTGATTCATGTTCCTGAGATGAGATCACAGAAATGTATCTCACTGTAAGTTTCATGTTAAAGTGTTTCTCTTTATTTCAACTCAGCTGCAACTTTAAAAACTATTCTGTGACAGTTAAAAAAATATAAAAAGAGAGAAAACTCATATATATAACAGCAGATTCATTCATAATGAAATAGGCATATGATCAGCACTAAATGCATAAAAGTCAATAGTAAAAATTCTTATAATACCAACTTCTTCCACCCCCCACCCTGGAACCAAAATGCGGTTAAATCAAGATGTGCCAGCAGAGGGGTGTGAGAAGAGAGTGACATTCACAGGATGAGATCCTCAGTTGAGGTAAATCTAGGGATTCAACATATCCCTCCTGATTTACTCCAGACAAAGAGACAGACTTATTTTTAGCTTTTATGTTTTACTGGAATTTCTCAGCATTTGAGCTCCTTTCCAGTGGAGCATTGGCTCTTCTATCCACAGACAGAGCATGTACAGAGCCACCGCTCAGCTCCCATATAGCCTCAAGCTGTTTCTGCCCCTCTTCCAACCACTCATCCTTCCAGCTTTCTGGAAAACTCTCTAAACCACAATAAAGCTGCTGCCCACACATGTGTCAGCTGATTTGCTTCATGCAGACCCAACATACCACCTCCACAATCACAGCAGCCTCTTTCAATGATTAGAAGTGTGAAAGAGCAGCTATGAGCAGATCTCATGCACCAAAGTATCTCTGATTCAGTGGTGGAGTGAGCTTTATACAGAAATTCTTGTTCTCTTACCTCCAATACATCACTTCTTCAAGGACTTCCTTAGCAGAAGGTTAATAAGTCACGGTTACAATAGAAGTTGTACCTCCTCCTACACAATTTATGGTATGCTGCCACCAGAAAGGATTCTTCAGAACTTTGTTATATAGTCAAATAATACTTAAGTTATATTAAGTGATTTTGCTGAAAATTTCAACACTCAGAGATAACGTTGCTACAGGAGGGGTTTGATAATTTAGTTTATTTTTGTAAGCAACCACATGTCCTGCTGCTGACCAGCTTACCACAGTCCACCTGTGTGAGTATAGTAGACAGCTCTGTACACATCTGTCAACTTGGAGTTGGTCCTGGGAAAGTGGAAAATGTATTTCTGTAGTGATGAGCCTGAGCTGGTCAGTAGTCTTTCTGAAGAACCTTGTCAAACACATATCTTTACAGGGTAACAGGTTAATTAATTAATAATTATTATTCTTTTGAAACCCACAAAACACTTTACAGGAATTTAGGATGATTAATCAAAAGTGAAGGAGCCACAAGAGAAGCTAAAATCCATGAAATATAGTGGAAATTGTATGGATGTAACAAGCTAGAGGTCTACAGTAGGCTAAGTGGGAGTTGCAAAGCTGCTATCAGACAAAGTTATGTATTCGTGTGTTTCTCAAAACAGTAATTTGCCCTGATTTTGCCTTATTTCCCACATCAAGTGGTTTCCAACATCTTCAAAATCCAATAATCAAGTAGGTAAAGCTATCATTTAATAAGTTGCTTTTTGTATGTAGTTTATTTCAGTTTCAGATTTACACCTCTGTCTGAATTTTATTGTTTTTCACACTCAGGGAAACACTGGTTTACAGAATGGTATATTTTTAATATTATTTTGATTGTGAATTTCACAAATAATGTTGTGAATGCCTGCCTTGGTGCAATGAGTCATCAGAGTGGCTGGAGGAGTAAAATGATTACTTTGAAAAGGGTATTTTTAACTACAGGAGGAAATAACTTTCATTATCATCAGATTGGCAAAGTACTTGAAGGTAATAGCTCTATCAGGCAATTTTTTTCCTAGTCCTTATGTCAGAATATATATATATAAAAAAAAAAAAAGTCTTTTTCCAAAACACTCTTCACATCAGTGGAAAGTTAAACTGAAGGGCAAAATACAGACACTATCAAAATAAAGTAAGTTTTGAAGAAAGTAACAGGTGGATAAATAGAATAGGAAAAAAATAAATTTAAAGTTTTATGATAAAGCCTATACACTGATTATTCTGGGCAATAAACTGGTTTTAGATGTGTGCAATCAAGAAGGGAAACATTTTTATTGTTGTACTTGCTATAACACCTAGAAATACATAAACAAGGACTACCTTTGTGCTGTGTTTTCCTCTGCAGATCACCATTTCAAACATCAGCAGCTCTGTCTCTCTCTGTCCATGTGTTCAGCCAGTCCAGCAAGCAGAAAAAGTGATGACCATTAATATGTCACTAGCTGCACAATAATGAAAGGACCTATCTATCCAACAGCTTAAAAAAAAAAATCATATCCTATTTTGCAGTTGTGGAAATTGCATTTCAAGCTTATCAGTAAGAATGCAGAACACTCATACATCTGATACACAAAAATCAGTCTCTAGTGATGAATTTGTCATGTATATCCTTGCAATATTTGAAGCTAGATTGAGTGACAGGAGATCTTTTGAATCAGGTAACTCACATGTGTTTCTATAATCCAACCTGCTGAGTTAACAGGCTTTTGTAATTGTTGGCATGAATACAAGACAGCACAATACAACCTTATTTGGTGTAGTTTAGCAGCCCTGCAGTAGATGATGGTTCCTCTTCTAATCTTCATGCCTAATTTTTATGACACAGTCCCAAGCCTCTACTTGTAGGCAAACTTCTCAGAGAAGCTGGAATACAAATTCCCAGTAACAGAATAGACCAAATCCTCTATATCAATTATAGCTTCATTGTTCCATTTAGCAGCTACCATCTGCCAAGATCAGGCCAGAAATGAGGTCGTACCCAGGCAGGGTTAGCCAAAGTAATGACAAAAAGCTGAATTAGGCTTCCTTCAGCTTCTGGATGGAAAAGTTCCTGCAAAATATAAACTCTGAGTCACTTGAATTCCTCTGACCCTTTCTGTATGAAAAAGAATGTAGCCATTGGGAAGTTTTACAACACTTTGGATGTTAGTTTCACTGGCTGCATCCACATCTCATTTAAGCCATTTGATCTAAGAGGAAACCTTACATTTCTAAACATATTGAATCCATATTTTCCTAACAAGTGTGCTTAGATTGTCTACAATATACTGACCCTTACAACAAATAGTATCATGCAATTTCTGGACTCTCCTGACTGGCCAAAGACTGAGACAGATTAGCACAGCAAAGCAGGAAGAATACCAGACCACATCCCTCCTGTAAGCAGGCACCCTGGCCACCTTGGGGCTTCCCAGCTTCATCATTGCAGGCTAACCCCTGTAACCTGCATAGAGCATTTTTCCTGTTACATTATAAACCAAATTTCATGCAATGGACATTTTATCACACACTATGAATATATGGCATCATGTAGATAAGAATGCATGATATAGTCTGGAGACTGCAGAAAGGAACAAGTGTAAGTTGTCCCTGTCTTGTTTGTGTTCCTCCTAGTCACATATACTTCCTTGTTCCTGATACATTTCTGTTCTCTTTAATAGGTCCAGATGAAGTTTGAAAGAGCTGCTCATCTGAGGAAGTCACACTTTAATCTCAAAAAAAATTCCTTGCTTTTGATTGTAAAAGAAAAAATTCATGTGGATTAATATTCAGTCATCTTCATGTGGATTAATACTCAGTCCTTTTTTTATATGCACACCATTCTTTATAAAAACTTGTTTCTAATGTGCTGTTCACACTACATAGGGAAATATTTTCAAGTTGTCCTTAAGTATTTCATTTTTGTGACATTTTAACTTAATTATGCTGATATAATGAAACAGGTTCGTTTATAGCCACTCCACAGACCAGTATATATATCAAATGTCATACTCAAGCAGAAGATTTTAAAGCCTTTGATTTGCTGTGTGGTTACTAGTGTAATGAATCAATACCTACTAATAACATTTACAGCAGGAAAAACAATATGACTTGAGTGTGTTTTAGCTTCAGCAGACCTAACTGTTTTCTCTGTCAGCACTACTGATCCGTATCTCAGGGCTGACAAGGCTTAGTTCTCCTGTGAATATAATTTTGTTGAGCACAACGAATGTTGCTGTGGAAGAAAATGCGCCCTGCAGATTCTGTAGAACAGAACTGCAAGCGGACAGACTCCCTCTCTGAGGATGTGAGCAGCACCAGCCTAGTAACACAGACAAAGATACTTAAAGATACTTAAAGTTATAATATAATCTTATCTGCATAAATCAAGATCTATTCAAAAAAAGTTTTCTGAAGTCACAGTGGAGCCACATAAGTGGAAAAAAAGGTCAAATATTAACTTCAAGTATTTCCATGAAATGCCAACCTGGACGAGTTTGGCCTGTTCCATCCAGCAGAGATCCTTGTCAACAGTATTTCTTTCATTCACTTATGCTGAAAAAAAATCCTTCAATATACTTTACTTGACAAAATATCAGCATCTGACCTAAGTACATAGACTTCCTGTATGGTCAACAGGGAGAATTCACAATTACAAAGTGCATCTCCTTATCTCACATACAATAAAGGTATATTACAGATGCCAGAAGATTTCTCTTTGTGCTCACTGTACAGAGAAGAGATCTGTACCTCCAGCTCAGACATCTGTACTGTGCATACATGAAGCTGTCAGTTGAACCTTACCACTTGTCGTAGGGTTGGAAGGGTAAGCCAAAAAGCCTCCTCCCTCCCCCCTGTAAAGTAAAGGGAAGGAAAAAATTGAAGGGAAAGGAAAAAAAAACCTCACAGCTGAATTAGCAAAGCAATGGGGGCTGTATATTTACAAAACAGGGAAACGCAGGGGAATTTACAGAATTTACAATATTTACAATATATACAAAGATATACAATAAAGTAGCACAGAAATGAGAGTTCCCCCCTCTGCTGAGGGGGTTCCCCACCTCCGCTCTCCCCCTCTCTCCCCCTTTCCCCAGAGCGGGTTAGAAAGAGAAAGAAAGAGAAAAAAGTTAGAAGCAGTTATGTGTTAATTGGAAAGCAGTTAATACAGACCTTGCAGCTTATCAGTTTCAAGGTCAAGCCTTGGCCGAAATCCCAGAACACTGTGAGTTGCAAACCACCGAAGGAGCGGAAGAAAGACTGAAGATAAAAGTGCCGGAATGCCCAGGATACCCTCCTGTACTCCCAGTTCAGAAAGTGCTTCCTCCCACTCTACCAGTGAAATTAGTTTAGATCCTTCTTTTCATTTAACAACTTCCATCCACCATATTCCCTTTCTTAAGGGGACATCCTCAACCGGTCACACCACTTCATTCCCAGACTAGTTCAGAAAGTAACATTAGGACCCTTTTGATTAGTGTGTCCTTTTAGGCTTTAGCATTTTTTATGTATCTCTTTAATTCTCATTCTTCACTTACCACTTACATTTGTTTTATATCTCTATTTTGCATTTCCTTATCACTTTGCCTCAAAACATCCTCCTCTAGTTTCCTTCTTTTACTGAAGTCTAGCTTTATTATTAGCAGAAAACTTTGGAGAGCAGTTAGCAAAAAAGATATTGCAAAATACATTTTATTTTACTCCTACAAATTGACTTGAAAATATGAGTAGGAATGTCCTGGAACATGCCAATAAATACAAATTCCAGGTCAAAACATTTGTCTTGATGAGCCACTTATTAACTTCTAGAGAAAATACTTTTAAATACTATGTTTCAAAGTGCACCCTGAATGTGAGCAGACTTATGAAGAGGAATTAATGTTTTCTACCTGGAAGGTTCATTGACTTATGCAGAGTTATACTAACTGTGTCAATTTGTTACAAGATTCCACCTACCTAATCCTGTTCTGAAAAAAAATGGTTTCTGAATTAATTTGCAGCTGAACTAAGGAAGCCTGTACAATGTTAGCACTGCTGGCAAGTACATGTCTTGCTTCTTCCTTGGAGAGGAACATGTGCTAAATGACCATTCTGAAGTCCTTTCACTCATGAGAGAGCATTCCTGAACTGGGATCTTGGCTAGAAGAAACCCAGCATTCAACAAGATTCAGACCCAGTCTGAAGTAAGAAGTGGATAATGTTTCTGGAGGGCTCTATGTACATGAATTCTACACAGTCTTCTAACAGGTACTTCCAGAAATATGGTCAAAGCCGTCTACCACAGCTAATTCCTGACAAGTCTAAAAAAAATAGCTTACATCAGAATCTTTTTTTGCTCCTGAATGAAACATTTTTTCATTGATGAGCTTGTTTGGCACAGACTTAAAAGAATAAATAATGAAACACTTGCAGAGAAATCTGACCAATAGATTAATGGAAATAGTTTGTTATGTTCTTCTGGTGTTCAATTCCAGAGAAATTTTTGAAACACTGAAGAATTCCTTGTTGTATGTAATGATATTTCTATGCTAACACAACATAAATGATCCACATTCAAGTAGCAGTACATTCATTCCACTGGATTTTTTGCTATATGAGCTTTAATCAAAGATATTGTAATTTCTCTGCTATGGTTTACTGCAGTTATGTAAACATCACAATTTACCATTCATTTTCAAGCCATCAGGAAGTAAAGTTGAGAACATCATGTATTTCATCAAAGTGTTCTGTATAAATGTCAGGCATTCAAAGAAGACCAAAGGTCAGTTCCCAAAGTGGGAAGCTTCCTGTACTCACCAAAGCCACAGAAGCACTTGCTTATGTGTCCTTATCAAAGGACATTCTGCGTTCAAATAACATCAACTGCACAGAAAATCATTCACTGAAAATAGTTGAAAATACTTTGGGTTTTGTTCTTCACAATAGTTTTACCTTCTCTTGTTTCTTCTCTTTTTGTCAATGTGACCAAGAGACCACTTCATTATACTTTTGTAACATGTTTATGATTATTTACCCTTTATTTGTATTCTATACTTCCACTTTATTACATTCCATTTTATATCTTTCTTCTAGAGGTATAAAAATGGTTGATTTTTCATAATTTCTAACTGTTTCTTTTATTTTCTTAACTCCATAACATAGATTTTTGTTTCTGGTTATTTCCTGCTTCTATTCTATTAGACTTCCTGATATGCTGATATGAATGTTCATTCATCGGGACTATGACAGACAATTAATTAATTGTATTGTACAGGTTTCATAAATTTAATATTAATAAACAGTAGCTGAAGCTACTACTCTATTTGAAATTGTCTAGGTCTGTTAGCTAAAATCTAATAGATGTCCCAAAGGACTCCTTTCTTAAGATCCTGACACCCTTTCACTACTAGAAGTATCTAAACTTAAGTATAGTACCTTTATTATGGTACAGTATCACAGAATCACAGAATCACAAAGGTTGGAAGAGACCTCAAAGATCATCAAGTCCAACCTGTCACCCAAAACCTCATGACTAAACCATGGCACTAAGTGCCACGTCCAATCCCCTATTGAACACCTCCAGGGATAGTGACTCCACCACCTCCCTGGGCAGCCCCTTCCAATGGCTAATGGACTCTCTCAGTGAAGAACTTTCTCCTCACCTCAAGTCTAAACTTCCCCTGGCGCAGCTTGAAACTGTGTCCTCTTACAGAATATAGTAAAAAAGAAACCATCTACATTTCAGAGGTTACCTTCACCACCTTTCTTAGATTTTGAGCCAAGCCCAAACCACTTGCAACATACTACTCAGTGTCAGTATCCCTCTGAGGTTCTCCCTACTACTCCAAGAATGGAAATTCTGTTTCCTAATAATTGTAGGATCAAACACACAACTGCTGCACTCATTAAAGAATAATGAGTATCCAATTCTAAAAGTTTTAAAAGACCTTTGTGGCACATACAGGCATTTAGGAACTTCACAAAACAGGGAAATCAGGGCATAACAATTGCATAACATAAAGGCAGGGCAAACATCTGAAAGTCTATCTGCAGGTTTCAGTTTCTCAACTCTTTTGATTGCTATGGTGTTACACAAGTATAATGTAATGCAGAATGTAGCCTTCTGTAACAAACAGTCAAGAGCTAAGAAATGCCTTCTGATCCGTGTATAATGACAGTTTTGCTAGCCTCCAAGAACATCAAAGACACTGTATGAAGAGCCTCACAACTGTTTTGTTGTATGGCTTTTAAGGATGTGATTCACTGCAATCAAGTTAGGAAACTGTTTCTGACAACAATATCTGAAGAGATCTTTATTACAATACTTCTGATTATGAAATTATTCTAGGAATCTAGAAAGTATATCAGGATGTCCTTCTTCACTGTATAGGACAAACCAGATGAAGTCAGTTCAACTCCCTAGAAATCAGTGTTACAGCAGCCAAAAATCTGGCCCAGCCCATTATAATGACTGGAAAGGACACACAAATTTTCCACTTTTCCACATTAAGAATGAATCATTTTTCTTTGTTTTAGCAGCAATGCTAAATTAGTCTATTCATTTAACATTTGGATGTGTTGATAGCTGAATTAACATCTGCCATATAACCAGATGTTTTCCCTCCCTGTTTTAATGAATCTTATTTTTCTAATCAACTTTATACAGAGTAAAAATCTGCTTTTAAGAAGTGCTGCATTTTTCTTACACATCACAACTTTGGCCTGTCAGAATTATAGACTATCTTATCAAATTAAAATGTTTGTCTGGTTGTGCTTCCTTTCATGGTGTGAAATGCTCCCTTGCTTAACCAGGGATTCCCTGACATCCTTTTAAAGGGAAGTAGTGACACTGCAGGCTTTCCTAGGGCAAAACTACAACAATACATCTGCAATTTGAGTAAGAACATACTGATATTGAAATAATTACCTCCCACTATTACCCATGGGCTCTCAAGTAATTACCTATTTCCATTAGCATTTTATTTGATTCACTAATTACCTTCAGAAATACTGGTGGAATGCCCACTACCTGAAAGGATTACATTCAAATCAACCAACAAAAATTTTGCTAAAGCAATCAGCATGGAATTATAAGGCAATGTCATGTGTATGAATAGCTGAGCAGTAAAATCCTGTGTGCAGGTCCTTTAATTTTCTTTTGCTTAAAGTCAGAAAAAGTGGCATGGATTTACAAACAAAAGAGAAAATAATGGCATAGGCTCCCACACTGATGTTGATCATTCAAGCAGTTTATTGTGAAAGAATATCTAAGTCATTTATCTTTTCAGTTCCAGCTACCAAAATGAACCAATATTCACAAAGTTCTTCTACCAACATCCTTCCATAAACAGCCTGTTTCTTTGGAATTTTTTGAGCAAGGTGTCTAAACTGCCTGCACATCTGTTTAATTCCCACCAGTTTACAGAGGAGAGCTTAGCATTTTCTTGGGCCATCATGTCCTCACCAAGGTCTGTCATTGTTCTGCTAATAACTAACCCCACTCACTCTTTCTTAAACAACAGTGGTCCTTTCTCATCTAAAAATGTAAGTATCAAGGTTGCATTTTAGTCAGTGAAAACAGCTCCACAGTGAGATTCACACTGATACATTTTGTTCCCTGATACACTGGTGTCTTCAGGCTGGCCAACTCACCTACTAAAAGTCTCTCCCTCATCAACTGTAGAGTTAAGCAGGTAATAGGCTAAGGCTTGACACCTAACTTGGTGGGATGAATCCCATGACTGGAATGTAGGCATAGATGGGTATAAACTCTTTAGGAAGGATAGGCAGGGAAGGAGAGGAGGAGGTGTTGCCCTCTATGTCAATAACCAGTTGGAATCAGTGGAGCTCCACCTGGGGAGGGATGATGAGCTAGTTGAGAGCGTGTGGGTTAAAATTAAAGGCAGGACAGGGGAAGGAGATATTACTGTGGGGGTCTCCTACAGGCCACCTGACGAGCAGATCCAAGCAGATGAGGCCCTCCATAGGCAAATAGAAGCGGTTTCCAGGTCACAGTATCACAGTATCACAGTATCACTTAGGTTGGAAAGGACCTCGAGGATCATCGAGTCCAACGTTTCAACACAGACCCCATGCCTAGACCATGCCACCAAGTGCCACGTCCAATCTCCCCTTGAACGCCTCCAGGGTTGATGACTCAACCACCTCCCAGGTCACAAGCCCTGGTCCTCATGGGTGATTTCAACCACCCGGACATCTGCTGGAGGGACAACACAGCAAGGCACCAGCAATCCAGGATGTTCCTGGACTGCACAGAAGACAACTTCCTCCTCCAAATGGTAGAGGAACCAACAAGAAATGGTGCTATGCTGGACCTTGTTCTCACCAACAGGGAAGGGCTGGTAAGCAATGTGAGGATCAGAGACGGCCTTGGCTGCAGTGACCATGAAGCAGTTGTATTTAATATCCTCAGGGCAATCAGGAGGAAGTATTCCAAGCTCACGACCCTAGACTTTAGGCGTGCAGATTTTGATCGCTTCAGGGATCTGCTAGCCAAAGTGTTGTGGGACAAAACCCTGGAGGGAAGAGGGACCCAGGACAGCTGGTCAGTATTCAAGGACCACCTCCTCTGTGTCCAGGAGCTCTGTGTACCAACAAAGAGAAAAGCAGGTAAGAATGCTAGGAGGCCTGCCTGGATGGGCAAGGAGCTACTGGACACACTATTACTTAAAAGGAAACTCTACAGGAAGTGGAGAGAAGGACAGGTAGAACAGGGGGAATATAAGGAAGCTGCCCGAGCAGCAAGAGTCCTGGTTAGGAAAGCCAAAGCAGAGTTTGAATTGAATCTAGCCAGGGAGATTAAAGGGAACACTAAGAACTTTTACAGGTACATTAATGGGAAGAAGAAGACTAGGGAAGGTGTGGGCCCCCTCAGAAAGGAAAATGGTGACATGGTCACAAGTGATGAGGAAAAGGCTGAGGTACTTAATAACTTCTTTACCTCAGTCTTCACTGCAAGGGCCTCTAGCCACACTCCTGATGTTATGGAAGTCAAAGCCAGGGACGGGGAGGAAGAACTGCCCATTGTAAGTGCAGATCAGGTTCGTGATCATCTGAAGAACCTGAAAGTGTTCAAGTCCATGGGACCCGACAGGATACACCCACGGGTACTGAGAGAACTGGCAGAGGAGGTTGCTAAATCCCTCTCTATTATATTTCAAAAGTCATGGCAGTCTGGGGAAGTCCCCACGGACTGGAAAAGGGGAAACATTGCCCCCATCTTCAAAAAGGGTAAGAAGGAGGAACCAGGGAACTACAGGCCAGTCAGTCTCACCTCTTTGCCTGGAAAGATCATGGAACATATCCTCCTGGAGTCACTACTCGCTCAAAAGAATAGTGAAGAGGTGATTGGGAGCAGTCAGCATGGCTTTGCCACGGGCAAATCCTGCCTGACCAACCTGGTGGCCTTCTATGAGCAGGTGACAAAATTAATAGATGAGGGGCGAGCAACTGATGTCATTTACCTGGACCTGAGCAAAGCCTTCGACATTGTCCCGCACCACATCCTGGTCTCCAAACTGGTGACACATGAGTTTGATGGGTGGACCACTAGATGGATAAGGAACTGGCTTGATGGCCGCACCCAAAGAGTGGCTGTCCATGGCTCCATGTCCCAGTGGAGGCCAGTGACAAGCGGAGTCCCTCAGGGATCAGTCCTGGGACCTGTCTTGTTCAACATCTTTGTCAGTGACATGGACAGTGGCATTGAGTGCACCCTCAGCAAGTTTGCTGATGACACCAAGCTGTGTGGTGCAGCAGACACACTGGAGGGAAGGGAGGCCATCCAGAGGGACCTTGACAGGCTGGAGAGGTGGGCACAAGCCAACCTCATGAAGTTCAAGAAGAGCAAGTGCAGGGTCCTGCATCTGGGTGGAGGCAATCCCAGGCACAAATCCAGTCTGGGCAGTGACTGGCTGGAAAGTAGCCCTGAGGAGAGAGACTTGGGGGTGCTGGTGGACAAAAAGCTCAACATGAGCTCTCAATGTGCTCTTGCAGCCCGCAAAGCCAATCAGATCCTGGGCTGCATCAGGAGAAGTGTGGCTAGCAGTTCGAGGGAGGTGATCCTCCCCCTCTACTCAGCCCTGGTGAGACCCCACCTGGAGTACTGTGTCCAGTTCTGGAGCCCCTATTACAGGACGGATGTGGAGGTGCTGGAGCGTGTCCAGAGAGGGGCCACAAGGATGATCAGAGGGCTGGAGCACCTCTCCTATGAGGACAGACTGAAGGAGTTGGGGCTGTTCAGTCTGCAGAAGAGAAGGCTCTGAGGTGACCTAATTGTGGCCTTCCAGTATCTGAAGGGGGCCTACAGGAAGGCTGGGGAAGGACTTCTCAGGATCTCAGGTAGTGATAGGACTAGGGGGAATGGATTGAAGCTGGAGGTGGGGAGATTCAGGCTAGATGTGAGGAGGAGGTTCTTCACCATGAGAGTGGTAAGACCCTGGAATGTGTTGTCCAGGGAGGTGGTCGAGGCCCCGTCCCTGGGGGTGTTTAAGAGCAGGCTGGATGAGGCTCTGTCCAGCCTGATCTAGTGTGGGGTGTCCCTGCCCGTGGCAGGGGGGTTGGAACTAGATGATCCTTGTGGTCCCTTCCAACCCTGAATGAAACTATGAAACTATGAAACTATGAAATGTTTTTTCATCTGAAATACACAAACACAGGTTTGTGAATCACACCTTGAATCTAAATGCTGATTGCTGAAATTGTCATGCATGCTGTGGGGAAAAAAAAAAAAGAAAAGGGTTCGGGACATATAGGACATATGGTAAATTTTCAAGATTGAGTTAGATTACCCTGGAACAATTCTGATTCTTTTAAATCACTTAATTCTCATTGACATGACAATTTCAAACTTTTAATTTCATTGACTATAACATAATCACAGTAAGAAACATACTTACCTGTATAATATCATTCCATCACCAGGCCACAGTTGATCAGAAAGGTCATTCCAAACAAAGCAGACAGCAAAACCAACATAAAACTTCAGATGTGACCATTTTGCTGCCATTCATTCCTTGTGTATCAGCATTTTTCCATCTCCATTTGCTTCCTATGTTCCCTTCTCATCTTTGTGCAGGACACCTTTTGAGACATCTAGGGTAAAACTCAGTTGTGAAAAGTGATAATGCTATTTGAGACACCTGGTTTCAAGGGAAGGTTTTCAGGGCCCTAAGTAATGAGGTCATATTTATTTCAGGGAAAAAGACATCAGAACATAGCCAGCTGTTTTCCTAGGGCAAAAGAATAAAGTCTGCATCTAATTACATACATTGCATACTATTCTTCTGGTCTTCTAGAACAGGAAATGCCATTTAGAGATAGAATCTGTCATTTCCAGTCTTTTGACATTTTTCTGTTTCTCTTTGTTATATTGCTGCTGCTTTTCCCCATTTTGTTTAATCTTAGAAGAGATTTTATAGAGAATCTCTAAAACATTAAATTGAATGGCATATGCTCTTCTTTCAGTTGACTTGGGAATTCTGTAACTGTTTGTGTTAGGAACCCAGTCCTGTTTGAAAACTGGAAGAAAACCCCGAATTTTCCCACTCACACAACAATCCCAAAACAAACTGTAGGTAACACTATTTTATGCCAGCAAAGTAAAATTTCTGTGTCCTGGTCCTTGTTCTTCGGGCATGATCTCAGGTAATGATGTCAAAAAGCAGAACCTTCTTGTGTATATTTCCTAGAAAAGGATGTCATCATATCATACAAGGGTAATTACACTGAATAGAAGCTTTTTCACTTGCAAAGGACTCCTAAGCATGATGTACACCTTTTAGGAGAATAATCTTGACTTGATAATTATGTACAAATACTGCAGATGCCACACAAAAGATAAAGTGAAACTGATGAGGATGACAATGACAGATTGTGCTTTGGGACAGACATATAAAATACCTGACCCACTGGCAGAATGATGCCCAGAAGTCTCAAGAGTTCATTAAATTGTTTGGGGCAATCTCCAGAGGGCACAGACTGGATGTTAGGAAGAAATTCTACACAGAGAGAGTGATTGCCTATTGGAATGGGCTGCCCAGGGAGGTGGTGGAGTCACCATCCCTGGAGGTGTTTAGGAAGAGACTGGATGGAGTGCTTGGTGCCATGGTTTAGTTGATCAGATAGTGTGGGATGTTAGGTTGGACTCAATGATCTCAAAGAACTATTCTATTCTATTCTATTCTATTCTATTCTATTATATTCTATTCTATTCTATTCTATTCTATTCTATTCTATTCTATTCTATTCTATTCTATTCCAAACACTGTATCTATTGTTTCCCAGAGCCTGCAATAAACTTAAAACACATTCTTATTTTGCTGTATTGACCTAGCATGGCCTGAAAGAAGCCTGCCAGTACTTGTCAATATATTATGGTTGTTGGATGAGAGATTTTTGCGATACCTAAAATTAATAAATAAAGGCAAGTAATTGTAACATTTAATAATAGGATTCTTTTTAATGCATTCTTTGTGCAGTAAGTTTAAAAAGCATCATTTTCAGAGCATTAAAATGCAAGCTCTATTTGATCCTCAGACAATAGCAAAAGTACATTTTGTTGGCTTTATCTAACACAGCATCTCGTTATTACCTACAGTATAGGGAATATCAATCATTAACTCAGAAACTACGCAGGAAAGAAAAAACTCAGCACACTATTGCTACTATTGTTTGCTAATGAAAAAAATCCAACCAAACTCGGCTTTTTATAATTTATTTATTCAAGAATATAGAAGTGCTTACTTGACAATATGAGTCTTAGTCCAGTGCTTACTTTAGAACAACTAGTTCTTTGCATTTTATTTCGGTGATGTATAAAAATTTAATCCCTTGAAGAAACACTGAATTACAAATTAATTCTATTTAAATGTCATTTTGACTTCAAGGGGCTTTAGTATAACTGCTCATTTTAATTCACAGTTACATCACCCTCAACTTCCAACTCAATTTCTACATCAAAGCAGTAGAAAAAAGCACATGCATTCTACTTTATAAAATTAAGGGAAAGAGGCTTTTGTGTCTACCAATATATGGAAAATGCAGTATGTCTTCAAGCCAGTCAATCAGCACAACTAATTTTTATCCAGATGGAATAAAATTATCACATGTGCAATGCCATTTTTCTGTCATTATGGTGAGAGTTCTTTCTACTTGAATTGAGACATTTAATCAAAGTGGATAACATGGAAGCAAGCTGACCAAAATTTCCAGGGACACATGTACCTTGGGGATATTCTGTGTCTTAGGTGTGTTGCTACCAGAGGAAGACAAGAATGACTCAGTTAAACCTTCAAAATTATGGATGTTAAATCTAATTTAAGTATTAACTTCATAGAAATTAATACATAGAAAACATAGACAGAAAATAATTAAGTAATCAGCTAGAACATCATGTAATTTAGCCTGACCACGTTACCACTAATTAAATATATACATATAGTTTCATACTTTCATAGTTTCATTCAGGGTTGGAAGGGACCACAAGGATCATCTAGTTCCAACCCCCCTGTCATGGGCAGGGAAACCCCACACTAGATCAGGCTGGACAGAGCCTCATCCAGTCTGGTCTTAAACACTCCCAGGGACGGGGCCTCGACCACCTCCCTGGACAACCCATTCCAGGGTCTCACCACTCTCATGGTGAAGAACCTCCTCCTCACATCTAGCCTGAATCTCCCCACCTCCAGCTTCATTCCATTCCCCCTAGTCCTATCACTACCTGAGATCCTGAGAAGTCCTTCCCCAGCCTTCCTGTAGGCCCCCTTCAGATACTGGAAGGCCACAATCAGGTCACCTCGGAGCCTTCTCTTCTGCAGACTGAACAGCCCCAACTCCTTCAGTCTGCCCTCATAGGAGAGGTGCTCCAGCCCTCTGATCATCCTCACGGCCCTTCTCTGGACACGCTCCAGCACCTCCACATCCCTCTTGTAATAGGGGCTCCAGAACTGGACACAGTACTCCAGGTGGGGTCTCACCAGGGCTGAGTAGAGGGGGAGGACCACCTCCCTCGACCTGCTAGCCACACTTCTCCTGATGCAGCCCAGGATCTGATTGGCCTTGTGGGCTGCAAGTGCACATTGAGAGCTCATGTTGAGCTTTTTGTCCACCAGCACCCCCAAGTCTCTCTCCTCAGGGCTACTTTCCAGCCAGTCACTGCCCAGACTGGATTTGTGCCTGGGATTGCCCCGACCCAGATGCAGGACCTTGCACTTGCTCTTATTGAACTTCATGAGGTTGGCTTGTGCCCACCTCTCCAGCCTGTCAAGGTCCCTCTGGATGGCCTCCCTTCCCTCCAGTGTGTCTGCTGCACCACACAGCTTGGTGTCATCAGCAAACTTGCTGAGGGTGCACTCAATGCCACTGTCTATGTCACTGACAAAGATGTTGAACAAGACAGGTCCCAGGACTGATCCCTGAGGGACTCCGCTTGTCACTGGCCTCCACTGGGACATGGAGCCATTGACAGCCACTCTTTGGGTGCGGCCATCAAGCCAGTTCCTTATCCATCTAGTGGTCCACCCATCAAACCCATGTGTCACCAGTTTGGAGACCAGGATGTGGTGCGGGACAGTGTCGAAGGCTTTGCTCAGGTCCAGGTAAATGACATCAGTTGCTCGCCCCTCATCTATTAATTTTGTCACCTGCTCATAGAAGGCCACCAGGTTGGTCAGGCAGGATTTGCCCTTGGCAAAGCCATGCTGACTGCTCCCAATTACCTCTTCACTATTCTTTTGAGCGAGTAGTGACTCCAGGAGGATCTGCTCCATGATCTTTACAGGCACAGAGTGGAGACTGACTGGCCTGTAGTTCCCTGGTTCCTCCTTCTTACCCTTTTTGAAGATGGGGGCAATGTTTCCCCTTTTCCAGTCCGTGGGGACTTCACCAGATTGCCATGACTTTTGAAATATAATAGAGAGGGGTTTAGCAACCTCATCTGCCAGTTCTCTCAGTACCCGTGGGTGTATCCCGTCGGGTCCCATGGACTTGAACACTTTCAGGTTCTTCAGGTGATCACGAACCTGATCTGCACTTACAATGGGCAGTTCTTCCTCCCCGTCCCTGGCTTTGACTTCCATAACATCAGGAGTGTGGCTAGAGGCCTTGCAGTGAAGACTGAGGTAAAGAAGTTATTAAGTACCTCAGCCTTTTCCTCATCACTTGTGACCATGTCACCATTTTCCTTTCTGAGGGGCCCACACCTTCCCTAGTCCTCTTCTTCCCATTAATATACCTGTAAAAGTTCTTAGTGTTCCTCTAATCTCCTGGCTAGATTCAATTCAAACTCTGCTTTGGCTTTCCTAACCAGGACTCTCGCTGCTCGGGCAGCTTCCTTATATTCCCCCTGTTCTACCTGTCCTTCTCTCCACTTCCTGTAGAGTTTCCTTTTAAGTACTAGTGTGTCCAGTAGCTCCTTGCCCATCCAGGCAGGCCTCCTAGCATTCTTACCTGCTTTTCTCTTTGTTGGTACACAGAGCTCCTGGACACAGAGGATGTGGTCCTTGAATACTGACCAGCTGTCCTGGGTCCCTCTTCCCTCCAGGGCTTTGTCCCACGACACTTTGGCTAGCAGATCCCTGAAGCGATCAAAATCTGCACGCCTAAAGTCTAGGGTCGTGAGCTTGGAATACTTCCTCCTGATTGCCCTGAGGATGTTAAATTCAACTGCTTCATGGTCACTGCAGCCAAGGCCGTCTCTGATCCTCACATAGCTTACCAGCCCTTCCCTGTTGGTGAGAACAAGGTCCAGCATAGCACCATTTCTTGTTGGTTCCTCTACCATTTGGAGGAGGAAGTTGTCTTCTATGCAGTCCAGGAACATCCTGGATTGCTGGTGCCTTGCTGTGTTGTCACTCCAGCAGATGTCCGGGTGGTTGAAATCACCCATGAGGACCAGGGCTTGTGACCTGGAAGCCGCTTCTATTTGCCTATGGAGGGCCTCATCTGCTTGGATCTGCTGGTCAGGTGGCCTGTAGGAGACCCCCACAGTAATATCTCCTTCCCCTGTCCTGCCTTTAATTTTAACCCATACGCTCTCAACTAGCTCATCATCCCTCCCCATTTGGAGCTCCACTGATTCCAACTGGCTACTGACATAGAGGCAACACCTCCTCCTCTCCTTCCCTGCCTATCCTTCCTAAAGAGTTTATATCCATCTATGCCTGCATTCCAGTCATGGGATTCATCCCACCAAGTTTCAGTAACAGCCACTATGTCGTGGCATCCCAGCAGCACAGTGGCCCTTAACTCATCCTGTTTGTTGCCCAAGCTGCGCGCATTCGCATAGAAGCACTTCAGCTGGGCTGGCTCTGTCCTCCACTTGTGCCAAATCCCCTCGGTTTCCACAGAATGTCCTGTTGGATCATTCGTGGCTTGCCTCAGGGCAGCAAGTTGAGAGCCCTTACCATCTCTCCTTCTCTCAACTGCTGGTGAGCTGTCCCTCTGTTTGTCACCAGCCAGCAGGAGACTATTAACCCCTTCCCCCTTCAAATCTAGTTTAAAGCCCTATCAATGAGCCCTGCCAATTCCTGCCCCAGGATTCTTATCCCCCTCTGGGACAAGTGTGTCCCATGAGTTGTTTTCAGCTCAGGTGCCTTGAAAACCAATCCATGATTGTGGAACCCAAAGCCCTGTCGATGGCACCAGCCCCTGAGCCATGAATTGATCTGTCGGCCCTTCCTCAGTGTGTCCTCATCCATTGCTGACGTTAGAGGGATGGCTGAGAACACGACTTGAGCCCCTGATCCCTTTAGCATTTGCCCTAAAGTTCTGAAGTCTTTTTTAATAGATTGTGAGCCTCTCATTGTTACATCGTCACTGCGCACCTGAAAGACCAGCAGTGGGTAGTAGTCTGAAGGACTCACGAGGTTGGGAATTCTGTCTACAATGTCTTTAACTTGGGCACCAGGGAGGCAGCTGATCGCTCTATGAAATTGGTCTGGTCTGCATATTGGGCCCTCTGTTCCCCTCAGTAGGGAGTCTCCTATGACGATGACCCTGCGAGGTTTCTTTTCTGGGTAAGTTTTGATGGCTGGCCTGAGGAAACCTGTCATTGGTACAGCTTCTGACCTTCTTGAGTCCTCAGCCTTACCAATGACCTGTTCCTCCTGCAGAGCCTCATACCTGTTCTGTAACTGCACTGGAGGCAGCGTGCTGCTCACAGGAGCAGACTTCCTTTGTTTGCACTTCTTCCGTCGGGCAGAGACCTGTTCCCATTGGCCCTGCTCATGTGGGTTACTACAGGGAGGTTGAGAATCTTGCTTCTGGGAAGGTATCAAACTCCCTGCTCCCCTAAGTGTTACCCCCTGTTCTGGTTTAGAAGAGATTACATTATGGGAATCGTCAATTTTCTGCTAGCCATCTCTTCTAGCTCTTAGCCTTTCCACCTCTTCTTTTAGTTTGACCACCATGCTCATCAGATCACTGACCTGCTCACACCTGAAACAGGAGCTGCTCCCTCCAGCCTCCATATCGAGTGCCAGGCTCCAGCACTCACTGCAGCCACCTACCTGAACATCTGCATGCTTGTGTATGGTCTCTGTTTGGGTGCCCACTGTCCTTCTGCTAGACTTTGCTCTAGTGGTGACCATCTTGCAGTAACCACCCTCTCCACCCAGCTTTTTTTTTTTTTTTTTTTTTTTTTTTTTTTTTTACCCTGTCGGTGAGAAGGCGAGCTGCGCTGCTCAAACTGCCTCCTCTCTCTTCAGCCACGCGCTGGGTTCTGTTTGGTTTGCTCGCGGTCTCCGCGGCAACCCCTCCCCCAGCTACGTCACTGCCCTCCGGCAAGTAGGCAATCTGAGCCCCCTGCCCCTCCTCCTCCCTTCGGAGAAGTCCCGAGCCACCAGCCCCTTACCGCCTGAAAAGCAAGGGAATCAAAGCCAAAAGCCAAACTCCCAGAGCTGTGCTGCTCAAGCTGCCTCCTCTGTCTGTGTATATATATATTTTCCAGAGGAAAAGGATTACATTACATTATTTTACCCCTCTAGTTTGAATTTGACAACATATTTTTCAGTGGTTCCAGTGGGCATTTGAAAGAGAACTCCATGAGGAAAGTACACACTACTATATTCCTCGAATCACAAATTCCCAGATTGCACCTGGTTGGAAGGGACCCTCAAAGGTCATCTTGTCCAACCCCTCTTCAGTGAGCAGGGACACCTTCAACTAGATCAGGATGCCCAGGGACACATCAATTCTGATCGTGTATTGTGGTAATAGTGGCAACGAGCAGTGTGAGCAATCTGGCAGTGCAGGCCTAAAGCCTGACATGGTGGTAGGCCGTGTTCAGCATGGGTGCGGAAGTGGCTAGCAGTGTAGTAGAATAGTGCTGTGCCTGCACCATGTAACCAAAGCAGGACACTGGTAGCAATAAACACAGAGAGTTATCTTGGAATAACAGGACGCACACGTGCATCAACAATCTTGCATGTTATTACTAGTTTAACCAATAATCAATAGTAGTACAGTGTGTGGTCACTCGTGAGGGATCAATGAAGCTATGTCAGCAATGCCCTCTGAGTTTATATAAGTTGTAAAGGTTTTCTTAATACACACTTCTTCTACACACTTCTTACTAGCCTGTCAGCTCTACTGTCCACTCTGTACTATGCTTGCATTATAATCAAACAACACTGAAGCAATAAAGGAACAATACTAGATCATATTGATCAGCTGTATTGATTCCAATCTCCGTTGTCCATATTGTATGTTAGCAGGGTCCCTTCAGGTATTGAAATATAGTTGTAAGATCACTCCAGAGCCTTCTTTTCTCCAGGCTGAGCAGCCCCAATACTTTCAGCCTCTCTTCTGAGAAGAGGTGCTCCAGCCCTCTCATCATCTTTATGGCCCTCCTCTGGACCTGCTCCATCAGGTCCACATCTCTCTTGTGTTGGGGGCCCAGTACTCCATGTGAGGTCTTGCCAGAGCAGAGGTGATTGGCAGAATCATCTCTCTTGACCTGCTGGCCACGCTTTTTTTAATGCAGCCCAGGATACAATTTGTCTCCTGGGCTGCAAGTGTTCATTGTTATTTCATGTCCAATTTGTCATCTACTGGTACCCTCGAGTCCTTTTCTTACGATCTTTTTCTCCAAGACAAATCTATCACTCTATCAGAGATCAATCATTGATCAATCAATCAAAATACTCTTTTAAAGAATTTTCTTATTGAAAAGTATGAATTGGAAACATAAGGAAATGCAGCAGCAGTTGCAGGATTCCTGAAATCAAGCCTGGATGAGTCAATAAGTTCAGGTTCCTTCACAGATCATTGAGTTTGATGACAAAAATCTCTGTATAAAGCTTTATGACCTCTAAAATATGTAGTCCAGACACTACAGAAGCTGTCCTGTGTGTCAAGGATAAGCAGGTGTTCAGAGCAGAGTTTAAAAACAATGCAAAGGAGCTTTCCTCTTCTACCAGTCACAGTTAGGGCCTTGTGTGGCTCAAGTAGTTGTTCATGATGACCCCTTGCAAATGTACTTTAGGGAGGCAAAAGCACATTTGGATCTTAAACTGGCCTCTGCTGTGAAGGACAAAAAAAAGTCCTTCTATAAATACATTAATAGCAAGAGGAAGGGCAGAGACAACCTCCACTCCTTGGTGGACATGGAGGGGAACTTTGTATCAAAGGATGAGGAAAAGGCAGAGGTACTCAACACCTTCTTTGCCTCAATTTTTACTAGCAGGACAGAACGTCTTCCAGACAGCTGGCCTCCAGAGCTGTCAAAAGGAGCCAGGGAGCTGCATAGTTTCCCTATGTTCCATGAGGAGGTAGTTGGAACTCTCCTCAGTCACTTGGATCCCCACAAGTCCATGGGACCAGATGGGACTCATCCTAGGGTGCTGAGAGAACTGGCAGATGAGCTGGCCAAGCCACTATCCATCATTTTCCATTAGTCCTGGCTCACTGGAGAGATCCCCGGAGACTGGAAGCTGGCCAACATTGTGCCCATCCACAAGAAGGTCCGGTTGGATGAGCCAGGGAATTATAGGCCTGTCAGCCTGACCTCAGTGCCAGGCAAGATCATGGAACAGGTGTGACCGGTTGACGTTGTCCCCTTAAGAAAGGGAATATGGTGGACGGAAGTTGGTAAACGGAAAGAATAATCTAAACTAATTTCATTGGTGAAGTGGGAGGAAGCACCTTCTGAACTGGGAGTGCAGGAGAAAGTATCCTGGGCACTCCGGAACTTTATCTTCAGTCTTGCTTCCACCTCTTCTTTGGGCAGCAGCTTTTTGTGCTGGGCTTTCTGCCAAGGCTTCAGCCTTGAAACCGATAAGATAGAAGGCCTGTATTAACTCCTTTCCAATTAACACAAAACTGCTTTGAACTTCTTTCTTTCTCTTTCTATCTCTCTTTTCTAACCTACTCTGGGGAAAGGGGGGGAGAGAGGGGAGAGCGGAGGTGGGGAATCCCCTCTGCCGAGGGGGGTTACTCTCATTTCTGTGTTACTTTATTGTATATCTTTGTATATATTGTAAATATTGTAAATTTGTAAATATTCCCCTGCATATCCTACATTGCTTTGTAAATATAAAGCTCCACTGCTTTGCTAATTCAGCTTGTGAGTTTTTTTTCCTTTCCCTTCAATTTTTTTTTTCCCTTTTACTTTACAGGGGGGAGGGAAGAGGCTTCTTGGCCTTACACTTCCAACCCACCACATTTTTTTTCTTGGCGTACCCAACGTGGGGCAGATAATTAGTTTAATTTATTACTTGATTGATTTAGTGTTTTCTAGCTGAATTAGCAAACATGAAGGTGTTGTGGTTTGTGGAGCGATTATTCTTTTCAATTTTTGGGGCTCTGGTTTACAGATATTGTTTGGGTTTGATTTTGGATTACCTGGGTAAATATTTGGTGCGGACAATTTATATGTGGGTTATGTATAGTGTTAGATTATGGTATGGAAAATGTATTAATTTCTTATGGCCAGCGAGACACAGAAATGTTACCTCCACCACTTTCCCAATTGAGATAAAGGGTTTTAAGATTCCGCCTGAGGAGAGAGTAACTTTAGGTGATGCCTGGGATCGAAAGGTGATTTATTTGATGTGTATAATCCTGCTCTCAGTGATAATTAACGTGTATCTGCTGGTCTCTTTGCGGCGAGAGAGAAAGGTGTCCAGAGCTTGTTTTGTTATTAAAACTAGATCAAAAAGAAAATGCCGTGGCTCTGGATCAGTCCCAGAGTCATCTAGTGATGAGGAAGGTGGAGACTCTCTGTCAGTTAAAAAGAAGGCTAAAAGGTCAATTGGTAAAGCAGCTCTAAATGACTTTGCTGATTCCAGCAAGCTGCCAAAGGCGGCAGCTGGTATCAACATGGCGCGTACTCCTTCTCCTACTCCTTCTCCTTCTTCTTCTTCTCCATCAGCCATTAACGGAGCAACGTCACTTCCACCCACTCCCTCGGTGGGACCGGAAGTCACTGCCCCAGCAGCTGATTTATCTCAGGACCTGTCAGCTTCCATTAAGGCGGCTGTAAATTCAAACACAGCTCCAGTTAAGGTGGCTCCTTTAAAGACTTGAAGTGGAAAGGCCAAAGATGGAGAAGAAGAGGAGCTGGAGACTGATCCTGGTGAGGGGCCCTCTACTCTAAAAGATCCTGCTCAGGAGGAAGAGAAGGTTTGTTTTAAAGATCTAGCTAACCTAGTGAGATCAAAGCAGGATACAGATGAAGTTAGGAAAGCAGCTGGCAAAGGTGGTTCTCAGCTTAAAGAGATCCTTAGGAGAATGACAGCAGGATTATATGGACAAAAAGTTCAGGGAGAAGAAGAAGAAGATGATATTTTAGAGTGTTCGTCACCCCGTGAGGAATTGCTAAATGACCACAAAGATTTCACCAGGGCAGATAAGGAGCCAGTTCTAGCTTGGCTTAGTAGGTGTTATGATACAGGTGCTCCAGCTCTAACAGTTGGAGACAAGTCAGCAGCTCAGTTAGGAACTCTCTCAAGGGATAATGGAATAGATAGACATCTAGACCGAGTTCTCGGTAAGGTTAATCTGTGGATACGCCTTTTAATGGCGGTTGCCCTGAGATACCCTTCCCAAGATGATCTTCCATGGAATCCTAAGCCCTGGACTACCATAGATGAGGGAATTAAGCGCTTGAGAGAATTTGCTGTTAGAGAGCTACTCTATGGTGAACATGAAACTCTGAATCCTGATGACATTCCTGTGGGTATTGGTCTTGCTAAAAAGATCATCAAACTTGCTCCTTCCAATGATGCAAACATTCTGGCAAGCAGAATTGTGTCAAGAAGTTATGGTGGAGCTTCTCCTATGGTTGGCCAATTCAGTGATCAAATGAGACAATTGGAGGATAGCATGACACGTGGTTCTTTGGTTTCGGCCATTAAAACGATGTCTGGAGATATACAGAGTTGCATAAGAGAGTTAAAAGATTAATTTAGAAATTCCATATCCCAATTGACACAAAGAGATAATTTCAATTCTTCCTCCAGGTGGGTACAAGTTTCATCTGTGAGGAATACACGTCCTCCAAGGAGGTCATTCCAAAGCAGGACATTCCAAAACAGGTCATTCCAAAACAGACCACCAAGGCAATCACGCAGAACTATTTGGATAACTCTGCGTGATCAGTTTGGTGAGAACATGAACCGCTGGGATGGCCAACCAACTTCTAATCTTTTCAGGAGACTGAGAGAACTGCAAAGTGGCAGAACCCAAGGTAGCAATACCAGAAGGGTAGCTGTTACTTCCACAGTTCCCCAGAACAACTCTTATGGCTCCAACAATGGCTCCGGTTATAACATGCAAAGCTATAACCCTGCAAACTATCTGCAATGCACATGTGCGCATGTTCCCCATAACTAGGGGTGCCCTGCCTCCCGCCAGGGGGAGGAGAGGGATAACAGAGATAATAGAATCTATTGGGATGTGTACATCCAGTGGCCTGGCACTTCACAATTTCGGAAGTACAGGGCCTTGGTTGACACAGGAGCTCAGTGCACCATAATACCATCAAATTATCAGGGATCAGAGTCTATAACTATTCTGGGAGTCACTGGTGGATCTCAAGAGTTAAGTAAGGCAGAGGTTAATATAAGTTTAACTGGTAAACAATGGAGGAAGCATACAGTTGTGACCGGACCTGATGCACCTTGTATTTTGGGAATTGATTTTCTGAGAGAAGGGCGTTTCAAAGACCCTAGAGGTTACAAATGGGCTTTTGGAGTAGCTTCAATAGAAATTGATGGACAAAAATTGAAACTATCTGCTAGATCTGAACTTTCTGATGAATCTGCAGTTGTGGGACAACATAAGATACAGGACATTAAATTGCCAGTTGCTTCTCAGACTGTGCATCACAGACAATACAGAACCAACCGTGACTCTTTGTTACCCATTCAGAATCTTATTCGTCAGTTGGAGAGTCAGAAAGTCGTCAGCAAAACTCATTCACCTTTCAACAGTCCAGTGTGGCCTTTGCGGAAGCAGAATGGAGACTGGCGTCTGACAGTAGACTACCGAGCCCTAAATGAAGTGACACCACTTATGAGTGCAGCAGTACCAGACATGATGGAGCTACAGTATGAGCTGGAATCCAAAGAGGCCAAATGGTATGCTACCACAGACATTGCTAATGCATTTTTCTCTATTCCCATAGCAGAGGAATGCAGGCCTCAGTTTGCTTTCACCTGGAGAGGAATCCAGTACACTTTCAAAAGGCTGCCAATGGACTGGGTCCACAGCACAAGCATCTGTCATGCAGTGATCCATGATCCTCTGGAGAAAGGCGGTGCTCCAGAACACATCCAGTTCATCGACGATATCATCGTCTGGGGTAAAACTGCTGAGGAAGTCTTTGAGAAAGGTAACAAAATCATTGACATTCTTCTGAATGCAGGTTTTGCCATCAAGTGAGACAAGGTGAAAGGACCTACCACAGAGATTCAGTTTCTGGGAGTGCGGTGGCAGGATGGACGCCGACACCTTCCAGTGGATGTGGTAAATAGAGTCTCTACCATGGCAAATCCCACCAACAAGCAAGAGACCCTACGTTTCTTGGGGATAGTAGGATTTTGGAGACTGCACATTCCTGGATACAGTCAGATTGTGAAACCTCTGTATGATGTGACTCGAAAGAGAAACCATTTCCACTGGGGACCTGAACAACAAGCAGCCTTTGACCAGATAAAGCAAGAGGTGATTCAAGCAATGGGTCTGGGACCTGTCCGAGATGGTCCAGACATTAAGAACATTTTGTACACGGCTGCAAGTGACAATGGTCCAACCTGGTGCCTGTGGCAAAAAGCTCCAGGTGAGACACGTGGACGACCTCTTGGTTTCTGGAGTAGAGGTTACAGAGGTTCAGAGGCTAACTTCACTCCAACAGAGAAAGAAATTCTAGCTGCCTATGAAGGAGTAAAGGCATCTTCTGAAGTGATTGGAACTGAATCACAACTTCCCTTAGCTCCCAGATTACCAGTTTTGAATTGGATGTTCAAAGGCAAAGGCTCCACACCACATCATGCCACAGTCTCAACATGGTCTAAGTGGATGATTCTGATAACACAGAGAGCTCGAATGGGAAATCTTGAAGTTGGAGTCCAACACGCCGAGTTGCATAGGCGAAGGATGGAGAAGGAGAATCCAGTCAGTTTGCAGAGGTAAAAGCTGTCCAGCTAGCTCTCGACGTAGCTGAACGTGAGAGATGGCCAAAGCTTTATCTCTACACTGACTCATGGATGGTAGCCAATGCTCTATGGGGTTGGCTAAAGAACTGGAAGAAGAGTGGTTGGCAGAGGAAAGGAAAACCCATTTGGGCAGCCAACCTGTGGCAGGACATTGCTGATCGAATCGAGAGAATTCCAGTGAAAGTGAGACACATCGATGCTCACATTCCTAAGAGTAAAGCTACTGAGGAACAGCAACACAACCATCAGGCAGATCTAGCTGCAAGAGTTTCTCAAGTAGACTTGGACTCTAATTTTGATCACGACTGGAAACACCAAGGTGAGATTTTCTTAGCTCGGTGGGCTCATGATTCGTCAGGACATCAAGGCAGAGATGCAACATACCAATGGGCTCGTGACAGATCCATAGACATTTCCATGGATGCTATCACACATGGATGACTTGACTGTGACATTTGTGCTGCTATTAAGCAGGTAAAACAACTTAAGGCCTTGTGGTATGGTGACAGATGGTCCAAGTACAAGTATGGTGAAGCTTGGCAGATTGACTACATCACTCTACCACGCTCTCGTTCTGGTAAGCAATACGTGCTTACTATGGTAGAGGGAAACACTGGATGGTTGGAAACTTATCCAGTTCCACATGCAACTGCACGCAACACCATTCTCGGTCTGGAGAGACAAGTCCTGTGGAGACATGGAACTCCGGAGAGGACTGAGTCAGACAACGGAACTCATTTCAAGAACAACCTTGTAAAGAACTGGGCAAAAGAGCACGGTATTGAGTGGATATTCCACATTCCCTACTATGCACCAGCTTCAGGGAAGATTGAACGCTACAACGGTTTGTTGAAGACCACTCTTAAAGCCATGTGGGGTGGATCTTTGAAAAACTGGGAAAATCATTTTGCACAAGCAACCTGGCTGATAAATAGTAGAGGTTCAGTGAACCGAGCTGGACCTGCACATTCAGATTTGCCATGGAAAGTAGAAGGTGATAGAGTTCCTGTTGTTAGAGAAAAGAATCTGTTAGGTAAAACTGTTTGGGTATTTTCACCCTCAGGAGAGGCTAAACCTGTCCGAGGGGTGGTTTCAGCTGAAGGTCCGGATCACACTTATTGGGTAATGCAAGAGAATGGTGAAATTCAGTGTATTCCACAAAGAAATTTAACTTTAGCAGAAAGGTTAATTTGAAACCATTGTACAGCTACATCGCGCCCAAAAGAAGAATCAACGAGTAATCTACGGTGCACAAACTCTGAGATCTCTGAGAGCCCTGAGTCAACTAAGAGACCCTGAGATTTCCCTGTTTCCCTTTTCTTCGCTTCGTCGGCGAAGAAATGAATTGTTTTCCATTTTTCTCATTTTCTGATTTTCTTGGACTTTTGAATCATCTACATCTGAGCATAGCCGGAATGGACTATGAACTTTACTCACGAACTGTAAATATCGTTTTGGATTGGATGGACAGTATGAACAGTCAATGAAATTGTTTAGAAGGGGTGGATTGTGACCGTTTGTCGTTGCCCCCTTAAGAAAGGGAATATGGTGGACGGAAGTTGGTAAACGGAAAGAATAATCTAAACTAATTTCATTGGTGAAGTGGAGGAAGCACCTTCTGAACTGGGAGTGCAGGAAAGATATCCTGGGCACTCCGGCACTTTATTTTCAGTCTTGCTTCCGCCTCTTCTTCGTGCAGCAGCTCTCTCTATGCTGGGCTTTCTGCCAAGGCTCCGGCCTTCAAACTGACAAACCTGATAAGGCCTGTATTAATCCCTTCCAATTAACACAAACTGCTTCTAACTTTTTTTTTCCTCTTTTCCTTTTCTTTCTCTTTCTATCCCACTCTGGGGAAAGGGGGAGAGAGGGGAGAGCGGAGGTGGGAAACCCCCCCCACAGCAGAGGGGGGAACCCTCATTTCTGTGTTACTTTATTGTATATCTTTGTATATATTGTAAATATTGTAAATTTGTATATATTCCCCTGCAAATCCTACATTGCTTTGTAAATATACAGCTTCACTGCTTTGCTAATTCAGCTTGTGAGTTTTTTTTTCCTTTTCCTTCAATTTTTCTTTTCCCTTTACTTTACAGGGGGGGAGGGAAGAGGCTTCTTGGCCTTACCCTTCCAAACCGCCACACCTATGCAGTGCTGCAGGCTGGGGTCAGAGTGGCTGGAAAGCGGCCAGGTAGAGAGGGACCTCGTTAGGCCGCACCTCGAGTACTGTGTCCACTTCTGGGGCCCTCAGTTTAGGAAGGATGTTGACTTGCTGGAACGAGTCCAAATGTCGTAGGTTTGAGAGAAAGGCCCAGCCTTCTTCCCCCCCCACAAAGAGAAAAAGGACTAAAAACCACAGCTAGCCACAGCTGGAGAAGCAAAGGAAAGCTATATTTGCAAGCAATTTTAGGGAATACAGGGTATATGCACAATTTACAGTATTTACAATATATATACAAGAAATATACAGCAAAGTAATACAGAAACGAAATTCCCCTACCCCTTCTGGAGGAGGCTTCCCCCCTGTGCCCCCTTCTCTCCCCTTTTTCCCCTACAGAGGGTTAGAAAGAGAGAAAAAGAGCAGTTGTTAATTAAAGCAAAGTGTTAGCAGGCCACGCTTATCTGTCCAAGGTCAGTCTGGCAGAGAGCCTAGAAGCTGGAAAGGAGAAGGGAAGAATCGAAACTGAGGAAAATCTCAGTCATACTCAAAACTTAAAGTTCCACTCTACCAATCTACCAATGAAATTCGTTTAGACCTGTCGTTTGTTTACAAAATATTCAGCTACTGTACTGTCCCTTTTCTTAAAGGCACAGCCTCAAACGGTCACAGTCCACCCCGTCTAAACTATTTCATTGGCTGTTCATGCTGTCCATCCAATCCAAGAAAATATTTACAGTTCGTAAGTAAAGTTCATAGTCCACTCCCGCTATACTCAGGTGTAGATGACTCAAAAGTCCAAGAAAATCAGGAAATGAGAAAAAAGGAAAACAGTTTATCTCTTCGCCGACGAAGCGAAGAAAAGGGAAATAGGGATTCTCACAGTTTCTTACTTGACTCAGGGCTCTCAGGGTTCTCAGGGTTAGTGCACCGTAGATTCCTCGTAGATTCTTCCTCTTGACGCAATGTTACTGTACAACAGTTTGAAATTAAACTCTTTCAGCTAAAGTTAAATTTCTTTGTGGAATACACTGAATTTCACCATTCTCTTACATTACCCAATAAGTGTGACCCGGACCTTCAGCTGAAACCACCCCTTGGACAGGTTTAGCCTCTCCTGAGGGAGAAAATACCCAAAGAGTTTTACCTAACAGATTCTTTTCTCTAACAACAGGAACTCTATCACCATCTACTTTCTGTAGCAGATCTGAATGTGCAGGTCCAACTCGGTTCACTGAACCTCTACTATTTACCAGCCAGGTTGCTTGTGCTAAATGATTTTCCCAGTTTTTCAAAGATCCACCCCACATGGCTTTAAGAGTGGTCTTCAACAAACCGTTGTAGCGTTCAATCTTCCCTGCAGCTGGTGCATAGTAAGGAATATGGAATATCCACTCAATACCGTGCTCTTTTGCCCAGTTCTTTACAAGGTTGTTCTTGAAATGAGTTCCGTTGTCTGACTCAGTCCTCTCTGGAGTTCCGTGTCTCCACAGGATTTGTCTCTCCAGACCGAGAATGGTGTTGCGTGCAGTTGCATGTGGAACTGGATAAGTTTCCAACCATCCAGTCTTTGCCTCTACCATAGTAAGCAAATGTTGCTTACCACAATGAGAACGTGGTAGAGTGATGTAGTCAATCTGCCAAGCTTCACCATACTTGTACTTGGACCATCTGTCACCATACCACAAGGGCTTAAGTCGTTTTGCCTGCTTAATAGCAGCACAAATGTCACAGTCAAGTCATCCATGTGTGATAGCATCCATGGAAATGTCTATGGATCTGTCACGAGCCCATTGGTATGTTGCATCTCTGCCTTGATGTCCTGAAGAATCATGAGCCCACCGAGCTAAGAATATCTCACCTCGGTGTTTTCCTTTTCTGTGCCAACCATTCTTTTTCCAGTTCTTTAGCCAACCCCATAGAGCATTGGCTACCATCCATGAGTCGGTGTAGAGATAAAGCTTTGGCCATCTCTCATGTTCAGCTACGTCGAGAGCTAGCTGAACAGCTTTTACCTCTGCGAACTGACTGGATTCTCCTTCTCCATCCTTCACTTCTGCAACTCGGTGTGTTGGACTCCACACTGCAGACTTCCACCTTCGCTTGTTTCCGACAAGACGACAGGAACCGTCTGTGAACTAAGCATATTTCTTTTCATCATCAGAAAGGTCACTGTTAGGAGGAGCTTCCTCAGCATGAGTTACTTTCTCCTCTGGAGGTTTAACACAGTTCGTACCTTCAGGCCAACATGAGGTCACCTCCACTAGACCAGGCCTTTCAAGATTTCCCATTCGAGCTCTCTGTGTTATCAGAGCCATCCACTTAGACCATGTTGAGTCCGTGTCATGATGTGGCATGGAGCCTTTGCCTTTGAACATCCAATTCAAAACTGGTAACCTGGAAGTTAAGAGAAGTTGTGATTCAGTTCCAATTACTTCAGGAGATGCTTTTACTCCTTCATAGGCAGCTAGAATTTCTTTCTCTGTTGGAGTATAATTAGCCTCTGAACCTCTGTAACCTCAAATCCAGAAACCAAGAGGTGGTCCACGTGTCTCACCTGGAGCTTTTTGCCACAAGTACCAGGTTGGACCATTGTCACTTGAAGCCGTGTACAAAACGTTCTTAATGTCTGGATCATCTCGGACAGGTCCCAGACCCATTGCTTGAATCACCTCTTGCTTTATCTGGTCAAAAGCTGCTTGTTGTTCAGGTCCCCAGTGGAAACTGTTTCTCTTTCGAGTCACGTCCACAGCAATGTGTCGGCGTCCATCCTGCCACCGCACTCCCAGAAACTGAATCTCTGTGGTAGGTCCTTTCACCTTGTCTCGCTTGATGGCAAAACCTGCATTCAGAAGAATGTCAATGATTTTGTTACCTTTCTCAAAGACTTCCTCAGCAGTTTTACCCCAGACGATGATATCATCGATGAACTGGATGTGTTCTGGAGTACCGCCTTTCTCCAGAGCATCGTGGATCACTGCATGACAGATGCTTGAGCTGTGGATCCAGCCCATTGGCAATCTGTTGAAAGTGTACTGGATTCCTCTCCAGGTGAAAGCAAACTGAGGCCTGCATTCCTCTGCTATGGGAATAGAGAAAAACGCATTGGCAATGTCTATGGTAGCATACCATTTGGCCTCTTTGGATTCCAGCTCATACTGAAGTTCCATCATGTCTGGTACTGCTGCACTCATAGGTGGTGTCACTCCATTTAGGGCTCGGTAGTCGACCGTCAGACGCCAGTCTCCATTCTGCTTCCGCACAGGCCACACTGGACTGTTGAAAGGTGAATGAGTTTTGCTGACGACTTTCTGACTCTCCAACTGACGAATCAGATTCTGAATGGGCAACAAAGAGTCACAGTTGATTCAGTATTTTCTGTGATTTGTATTTTCTGCATCTCAGCCATTGTGTCCCTTTCTTAAAGGCGCAGCCTCAAACGGTCACACACAGTCTGAGAAGCAACCGGCAATTTAATGTCCTGTATCTTATGTTGTCCCACAACTGCAGATTCATAAGAAAGCTCAGATCTGACAGACAGCTTCAGTTTTTGTCCATCAATTTTTCCAGCAGCCACTCCAAAAGCCCATTTGTAGCCTCTAGGGCCTTTGAAATGCTCTTCTCTCAAAAATCAATTCCCAAAATACAAGGTGCGTCAGGTCCTGTCATGACTATATGCTTCCTCCATTGTTTACCAGTTAAACTTATATTAACCTCCACCTTACTTAACTCTTAAGATCCACCAGTGACTCTCAGAATTGTTATAGACTCTGATCCCTGATAATTTGATGGCATTATGGTGCACTGAGCTCCTGTGTCAACCAAGGCCCTGTACTTCCGAAATTGTGAAGTGCCAGGCCACTGGATGTGCAGATCCCAATAGATTCTGTTATCTCTATTGCCCATCTCCTCCCCCTGGCGGGAGGCAGGGCATCCCTAGTTATGGGGAACATGCCCACATGTGCAATGAGCACAGTGTGCAGTTTTATAACTGGAGCCACTGTTGGAGCCATAAGAGTTGTTCTGGGGAACTGTGGAAGTAACAGCTACCCTTCTAGTATTGCTACCTCGGGTTCTGCCACTTTGCAGTTCTCTCAGTCTCCTGAAAAGATTGGAAGTTGGTTGACCATCCCAGCGGTTCATGTTCTCACCAAACTGATCACGGAGAGTTATCCAAATAGTTCTACATGATTACCTTGGTGGTCTGTTTTGATTTGATTTGTTTTGTTATGACCTCCTTGGAGGATGTCTATTCCTCACAGATGAAACTTGTATCCACCTGGAGGAAGAATTGGAATTATCTCTTTGTGCCAATTGGGATATGGTATTTTTAAATTCATCCCTCAGCTCTTTCATGCAATTCTCAATTTTTCCAGACATAGTTTCAATGGCTGAAACCAAAGAAACGCACGTCATGCTATCCTCCAATTGTCTCACTTGATCACTGAACTGGCCAACAGTAGGAGGAGCTCCACTATAATTTATTGACACAATTCTACTTGCCAGAATGTTTGCATAATTAGAAGGAGCAAGTTTGATGAGCTTTTTAGCAAGACCAGTTCCTACAGGAATGTCATCAGGATTCAGAGTTTCATGTTCATCATAGAGTATCTCTCTAACAACAAATTCTCTGAGACACTTAATTCCCTCATCTATGGTAGTCCAGGGCTTAGGATTCCATGGAAGATCATCTTGGGAAGGGTATCTCAGGGCAACCGCCAATAAAAGGCGTATCCACAGATTAACCTTACCGAGAGCCTTGCTTTGATGTCTATCTATTGCATTATCCTTCGAGAGAATTCCTAGCTGAGCTGCTGACTTGTCTCCAACCAACACCGATAGCAGGATTACACACATCCCAAAAATCAGCTGTGGATCCCAGCCATCACCTACTGGAATCTTAAACTCCCTTATCTCATTCGGGAGAGTGCTAGAGGTCACATTTCTGTATCTTGTAAGCCAAAAGAACCCCAGACAGCGGTCATACAGAACCTGAATATTATACTTGAACCATAAATATAATTTTTGCATTAAATATTTACCTATGTGATCAATAAGTAGGCCCAAACAATATTTGTAAACCAGAACCCCAAAAACTGAAAAGAACAGACACTCTAAAATCCAAAACACCTTCATGTTTGCTAGTCCGACTCAAGCAAGCAATAAATCAAGCTAATTTTGCCGCATGTTGGGACGGCCAATTAAAAAATGTAGTGGGTTGAGAGAGAAGGCCTAGCTTTCCCTCCCACACACAGAGAAAAAAAACACATCTAACTCAGTTGGAGAAGCAAAAGGAATGCTATATTTACAAGCAAAAAAATGAAATGCAGGTTATATATATACACAATATACAGTATTTACAATATATATACAGAAATATACAGCGAAGAAAAATACAGGAACAAAACTCCCTCCTCCGGACAGAGGGGGGTTCCCCATATGTACCCCCCTGTCTCCCCCTACCTCCCTTTTTTCCCAAAAAGGGCTATAGAGAGAGAGAAATGGTAATTAATAAGGATGAAATTTTTGTTAGGCCTCAAAAGTGCATGCAGGATTAGTGCTTATCTGGTATCCAAGGTCAAACTCCAGCTGCTCAGAAGCAGACAGGCTGGAAAAGCTGGACAGAGAGAAACTGAGAAAAATTCCAACTGAACTAAAACTTAAAGTTGTATTCTACCAATCTACCAAAGAAATTAATTTAGAATATCTGATTGTTTTCATTATTATTCCAAAACATTCAGCCAGAGTGTTTCAGCACTGCCCCTTTCTTAAAGGCACAGCCTCAAACGGTCACGGGTATGTTGTAGGAAATATGGTTTGTGACATGAAGGGATATCAGGTGTTTCATTTTATTTCATCCTTTTGTTTCCTGCCAACTGAATTTAAGAAAACAAAGCAAAACAAAACCAAAAAGTGAAACGAAAATAAACACGTAAACAAAAACCCACCAAAAAATCCACTAACAAACAAAAGGCCACATGCAAACAAGAGACAACCAACAAAATGAAACCACAACACAAACAACCCCCCTGAAAAACAACAAACTAAGCCTCTTCTTTTTCTAGTGAATTATGAAAATACATAACTCATCTCTATTTCATAGACATCTGAAGGAATCCTAGAACATGTTTTGAGCTAGCTTTCTCATTTTCACAGCTATAAAAAAGGAATGACATCTAGTCTACTATTCTTCCATGAAGACAATGCACCAAATCAATGTTGAGTCAATGACATAGTATAAAGTAGGTTGGTTTTCCTTCAGTATATTTGCCTGGCTTCCATAAAAAGTTTGTGCTCTATAAATCACTGGAAAAGTCCTAGGCTAAACATCGTATTTCCACTAAATTTGAGGGATTAAAGATCCAAGAATCCTAAATCTAAAATAGTTAATGAATCTGACCTGTGAAGAAACATAAGGCTAATAAATAAGAATTTCATGTCATGTAAATCTTAACAGTAGCTAGAGATCTAGTTCATAACTGAAAGATCAATAAAATGTCTAAAAGAAAATTTTGCAATCCTGATTACTTTAAATAAACAGAAAAAAAAAACAGAACAAAAAATCCTACCATATTTTTCTTTATTTTTTTTGCCCTGTAAGTAATATACTATATTCTATCCATTCTACTGCTCATTTCTCCATATAGTTTGCCTTTCATATGAAAAACTACAGATAATTTGTCATGTCAAAGCCTGTGCTTCATAACTGCTGGATATATTTTCCAGTAAAAATCAACAGAGCAAAATCAAGAAAGCAAAATAGGGCATGCCCCTACTCTGCAGAGTGAATATGTAATAGGGTAGCTACCATGAATGAATGTAGAATTATGAATGTAGATGTACCATGAATGTAGCAGATGAATATACATATGCAAGAAAATTCACCTGTTCTTTCTTTGTATTGAACCTATCTGGGATTTTTATAGTAAGTTCTACAATGCCTGGACACATTGCCCAGTAAAGGAAATTGGTGTCATTACCTGTTTAAGTCCATTAACTGAAGAAAACTACTCACCTATTGTGATGGGTTATGTCCATCCTGAAAGCAGGGGGGGGGGAGGGCTTGTGAGGGCATTGCCCTCCCTGGAGGGGATTTTACCCCTGGGAAACTGAATTAGTCTGTTCCACTCCCTCTCCCTGTCCAGTAAGCCTATAAAAAGGAGGACACTACAACTATTAGCTCTCTTGGCCCCTGCCTTTGCCTGGACAAGGACTGCTGCTGGCTCCCTGCTTCTCTGACATGTGGTCAGGCCTGATCCCTCTCTCTGCTACATCCACGCCTCTTCAAAGAGACTGGTTTTGTATTCTTATTTTTTCCCATCCATCTTTGTTCCTCACCCTTGTGAACCCTTCCTGTTATTGTTTTTTTAATATATATACATTGTTTAAAGATTTTTTTTTACCTCTCTACTTCCAGACTGACTCCAGATTATTTCATGTTGGATTTTCCCCCTTCCCCATTTTTTCATGCTATTGGGAAAGAGGAGGGGGAGACAGGGGAGGGATTTGCAGCCTTTCCCCCATCTGAGCCCTTAGATCCCAGTTAAGTCTCAAACCACCACACCTACGCAATCATATTTTCTACCCCATGTGACCTGACAGTCCTACCCTACAACTTAGCTTGGTTTCCTTGATTATAACCTATATTTAATTCTACCTTGTGTGAACTTAGAAAGCTCTTTCTTTAGGTCATTGTTTATACTATACTTGCACAACAAGGCTTCTAAAATAGAAGTTAAAAAAAATTTAAGAGAACATTAGGGTTAATATGAGAAACAGCTTTAACTGAAATTCTCTCTTATACTGCTTTCTAAAAGTAATAGAACCATCATATTTTTATCACCTTTTTTCCACGTTCCATCACCCTGGACTTCAGCAAGGCCTTTGACACCGTCCCCCACAGCAAACTGCTGACTAAGCTGTCAGCCCATGTCTTGGACCACTACACTCTGTGCTGGGTTAGGAACTGGCTGGAGGGCCGGGCCCAGAGAGTGGTAGTGAACGGTGCCACATCCAGCTGGCGGCCAGTCACCAGTGGCGTCCCCCAGGGATCAGTGCTGGGGCCCTGTCCTCTTCAACATCTTCATTGATGATCTGGATGAGGGGGTCGAGTCAGTCATCAGCGAGTTTGCAGATGACACCAAGTTAGGGGCAGATGTTAGTCAGTTAGAGGGTAGAAAGGCTCTGCAGAGGGACCTCGACCGACTGGACAGATGGGCAGAGTCCAATGGGATGGCATTCAACAAGTCCAAGTGCCGAGTGCTGCACTTTGGCTACGGCAATCCCATGCAGAGCTACAGGCTGGGGTTGGAGTGGCTGGAGAGCTCCCAAACAGAGAGGGACCTGGGGGTGCTGATCGACAGCCACCTGAATATGAGCCAACAGTGTGTCCAGGTGGCCAGGAGGGCCAATGGCATCCTGGCCTGCATTAGGAATAGTGTGGCCAACAGGAGCAGGGAGGTCATTGTGCCCCTGTACTCTGCTTTGGTTAGGCCGCACCTTGAGTACTGTGTCCAGTTCTGGGCCCCTCAGTTTAAGAAGGACATCGAAACACCTGAACGTGTCCAGAGAAGGGCAACAAGGCTGGTGAGAGGCCTTGAACATAAGCCCTATGAGGAGAGGCTGAGGGAGCTGGGATTGTTTAGCCTGGAGAAGAGGAGGCTCAGGGGTGACCTCATTGCCCTCTACAACTACCTGAAAGGTGGTTGTAGCCAGGAAGGGGTTGGTCTCTTCTCCCAGGCAACCAGCACCAGAACGAGGGGACACAGTCTCAAGCTGCACCAGGGGAGGTTTAGACTTGAGGTGAGGAGGAAGTTCTTCACCGAGTGAGTCATTCGTCATTGGAACGGGTTGCCCAGGGAGGTGGTTGAGTCACCATCCCTGGAGGCGTTCAAGAGGAGATTGGACGTGGCACTTGGTGCCATGGTCTAGTCATGGGGTCTGTGTTGATAGGTTGGACTCGATGATCCTCGAGGTCCTTTCCAACTTAAGTTATACTGTGATACTGTGATATTTCTGTATTGTTAAGTTTCTGAGCCACTAGATGGAAAAATGTAAGCTGGAATCAGAACAGAGTTATATACAACACATCTTGGCATCAGAGGAAGGAATGCTACATTGACAAGCAGGTAAAAAGTGAAGGCAAAAGTTTATGGAAAATGTATACTTTCCCAACAGTTCAGAAGTCATAAAGTAATCATAACCACAAGTGACAAGGATGAGAATGGTGTTTATTTATGCCTAATCTGCAATGCCTGGGGAGAAGAAGGGAGAAGGAGATGGAATTTTAAGAAGTATCAGCAAAAAGCAAGTCTCTAAAACAGTGTTGAACCCACACTGAACCTATTTGTCAATTTGAAAAATTTTATGAGCCAGAAATGTTAGATGAGAAGCTTGTGACCTTAGTTGCTTTTAACAGCACTGAGTATGAAATAACTGTATTGTGTAACCAAGCAAGAAATGTATTATGAGACTGAAACACACAGCAGTGTTTAGCATTCTTGTCAAAATAGCTGGACAATATCACGCATGCCAAACAAAATTACTATTCTTCAGCTCATATGTGAATTCCATCTGAAAAGAGATAGCAGGGTTGGGTTGCACTTGGGGAAGGCACAGACTAGTATTTTGCCTCCAAAGCAGTGATGCTGGAGAGAAGAAAAAAAAAAAAAAACAATAATAATAATAAACAACCAGGTTGGAAGAGACCTTCAAGATCATCGTGTCCAACCCATCAACCAATCCAACACACCTAAACAACTAACCCATGGCACCAAGCACCCCATCAAGTCTCCTCCTGTGGTGGGTTGGAAGGGATAAGGCCAAGAAGCCTCTTCCCTCCCCCCTGTAAGTAAAGGGAAAGAAAAATTGAAGGGAAAGGAAAAAAAAACTCACAAGCTCAATTAGCAAAGCAGTGGAGCTATATTTACAAAGCAATGTAGGATTTGCAGGGGAATATTTACAAATTTACAATATCTACAACATATACAAAGATATACAACAGAGTAACACAGAAATGAGAGAAACTCCCCTCAGCAGAGGGGATTCCCCACCTCCGCTCCCCCCTCTCTTTCCCCCCTTTCCCCAGAATAGGTTAGAAAGAGGGAAGAAGAAAGAAAGAATTTAAAAGCAGTTTGGTGTTAATTGGAAAGGAGTTAATACCGGCCTGTATCAAGTTTTCAAGGCCGAGGCCTTGGCAGAAAGCCCAGCACAGACAGAGCTGCAGCACGAAGAAGAGGCGGAAGCAAGACTGAAGATAAAGTTCCCGGAGTGCCCAGTTCACCCCCAGCTCACTCCCAGTTCAGAGGGTGCTTCCTCCCACTTCACCAATGAAATTAGTTTAGGCTATTCTTTCCGTTTATCAACTTCCGTCCACCACATTCCCTTTCTTAAGGGGACAGCGTCAACCGGCCACAGTCCACCCCTTCTAAACGATTTCAGTGGCTGTTCATGCTGTCCATCCAATCCAAAATTATATTTACAGTTCGTGAGTAAAGTTCATAGTCCATTCCGGCTATGCTCAGATGTAGATGATTCAAAAGTCCAAGAAAATCAGAAAATGAGAAAAATGGAAAACAGTTCGTTTCTTCACCGACAAAGCGAAGAAAAGAAAAATAGGGATTCTCAGGGTCTCTTAGTTGACTCAGGGCTGTCAGGGATCTCAGGGTTCGTGCACCGTAGATTCCTCGTTGATTCTTCTTTTGGGAGCGATGTAGCTGTACAGCAGTTTGAGATTAACCTCTTTCAGCCAAAGTCAAATTTCTTTGTGGAATACACTGAATTTCACCATTCTCTTGCATTACCCAATAAGTGTGACCCGGACCTTCAGCTGAAACCACCCCTCGGACAGGCTTAGCCTCTCCTGAGGGTGAAAATACCCAAACAGTTTTACCTAACGGATTCTTTTCTCTAACAACAGGAACTCTATCACCTTCTACTTTCCGTAGCAAATCTGAATGTGCAGGTCCAGCTCGGTTCACTAAACCTCTACTATTTACCAGCCAGGTTGCTTGTGCTAAATGTTTTTCCCAGTTTTTCAAAGATCCACCCCCCATGGCTTTAAGAGTGGTCTTCAACAAACCGTTGTAGCATTCAATCTTCCCTGAAACTGGTGCATAGTAGGGAATGTGGAATATCCACTCAATACCGTGCTCTTTTGCCCAGTTCTTTACAAGGTTGTTCTTGAAATCAGTTCCGTTGTCTGACTCAATCCTCTCTGGAGTTCCGTGTCTCCACAGGACTTGTCTCTCCAGACCGAGAATGGTGTTGCGTGCAGTTGCATGTGGAACTGGATAAGTTTCCAACCATCCAGTGTTTGCCTCTACCATAGTAAGCACGTATTGCTTACCAGAACGAGAACGTGGTAGAGTGATGTAGTCAATCTGCCAAGCTTCACCATACTTGTACTTGGACCATCTGTCACCATACCACAAGGGCTTAAGTCGTTTTGCCTGCTTAATAGCAGCACAAATGTCACAGTCATGGATGACTTGCGTGATAGCATCCATGGAAATGTCTATGGATCTGACACGAGCCCATTGGTATGTTGCATCTCTGCCTTGATGTCCTGACGAATCATGAGCCCACCGACCCAAAAATATCTCACCTCGGTGTTTCCAGTCGAGATCAGGATTAGAGTCCATGTCTACTTGAGAAACTCTTGCAGCTAGATCTGCCTGATGGTTGTGTTGCTGTTCCTCAGTAGCTTTGCTCCTAGGAATGTGAGCATCGATGTGTCTCACTTTCACTGGAATTCTCTCGATTCGATCAGCAATGTCCTGCCATAGGTTGGCTGCCCAAATGGGTTTTCCTTTCCTCTGCCAACCACTCTTCTTCCAGTTCTTTAGCCAACCCCACAGAGCATTGGCTACCATCCATGAGTCGGTGTAGAGATAAATCTTTGGCCATCTCTCACATTCAGCCACGTCGAGAGCTAGCTGGACAGCTTTTACCTCTGCGAACTGACTGGATTCTCCTTTTCCATCTTTCGCCTCTGCAACTCGGCGTGTTGGACTCCACACTGCAGACTTCCACCTTCGCTTGTTTCCAACAAGACGACAGGAACCGTCTGCGAACAAAGCATATTTCTTTTCATCATCAGAAAGGTCATTGTAAGGAGGAGCTTCCTCAGCACGAGTTACTTTCTCCTCTGGAGGTTTAGCACAGTTGATGCCTTCAGGCCAACTTGAGATCACCTCCACTAGACCAGGTCTTTCAAGGTTTCCCATTCGAGCTCTCTGTGTTATCAGAGCCATCCACTTAGACCATGTGGAGTCTGTGGCATGATGTGGTGTCGAACCTTTACCTTTGAACATCCAATTCAAAACTGGTAATCTGGGAGCTAAGAGAAGTTGTGATTCAGTTCCAATCACTTCAGAAGATGCTTTTACTCCTTCATGGGCAGCTAGAATTTCTTTCTCTGTTGGAGTATAATTAGCCTCTGAACCTCTGTAACCTTGACTCCAGAAACCAAGAGGTGGTCCACGTGTCTCACCTGGAGCTTTTTGCCACAAGCACCAGGTTGGACCATTGTCACTTGCAGCCGTGTACAAAATGTTTTTAATGTCTGGACCATCTCGGACAGGTCCCAGACCCATTGCTTGAATCACCTCTTGCTTTATCTGGTCAAAGGCTGCTTGTTGTTCAGGTCCCCAGTGGAAATGGTTTCTCTTTCGAGTCACATCATACAGAGGTTTCACAATCTGACTGTATCCAGGAATGTGCAGTCTCCAAAATCCCACTATCCCCACGAAACGTAGGGTCTCTTGCTTGTTGGTGGGATTCGACATGGTAGAGACTCTATTTACCACATCCACTGGAATGTGTCGGCGTCCATCCTGCCACCGCACTCCCAGAAACTGAATCTCTGTGGTAGGTCCTTTCACCTTGTCTCGCTTGATGGCAAAACCTGCATTCAGAAGAATGTCAATGATTTTGTTACCTTTCTCGAAGACTTCCTCAGCAGTTTTACCCCAGACGATGATATCATCGATGAACTGGATGTGTTCTGGAGTACCGCGTTTCTCCAGAGCATCGTGGATCACTGCATGACAGATGCTTGAGCTGTGGATCCAGCCCACTGGCAGTCTGTTGAAAGTGTGCTGGATTCCTCTCCAGGTGAAAGCAAACTGAGGCCTGCATTCCTCTGCTATGGGAATAGAGAAAAATGCATTAGCAATGTCTGTGGTAGCATACCATTTGGCCTCTTTGGATTCCAGCTCATACTGTAGCTCCATCATGTCTGGTACTGCTGCACTCATAGGTGGTGTCACTACATTCAGGGCTCGGTAGTCTACTGACAGATGCCAGTCTCCATTCTGCTTCCGCACAGGCCACACTGGACTGTTGAAAGGTGAATGAGTTTTGCTGACAACTTTCTGACTCTCCAACTGACGAATCAGATTCTGAATGGGCAACGAAGAGTCATGGTTGGTTCTGTATTGCCTGTGATGCACAGTCTGCGAGGCAACCGGCAATTTAATGTCCTGTATCTTATGTTGTCCCACAACTGCAGACTCATCAGAAAGCTCAGGTCTAGCAGACAGCTTCAATTTTGTCCATCAATTTCTATTGAAGCTACTCCAAAAGCCCATTTGTAACCTCTAGGGTCTTTGAAACGCCCTTCCTAGATGTCTATCTATTCCATTATCCCTCGAGCGAGTTGCTAACTGAGCTGCTGACTTGTCTCCAAATGTTAGAGCTGGAGCACCTGTATCATAACATCTATTAAGCCAAGCTAGAACTGGTTCCTTATCTGCCCTGGTGAAATCTTTACGGACATTATGCAGTTCCTCGCGGGGAGAAGAACACTCTGAAATCTCATCTTGCTCCTCGTCTCTCTGAATTCTTTGTCCATATAATCCTGCTGTCATTCTCCTAAGGATCTCTTTAAGCTTAGAACCACCTTTGCCAGCTGCTTTCCTAACTTCATCTGTATCCTGCTTTGATCTCACTAGGTTAGCTAGATCTTTAAAACAAACCTTCTCTTCCTCCTCAGCAGGATCTTTTAGAGTAGAGGACCCCTCACCAGGATCAGTCTCCAGCTCTTCTTCTCCATCTTTGGCCTTTCCACCTCTAGTCTTTAAAGTAGCCACCTTAACTGGAGCTGTGTTTGAATTTACAGCCACCTTAATGGAAGCTGACTGGTCCTGAGATAAATCAGCTGCTGGGGCAGTGACTTCCGGTCCCACCGAGGGAGTGGGCGGAAGTGACATTGCTCTGTTAATGGCCGATGGAGAAGAAGAAGAAGGAGAAGGAGTAGGAGAAGGAGTAGGCGCCATGTTGATACCAGCCGATGCCCTTGGCTGCTTGCCAGAATCAGCAAAGTCATTTAGAGCTGCTTTACCAATTGACTTTTTAGCCTTCTTTTTAACTGACACAGATTCTGGACATTCCTCTTCACTAGATGACTCTGGGACTGATCCAGAGCCACGACGTTTTCTTTTTGATCTAGTTTTAATAATAAAACAAGCTCTGGACACCTTTCTCTCTCGCCGCAAAGAAATCAGGAGATACACAATAATTATCACTGAAAGCAGGATTATACACATCAAATAAATCACCTTTGGATCCCAGGCATCACCTAAAGTTACTCTCTCCTCAGGTGGAATCTTAAAACCCTTTATCTCAATTGGGAGAGTGGTGGAGGTAACATTCCTGTATCTCACTGGCCATAATAAATTAATACATTTTCCATACCATAATTTAACTCTATACATAACCCACATATAAATTGTCCGCACCAAATATTTACCCAGGTAATCCAAAATCAAACCCAAACAATATCTGTAAACCAGAGCCCCAAAAATTGAAAAGAATAATCGCTCCACAAACCACAACACCTTCATGTTTGCTAATTCAGCTGGAAAACACTAAATCTATAATGTAATAAATTAAACTAATTATCTGCCGCACGTTGGGTACGCCAAGAAAAAAAATGTGGTGGGTTGGAAGGGTAAGGCCAAGAAGCCTCTTCCCTCCCCCCTGTAAAGTAAAAGGGAAAAAAAATTGAAGAGAAAGAAAAAAAAAAACTCACAAGCTGAATTAGCAAAGCAGTGAAGCTGTATATTTCCAAAGAAATGTAGGATTTGCAGGGGAATATATACAAATTTACAATATTTACAATATATACAAAGATATACAATAAAGTAACACAGAAATGAGGCTTCCCCCCTCTGCTGAGGGGGGATTTCCCACCTCCGCTCTCCCCTCTCTCCCCCTTTCCCCAGAGCAGGTTAGAAAAGAGAGAGAGAGGAAAAAAAGTTAAAAGCCGTTTTGTGTTAATTGGAAGCAGTTAATACAGGTCTTATCAGGTTTGTCAGTTTGAAGGCCGAAGCCTTGGCAGAAAGCCCAGCACAGAAAGCTGCTGCCTGAAGAAGAGGCGGAAGCAAGACTGAAGATAAAGTTCCGGAGTGCCCAGGATACTTTCTCCTGCACTCCCAGTTCAGAAGGTGCTTCCTCCCACTTCACCAATGAAATTAGTTTAGATTATTCTTTCCGTTTACCAACTTCCGTCCACCATATTCCCTTTCTTAAGGGGACAATGTCAACTGGTCACACACAGTATCACAAAGGTTGGAAGAGACCTCAAAGATCATCAAGTCCAACGTGTCATCACAAACTTGTGGCACTGTGTCTCCTTACTGGGGCACAGGAGGTGGGGGGGGAAATCAAATATTAGTTTTGATGAATAGTTTTAGTAACAGTCCTGGGGCTCTGAGGCAGACAGATGTTGGGATCATACCTGTAATGTTACAGAAAACCTTAATTTAAACAACAAAAAAAAATTATCATTATAACAGGAAACCCTGTGTAGTTAAGGTAGCCCTTGTCAGGGGCTGGATCACTATACTTTTCCCACTTCTGAGTAAGAGACACTATTTAATGCAATGCCAGGCGATCAAACCATATTTTATGGATAGATGATGAAGCTCAGACGGAAGCAATAACTGCCCTTATAGCCTTGAAAGTATTAGAACATTTGGATGTAGCTATTAGCTCCTAAGTTAATCTAAGATAATGCCCTAATCAAAGAGCTAACAGAGCCAGGTCAGAATGAGATTGGCTAAAGATCACACTATGACTCCTCTAAAGCCACCTCTCCAGCATGTGGCTCTTGTAGTATCATAGTATCACAGTATCATTCAGGGTTGCAAGGGACCACAAGGATCATCTAGTTCCAACCCCCCTGCCATGGGCAGGGACACCCTACACTAGATCAGGCTGGACAGAGCCTCATCCAGCCTGCTCTTAAACACCCCCAGGGACGGGGCCTCGACCACCTCCCTGGACAACCCATTCCAGGGTCTCACCACTCTCATGGTGAAGAACCTCCTCCTCACATCCAGCCTGAATCTCCCCACCTCCAGCTTCATTCCATGCCCCCTAGTCCTATCACTGCCTGAGATCCTGAGAAGTCCTTCCCCAGCATTCCTGTAGGCCCCCTTCAGATACTGGAAGGCCACAATTAGGTCACCTGGGAGCCTTCTCTTCTGCAGATTGAACAGCCCCAACTCCTTCAGTCTGTCCTCATAGGAGAGGCGCTCCGGCCCTCTGATCATCCTCGTGGCCCTTCTCTGGACACGTTCCAGCACCTCCACATCCGTCCTGTAATAGGGGCTCCAGAACTGGACACAGTACTCCAGGTGGGGTCTCACCAGGGCTGAGTAGAGGGGGAGGATCACCTCCCTCGACCTGCTGGCCACACTTCTCCTGATGCAGCCCAGGATCTGATTGACTTTGCGGGCTGCAAGAGCACACTGAGAGCTCATGTTGAGTTTCTTGTCCACCAGCACCCCCAAGTCTCTCTCCTCAGGGCTACTTTCCAGCCAGTCACTGCCCAGCCTGGATTTGTGCCTGGGATTGCCTTGACCCAGATGCAGGACCCTGCACTTGCTCTTATTGAACTTCATGAGGTTGGCTCGTGCCCACCTCTCCAGCCTGTCAAGGTCCCTCTGGATGGCCTCCCTTCCCTCCAGTGTGTCTGCTGCACCACATAGCTTGGTGTCATCAGCAAACTTGCTGAGGGTGCACTCAATGCCACTGTCCATGTCACCCACAAAGATGTTGAACAAGACAGGTCCCAGGACTGATCCCTGAGGGACTTTGCTTGTCACTGGTTCCTTGGATTTGATCTGAGTATCATCACTCTATACAGAAAAATGCATAATGACAGTTTATCTCTATGTTTCTACTTCATGTTTTTCACCTGTCTTCCCATTCACAAATGAACTTACACACTGTGACCAGTTGACACTGTCCCCTTAAGAAAGGGAATATGGTGGACGGAAGTTGGTATACGAAAAGAACGATCTAAACTAATTTCATTGGTAAAGTGGGAGGAAGCACCTTCTGAACTGGGAGTGCAGGAGGGTATCCTGGGCATTCCAGTACTTTATCTTCAGTCTTGCTTCCGCTCCTCCGCAGGGCAGCAGCTTTCTGTGCTGGGCTTTCTGCCAAGGTTTCTGCCGTGAAACCGATAAGCTACTAAGGCCTCTATTAACTGCTTTCCAATTAACGCATAACTGTTTCTAATTTTTTTTTTCTCTTTTCTCTCTCTTTCTAACCCGCTCTGGGCAAAGGGGGGAGAGAGGGGAGAGCAGAGGTGGGAAACCCCCCACAGCAGAGGGGGGAACCCTCATTTCTGTGTTACTTTATTGTATATCTTTTTATATATTGTAAATATTGCAAATTTGTATATATTCCCCTGCATATCCTACATTGCTTTGTAAATATACAGCTCCACTGCTTTGTTAATTCAGCTGTGAGGTTTTTTTTTCCTTTCCCTTCAATTTTCTTTCCCTTTACCTTACAAGGGGGAAGGGAGGAGGCTTCTTGGCCTTACCCTTCCAACCCCACCGCATTTTTTTTTTTTTTTTGGCTCACCCAACGTGCGGCAGATAATTAGTTTAATTTATTACTGGATCGATTTAGTGTTTTCTAGCTGAATTAGCAAACATGAAGGTGTTGTGGTTTATGGATCGATTATTCTTTTCAATTTTTGGGGCTCTGGTTTATAGATATTGTTTGGGTTTGATTTTGGATTATCTGGGTAAATATTTGGAGCGGACAATTTATCTGTAGGTTATGTATAGAGTTAGATTATGGTATGGAAAATGTATTGATTTATTATGGCCAGCGAGACACAGAAATGTTACCTCCACCACTCTCCCAATTGAGATAAAGGGTTTTAAGATTCCGCCTGAGGAGAGAGTAACTTTAGGTGATGCCTGGGATCCAAAGGTTATTTATGTGATGTATATAAATCTGTTGCTGGTGATGGTAATTGCATATTTACTGTTTGTTTTCCGGCGAGAGAGAAAGGTGTCCAGAGCTTGTTTTATTATTAAAACTAGATCAAAAAGAAAACGCTGTTGCTCTGGATCAGTCCCAGAGTCATCTAGTGACGAGGACTGTGGAGAATCTCTGTCAGTTAAAAAGAGGGCTAAAAAGCTAATTGGTAAAGCAGCTCTAAATGAATTTGTGGCTGATTCTGGCAAGCTGCCAAGGGCATCAGCTGGTATAAACATGGCGCCTACTCCTTATCCTACTCCTTCTCCTCCTTCTTCTCCATCAGTCATTAATGGAGCAACGTCACTTCCGCTCACGCCATCGGTGGGACCGGAAGTCACTGCCCCAGCAGCTGATTTATCTCAGGACCTGTCAGCTTCTATTAAGGCGGCTGTAAATTCAAACACAGCTCCAGTTAAGGTGGCTACTTTAAAGACTAGAGGTGCAAAGGCCAAAGATGGAGAAGAAGAGGAGCTGGAGACTGATCCTGATGAGGGGCCCTCTACTCTAAAAGATCCTGCTGAGGAGGAAGAGAAGGTTTGTTTTAAAGATCTAGCTAACCGAGTGAGATCAAAGCAGGATAGAGATGAAGTTAGGAAAGGAGTTGGCAAAGGTGGTCCTCAGCTTAAAGAGATCCATGAGAAAATGACAGCAGGATTATTCGGACAAAAAATTCAGGGAGAGGAAGAAGATGATATTTTAGAGTGTTCGTCACCACGTGAGGAATTGCTAAATGTCCGTAAAGATTTCACCAGGGCAGATAAGGAGCCAGTTCTAGCTTGGCTTAGTAGGTGTTATGATACAGGTGCTCCAGCTCTAACAGTTGGAGACAAGTCAGCAGCTCAGTTACGAACCCTCTCAAGGGATAATGGAATAGATAGACATCTAGGCAGAGCTCTCAGTAAGGTTAATCTGTGGATACACCTTTTAATGGCGGTTGCCCTGAGATACCTTTCCCGAGATGATCTTCCATGGAATCCTAAACCCTGGACTACCATAGATGAGGGAATTAAGCACTTGAGAGAATTTGCTGTTAGAGAGCTACTCTATGGTGAACATGAAACTCTGAATCCTGATGACATTCCTGTGGGTATTGGTCTTGCTAAAAAGATCATCAAGCTTGCTCCTTCTAATTATGCAAACATTCTGGCAAGCAGAATTGTGTCAAGAAGTTATGGTGGAGCTTCTCCCGCGGTTGGCCAATTCAGTGATCAAATGAGACAATTGGAGGATAGCATGACGCGCGTTTCTTTGGTTTCAGCCATTGAAATATGTCTGGTGATATACAGAATTGCATAAGAGAGTTAAAGGATGAATTTAGAAATTCCATATCCCAATTGGCACAAAGGGATAATTTCAATTCTCCCTCCAGGTGGGTGCAAGTTTCATCTGTGAGGAATAGACGTCCTCCAAGGAGGTCATTCCAAAGCAGGACATTCCAAAACAGACCACCAAGGCAATCACGTAGAACTATTTGGATAACTCTGCGTGAGCAGTTTGGTGAGAACATGAACCGCTGGGAAGGCCAACCAACTTCTAATCTTTTCAGAAGACGGAGAGAACTGCAAAGTGGCAGAACCCAAGGTAGCAATACCAGAAGGGTAGCTGTTACTTCCACAGTTCCCCAGGACAACTCTAGTAGCTCCAAAAGAGGCTCCAGTTGTAACATGAAAAGTTATAACCCTGCAAACTATGTGCAATGCACATGTGCGCATGTTCCCCATAACTAGGGGTGCCCTGCCTCCCGCCAGGGGGAGGAGAGGGATAACAGAGATAATAGAATCTATTGGGATGTGTACATCCAGTGGCCTGGCACTTCACAATTTCGGAAGTACAGGGCCTTGGTTGACACAGGAGCTCAGTGCACCATAATACCATCAAATTATCAGGGATCAGAGTCTATAACTATTGTGGGAGTCACTGGTGGATCTCAAGAGTTAAGTAAGGCGGAGGTTAATATAAGTTTAACTGGTAAACAATGGAGGAAGCATACAGTTGTGACCGGACCTGATGCACCTTGTATTTTGGGAATTGATTTTCTGAGAGAAGGGCGTTTCAAAGACCCTAGAGGTTACAAATGGGCTTTTGGAGTAGCGTCTATAGAAATTGATGGACAAAAATTGAAACTGTCTGCTAGACCTGAGCTTTCTGATGAATCTGCAGTTGTGGGACAACACAAGATACAGGACATTAAATTGCCGGTTGCCTCTCAGACTGTGCATCACAGACAATACAGAACCAACCATGACTCTTCGTTGCCCATCCAGAATCTGATTCGTCAGTTGGAGAGTCAGAAAGTCGTCAGCAAAACTCATTCACCTTTCAACAGTCCAGTGTGGCCTGTGCGAAAGCAGAATGGAGACTGGCGTCTGACAGTCAACTACCGAGCCCTAAATGAAGTGACACCACCTATGAGAGCAGCAGTAGCAGGCATGATGGAGCTCCAGTATGAGCTGGAATCCAAAGAGGCCAAATGGAATGCTACCATAGACATTGCTAATGCATTTTTCTCTATTCCCATAGCAGAGGAATGCAGGCCTCAGTTTGCTTTCACCTGGAGAGGAATCCAGTACACTTTCAACAGGCTGCCAATGGACTGGGTCCACAGCTCAAGCATCTGTCATGCAGTGATCCATGATCCTCTGGAGAAAGGTGGTGCTCCAGAACACATCCAGTTCATCGATGATATCATCGTCTGGGGTAAAACTGCTGAGGAAGTCTTCGAGAAAGGTAACAAAATCATTGACATTCTTCTGAATGCAGGTTTTGCCATCAAGCGAGACAAGGTGAAAGGACCTACCACAGAGATTCAGTTTCTGGGAATGCGGTGGCAGGATGGACGCCGACACATTCCAGTGGATGTGGTAAATAGAGTCTCTACCATGGCAGATCCCACCAACAAGCAAGAGACCCTACGTTTCATGGGGATAGTGGGATTTTGGAGACTGCACATTCCTGGATACAGTCAGATTGTGAAACCTCTGTATGATGTGACTCGAAAGAGAAACCATTTCCACTGGGGACCTGAACAACAAGCAGCCTTTGACCAGATAAAGCAAGAAGTAGTTCAAGCAATGGGTCGGGGACCAGTCCGAGATGGTCCAGACATTAAGAACATTTTGTAAATGGCTGCAAGTGACAATGGTCCAACCTGGTGCTTGTGGCAAAAAGCTCCAGGTGAGATATGTGGACGACCTCTTGGTTTCTGGAGTCGAGGTTACAGAGGTTCAGAGGCTAATTATACTCCAACAGAGAAAGAAATTTTAGCTGCCTATGAAGGAGTAAAAACATCTTCTGAAGTGATTGGAACTGAATCACAACTTCTCTTAGCTCCCAGGTTACCAGTTTTGAATTGGATGTTCAAAGGCGAAGGCTCCACACCACATCATGCCACAGACTCAACATGGTCTAAGTGGATGGCTCTGATAACACAGAGAGCTCGAATGGGAAAATTTGAAAGACGTGGTCTAGTGGAGGTGATCTCAAGTTGGCCTGAAGGTATAAACTGTGCTAAACCTCCAGAGGAGAAAGTAACTCGTGCTGAGGAAGCTCCTCCTTACAATGAGCTTTCTGATGATGAAAAGAAATATGCTTTGTTCACAGACGGTTCCTGTAGTCTTGTTGGAAGCAAGCGAAGGTGGAAGTCTGCAGTGTGGAGTCCAACACGCCGAGTTGCAGAATCGAACGATGGAGAGGGAAAATCCAGTCAGTTCGCAGAGGTAAAAGCTGTCCAGCTAGCTCTCGACGTAGCTGAACATGAGAGATGGCCAAATCTTTATCTCTACACCGACTCATGGATGGTAGCCAATGCTCTATGGGGTTGGCTAAAGAACTGGAAGAAAAGTGGTTGGCAGAGGAAAGGAAAACCCATTTGTGCAGCCGACCTATGGCAGGACATTGTTGATCGAATCGAGAGAATTCCAGTGAAAGTGAGACACATCGATGCTCACATTCCTAGGAGCAAAGCTACTGAGGAACAGCAACACAACCATGTGGTGGGTTGGAAGGGGTAAGGCCAAGAAGTCTCTTCCCTCCCCCCTGTAAGTAAAGGGAAAGAAAAATTGAAGGGAAAGGGAAAAAAAAGCTCACAAGCTGAATTAGCAAAGCAGTGGAGCTATATTTACAAAGCAATGTAGGATTTGCAGGGGAATGTTTACAAATTTACAATATCTACAATATATACAAAGATATACAATAAGGTAGCACAGGAATGAGAGTAACCCCCCTCGGCAGAGGGGATTCCCCACCTCCGCTCTCCCCTCTCTCCCCCCCTTTCCCCAGAGTAGGTCAGAAAAAGGGAGAAAGAAGAAAGAAAGAAGTTAAAAGTAGTTTTGTGTTAATTGGAAAGGAGTCAATACAGGCCTTCTATCTTATCGGTTTCAAGGCCGAAGTCTTGGCAGAAAACCCAGCATAGACAGAGCTGCAGCACGAAGGAGAGGCGGAAGCAAGACTGACCGAGAAGTTCTCGGAGTGCCCAGGATATCTCCCAGTTCAGAGGGTGCTTCCTCCCACTTCACCAATGAAATTAGTTTAGACTATTCTTTCCGTTTACCAACTTCCGTCCACCATATTCCCTTTCTTAAGGGGGCAACGTCAACCGGTCACAAACCATCAGGCAGATCTAGCTGCAAAAGTCTCTCAAGTAGACATGGACTCTAATCTTGATCTTGACTGGAAACACCGAGGTGAGTTATTCTTAGCTCGGAGGGCTCATAATTCGTCAGGACATCAAGGCAGAGATGCAACATACCAATGGGCTCATGACAGATCCATAGACATTTCCATGGATGTTATCACACAAGTCATCCATGACTGTGACATTTGTGCTGCTATTAAGCAGGCAAAACGACTTAAGCCCTTGTGGTATGGTGACAGATGGTCCAAGTACAAGTATGGTGAAGCTTGGCAGGTTGACTACATTACTCTACCACGTTCTCGTTCTGGTAAGCAGTACGTGCTTACTATGGTAGAGGCAAACACTGGATGGTTGGAAACTTATCCAGTTCCACATGCAACTGCGCGCAACACCATTCTCGGTCTGGAGTGACAAATGCTTTGGGACACGGAACTCCAGAGGGGATTGAGTCAGACAACGGAAGTCATTTCAAGAACAACCCTGTAAAGAACTGGGCAAAAGAGCACGGTATTGAGTGGATATTCCATATTCCCTACTATGCACCAGCTTCAGGGAAGATTGAACGCTACAACGGTTTGTTGAAGACCACTCTTAAAGCCATGGGGGGTGGATCTTTGAAAAACTGGGAAAATCATTTAGCACAAGCAACCTGGCTGGTAAATAGTAGAGGCTCAGTGAACCGAGCTGGACCTGCACATTCAGATTTGCTACGGAAAGTAGAAGGTGATAGAGTTCCTGTTGTTAGAGAAAAGAATCTGTTAGGTAAAACTGTTTGGGTATTTTCACCTTTAGGAGATGCTAAGCCTGTCCGAGGGGTGGTTTCAGCTGAAGGTCCGGGTCACACTTATTGGGTAATGCAAGAGAATGGTGAAATTCAGTGTATTCCACAAAGAAATTTAACTTTAGCTGAAAGAGGTTAATTTCAAACCTTTGTATAACTACATCACGTCCAAAGGAAGAATCAACGAGGAAATCTACGGTGCACGAACCCTGAGATCCCTGAGAGCCCTGAGTCAACTAAGAGACCCTGAGATTCCCTGTTTCCCTTTTCTTCGCTTTGTCGGCGAAGAAATGAACTGTTTTCCATTTTTTTTCATTTTCTGATTTTCTTGGACTTTTAAATCATCTACATCTGAGCATAACCAGAATGGACTATGAACTTTATTCACGAACTGTAAATATCGTTTTGGATTGGATGGACAGTATGAAGGGCCAATGAAATTGTTTAGAAGGGGTGGCCTGTGACCGGTTGACACTGTCCCCTTAAGAAAGGGAATATGGTGGATGGAATTTGGTATACGAAAAGAACGATCTAAACTAATTTAATTGGTAAAGTGGGAGGAAGCACCTTCTGAACTGGGAGTGCAGGAGGGTATCCTGGGAATTCCAGCACTTTATCTTCAGTCTTGCTTCCGCTCCTCCGCAGGGCAGTAGCTTTCTGTGCTGGACTTTCTACCAAGGCTTCTGCCTTGAAACCAATATGCTACTAAGGCCTGTATTAACTGCTTTCCAATTAACACATAACTGTTTCTAATTTTTTTTTTCTCTTTTCTCTCTCTTTCTAACCCGCTCTGGGCAAAGCGGGGAGAGAGGGGAGAGTGGAGGTGGGGAATCCCCTCAGCGGGGGGGGAACTCTCATTTCTGTGCCTGGTTTAGCAGTCATGAGGTCATGGGTGACAGATTGGACTTGATGATCTTTCAGGTCTTTTTTAACCTTATTTATTCTATGATTCTATTTACATATCAGATGGTTAGTCCGGATCAGTGTAAGGGCTTCATCACAACTGTCCAGCTACTTCAAAATCTAAGTTACAGCAACTATTGAAGTTTTTTAACTTCATGAAAGAAAACCCAGTATTGGGATAGTTTCAGTCAGTTCAAGAGGTTTCTTGATTACTTGGACAGAAACATTGACCATCATATTTCATGCCCTTTAGTTTCTCTGTCAACACGTAATCATGGAATTTGGAACAAAGTTGTGAATGTCAGGTCACTGTAAGAACAGTTTCACAGCATAGCCATGAAACATGGACACCAAAGAAGCCTGAAAAGTTAAGGGTTTACATTTTTCTGATTGTCTTCAGCAGCAGTCCAATCTTATGAATGGAAATAGTCAGTGATGAAGACATTGATATTTGCAAAGATCCACTACTGCAATCTGGTTCCATTTTAACAGTGCTTTTGGTAGAAGCAGATTGTAGGAATGGAAACAAAAGCACTATAAACCATGCTTATCAAGAAAACCACTACATAGTTAGTGGCTGTATGCTTCAAAACCTTAGATGTCATGGCAACATCTCAGTGACAGCCATCATCTGACAGCCAGACAGTACATTTCAGTAATTCAGCCAAAGTCTGATCTAACTCCCATTCAGTTTTCATCGAGACTCCTTCCTTTTGGGATTTGTCTTCTTAGCCGGAGACAAACAGATCAAATAACAGTCTCATCCCCACTATGTCCTTCTTTGCCCGTGAGTTTAGCACCAGATATGACCTGCTGTAATGTTTTTAGTGTGTGAGCAAAAAAACTCCATTCATCCCCTTCCCCCTCACACTGCCTCCCTCCCCTCTTACCAAAAGATAAGAAAGGAAGGGGGTAAAAACAGAGTGAGTTCTCTTGGTTGACTTACACAGAATATTTTACTCCTCCACTACAAAAGTATCAGATTGTGTGTGTGTATATATATATATATATAACAGAAAGAAAGGGTGTGACCATTTGAGGCTGTCCCTTTAAGAAAGGGGACATTGTGGTTGAATGTTTGTAAACGAACAACGGATCTAAACTAATTTCATTGGTAGATTGGGAGAAAGCACCTTTTGAACTGGGAGTACAGCAGTTTTCTGGGCAGTCCTGCGCCTTCCTTCTTCCCCTTTGCAGCTCGCAGCTTTCTGGGCTTTCGACCAGACTTGACCTTGAAGCTGATAAAAAGCGTGAGGCCTCTGCTAACAAATTCTGCTTAAATTAACAGTTTCTCCTTTTCTCTCTTTCTAACCCTCTCTGGGGAAAGGGGGAGAGAAGGGGGAGCAGGGGTAGGGAACCCCCCTTAGCAGAGGAGGGAACCCTCATTTCTGTGTGACTTTGTTGTACATTTCTGTATATATTGTAAATACTGTAAGTTCTGTATATATTTCCCTGCGTTCCCTAAACTGCTTTGTAAATATACAGCACACACTCCTTCGCTAATCCGGCTGTGTGTTTTTTTCCCTTTCAGTTTTTTTTTCTTCCCTTTACTTACGGGGGGGGAGAAGGCCCGGCCTTTCCCCCAACCCTACGACAAAGGGAAAGAAAGAATACCATCAGGATCTAGAAACAAGCAAGAACACACCCACATGCTTAAGACCCAGAAAAGTGAGAGAGACACCAAGAAGCTCCTTTCCAGGAAGATCCCACAGTCATAAAATGTTGTAAATTCATGATTCTGATAGTGGGGAATATTATGTGTTTCAAACCACTGCACCTGCTGTGAGATTTATGTATTGACCATGACAAAAGGGCTGTAACTAATTAAATTAACTGGTGATATTTTGTCATCATAATTTCCTCAACTGGCAGTGCTTCCAGTCCTCTTGATTTATTGCCTACACTCCTGAGACGGAGTCCCAATCCACCACTGTTAGTAAACACCCTTTTCAAAGGGGAATGCTCAGTTCAGGGTAAGGCCCTGATGCACAAAGGTGAGAATAGGCCTGTTTCTCTGTCATCTAGTTTCAGTATTCCTAAGGTTGGAAGGGACCTCAAAGATCATCGAGTCCAACCTGTCACCACAGACCTCATGACTAGAGTAGGGAGGACACTACTGCCCACTGCAGGCTTGAACTCACAAGAGCTCCTTTAACTGCATCCTTCCAAAGCTGGAAGTATTTTGTGAAAAAAACTTCACCTGCCAAGAGGGATAAGAAATCTGTTGCAATGTCGCTGCAAGTCTTCACCATGTGGAGTGCAGATACTGAAGTAAGGACTGACATCTTTCCACTGTCTATATGACATTGTTAAATACATTGCACTTTGTTTGAAGATTCATTATACTTTGTATAATTTTGAAGTACCAAGCACATTCTGAGATGTGTCTGCAATCTGGTCTGCAGATCACTTTTGAGTCACACAGCTCAGAAATTACCACTGACCCCAGGATGTTCCCCCTGGCATTACACTCACAGAACTGCAGACTGAATTCCTATCTCAAGCCATAAATTTGAGCTTCTTCCACTATATGCAAAATAATATATTTAGCCTAATTTCTAATGAAAAATGAAAAGTTTAGGCTATAAATTAAGTTATATGTGGAAGTTTCAGGTTGCATATATGCAGTTGCCCTTGGCTCACTTTATAATGAAGTTTAGGAGTCTTGACATCTCATCTATATTAGATCTATTTGATCTAAATGTATCTGTAAGACTTGTATTTTACTCTGATACCAAATAACATCTGTTTCTTTCCCCCCACACCCCCCTTTTGTTAGCCATATAGCAAAATGGGATTAGCAAGGGAACTAAATATGAAGATGCCATACTGCTGAAAGTGTTGGTTTATATGCAAAATGTTGGTTTATAATATGATGAAGTATTTTAATTTCAGATCCATGTTCTTCCCTCATGCAGGGAAGTTGTAAGCCATTTAGACAGTAAAATTCCTATAGAGACATTTTAAATTGCAGACCAGTTCCCCAATTTGCAATGGTACAAGTGGGCTGTGGCATGGGAGTATTTTCACTTAGTATTTTTCATCTAGTTTCCTCGTGAGGGATGCACATCTCACTAAGATAGGAGCCCTATAGGTCTCACTAGGGTTGTATTTCTCTTTGAGGAAAAGTGAAGCTAGGCTGCCCCAGAAAGAAGAGTGAAGAGATCATATGCCTCCTAGGAAGACCATTTCCTCTACAAGGTGCTCTGCCCTACAGGACTAGACAAAGCAGGGATGAATACAATCCATCTCTATCTTGTGCTTCCTGCACTTCAAAATTAATAAAGAGCTTAGCACTAGCCAGCAGCATCAAATGGAGACCACTTAACAACTAAGCTCTCACAGCCAAGCACATGCCTCTGAAAATCTGGTCCATTACATATACATCTGCTCTTGCATCCATAATTAGATCATATACATCCAGGTTTCATAGATTTCTAGTACAAATGTGTAAGCAGAATGAATTGGAGGAATTACCATATAAATAAATAATTCTTGTGGGGAAAAGGGTTATGAATGTTACTCAGCATACTGCACTTGCAAGCAAAGAAGATACTACCTGCTGTTCACTGCCAATAGTAATTCTAGGTTTGGTAAGTGTAGTGGGTTGAGAGAGAAGGCCTAGCTTTCTCTCCCCCACAAAGAGGGAAAAAAAAACACAGCTAACTCAGTCGGAGAAGCGGAAGGAATGCTATATTTTACAAGCAATGTGGAAAGGCAGGTTAGATATACAATATATACAGTATTTACAATATATAGTTTCATAGTTTCATTCAGGGTTGGAAGGGACCACAAGGATCATCTAGTTCCAACCCCCCTGCCATGGGCTGGGAAACCCCACACTAGATCAGGCTGGACAGAGCCTCATCCAGCCTGCTCTTAAACACCCCCAGGGACGGGGCCTCGACCACCTCCCTGGACAACCCATTCCAGGGTCTCACCACTCTCATGGTGAAAAACCTCCTCCTCACATCCAGCCTGAATCTCCCCACCTCCAGCTTCATTCCATTCCCCCTAGTCCTATCACTACCTGAGATCCTGAGAAGTCCTTCCTCAGACTTCCTGTAGGCCCCCTTCAGATACTGGAAGGCCACAATTAGGTCACCTCGGAGCCTTCTCTTCTGCAGACTGAACAGCCCCAACTCCTTCAGTCTGTCCTCATAGCAGAGCTGCTCCAGCCCTCTGATCACCCTCGTGGCCCTTCTCTGGACACATTCCAGCACCTCCACATCCCTCTTGTAATAGGGGCTCCAGAACTGGACACAGTACTCCAGGTGGGGTCTCACCAGGGCTGAGTAGAGGGGGAGGATCACCTCCCTCGACCTGCTAGCCACACTTCTCCTGATGCAGCCCAGGATCTGATTGGCCTTGCGGGCTGCAAGTGCACATTGAGAGCTCATGTTGAGCTTTTTGTCCACCAGCACCCCCAAGTCTCTCTCCTCAGGGCTGCTTTCCAGCCAGTCACTGCCCAGCCTGGATTTGTGCCTGGGATTGCCTTGACCCAGATGCAGGACCCTGCACTTGCTCTTATTGAACTTCATGAGGTTGGCTTGTGCCCACCTCTCCAGCCTGTCAAGGTCCCTCTGGATGGCCTCCCTTCCCTCCAGCGTGTCTGCTGCACCACACAGCTTGGTGTCATCAGCAAACTAGCTGAGGGAGCACTCAATGCCAGGACTGATCCCTGAGGGACTCCGCTTGTCACTGGCCTCCACTGGGACATGGACCCATTGACAGCCACTCTTTGGGTGCGGCCATCAAGCCAGTTCCTTATCCATCTAGTGGTCCACCCATCAAACTCATGTGTCACCAGTTTGGAGACCAGGATGTGGTGTGGTCCAGGTCCAGGTAAATGAAATCAGTTGCTCGCCCCTCATCTATTAATTTTGTCACCTGCTCATAGAAGGCAACCAGGTTGTTCAGGCAGGATTTGCCCTTGGCAAAGCCATGCTGACTGTTCCCAATCACCTCTTCACTATTCTTTTGAGCGAGTAGTGACTCCAGGAGGATATGCTCCATGATCTTTCCAGGAACAGAGGTGAGACTGACTGGCCTGTAGTTCCCTGGTTCCTCCTTCTTACCCTTTTTTAAAATGGGGGCAATGTCTCCCCTTTTCCAGTCTGTGGGGACTTCACCCGATTGCCATGACTTTTGAAATATAATAGAGAGGGGTTTAGCAACCTCATCTGCCAGTTCTCTCAGTACCTGTGGGTGTATCCCGTCGGGTCCCATGGACTTGAACACTTTCAGGTTCTTCAGGTGATCACAAACCTGATCTGCACTTACAATGGGCAGTTCTTCCTCCCCGTCCCTGGCCTTGACTTCCATAACATCAGGAGTGTGGCTAGAGGCCCTTGCAGTGAAGACTGAGGTAAAGAAGTTATTAAGTACCTCAGCCTTTTCCTCATCACTTGTGACCATGTCACCATTTTCCTTTCTGAGGGGGCCCACAACTTCCCTAGTCTTCTTCTTCCCATTAATATACCTGTAGAAGTTCTTAGTGTTCCCTTTAATCTCCCTGGCTAGATTCAATTCAAACTCTGCTTTGGCTTTCCTAACCAGGTCTCTTGCTGCTCGGGCAGCTTCCTTATATTCCCCCTGTTCTACCTGTCCTTCTCCCCACTTCCTGTAGAGTTTCCTTTTAAGTACTAATGTGTCCAGTAGCTCCTTGCCCATCCAGGCAGGCCTCCTAGCATTCTTACCTGCTTTTCTCTTTGTTGGTACACAGAGCTCCTGGACACAGAGGAGGTGGTCCTTGAATACTGACCAGCGGTCCTGGGTCCCTCTTCCCTCCAGGGCGTTGTCCCACAACACTTTGGCTAGCAGATCCCTGAAGCGATCAAAATCTGCACGCCTAAAGTCTAGGGTTGTGAGCTTGGAATACTTCCTCCTGATTGCCCTGAGGATGTTAAATTCAACTGCTTCATGGTCACTGCAGCCAAGGCCGTCTCTGAGCCTCACATAGCTTACCAGCCCTTCCCTGTTGGTGAGAACAAGGTCCAGCATAGCACCATTTCTTGTTGGTTCCTCTACCATTTGGAGGAGGAAGTTGTCTTCTATGCAGTCCAGGAACATCCTGGATTGCTGGTGCCTTGCTGTGTTGTCCCTCCAGCAGATGTCCGGGTGGTTGAAATCACCCATGAGGACCAGGGCTTGTGACCTGGAAGCCGCTTCTATTTGCCTGTGGAGGGCCTCATCTGCTTGGATCTGCTGGTCAGGTGGCCTGTAGGAGACCCCCACAGTAAAATCTCCTTCCCCTGTCCTGCCTTTAATTTTAACCCACACGCTCTCAACTAGCTCATCATCCCTCCCCAGTTGGAGCTCCACTGATTCCAACTGGCTATTGACATAGAGGGCAACACCTCCTCCTCTCCTTCCCTGCCTATCCTTCCTAAAGAGTTTATATCCATCTATGCCTACATTCCAGTCATGGGATTCATCCCACCAAGTTTCAGTAACAGCCACTATGTCGTGGCATCCCAGCAGCACAGTGGCCCTTAACTCATCCTGTTTGTTGCCCAAGCTGCGCGCATTCGCATAGAAGCACTTCAGCTGGGCTGGCCCTGTCCTCCTCTTGTGCCAAATCCCCTCGGTTTCCACAGAATGTCCTGGTGGATCATTCGTGGCTTGCCTCAGGGCAGCAAGCTGAGAGCCCTTACCAGCTCTTCTCTCTACTGCTGGTGAGCTGTCCCTCTGTTTGTCACCAGCCAGCAGGAGACTATTAACCCCTTCCCCCTTCAAATCTAGTTTAAAGCCCTATCAATGAGCCCTGCCAATTCCTGCCCCAGGATTCTTATCCCCCTCTGGGACAAGTGTGTCCCATGAGTTGTTTTCAGCTCAGGTGCCTTGAAAACCAATCCATGATTGTGGAACCCAAAGCCCTGTCGATGGCACCAGCCCCTGAGCCATGAATTGATCTGTCGGCCCTTCCTCAGTGTGTCCTCATCCATTGCTGACGTTAGAGGGATGGCTGAGAACACGACTTGAGCCCCTGATGCCTTTAGCATTTGCCCTAAAGTTCTGAAGTCTTTTTTAATAGATTGTGAGCCTCTCATTGTTGCATCGTCACTGCGCACCTGAAAGACCAGCAGTGGGTAGTAGTCTGAAGGACTCACGAGGTTGGGAATTCTGTCTACAACATCTTTAACTTGGGCACCAGGGAGGCAGCTGACCGCTCTATGAAATTGGTCTGGTCTGCATATTGGGCCCTCTGTTCCCCTCAGTAGGGAGTCTCCTATGACGATGACCCTGCGAGGTTTCTTTTCTGGGTAAGTTTTGATGGCTGGCCTGAGGCAACCTGTCATTGGTGCAGCTTCTGACCTTCTTGAGTCCTCAGCCTTACCAATGACCTGTTCCTCCTGCAGAGCCTCATACCTGTTCTGTAACTGCACTGGAGGCAACGTGCTGCTCACAGGAGCAGACTTCCTTTGTTTGCATTTCTTCCGTCGGGCAGAGACCTGTTCCCATTGGCCCTGCTCATGTGGGTTACTACAGGGAGGTTGAGAATCTTGCTTCTGGGAAGGTATCAAACTCCCTGTTCCCCTAAGTGTTACCCCCTGTTCTGGTTTAGAAGAGATTACATTATGGGAATCGTCAATTTTCTGCTCGCCATCTCTTCTAGCTCTTAGCCTTTCCACCTCTTCTTTTAGTTTGACCACCATGCTCATCAGATCACTGACCTGCTCACACCTGAAACAGGAGCTGCTCCCTCCAGCCTCCATATCGAGTGCCAGGCTCCAGCACTCACTGCAGCCACCTACCTGAACATCTGCATGCTTGTGGGTGGTCTCTGTTTGGGTGCCCACTGTCCTTCTGCTAGCCTTTGCTCTAGTGGTGACCATCTTGCAGTAAGCACCTGTCAAGGTCCGGAGACATTAGATGTCTTGGTCCGGAGACACAGTTCTTTTATATATTCCCGTGTTGTGAAATTAAAGGCACAAACGAGGCCAAAGTATCAACAGCTAGACTATTTATTACATAAAGTGGACATAAGAAAGGAAGAGGGAGAAAATTAAGAGGGAGAGATGAGAGATAGATAAATAAAGTGGACATAAGACGGGAGAGGGAGAAAAGAGAGAGGGAGAGAGAAGAGGAAAGGAATTATATTACCACACCCCTCATCCCCCCCAAGACAGTTAAAGTCTGTGGAGGAAAGGTGCTGCAGGAGATGTTGGGTTTGTAGAGAAACCGTGGTGAGGCTTTTGCTGGAGAACAGCTGTGGTCCTCTGGGGAGATGTTGGGTTGATGCAGGAACAGTGCTGAGGCTCCTCTGGGCAGCCTGGGTCTGTAGAAAAAGGGTTCTGAGGATTTGGCTGGAGCTGTGGTCCTCCGGGCAGCTTCTTTTCTCCGGAGCAGCATTGTCCCGGCTTCTCAGCGGCCTGGCCCATCTCCTGTGTTTTCCTTCATCTCCGTTTTTCTCCCCGTTTTTCTCCTCTGTTTCTCTCCTCTGTTTCTCTCTACAAACCAGTAGTTGCTCAAGTCTTTTATACAGTTTTTTAGTCCTCAGGCAGGTGTTGGTATGTCAGGTATTTCAGAGGCAAGGAAATAATCCAGGTATCTGTTCCCCCGGAAATCTGTGTATGTGAGCAAGATTTTTGGATGGAGGCGAGGGGGGCCTCCGTCCCCCCCCCTCCATTCAGACAAGTCCTCCCACATTCCTTTACACAGGTGGTGGAAACCATCGTATCACCCTGCCCAAGGTACTTGATGGGCGGAAACCACCCTGCCCAGAAAGCCTGATGGCTGGGTCCTTGGGTCCATTGTTGTAGTCCCGTGTTATCACGATGCAATCACAAGCTGATTTGCATCCAGGATTGGTGGACAGGATTCTTTCCACCTTCTTTCCAGTGGCTCTGCTATCACTTTATCTTTGTTGACTCACATAGAGAGAGACAAACTTATTAGACTCTCACACCACCCTCTCCACCCGGCTTTTTTTCTTTTGTTTGTTTTTTTTTTTTTTTTTTTCCCGTCAGTGAGAAGCCGAGCTGCGCTCCTCAAACTGCCTCCTCTCTCTTCAGCCACGCGCTGGGTTCTGTTTGGTTTGCGCGCGGTCTCCGCGTCAACCCCTCCCCCAGCTACATCACTGCCCTCCGGCAAGTAGGCAATCTGAGCCCCCTGCCCCTCCTCCTCTCTTCGGGGAAGTCCCGAGCCACCAGCCCCTTACCGCCTGAAAAGCAAGGGAATCAAAGCCAAAAGCCAAACTCCCAGAGCTGCGCTCCTCAAGCTGCCTCCTCTCTCTTCAGCCACGCGCTGGGTTCTGTTTGGTTTGCACGCGGTCTCCGCGGCAACCCCTCCCCCAGCTATGTCACTGCCCTCCGGCAAGTAGGCAGTCTGAGCCCCCTGCCCCTCCTCCTCTCTTCGGGGAAGTCCCGAGCCACCAGCCCCTTACCGCCTGAAAAGCAAGGGAATCAAAGCCAAAAACCAAACTCCCAGAGCTGCGCTCCTCAAGCTGCCTCCTCTCTCTTCAGCCACGTGCTGGGTATGTACAGAAATATGCAGCAAAGTAAAAAAACCAAGAATACAGGAATGAAATTCCCTCCTCCGGACAGAGGAGGGTTCCCCCCCCTGTACCCCCTTCACTCCCCCTCCCTCCCTTTTTTCTCAGAGAGGGTTAGAAAGAGAGAAAAAAGCAATTAATAAGCCTCAAACGGTCACAGTAAGAGATTGGGAAATTCAATAGACAAAATTCATGTGACTGAATAAAACCGTGAGCAAAGGCAGCTATAGAAATATGCATGCTTAAAATCTAGCCTTAGAGCCTGTATTATCCATTTGTTCATTTCAAGGCAAAATAGGAAAAATAATTATCCTTTCTATGTCCAAAGTGTAGGTCCCTGCACTTGGCCTTGTTAAACCTCATACCGTTGGCCTCAGCCCATCAACACAGACTGTCCAGATCTCTCTGAAGTGTCTTCCTACTTTCTAGCGGATCAATGCTCCCTCCCAGCTTGGTGTCATCTGCAAATTTACTAACAGTACACTCAATCCTCTCATCCAAGTCACCAAGAAAGATGTTGAATAGAACTGGGCCCAGTACTGATCCCTGGTGGACACCACTGGTCACTGGACACCAACTGGATGTGGCACCATTTATAACCACTCTCTGTGCCCAGTCATCCAGACAGTTTTTAACCCAGCAAAGGGTGCACCTGTCCAAGCCATGGCTGCCAGCTTTTCTCTCTCAACCCACCACACCAGGAGAATGCTGTGGGAGACTGTCACAGGCTAGGTCTAGGTAGACCACATCTACAGCCCTCCCCTCAAATACTAGGCAGGTCACCCAGTCTTAGTATGAGATTGGATTGGTTCTGCAAGAATGCTAGTGTTCTGAAGGAAGCACAAAACCATGCTAGTGAGGAAACTTAATGCATAAGTGGTATGAACTATGCATCAGAGACAACCTCTGAACTAAATCATTACTGAAACCATATGCTGATTTCATCACAGAATGAATATTCTGTTCACTCTCCAAAGGGAACGGAAATGAACTAACAGATACACAGTGACAATGTCATCAGAGTGCAACTCCCCTCCCAGAAGTAAAAAGGAGATACAATTTGTTTGCCAGTATGGTCATATTTCAGTCCAATACCGTGCTCAACTGAAACAGCAAGTTTGAAAGAATCTGTGTATTTTCCAAAACAGAAATCAGAGAGTTATGTTTCCCCTCAGAGCTTTAGAATGGTGATAGTGACATTAAAATGGTATTTTAATCCACATTGGTTTTGTGTGATCATGTATGCATACCTTTGCCTTGTTTCATAAAACCATTCCTAGATTACACAAGCCTAAAGAAATGCTGATTAAGCTGTACAGTAAATCTGAGCCTGAAATATGGATAATTAGCCTCTGCAGTAGCTGCCAATAACTGCAGGGTAAGAGCATCTTTTAATTTTCCTTCAAAAGCTGAAGGAAGCAGTGTTTGATTGTGAGACTTCAGACGACTACAGAAGAAAATAGAGGCTAGTAATCTTTGCCTTTGAAAGAACATGATGAAAATTATCATCACCTTCTTTGTGAGACAGGCAACTAAATCAGGATTCAGAAGAAGAAAAAAGAAAGCTTGCTATACATACGTGTCTTAGAATAAGTTACAGTAGTTTGAAGACAAGAAGAAAGAAGTCAGGAGTTGAGGGAAGACTGCACTGCTTCTGAGAGGGAATTTCAGTTTATTTTAGGAAAAGGATCACTGTTGGACCTTGGGAAAGATGTATCCTAGACAAATCCCTCAGTTTCTTCATTATAGATTATTCTGAAAGCTAAAGAGAACAAAGTTAAATAAAAGAATTATACATATGCAAATATATATTATTTAGGTGTATCAGCTATTAAATATAGGAACAGTGGAAGCCATCAATATTTCTTCAAGATGTGTTGTATTTGAGCCTGCAAGAATCACGAACTCAACAAATAAGCATTCCTCTTTCTGCTACCTTTCTTGCCATGAGAGCAAACCCAAAAGACAATTAAAAATGCCAGTAGTCTGCACACCAGCAGTATCTTGCAAGTAGAGGAGGAGAGGTAGTAAAGAGGGACAGACTTTCCAAAGGCAAATATAGATACAAGTCCATCTGTTTTTTTCATAGATCTATATAACTTTGATTACCTTCTGGACTTTCTAATAAAGCAATGGGTATTATCTAAGATTTCTGTAACACTGCCTCCAGATTTATGGAAAGACTTTCAGCCTTATCCTAGCACCCTTATACTGAAAATATATGAAACTGAAACTGTTGCTATCCTTCCTGTGGTAAATAAATTTATGTGATAAATTCCTGTATTAGATAGTCTGTAAACTGAGATTTGGCCTGCTATCTGTTATGCTAAATGTGACCTTTTGAGGCTGTGCCTTTAAGAAAGGGAATATGGTGGACGGAAGTTGGTATACAAAAAGAACGATCTAAACTAATTTCATTGGTAAAGTGGGAGGAAGCACCTTCTGAACTGGGAGTGCAGGAGGGTATCCTGGGCACTCCGGCACTTTTATCTTTAGTCTTGCTTCCGCTTCTCCTTCGGGCAGCAGCTTGCAGCTCCTAGGCTTTCAGCCAAGGCTTTGGCCTTGAACTGATAAAGGTCTGTATTAACTCCCCTCCAATTAACACAAACTGCTTCTAACTTTTTTTCTCTCTTTTCTTTCTCTTTCTAACCTACTGTGGGGAAAAGGGGGAGAGAGGGGGAGAGCGAAGGTGGGGAACTCCCGCAGCAGAGGGGGGAACTCTCATTTCTGTGCTACTTTGTTGTATATCTTTGTATATATTGTAAATATTGTAAATCTGTATATATTCCTCTGCATATCCTACATTGCTTTGTAAATATACAGCTCCACTGCTTTGCTAATTCAACTGTGAGTTTTTTTTTCCCTTTCCCTTCAATTCTCTTTCCCTTTACTTTACAGGGGGGAGGGAGGAGGCTTTTGGGTCTTACCCTTCCAACCCTACCACATTTTTTTTCTTGGCGTACCCAATGTGCGGCAGATAATTAGTTTAATTTATTACTTGATTGATTTAGTGTTTTCTAGCTGAATTAGCAAACATGAAGGTGTTGTGGTTTGTGGAGCGATTATTCTTTTCAATTTTTGGGGCTCTGGCTTATAGATATTGTTTGGGTTTGATTTTGGATTACCTGGGTAAATATTTGGTGCGGACAATTTATATGTGGGTTATGTATAGAGTTAGATTATGGTATGGAAAATGTATTGATTTATTATGGCCAGTGAGATACAGGAATGTTACCTCCACCACTCTCCCAATTGAGATAAAGGGTTTTAGGATTCCGCCGGAGGAGAGAGTAACTTTAGGTGATGCCTGGGATCCAAAGGTGATTTATTTCATGTGTATAATTATGCTGCTGGTGATACTTATCGTGTATCTCCTGATTTCTTTGCGGCGAGAGAGAAAGGTGTCCAGAGCTTGTTTTGTTATTAAAACTAGACCAAAGAGAAAACGCTGTTGCTCTGGATCAGTCCCAGAGTCATCTAGTGACGAGGACTGTGGAGAGTCTCTGTCAGTTAAAAAGAAGGCTAAAAAGTTAATTGGTAAAGGAGCTCTAAATGACTTTGGTGCTGATTCTGGCAAGCTGCCAAGGGCAGTGGCTGGTATCAACATGGCGCCTACTCCTTCTCCTACTTCTCCTCCTTCTTCTTCTCCGTCAGCCATTAACGGAGCAACGTCACTTCCACCCACTCCCTCGGTGGGACCGGAAGTCAATGCCCCAACAGTTGATTTATCTCAGGACCTGTCAGCTTCCATTAAGGTGGCTGTAAATTCAAACACAGCTCCAGTTAAGGTGGCTGTTTTAAAGACTAGAGGTGGAAAGGTCAAAGATGGAGAAGAAGAGCTGGAGACTGATCCTGGTGAGGGGCCCTCTACTCTAAAAGATCCTGCTGAGGAGGAAGAGAAGGTTTGTTTTAAAGATCTAGCTAACCTAGTGAGATCAAAGCAGGATACAGATGAAGTTAGGAAAGCAGCTGGCAAAGGTGGTTCTCAGCTTAAAGAGATCCTTAGGAGAATGACAGCAGGATTATATGGACAAAAAGTTCAGGGAGAAGAAGAGGAAGATGATATTTTAGAGTGTTCGTCACCACGTGAGGAATTGCTAAATGACCACAAAGATTTCACCAGGGCAGATAAGGAGCCAGTTCAAGCTTGGCTTAGTAGGTGTTATGATACAGGTGCTCCAGCTCTAACAGTTGGAGACAAGTCAGCAGCTCAGTTAGGAACTCTCTCAAGGGATAATGGAATAGATAGACATCTGGGCAGAGCTCTCGGTAAGGTTAATCTGTGGATACGCCTTTTAATGGCGGTTGCCCGGAGATACCCTTCCCGAGATGATCTTCCATGGAATCCTAAACCCTGGACTACCATAGATGAGGGAATTAAGCGCTTAAGAGAATTTGCTGTTAGAGAGCTACTCTATGGTGAACATGAAACTCTGAATCCTGATGACATTCCTGTGGGTATTGGTCTTGCTAAAAAGATCATCAAGCTTGCTCCTTCGAATTATGCAAACATTCTGGCAAGCAGAATTGTGTCAAGAAATTATGGTGGAACTTCTCCTACGGTTGGTCAATTCAGTGATCAAATGAGACAATTGGAGGATAGCATGACACGTGGTTCTTTGGTTTCAAACATTGAAACTCTGTCTGGAAAAATTGAGAGTTGCATGAAGGATCTGAAAGATTCCATATACCAATCGGCACGGAAGGATAATTTCAATTCTTCCTCCAGGTGGATACAAGTTTCATCTGTGAGGAATACACGTCCTCCAAGGAGGTCATTCCAAAACAGGTCATTCCAAAACAGACCACCAAGGCAATCACTTAGAACTATTTGGATAACTCTGCGTGATCAGTTTGGTGAGAACATGAACAGATGGGATGGACAACCAACTTCTAATCTTTTCAGGAGACTGAGAGAACTGCAAAGTAGCAGAACCCGAGGTAGCAATACCAGAAGGGTAGCTGTTACTTCCACAGTTCCCCGGAACAACCCTAGTAGCTCCAACAGCGGCTCCAGTTATAACATGCAAAGTTATAACCCTGCAAACTATGTGCAATGCACATGTGCGCATGTTCCCCATAACTAGGGGTGCCCTGCCTCCCGCCAGGGGGAGGAGAGGGATAACAGAGATAATAGAATCTATTGGGATGTGTACATCCAGTGGCCTGGCACTTCACAATTTCGGAAGTACAGGGCCTTGGTTGACACAGGAGCTCAGTGCACCATAATACCATCAAATTATCAGGGATCAGAGTCTATAACTATTCTGGGAGTCACTGGTGGATCTCAAGAGTTAAGTAAGGCAGAGGTTAATATAAGTTTAACTGGCAAACAATGGAGGAAGCATACAGTTGTGACCGGACCTGTTGCTCCTTTGGAAGGAGGGGAAGGCTTCTCGAGGTATGTTCAAGGAAGCTGTTAGATTATGTAGGAATAAAATTAGGGAGGCTAAGGCCCAGCTGGAACTGAAGCTGGCCACCTCTGTCAAAGACAATAAAAAGCATTTTTATAAATATATTAACAATAAGAAGAGGGGCAGGAAGAACCTGCACTCCTAGTGGACCTGGAGGGGAACACGGTGACTGAGGATGAGGAGAAAGCTGAGGTCCTGAACACATTCTTTGCCTCAATTTTTAACAGCAAGGCAGGAGTTCAGGACGAGTGGCCTCCCGGAGCTGGGCGATGGGGTCGGCGAGCAGTGTAATGCCCCGAAATCCATGAGGAGTTAGTTCAGGACCTGCTGAGCCACTTGGATATTCACAAGTCCATGGGACCGGATGGGATCCATCCTAGGGTGCTGAGAGAGTTGGCAGATGTGCTAGCTAGGCCACTCTCCATCATTTTCCTCCAGTCCTGGCTCACAGGTGAGGTCCCAGATGACTGGAAACTGGCCAACGTGGTCCCCATCCACAAGAAGGGTCGGATGGAGGAACCTGGAAACTCCAGGCCGGTCAGCCTGACCTCAGTGCCAGGGAAAGTGATGGAGCAGATTATCCTGGCGGCAATAACTGCGCACCTGAAGGATGGCCAAGGGCTCAGGTCCAGCCAACATGGATTCAGGAAAGGCAGATCCTGCCTCTCCAACCTGATCTCTTTCTATGATCAGGTGACCCGTCTGGTGGATGTGGGAGGCCTGTGGATGTGGTCTACCTGGACTTCAGCAAGGCCTTTGACACCGTCCCCACAGCAAACTGCTGACTAAGCTGTCAGCCCGTGGATTGGACCATTACACTCTGTACTGGGTTAGGAACTGGCTGGAGGGCCGGGCCCAGAGAGTGGTAGTGAACGGTGCCACATCCAGCTGGAGGCCAGTCACCAGTGGTGTCCCCAGGGATCAGTGCTGGGCCCTGTCCTCTTCAACATATTCATTGATGATCTGGATGAAGGAGTAGAGTCAGTCATCAGCAAGTTTGCAGATGACACAAAGTTAGGGGCAGATGTTAGTCAGTTAGAGGGTAGAAAGGCTCTGCAGAGGGACCTCGACCGACTGGACAGATGGGCAGAGTCCAATGGGATGGCATTCAACAAGTCCAAGTGCCGAGTGCTGCACTTTGGCTATGGCAATCCCATGCAGAGCTATAGGCTGGGGTCGGAGTGGCTGGAGAGCTCCCAAACAGAGAGGGACCTGGGGCTGCTGATCGACAGCCACCTGAATATGAGCCAGCAGTGTGCCCAGGTGGCCAGGAGGGCCAATGGCATCCTGGCCTGCATTAGGAATAGTGTGGCCAGCAGGAGCAGGGAGGTCATAGTGCCCCTGTACTCTGCTTTGGTTAGGCCGCACCTAGAGTACTGTGTCCAGTTCTGGGCCCCTCAGTTTAAGAAGGACATCGAAACACTTGAGCGTGTCCAGAGAAGGGCAACAAGGCTGGTGAGAGGCCTTGAACACAAGCCCTATGAGGAGAGGCTGAGGGAGCTGGGATTGTTTAGCCTGGAGAAGAGGAGGCTCAGGGGTGACCTCATTGCCCTCTACAGCTACGTGAAGGGTGGTTGTAGCCAGGAGGGGGTTGGCCTCTTCTCCCAGGCAGCCAGCACCAGAACGAGGGGACACAGTCTCAGGCTGCGCCAGGGGAGGTTCAGACTCGAAGTGAGGAGGAAGTTCTTCACCGAGCGAGTCATTCGGCATTGGAACGGGTTGCCCGGGGAGGTGGTTGAGTCATCGACCCTGGAGGCGTTCAAGGGGAGATTGGACGTGTCACTTGGTGCCATGGTCTAGGCATGGGGTCTGTGTTGATAGGTTGGACTCGATGATCCCCGAGGTCCTTTCCAACCTAAGTGATACTGTGATACTGTGATACTGTGATACCTTGTATTTTGGGAATTCATTTTCTGAGAGAAGGGCGGTTCAAAGACCCTAGAGGTTACAAATGGGCTTTTGGCGTAGCTTCTATAGAAATTGATGGACAAAAACTGAAGCTGTCTGCTAGACCTGAGCTTTCTGATGAATCTGCTGTTGTGGGACAACATAAGATACCGGACATTAAATTGCCGGTTGCTTCTCAGACTGTGCATCACAGACAATACAGAACCAACCATGACTCTTTGTTGCCCATTCAGAATCTGATAAGTCAGTTGGAGAGTCAGAAAGTCGTCAGCAAAACGCATTCACCTTTCAACAGTCCAGTGTGGCCTGTGCGGAAGCAGAATGGAGACTGGCGTCTGACAGTAGACTACCGAGCCCTCAATGAAGTGACACCACCTATGAGTGCAGCAGTGCCAGACATGATGGAACTTCAGTAAGAGCTGGAATCCAAAGAGGCCAAGTGGTATGCTACCATAGACATTGCTAATGCATTTTTCTCTATTCCCATAGCAGAGGAATGCAGGCCTCAGGTTGCTTTCACCTGGAGAGGAATCCAGTACACTTTCAACAGACTGCCAATGGGCTGGATCCCCAGCTCAAGCATCTGTCATGCAGTGATCCACGATGCTCTGGAGAAAGACGGTGCTCCAGAACACATCCAGTTCATCGATGATATCATCGTCTGGGGTAAAACTGCTGAGGAAGTCTTCGAGAAAGGTAACAAAATCATTGACATTCTTCTGAATGCAGGTTTTGCCATCAAGCGAGACAAGGTGAAAGGACCTACCACAGAGATTCAGTTTCTGGGAGTGCGGTGGCAGGGTGGACGTTGGCACATTCCAGTGGATGTGGTAAATAGAGTTTCCACCATGGCAAATCCCACAAACAAGCAAGAGACCCTACGTTTCTTGGGGATAGTGGGATTTTGGAGACTGCACATTCCTGGATGCAGTCAGATTGTGAAACCTCTGTATGATGTGACTCGAAAGAGAAACCATTTCCACTGCGGACCTGAACAACAAGCAGCCTTTGACCAGATAAAGCAAGAGGTAGTTCAAGCAATGGGTCTGGGACCTGTCCTAGATGGTCCAGACATTAAGAACATTTTGTACACGGCTGCAAGTGACAATGGTCCAACCTGGTGCTTGTGGCAAAAAGCTCCAGGTGAGACACGTGGACGGCCTCTTGGTTTCTGGAGTCGAGGTTACAGAGGTTCAGAGGCTAATTATACTCCAACAGAGAAAGAAATTCTAGCTGCCTATGAAGGAGTAAAGGCATCTTCTGAAGTGATTGGAACTGAATCACAACTTCTCTTAGCTCCCAGGTTACCAGTTTTGAATTGGATGTTCAAAGGCAAAGGCTCCACACCACATCATGCCACAGACTCAACATGGTCTAAGTGGATGGCTCTGATAACACAGAGAGCTCGAATGGGAAATCTCGAAAGACCTGGTCTAGTGGAGGTGATCTCAAGTTGACCTGAAGGCATCAACTGTGCTAAAACTCCAGAGGAGAAAGTAACTCGTGCTGAGGAAGCTCCTCCTTACAATGACCTTTCTGATGATGAAAAGAAATATGCTTTGTTCACAGATGGTTCCTCTTGTCTTGTTGGAAACAAGCGAAGGTGGAAGTCTGCAGTGTGGAGTCCAACACGCCGAGTTGCAGAGGCGAAAGGATGGAGAAGGAGAATCCAGTCAGTTTGCAGAGGTAAAAGCTGTCCAGCTAGCTCTCGACGTGGCTGAACGTGAGAGATGACCAAAGCTTTATGTCTACACCGACCCATGGATGGTAGCCAATGCTCTATGGGGTTGTCTAAAGAACTGGAAGAAGAATGGTTGGCAGAGAAAAGGAAAACCCATTTGGGCAGCCAACCTATGGCAGGACATTGCTGATCGAATCAAGAGAATTCCAGAGAAAGTGAGACACATTTATGCTCACATTCCTAAGAGCAAAGCTACTGAGGAACAGCAACACAACCATCAGGCAGATCTAGCTGCAAGAGTTTCTCAAGTAGACATGGACTCTAATATTGATCTTGACTGGAAACACCGAGGTGAGATATTCTTAGCTCGGTGGGCTCCCGATTCGTCAGGACATCAAGGCAGAGATGCAACATACCAATGGGCTCATGACAGATCCATAGACATTTCCATGGATGCTATCACACAAGTCATCCATGACTGTGACATTTGTGCTGCTATTAAGCAGGCAAAACAACTTAAGCCCTTGTGGTATGGTGACAGATGGTCCAAGTACAAGTATGGTAAAGCTTGGTAGATTGGCTACATCACTCTACCACGTTCTCGTTCTGGTAAGCAATATGTGATTACTATGGTAGAGGCAAACACTGGATGGTTGGAAACTTATCCAGTTCCACATGCAACTGCACGCAACACCATTCTCGGTCTGGAGTGACAAATCCTGTCGAGACACGGAACTCCAGAGAGGATTGAGTCCGACAACGGAACTCATTTCAAGAACAGCCTTGTAAAGAACTGGGCAAAAGAGCACGGTATTGAGTGGATATTCCATATTCCCTACTATGCACCAGCTTCAGGGAAGATTGAACTCTACAATGGTTTGTTGAAGACCACTCTTAAAGCCATGGGGGGTGGATCTTTGAAAACCTGGGAAAAACATTTAGCACAAGCAAGCTGGCTGGTAAATAGTAGAGGTTCAGTGAACCGAGCTGGACCTGCACATTCAGATTTGCTACGGAAAGTAGAAGGTGATAGAGTTCCTGTTGTTAGAGAAAAGAATCCGTTAGGTAAAACTGTTTGGGTATTTTCACCCTCAGGAGAGGCTAAGCCTGTCCGAGGGGTGGTTTCAGCTGAAGGTCCGGGTCACACTTATTGGGTAATGCAAGAGAATGGTGAAATTCAGTGTATTCCACAAAGAAATTTGACTTTGGCTGAAAGAGGTTAATTTCAAACTGCTGTACAGCTACATCGCTCCCAAAAGAAGAATCAACGAGGAATCTACGGTGCACGAACCCTGAGATCCCTGAGAGCTCTGAGTCAACTAAGAGACCCTGAGATTTTCCTGTTTCCCTTTTCTTTGCTTCGTCGGCTGAGAAATGAACTGTTTTCCATTTTTCTCACTTTCTGATTTTCTTGGACTTTTGAATCATCTACGTCTGAGTATAGCCGGAATGGACTATGAACTTTACTCACGAACTGTAAATATCGTTTTGGATTGGATGGACAGTATGAAGGGCCAATGAAATTGTTTAGAAGGGGTGGACTGTGACCATTTGAGGTTGTGCCTTTAAGAACGGGAATATGGTGGACGGAAGTTGGTATAAAAAACGAATGATCTAAACTAATTTCATTGGTAAAGTGGGAGGAAGCATCTTCTGAACTGGGAGTGCGGGAGGGTATCCTTGGCACTCCGGCACTTTTATCTTTAGTCTTGCTTCCACTTCTCCTTCGGGCAGCAGCTTGCAACTCCTGGGCTTTTGGCCAGGGCTTTGGCCTTGAACTGATAAAGGTCTGTATTAACTCCCTTCCAATTAACACAAACTGCTTCTAACTTTTTTTCTCTCTTTTCTTTCTCTTTCTAACCCACTGTGGGGAAAAGGGGGAGAGAAGGGGAGAGCGAAGGTGGGGAACCCCTCAGGAGAGGGGGGAACTCTCATTTCTGTGCTACTTTGTTGTATATCTTCGTATATATTGTATATATTGTAAATCTGTATATATTCCTCTGCATATCCTACATTGCTTTGTAAATATACAGCTCCACTGCTTTGCTAATTCAGCTGTGAGTTTTTTTTTCCCTTTCCCTTCAATTCTCTTTCCCTTTACTTTACAGGGGGGAGGGAGGAGGCTTTTGGGCCTTACCCTTCCAACCCTACGACACTAAACAATAATTTTCAGTAGCCTTTTCAAATTTGAGAAGTCTTTCCAATTTGTTGCCTTGAAACTCCCATTTAAATGCTTTTTAATATTATGAATATATTGAGAATAACATAATAGTCTCAGGAGTGAAATACCCCACTCAGTTTCAGATTTGTAACTGAGGTATGCTGTAGAACGCTAAACAATTTCTTCTCATGCAAAATCCTTTGTTATAATTACATTCAGTTATGCTAAAAATGCATATACATGGTAGCTGAGTAGACCATGACTCGTTCATGGTGAGACTCTAAGTTGTCACTTCATATTCAGTCCCTGTGGTTGTAACTGAAAGATTCTAATTTTTCAATATCCCAAATGAAATGAGATGCGTGGTCTCAGACCACTGGAGAAGTGTTTGACATTACAACACCACCAACTCACTTGGCACTAATTGCAAACTTTATTGTTGGCCTCAGCTTATATGCAAATGCAGAGATACAGCACACTGAGTAAGAAGCTTTAGGATGATGATGGTGTCTACAAAAAGAGACACTGAAAAATCAATAAAGGGATCAAAATTAAATTGCTACTGTTTATATTTAGTCCATTAATTAATAAAGACTTGTTAGGGCTGGAAATCTATTTTTGACTAAAGAATAATTTACTCTTAAAAGAAAATCACATTAAGGAGAAAAGAAAATGAGATTTCAAAATGTTTAGGGAGTCTGAGATCTGGGAATTGTCCGATAATTCAGTGACAAAAATCCCCTTGCACTGACAAGGGAGTTCACTTGGGAAATTGGACCTTATGGGTCACATTTACTGCAACTTTAGCTATATAAAATGTTATTTAGTTGTAAGCTAATCATTTGTGAACCATCTGTAATAGCAAATGAAAAAGTCAAATCACTCTGTCTATCCTTAGCACTCTGTCTCTTTATAAAATACAGGAGTCCAAATGATCTTTGGCTGTAGGTAGCAACCAGGTGTATAAATTAGCCACAGAAATTTCCATCACTAATGTTAGAAGCAATGGATCCTACTCTTTTTTCTTTTTTCCCCTGAAATAGCATTCTTCTTCAAATGGCCTTTACCGCATTTTGTTTTATGGGATATTGGGATTGTCTTGCAGCTATACCCATTGGAGGACACTGAATCTCACTGCACCTCTATCGCAGCAGAGCTAGTCAAAATTCAGCTTTACTACTGAACTAGACATACTGTAATTTCTGTACTAGACATACTGTATTTTCTGTAGGTTCTGTACACACTTGGATTCCATTTCAAAGCATCTTAAACTACAAGACAGTATCTTTAATTTTTCTTAGTCATAACCTTCTATCATGGGACTAATACAAGAGTCTTTGGCCAATAGTGAATTTAAAGGAAAATATGTGGAAAACTGGAACCAATACTTGTCAGGCTGAAATTTTCATTTGGAACCTGAAAAAAACCCTTTGTTGTCAGTGGGGTGGGTTTCATTGTCAGCAGTTGGGTGGGATTTGGATGAGATTTAAAATATGCATTTTTTTTAAATAAAATTTAATCATTTCCCCTGGCACAGAGAAGTTCTGTGTCCATTTCAATCAGACATGGTTTGAACAAGTAGCTTTTAAACCTCAAAAGAGTTGTATGTGAGCTAGTTAAGGCAGAATTTGTCCCCTGTTAAAAGAGTTAAATCTCCTCTGAACAGTGCCCTTCATCGTTGCTTACACATGAGTCCTGGTTAGGAAAGCCAAAGCAGAGTTTGAATTGAATCTAGCCAGGGAGATTAAAGGGAACACTAAGAACTTTTACAGGTATATTAATGGGAAGAAGAAGACTAGGGAAGGTGTGGGCCCCCTCAGAAAGGAAAATGGTGACATGGTCACAAGTGATGAGGAAAAGGCTGAGGTACTTAATAACTTCTTTACCTCAGTCTTCACTGCAAGGGCCTCTAGCCACACTCCTGATGTTATGGAAGTCAAAGCCAGGGACGGGGAGGAAGAACTGCCCATTGTAAGTGCAGATCAGGTTCGTGATCACCTGAAGAACCTGAAAGTGTTCAAGTCCATGGGACCCGACGGGATACACCCACAGGTACTGAGAGAACTGGCAGATGAGGTTGCTAAACCCCTCTCTATTATATTTCAAAAGTCATGGCAATCTGGTGAAGTCCCCACGGACTGGAAAAGGGGAAACATTGCCCCCATTTTCAAAAAGGGTAAGAAGGAGGAACCAGGGAACTACAGGCCAGTCAGTCTCACCTCTGTGCCTGGAAAGATCATGGAGCATATCCTCCTGGAGTCACTACTCGCTCAAAAGAATAGTGAAGAGGTGATTGGGAACAGTCAGCATGGCTTTGCCAAGGGCAAATCCTGCCTGACCAACCTGGTGGCCTTCTATGAGCAGGTGACAAAATTAATAGATGAGGGGCGAGCAACTGATGTCATTTACCTGGACCTGAGCAAAGCCTTCGACACTGTCCCGCACCACATCCTGGTCTCCAAACTGGTGACACATGGGTTTGATGGGTAGACCATTAGATGGATAGGGAACTGGCTTGATGGCCGCACCCAAAGAGTGGCTGTCAATGGGTCCATGTCCCAGTGGAGGCCAGTGACAAGCAGAGTCCCTCAGGGATCAGTCCTGGGACCTGTCTTGTTCAACATCTTTGTGGGTGACATGGACAGTGGCATTGAGTGCACCCTCAGCAAGTTTGCTGATGACACCAAGCTGTGTGGTGCAGCAGACACGCTGGAGGGAAGGGAGGCCATCCAGAGGGACCTTGACAGGCTGGAGAGGTGGGCACAAGCCAACCTCATGAAGTTCAATAAGAGCAAGTGCAGGGTCCGGCATCTGGGTCGAGGCAATCCCAGGCACAAATCCAGGCTGGGCAGTGACTGGCTGGAAAGCAGCCCTGAGGAGAGAGACTTGGGGGTGCTGGTGGACAAAAAGCTCAACATGAGCTCTCAATGTGCACTTGCAGCCCGCAAAGCCAATCAGATCCTGGGCTGCATCAGGAGAAGTGTGGCTAGCAGGTCGAGGGAGGTGATCCTCCCCCTCTACTCAGCTCTGGTGAGACCCCACCTGGAGTACTGTGTCCAGTTCTGGAGCCCCTATTACAGGACGGATGTGGAGGTGCTGGAACGTGTCCAGAGAGGGGCCACAAGGATGATCAGAGGGCTGGAGCACCTCTCCTATGAGGACAGACTGAAGGAGTTGGGGCTGTTCAGTCTGCAGAAGAGAAGGCTCCGAGGTGACCTAATTGTGGCCTTCCAGTATCTGAAGGGGGCCTACAGGAAGGCTGGGGAGGGACTGCTCAGGATCTCAGGTAGTGATAGGACTAGGGGGAATGGAATGAAGCTGGAGGTGGGGAGATTCAGGCTAGATGTGAGGAGGAGGTTCTTCACCATGAGAGTGGTGAGACCCTGGAATGGGTTGTCCAGGGAGGTGGTCGAGGCCCCGTCCCTGGGAGTGTTTAAGAGCAGGCTGAATGAGGCTCTGTCCAGCCTGATCTAGTGTGGGGTGTCCCTGCCCATGGCAGGGGGGTTGGAACTAGATGATCCTTGTGGTCCCTTCCAACCCTGAATGAAACTATGAAACTATGACTGACTGCAGCTCCTATCAAAGTCCAAAAGACTAAATCTTGCATACAAACAACCTTCTGCTCCCTGTTTTCCAGGGCATGCTACTTTTTCAATCAGGTGCTTTTTCAAACCTTTGTTTCTCTTCAACCTAATCTTGAAACAGTTAAGGCAGTCCAGAATTCACTAAGTATGGTTTCTCACATTTTCTGAAAACAAAGCCTTAGGCTAAGAAAAGTATCCTGAGTGTGAACTAAGATAAGCTTACAGTCCAAGGGTCCAATATTTAAATTACTGATTTATCTCCATTCTCACCATAGCAAAGCATATATTCCTTAAAGCAGTGTAGAACTCAAAGATGGACATATTTTAGAACAGCTGGTTTATTTTCTAAGGAGTGTTGCTGCTACTTTACAACTAAAGCAGTACTGTGAAGGTGAAACTGCAGATATAAATATTCAGTAATAGACAGACTTAGTACTTTCTTCACAGTACTAGGGCTGGGCTGTTTTTTTTTTCCTCTGAAAAATGGGACTACTACTGCCAACATTGCAGTAGACTTGTAAATATTTCTTAAATCCTTTAAGTTTTATGAACCACTGCAGAGGCATCTAGCAAGCTAAAAAGATCCTAGAAGAAAACAGGGTTCTCAAATTCCCAACTACATAGACTTTACTTTGAGCTTGCAAATAATTTCAAGAAGGAATCAAAATGAAGACACATATCGGTGACCCCCAGATTTGGTCTCTTGAATGCACAGCATATTAAGCATTTAAATTATTTTTACTGCTTTACCTAGCTGTGCAATTATTCCTATTATTAACGAAGTGTCCTAAATAACAAATCAGGAAACAGCTATTCAGAAATTCTGGAAAATTGTGATCTAGCTGAACAAATATTGAATTTCTGCTCCATCAATCATCCTCAAATTTCATCATTTTCTTCAGCTCACAAGTGGTGCAAAGTAGTGTGTTTTGTATTTCTGTGCAATGGGAGTATATATTAAAAAATATAAATGCATTGAAAATTATCTTTTGAATTGTTAATAATAGTGTATTTTAAATAGTTCTGACAAAGAAGAAACCCTTATTTTTCCCCCAAGTTATTCTTTGTTGAAATAATTTTTAAAATCTTTCACAGTAATTTTAACATTAGACTGCATTTCCCTATAGTCCAGGAAGCCAATGACTACATCTTCATCAGCTGAACTATTCCTCCCCAATGCACAAACAGTCAACAGGAATTTTCTATGGACCATGTACCTCAGAGTGAAATTTCTTGCAGAGACTTTTGGAAAATAAAATTTCTCAGGAAATTTTCTTGATAATCAGGAAAAATATGGATTAGAACAATTAATTCTGCTAGGAAAGCCCTACAACAGGTTTATCTAGCTTAGGGTTTTGCTGAGCTTGGAGAATTCTGGTTTGCTTTAAATAGACATAAATGTGCTTCTAGAGTATTTAATAGAATATTTCCCACTGCAAAAATGAAAAGTAAAAATTAAAAAAAAAAAAAAAAAGGAAAAAAAAAGGAAATCAAGAAACCAAACATTTTCTAGAATAGTTTTATGTTGTAAAAATTGAATTCTCTGGGAAAAAATATTCTATGCAAGACTCCAAAAAAAGCTGAAACCTAGACGCAATGGTCATTATCTTACTTCAGGCAGGCCACAGAGAGCACTACCCACTAAAACAATTTATTTCAGTTCTGTTCCCACAGTTCCTTTGAAACCACAACCACCTGCAAACCCAGCAGAGAAAGCCAAGTATGACACTGTGGTGGGGTTGGAAGGGTAAGGCCAAGAAGCTTCCTCCCTTCCCCCTTGTAAGGTAAAGGGAAAGAAAATTGAAGGGAAAGGGGAAAAAAAACCTCACAGCTGAATTAGCAAAGCAGTGGAGCTCTATATTTACAAAGCAATGTAGGATATGCAGGGGAATATATACAAATTTACAATATTTACTATATATACAAAGATATACAACAAAGTAGCACAGAGATGAGAGTTCCCCCCCTTGCTGAGGGGGTTCCCCACCTCCGCTCTCCCCCTCTCTCCCCCTCTTCCCCAGAGCAGGTTAGAAAAGAGAGAGAAAAAGAAAAAAAAATTCGAAACAGTTTGTGTTAATTGGAAAGGAGTTAATACAGGCCTTATCAGGTTTGTCAGTTTGAAGGCCGAAGCCTTGGCAGAAAGCCCAGCACAGAGAGAGCTGCTGCACTGTGGAGGAGCGGAAGCAAGACTGAAGATAAAGTGCTGGAATGCCCAGTTCACTCCCAGTTCAGAAGGTGCTTCCTCCCACTTCACCAATGAAATTAGTTTAGATTCTTCTTTCGTTTACCAACATCCGTCCATCATATTCCCTTTCTTAAAGGCACAGCCTCAAACGGTCGCAGACACTGTACCATAAACCATAACAGCAAGCACCTGTCCATCAGTTGTTATATTAGCTTGTTACAGATCTACAGTAGTCGTGTACTTCCATCCTGTTTTATCCCCTCCAATAATCTGTCCTTTTAAAATTAAACTTATGCTTTCTAAACCAGAATTTCTGTTTGAGGAAAAAGAAAGTAAAGCTTATAAGAAAACATGTAAGAAATTTCTTCTTTTTATGAAGAAACCAGGATAGAAGGGAAGGGGGAAAGTGTTTCATCCTAAAAGAGTGAACTGTGACAACATCAAAGGTAGGAAATTCTGTATGTTAAATGAGGTTACTACCAAAGAATGGCAACATTTGCCTCCAGGGAAGAATTTTGACATTACATTTACCTCCTATTAATTTTTTTTTGTTCATTTCACTAAATAACAGTAGAAAAGCCTGCCACTTGAGGATGAATCAATAAATGAACTGAAATGAACAAAAATGTCATTCACTGTTTAATATTCGCCTAACAAATAGACTTATCTTAACCTCTTTTATGACTCTATAGTAGATAGAACTTTGTCCTGGAATTAGTTGTACCAAAAAGTGCACTCCTCTTATCCCTTTGACAATTCACTGCAATTTTATCAAAGGAATAAATTCTCATCCAGTGTCATTGTAAAATAACCATTGCCTGGAGAAAACTGTTCTAGCTACAGCATAACAAAGCCCAATAAATGTGATTTTTTTTTTCCTACCAAGCTGATCAAAATAAAGGTTGCAGGTGACATGATACATTTCAGTAATGAATGTCTACAGGCTCCAGAAGATATTAAATTAATATGTGGAAAAGGAAGAAAATAGAGAAGTTTTGCCAAAGTCATTTATCTCCCACTGCTACTCTCCCTTCTTACATAGCAAGCACAGTTGTGAATCTTATGCCTGTGTGAAACTGATACTATCTATGACTCAAAAGCTCTAATGAATGACTCACCAGTGCTGAGAATAGCTACCAAAGGGTCACTCTGGGACTGGTGGGTTCCTTTCAGGAAACAAAGAGAATAGAAATGCATTTCTCAGTTCCTGCTTGACAGTAAAATACTCTGAACAATTAAAGGGAATTTCAAACATCATTTTTACATTAAATGATTGCTATATTGCTATAAAATAATAACAGTACACACATACACACACACACAAAAAAGAAAAAACAAACAAAACTTTTAACTAAACAGTTACAGAAGTATAGGACAATGAGGGCTGTGATTTTAGATTTTGCATCAGAAGATATTTTCATTTTACAAATAACAGTTATCCTTAATATATACCTCAATGCTCAACAAAATACTGTCCTTTGCATCCTATTAGTCTTCTGCACAGATTTTTGTATAGTATCAACATGATTTTCAGTATCAATCAAAATGTAGACAAGTGGGCGCCATTGTTTGTGAACTAGGAACTCAGTGAGGATGAAGGTAAAATGCTTCATGACATAGTTGGTGTCACTGGAAGAAGACACAATATATTTCATCTGGATGTTCAGGATCAGATAAGAAACAAAGTTCTGACTGTGGCAGATCCTGGGGTCAAGAAAGATTGACTGCTGCAAGAAATTCAGTAAAATTCAGGAGGAGATGAGATGTGAGGTGTTAATTCTGGAAGACCTGGGGTAAAAACAAACAAACAAGCAACAACAATAAAAACCAGGACCAGAAGGGAAACAACAGAATGAAGTCACAGTTGTCTACTGAGTGTAAGCCACGGAAAAGACAAATGGGCAAGCTATATCAGATATATTAGGCTGTGCTTTGATTGTTAAACAAAAGTGAGCTTTGTATATGGGTCTTTTCAGTACATAAGGAATCTGCTAGAGTTGGATAGGACTGAAGGTCAGGTGAAGCCATGAAAATGACTGAGTGGGAGTCAGAGAGATTAACAATCACCTGAATGAAAGTTGACACCATGAAAGATTAGACAGAAAGATATATTATCTCATCACAGCATGGATACAGATTCTCTGAAATAGTAGATCTTTTCCATCTCAGACATACTCTGTAGGACCTGGTATCTCCTCATTACTCAGAACTGATACCACATCTCTGATAGCTTCTTATTGCTAATACAGCTGTGCACCTAAAGTACCTTGCTGTAATATATAATAAAGCAAAGCCTTGGCTTTAGCCTTCAACAAATACTAATGTGTTCTTTCATTCATTGTGAGTCTGTGGTTGTAGAAGGCTGTGATCTCTGATCTCTGATGGTAAGCAAGATCCTCTGAGTAGCAAGTTTTGAAAAGGCAATGGCAGTGTAAGAGAATTTTGATTGCATTTCCACGGTGAGCAGAAGGCTCCTGACAGAGCCTGCTTAAAGAACAATGAAAAGTAACATGAAGGAATCAAGAAGTCATGATAGAAATAACTCAGTACATTTCCTTTTGCATTATTTTCACTCAGAATTAACTTACTGAGAGTAATTTGATATTTCTGATAAAAGGGCCAATACTACCCAACATGAGTGGATAGACACTCTGCTTTGCTAGAGAGGGGGTTTGCTCCCTGTATATCAGTGCTAAGAATGAATTCATGTACCACAAGCACAATAAACTGAATCTGACCTGGGAAGAGATATGAGAGGCAGAAAATTCTGCATATATGATTTAACGACAAAATAACTTCCCAATCAAGGCAGAAAGAATCATAGAAGCACAGAATATTAGGGGTTGGAAGGGACCTTCAGAGATCATCGAGTCCATGGCAGGGGGTTTGGAACTAGATGATCCTTGTGGTCCCTTCCAACCCTAAATGAAACTATGAAACTATGAAACTCCACTGCCAAAGCAGGATCACCTAGGCCACGCAGGAGTGTATCCAGGCATGTTTTGAAAGTCTCCAGAGAAGAAGAGTCCACAACCTCTCTGGGCAACCAGTTCTAGTGTTTCCTCATCAAGGGAACTGAGCATCAGGAAATCTGAGCAAAGCCTGTGTGTGCCCACAATGAAGCAAAGCTGCAGCACACATGGAAATGGCTGGGCTTTGGATCCCTTGGTTTCAGAGACTTATATTTTATCTGTATATCCCAACAGTGCCCTTCAATCAGGAAAACTAGAATAAACTGTCATTTACTTCATCACAGACCTTGCTCTTAAAATACATTTGCTAGTAGTATCTCTGAAGCACTTTGAGAACCTTGCTTTGCTGGCACAAGATAAGCACAAAATGTTATTAAATCATACAGTATAAAATGCCTTTTACCTCATTATATTTTACAGCAGTATCTCTTTATTCTCATCTGATGGTAATAAAACATGACACAGCTCATCTAGCATACTGGGGTAAGGTCTTGACTGAAGTTGATTAGAGTCTTGTCTGAGTGAGGAGTGAATAAAAATTGAGTTAAGGACTTCAGAAACTGATTTTCTAATAAGGCATTAGGAATGTATATGAAAAACAAAAACATAGCATTCTTCTAATGCCATATAAAGGTTACTAATGCTTTAGGCTTGATTGACTAATTTTAATGGGGATATAAGTTCTCCTACATTTCAAGTAATTCTGCCATTTTTTTCCACATATTTATTGCCATTGCTGACTGTGATTCTCTGGGTGCCATTTCTATATGTCCCCATGATGCTGTCTTTTTTATGACCATAACTATTTTTGTTATATAGTGAAAGTCTTTTGCTAAAATAATGCTAAGGACTATCATTATTGGCCCATTGAATGGTAAATATGTGAGTATGAGATCAAAAGGATCCTGAGAAAAGGACTTATTTTATGAGGATAACTCATACTTTTCCCCATGTATCACCATTAAGCCATCAAGAGCTGATCTGTCAGTTTCTCCTGTAAAACAATAGTTCCAGTAGACTTAAGGAATAGGAAAAATGTAGGAAAAACAATGAAAAGAGCAAGCTACAATGCAACTGTCACAGCTGTGCCTGAAAGCAGTGACATGGACATCTCTCCCAGACTTCTGCACACAGCTGGGAACATCCAGCTGAGGAATGCAAGATAAAGCAGGTTCTCTCCCACTCCCCATATTATCTTTTATTTGCTGTTCTTTCTATTTTTTCCAGCCTTCACACAAGTGAATTTTACTTACCCTGTTGCAATGTCATATAATTTAAATAACTTCTCACCTTTTTACCTCCACAACATTACTCTGAATGAGTGCCAAAGGCTTCCCTAACTTCTACCATGCTTCTATATGTGTTTTCCAGCTATGGGAGTTTCCCCCAAGTCCTGTTTAATGCTTTTTTTAAGCACCCCTCACTGTTTTCTGTGAAGTTACATGACTTGGATGTGCAACGTACCAGCTCAAACTAAAAAGAAACTCTTTATGCAATTAATTGTCTTTTGGTCGCACTTCTCTCCAGTGGTTATTGCTTTTATAAATCTTACAAATCCCTCGTAGACCCTAGTATGACCACAGCAAGTGGTTTCTACAGAAAACACAAATCACTTTGAAATCCTCTGTGTAGAAGGAAAAAGAGAACAGGCCACCAGGAGTAGGGAAATAGTAGTCACAGTATCACAGTCCATTAGTGTACATGCACTTCATCCGGGCTGCTGGTTTCACCTCTGGCTCTGGCTTATCACCCCCAGACCCCAGCCTGGGGGGACTAAATAGGGAGGACACTACTGCCCACTGCAGACTTTGAACTCACGACCTTCCCATTAAGGGTCTGATGCACTACCAACTGAGCCACTTGTTGGAAGTGACCTAAACTGAACTGCATTCCAGGAAGGCTGATGGGATCTGCAGAGTGGTACCTGGAGAGTAGAGATTCTTTGCTATTGGTCTTTTGTAGAGTTCACAGATTATATCAGTGTAAAACATCTGCGTGCTTCAAGCATCATGTAATTAGCTCTCCCCAAGATCAAGCATGTTGTTCTTTTAGCCATATGTCCCCTGCGTCAGCCCAGAAGTGCTGTGGTACGTGAGGATAAAGCACCTATGTTGGCTGAAAAGCAGCATTAGACCTGGAGTTCCCAAATTGCCCTGTGAGACAAGCTTGCCTTCTGTTTGAAAATTATATTCATGACAAGAAATCTGTTCAACTCCTCTGCTGGCATTACTTTCCCAGGATGGGAACACTGTGAAGGTTGCTTATTGGCTCAGATTCAATTTCCATGACAGATTACAGTGACCTAAACGACCTCTTGCTTTACAGGAAACAACACAGAGTTTAAAGCTAGCCTCATTTGTAGGAGCTTAGTGATAAAGTGACCGGTGATATATAAGAAAATAATGTATTTTCTGTTTGTGAAAGACTGTTCACCTCTAAGCCAAGGTTAAAGAGTTGTGCATCTTTAAGGGAAGGAAATCTACTTTCAAGGGAGAAGATGTTGTGGAAGCTAGAATTTTACATCTTGTAGTTCTTCCAGGAACACCTTACAGACAAAGCCAGCAAATGAAGATTGATTGTCACTGGTAATAGATAGCAAACCTTTACATGATACAGCTATTTTTAGGGGGAATAAAACTTTTTTAAAAAAGTGGCTTGCTAGTGAACTGTATTAAACTTTTTTTTACTGAGTTCATATTTTCAAGTCATTTTTCCCAAAACACACCTGGTGCTCACAGGCAGTCTTCTCAACTCACCAAGGCAACAAGAAAATTAAGTTCCACAATTTAATGCCAAGGCCAAAGGAAAGAATTCTACTACATTCATGCTATGCCTGTTCACTAGAGAGTGAATCACATTTGTCAGGTCAATCAATAATGCACTGGTGACCAATGATAGATTTAACAGCTTTTTTCCCCCTCACTGAAACACCACCTGTCTGCTCTTGTGAAACCATCTGAAGCACAAAAGTAATTTCTTCTCTAGTCTGACCAGGGCTGAAAGATATTCAACCTGTTAGAGAAGGGGAAACACACCACCTCCTGTGGATAAAAAAAGGAAAGCCAAAAGAAAGTGGAGAAAAGGATCAAGACTTAAATGTAACAAAGAAAATCCACCTACTCAACAAGTGCCAAACATGTTTCCATATCTCCAAAACCCTTGTCTCTCAAATCTTGGTTTCTCCTCTTCTTCCACCCTACCCCAGGGCAACAGTTAATTTCAGGAAAGAGAGATGGGAAAAAATAGGTCTATATGCATGCAGCTTCTTTTTTTCCTCTACTCAGCAAACACAATGGCTACACATGAGCTATGCACTCAATCCAGCAGATTTGGGTAGAGCACATTGCATTCAGACAATTTACTGCTCTGTTTCTATGAAAAAAAAATAAAAAATATTTGTGTTGCCTTAGTCTTTAAATGTATCTTTTGGCCTTAATTGATAAAGACATCCAGGTGAACTTCATAGAATCATAGAATCAATAAGGTTGGAAAAGACCTCAGAGATCATCAAGTCCAACCTGTCACCCAACACCTCATGACTAAGTAAGTCATGGCTTCAAGTGCCACATCCAATCCCCTCGTGAACACCTCCAGGGACGATGACTACACCACCTCCCCGGGCAGGACATTCCAATGGCCAATAACTCTTTCTGTGAAGAACTTTCTCCTCACCTCAAGCCTAAACTTCCCCTGGCACAGCTTGAGACTGTGTCCTCTTGTTCCGGTGCCGATTGCCTGGGAGAAGAGACCAACCCCCACCTGTCTACAACCTCCCTTCAGGTACTTCTATAACTCATTTCCAGCACAAAATAATACTTTTCTGTATCAACATCTAACAGTTCAAATGCTGTCCGGTTTCCCAGTATCAATCTGTTAACAGACACATATGACTGCCAAACGGTGCTTCAGCACTATGGAAACCCTGATCAAGGGTACTTTGCCTGGCAGCAAGCACTTCAGGCTCATATCTCATCTGTATGAACATGAGATGAGTAAGATGAAAGTAGTTAGAGTTTAACAGTCTAAAGGCTATTAAACTTATCTGCTATGTAACATTAGTCCTTTCTGTACATCTGTTATACTCTTCCCATGGGAGTAAAACAGGGCAGAGACCAGATTGCCTATTTAATTAAAAATAAAATTATTTCCCTTCACTTTTATTCCTCTATCAAAAGATGCAAAAGCAAAACAAAGGAAAATTCAGAAGACATTTGAATCATCTGAACTGTTTTGATTGTTTACAAAAACTATGACCTTTCATTTGGTTTTCAGTCTTTTTAAATATTAGGTATATTTTAGTAGACAAAATTAATTCAATTTAAAAAAAAACATTCAGTAATGGACATAATGACAATTTACTTCCAGGTGTGTCCCTAAAGCACCTCTCTTACTGTGGAGCCTGAAAAAATACAGCTTAGAATAAATTTCAGAGAAAAACATTATTTCTGCTTTTGCAACGAGAAAGGCTTATAGTAACACTCAACAGTGTAATAAAAAGGGGGGGGGAACCTAAGACATTTTTAATGGAGCTTTAAAATTAGTTTATTTATCCCTGTTTTCATGCAGGTAGTACTCAGAAGTCCCTATTTTGACTAATTTGTGTGTGTGTGTGATAAAACTTACATGGAAATCTTAGAGGAAAATCCCATGCTGTGGCCGGTTGAGCCTGTCCCGTTAAGAAAGGGAATATGGTGGATGGAAGTTGGTAAACGGAAAGAATAATCTAAACTAATTTCATTGGTGAAGTGGGAGGAAGCACCTTCTGAACTGGGAGTGCAGGAGGAGTATCCTGGGCACTCCGGCACTTTTATCTTCAGTCTTGCTTCCGTTCCTCCACAGTGCAGCAGCTCTCTCTGTGCTGGGCTTTCTGCCAAGGCTTCGGCCTTCAAACTGACAAACCTGATAAGGCCTGTATTAACTCCCTTCCAATTAACACAAACTGCTTCTAACCCCTTTTTTTTTTTCTTCCTCTCTCTTTTCTAACCTACTCTGGGGATAGGGGGAGAGAGGGGAGAGCAGAGGTGGGAACCCCCTCAGCAGAGGGGGGAACTCTCATTTCTGTGCTACTCTATTGTATATCTTTGTATATATTGTAAATATTGTAAATTTGTATATATTCCCCTGCATATCCTACATTGTTTTGTAAATATACAGCTCCACTGCTTTGCTAATTCAGCTGTGAGGTTTTTGTTTTTCCTTTTCCTTCAATTTTCTTTCCCTTTACTTTACAGGGGGGAAGGGAGGAGGCTTCTTGGCCTTACCCTTCCAACCCCACCGCATTTTTTTTTTTTGGCGTACCCAACGAGCGGCAGATAATTAGCTTAATTTATTACTTGATTGATTTAGTGTTTTCTAGCTGAATTTGCAAACATGAAGCTGTTGTGGTCTGTGGAGCCTGGCAGATATGATTTATTTAGCAGAGACTATTTCAACACTCCAAAATGGATAAAGTCAAAGATTTTGTGACCATTTTTTAATTCCCTTTTATTCCCTGCCCTTGTTCCATCACTGCATGGAGATTATGCTTCCCTCATCAATAAATCTGACATAATATTTGTCCTTTATAAAATTACTTTGCCACTAGGATACAAGGTGTTCTTGTTTACATCCTTTGCCATTTATACCATTATTAATGTCTCTCTGTCAAGTTAAGCCCCCCCCCCACAACACAGTATTTTTTGAGGGGCACAAAGACAACCCCCTTACTAGTGTCCTATCTAATCTGAGTTCCAAAGTAAGGACTGTACTAACAGACATCTGATGCCATCTATAGCTGGCAGTAGCAGCTTTTCTCTGTTCGCTGTGAGCACAGTCCCCACCGGGATCAATTTACTTTTTCATTCACACCACACAAAAGAATGTGTCGATAGTGCTGGAGATGATGTCAGTGCAGTCAGCTGCAGAGAGCCATGGAGAGTGCAAGTGCTGCACAATAAGAGAGCCATGGAGAGTGCTGCAGAGAGCCATGGAGAGTGCAAGTGCTGCACAAGAATAGCCATCAATAACATGCTCCTCAGTTGAAAACCTTTCTTCTGGAAACCAGTGCTCACATTTTTTGAAAGCTTTGTTTTAAAATAGAGCCAACAACAAACCAAAAGAGCCAAAAAACCAGAGCAGGAAATACACTGTGATTGTTTGATCTTGAAATGATTTAAAGAATACTGAGCATCAGACAATCTTCTATTTCTAAGGAATGATTCTTTTGTGTAAGTATCCTAGTGATATAATACACATCAATTTTGGTGCATAATTCATTATCTAGGGGGGGAAATATTGCTGCTGGAGGATATACTGAGCTCTGTCTCACCCACAGAGCAACCTCTGGTTGTAAAATGAGAACAAGATTTAGGGGTTTTTGCTTTAAGAAACTGACAACATTACTTTTTAGCTGAGTGTTCAATATAATTTTTAAGGTGCTGTTTATAAGATCTTCCATTGTTCAGCATTTAAGTCTACCTCCACAGAAAATGAAACACCATTGTGGTTGTAATAATTCTTTTATTGCAACCAACAAAATTTTATCAAGTGTTTGGTTGTAAGGTTGGAGCAGATAGTAACACTGCCTCAGAGAACATCCACATCTTATGTTTGCTTTGGAAATCAATATTTTGTCTAAATTTAGAGATTGTTATGGCTGTTTGGCCAAAGCAAATCTCACAGAGCGTGTAAGTAATCCCTTTCCATTTCACTCATGACAGTTGGGTGCTTTAATGAAGGTAAGCATAGGAAGGTGCTTGCCATGGGGAATCTCTCAATTGATTTCAATGCCCTGTACAGCAAAGACTAAAAACTTACAAATTCAGAGCTGCAAGCTGTGCAGTGACAGTGGTACCACAGCACACATAGACACGTCAAATCTACAATTTATCCAGCTCAGTATTAATAACAACAAACTTCTGATGGCTACAAAGAAAGGATTCTGAGTCAGATACACTGCATCTCAAATGACCTTACTCAACCTGTGCCAAAGCCAGTGACAATGCAGCTTCTCTCACAATAACACACATTGGCTACCAAGAGCTGAGTGCCTACATCACACTGCTTAAACACAGTGTAGAAATAACCTTAGGGACTGATGTCTTTTATGTAGCTATGAAACAGAACAAGCTTTCCCTGCTATCTTCCCTCTCATGTATCCTGAGATGACCAGTTCTCAGAGCATAGCTGAGTGTACTTATCTAGTCTTTGTCTCGGTGTTGACATTTTCTATGAACAAGCTAATTTAAACCAACTGGGAGGAGCAGCAGTGAAGAGAAAAAAGCCAAAACCACACTGGTTGGAAGAAGACTAGGAAATAAGTAAATTTTTTTATTATCTTTTTTTAAGTAACTACTGTAAGCCTATTTAACTGCATAAAGGACACTTTATTGACATCATTAAGGTTTGGTTCAGGAGCAAAATGAGTAAAGTCTGATCCAGCAGTCTCCAAATGAATGGAAAAAATCCTCATTGCTTTCAGCTGAGACTAAATCAATCTGCAGACTAAACCACTTGGGCTAATTTAAAGTCTGGGGGAAAGTAATGAACACTAGCTAACAGAGGTTGATAATCCATTGGCCTGTTTGGGGTTAGTTTGCTTTATGAGCTGGAGATTTTTCAGCAGAATCTTTAGGGACTTTAAGGAATTCTAGACTTTTGAGAAATGTCAGAGGTTAACCAGGTCCTCAGCTTCTTTCAGAAAAAGACAGAAGATGAGGGAGAGAGGAATTAAGATGCTTAGGATGAAGCTACTCCTTGTACAGGGTTTCTGAAATGTACAGTGGCTGTAAGTTCAAGAAAAAAAGCTTTTCTTTTGTGCATACTTATAGGCTATTCTGCCTGGAATATAACTGTAGAGAATTTAATTTTGCTTTAGAGAGTGAAAAAGGGAAAGTCAGCAGAGGCTTTGCATAGTGGTGCAATGAAATATTTCTCTTCCACCTCTGGGCACAGAAGAGGATGGTCGATCATAACACCGGATTTGTGGTTTCACTTGGGCACTCAAACCTTACTGCAAGTATATTCCTATTTTAAAGGCAGTTTGCTGTTTTCTGTCTAAGCAAAAAGCTCTGTATTTATTGTTTCACAGATTTAAGGTATTGTAAATTGTGATCACATAAATTTTAACCATTCAGTTATGTTTTATGCTGTGTAATTCCACTGGATTATTCATGAATGGGAAAATATACACACACAAATAGATATTTATTTATATATATGAATATGTATGTGAACACACCAGGAAAGGATATCTATATGCATATAACATCGGGAAATTTCCTGCTAAAGAGCAATCTGGGACCATATACTGCCTGATCATATATCTGGATTTGCTTTTGTGAATGAGTACCTAAGAGATATATATATGCTATGAACATTTGCAATCTGTATATATTTTATAGAAGGTGTACAGTTTATATTAGGAAGAGACCATACAAAGGAGAAATAGCTTTTTAACACGCTGCAGCACATTTTGGTTAGTGTGCTCATTCAGACTACGACTGTACAGGGCACAGTAATAACTCTGTGACCGGTTGACGTTGTCCCCTTAAGAAAGGGAATATGGTGGACGGAAGTTGGTAAACGGAAAGAATAATCTAAACTAATTTCATTGGAAGAGTGGGAGGAAGCACCTTCTGAACTGGGAGTGAACTGGGAGTGAACTGGGCACTCCGGAACTTTATCTTCAGTCTTGCTTCCGCCTCTTCTTCAAGCAGCAGCTCTCTGTGCTGGGCTTTCTGCCAAGGCTCCGGCCTTCAAACTGACAAACCTGATAAGGCCCGTATTAACTGCTTTCCAATTAACACAAAACTTCTTTTAACTTCTTTCTTTCTCTCTCTCTCTCTCTCTTCTAACCTACTCTGGGGAAAGGAGGGAGAGAGGGGGGAGAGGAGGTGGGGAACCCCATCTGCCGAGGGGGGAACTCTCATTTCTTTGTTACTTTATTGTATATCTTTGTATATATTGTAAATATTGTAAATTTGTAAATATTCCCCTGCATATCCTACATTGCTTTGTAAATATAAAGCTCCACTGCTTTGCTAATTCAGCTAGTGAGTTTTTTTTTCCTTTCCCTTCAATTTTCTTTCCCTTTACTTTACAGGGGGGAGGGAAGAGGCTTCTTGGCCTTACCCTTCCAACCCACGACATTTTTTTTATTGGCGTACCCAACGTGGGACAGATAATTAGTTTAATTTATTACTTGATTGATTTAGTGTCTTCCAGCTGAATTAGCAAACATGAAGGTGTTGTGGTTTGTGGAGCGATTATTCTTTTCAATTTTGGGGGCTCTGGTTTACAGATATTGTTTGGGTTTGATTTTGGATTACCTGGGTAAATATTTGGTGCGGACAATTTATATATGGGTTATGTATAGAGTTAAACTATGGTATGGAAAATGTATTAATTTATTATGGCCAGTGAGATACAGGAATGTTACCTCCACCACTCTCCCAATTGAGATAAAGGGTTTTAAGATTCCGCCTGAGGAGAGAGTAACTTTAGGTGATGCCTGGGATCCAAAGGTGATTTATGTGATGTGTATAAATCTGTTGCTGGTGATGGTGATTGCATATTTGCTGTTCTTTCTGCGGCGAGAGAGAAAGATATCCAGAGCTTGTTTTGTTATTAAAACTAGATCAAAAAGAAAACGCCGTGGCTCTGGATCAGTCCCAGAGTCATCTAGTGATGAGGAATGTCCAGAATCTGTGTCAGTTAAAAAGAAGGCTAAAAAGTCAATTGGTAAAGCAGCTCTAAATGACTTTGCTGATTCCAGCAAGCTGCCAAAGGCAGCAGCTGGTATCAACATGGCGCCTACTCCTTCTCCCACTCCTTCTCCTCCTACTTCTCCGTCGGCCATTAACGGAGCAACGTCACTTCCACCCACTCCCTCGGTGGGACCGGAAGTCACTGCCCCAGCAGCTGATTTATCTCAGGACCTGTCAGCTTCCATTTAGGTGGCTGTAAATTCAAACACAGCTCCAGTTAAGGTGGCTACTTTAAAGACTAGAAGTGGAAAGACCAAAGATGGAGAAGAAGAGGTGGAGACTGATCCTGGTGAGGGGCCCTCTACTCTAAAAGATCCTGCTGAGGAGGAAGAAAAGGTTTGTTTTAAAGATCTAGCTACCCTAGTGAGATCAAAGCAGGATGGAGATGAAGTTAGGAAAGCAGCTGGCAAAGGTGGTTCTCAGCTTAAAGAGATCCTTAGGAGAATGATAGCAGGATTATATGGACAAAGAATTCAGGGAGACGAGGAGCAAGATGATATTTCAGAGTGTTCTTCTCCTCGCGAGGAATTGCATAATGTCCGTAAAGATTTCACCAGGGCAGATAAGGAGCCAGTTCTAGCTTGGCTTAGTAGGTGTTATGATACAGGTGCTCCAGCTCTAACAGTTGGAGACAAGTCAGCAGCTCAGTTAGGAACTCTCTCGAGGGATAATGGAATAGATAGACATCTAGAAAGGGCTCTCAGTGAGGTTAATCTGTGGATACGACTTTTAATGGTGGTTGCCCTGAGATACCCTTCCCGAGATGATCGTCCATGGAATCCTAAACCCTGGACTACCATAGATGAGGGAATTAAGCGCTTGAGAGATTTTGCTGTTAGAGAGCTACTCTATGGTGAACATGAAACTCTGAATCCTGATGACATTCCTGTGGGTATTGGTCTTGCTAAAAAGATCATCAAACTTGCTCCTTCTAATTATGCAAACATTCTGGCAAGCAGAATTGTGTCAAGAAGCTATGGTGGAGCTTCTACGGTTGTCCAATTCACTGATCAAATGAGACAATTGGAGGATAGTATGACACGTGTTTCTTTGGTTTCAGCCATTGAAACTCTGTCTGGAAAAATTGAGAATTGCATGAAGGACCTGAAAGATTCCATATCCCAATTGGCACAGAAGGATAATTTCAATTCTCCCTCCAGGTGGATACAAGTTTCATCTGTGAGGAATACACGTCCTCCAAGGAGGTAATTCAAAACAGGTAATTCCAAAACAGGTCGTTCCAAAACAGACCGCCAAGGCAATCACGTAGAACTATTTGGATAACTCTGCGTGATCAGTTTGGTGAGAACATGAACCGCTGGGATAGCCAACCAACTTCTAATCTTTTCAGGAGACTGAGGGAATTGCAAAGTGGCAGAACCCGAGGTAGCAATACCAGAAGGGTAGCTGTTACTTCCACAGTTCCCCAGAACGACTCTTATGGCTCCAACAGTGGCTCCAGTTATAACATGCAAAGTTATAACCCTGCAAACTGTGTGCAATGCACATGTGCGCATGTTCCCCATAACTAGAGGCGCCCTGCCTCCCGCCAGAGGGAGGAGGGGGATAACAGAGATAATAGAATCTATTGGGATGTGTACATCCAGTGGCCTGGCACTTCACAATTTCGGAAGTACAGGGCCTTGGTTGACACAGGAGCTCAGTGCACCATAATACCATCAAATTATCAGGGATCATAGTCTATAACTATTCTGGGAGTCACTGGTGGATCTCAAGAGTTAAGTAAGGTAGAGGTTAATATAAGTCTAACTGGTAGACAATGGAGGAAGCATACAGTTGGGACCGGACCTGACGCACCTTGTATTTTGGGAATTGATTTTCTGAGAGAAGGGCTTTATCTCTACACCGACTCATGGATGGTAGCCAATGCTCTATGGGGTTGGCTAAAGAACTGGAAAAAGAGTGGTTGGCAGAGAAAAGGAAAACCCATTTGGGCAGCCAACCTATGGCAGGACATTGCTGATCGAATCGAGAGAATTCCAGTGAAAGTGAGACACATCGATGCTCACATTCCGAAGAGCAAAGCTACTGAGGAACAGCAACACAACCATCAGGCAGATCTAGCTGCAAGAGTTTCTCAAGTAGACATGGACTCTAATCTTGATCTCGTCTGGAAACACTGAGGTGAGATATTCTTGGCTCGGTGGGCTCATGATTCGTCAGTACATCAAGGCAGAGATGCAACATACCAATGGGCTCGTGACAGATCCATAGACATTTCCATGGATGCTATCACGCAAGTCATCCATGACTGTGACATTTGTGCTGCTATTAAGCAGGCAAAACGACTTAAGCCCTTGTGGTATGGTGACAGATGGTCCAAGTAGAAGTATGGTGAAGCTTGGCAGATTGACTACATCACTCTACCACGTTCTCGTTCTGGTAAGCAATACGTGCTTACTATGGTAGAGGCAAACACTGGATGGTTGGAAACTTATCCAGTTCCACATGCAACTGCACGCAACACCATTCTCGGTCTGGAGAGACAGATCCTGTGGAGACACGGAACTCCAGAGAGGACTGAGTCAGACAACGGAACTCATTTCAAGAACAACCTTGTAAAGAACTGGGCAAAAGAGCACGGTATTGAGTGGATATTCCACATTCCCTACTATGCACCAGCTTCAGGGAAGATTGAACGCTACAACGGTTTGTTGAAGACCACTCTTAAAGCCATGGGGGGTGGATCTTTGAAAAACTGGGAAAAACATTTAGCACAAGCAACCTGGCTGGTAAATAGTAGAGGTTCAGTGAACCGAGCTGGACCTGCACATTCAGATTTGCTACGGAAAGTAGAAGGTGATAGAGTTCCTGTTGTTAGAGAAAAGAATCTGTTAGGTAAAACTGTTTGGGTATTTTCACCCTCAGGAGAGGCTAAACCTGTCCGAGGGGTGGTTTCAGCTGAAGGTCCGGGTCAGACTTATTGGGTAATGCAAGAGAATGGTGAAATTCAGTGTATTCCACAAAGAAATTTAACTTTAGCTGAAAGAGGTTAATTTCAAAATGTTGTACAGCTACATTGCGTCCAAAGGAAGAATCAACGAGGAGTCTATGGTGCACGAACCCTGAGATCCCTGAGAGCCCTGAGTCAGCTAAGAGACCCTGAGAATCCCGGTTTCCCTTTTCTTCGCTTCGTTGGCGAGGAAACGAACTGTTTTCCATTTTTCTCACTTTCTGATTTTCTTGGACTTTTGAATCATCTACGTCTGAGCATAGCCGGAATGGAATATGAACTTTAATCACGAACTGTAAATATCGTTTTGGATTGGATGGGCAGTATGAACAGCCAATGAAATTGTTTAGAAGGGGTGGACTGCGACCGGTGGCGTTGTCCCCTTAAGAAAGGGAATATGGTGGACGGAAGTTGGTAAACGGAAAGAATAATCTAAACTAATTTCATTGGTGAAGTGGGAGGAAGCACCTTCTGAACTGGGAGTGCAGCAGAAAGTATCCTGGGCACTCTGGAACTTTATCTTCAGTCTTGCTTACGCCTCTTCTTCAGGCAGCAGCTTTCTGTGCTGGGCTTTCTGCCAAGGCTCCAGCCTTCAAACTGACAAACCTGATAAAGCCTGTATTAACTGCTTCCAATTAACACGAAACTGCTTTTAACTTTTTTTCTCTCTCTCTCTCTTTTCTAACCTGCTCTGGGGAAAGGGGGGAGAGAGGGGAGAGGGGAGGTGGGGAACCCCTCGGCAAGGGGGGTTACTCTCATTTCTGTGTTACTTTATTGTATATCTTTGTATATCTTTGTATATATTGTAAATATTGTAAATTTATTTATATACTCCTGCAAATCCTACATTGCTTTGCAAATATAAAGCTCCACTGCTTTGCTATTTCTGCTTATGAGTTTTTTTTTCCTTTCCCTTCAATTTTTCTTTTCCCTTTGCTTTACAGGGGGGAGGGAAGAGGCTTCTTGGCCTTACCCTTCCACCCCACCACGTGTTTGTCGTTAATGGCCGATGGAGAAGAAGAAGAAGAAGGAGAAGGAGTAGGAGAAGGAGTAGGCGCCATGTTGATACCAGCTGCCGCCTTTGGCAGCTTGCTGGAATCAGCAAAGTCATTTAGAGCTGCTTTACCAATTGACTTTTTAGCCTTCTTTTTAAGTGACACAGATTCTGGACATTCCTCATCACTAGATGACTGTGGGACTGATCCCTAGCCACGGTGTTTTCTTTTTGATCTAGTTTTAATAACAAAACAAGCTCTGGACACCTTTCTCTCTCTCCACAAGCAATACAGAGAAAACACATTAGTTATCACCAGCAGCAGAATTATACACATCACATAAATCACCTTTGGATCCCAGGCATTACCTAAGGTTACTCTCTCCTCTGGCGGAATCCTAAAACCCTTTATCTCAATTGGGAGAGTGGTGGAGGTAACATTCCTGTATCTCACTGGCCATAATAAATTAATACATTTTCCATACCATAATTTAACTCTATACATAACCCACATATAAATTGTCCGCACCAAATATTTACCCAGGTAATCCAAAATCAAACCCAAACAATATCTGTAAACCAGAGCCCCAAAAATTGAAAAGAATAATCGCTCCACAAACCACAACACCTTCATGTTTGCTAATTCAGCTGGAAAACACTAAATCAATCAAGTAATAAATTAAACTAATTATCTGCCGCACGTTGGGTATGCCAAGAAAAAAAAATGTGGTGGGGTGGAAGGGTAAGGCCAAGAAGCCTCGTCCCTCCCCCCTGTAAAGTAAAGGGAAAAGAAAACTTGAAGGGAAAGGAAAAAAAAACTCACAAGCTGAATTAGCAAAGCAGTGGAGCTTTGTATTTACAAAGCAATGTAGGATTTGCAGGGGAATATATACAAATTTACAATATTTACAATATATACAAAGATATACAATAAAGTAACACAGAAATGAGAGTAACCCCCCTTGCCGAGGGTTCCCCACCTCCCCTCTCCCCTCTCTCCCCCCTTTCCCCAGAGCAGGTTAGAAAAGAGAGAGAGAAAAAAAGTTAAAAGCACTTTCGTGTTAATTGGAAGCAGTTAATACAGGCCTTATCAGGTTTGTCAGTTTGAAGGCCGGAGCCTTGGCAGAAAGCCCAGCATAGAAAGCTGCTGCCTGAAGAAGAGGCGTAAGCAAGACTGAAGATAAAGTTCCGGAGTGCCCAGGATACTTTCTGCTGCACTCCCAGTTCAGAAGGTGCTTCCTCCCACTTCACCAATGAAATTAGTTTAGATTATTCTTTCCGTTTACCAACTTCCGTCCACCATATTCCCTTTCTTAAGGGGACAACGCCTACCGGTCACAGTCATCCATCCAGAATCCAGCAGCAGCTGGACAATATCAGCATGTAATATCCTGGCAGGATGAAAATGATTTTGGCTGTAGCAATCTTAGGACCACACTGCTCTAGCAGGCAAATGCTGCTTGGGTGTAAGGCTGTGTAGGGGGAGGAGAGGTTGGGGCTAGCCAGCAGCTCTGGAGAGTTAGTGGCTGTAACACTGGTTTCCTGGAAAACAGATGCAGGACAGAAGTGGCAGTAAAATCAATGGACTGGGTTAGCAGAATAAGTGATAATGGAAACAGAGCATTTGAATTCAACCAGTGAATCAAAAATCCAACCTTTATGTAAGACAAATGTAGTGTGCTGGAAAGGCTCTCCTTTGAGCTTCTGTCAGCTCCCCCAGGCAATGCTGAATCCATTCATATTACCTAGTGATTTTGCAGTTCTGCCAGCAGTTCATTTGATTTTACTAACATCTTGTGGTGAAGGCACATTATGCCCAGATACTGAATCTTGTCCCAGCATGTGGGCAAGTTCCCCCTCCTCCAGGAGGAAGACAAAAGCCAAGGCATTAGCCAGGCTTGCACGCACCCAGCGCATGCAGTGCTTGCGCTGACACCAAGTATGGGCATAATTCTAGCTTCACGCTTTCTATAGGCTGAAGCCAGTTGTTTATGAGAGTGCCCATTGGTCAAGCCCAGGCTCGAGGAATCTATAAGTATCACCCCAGTTGGTAAACAAGTTGCCCCCTCATTCACTTTGTGCTTGCTCGAGAGAGTAACTCTCGAGCTGCAGCCTTTGCTATTGGGCTTATTGTTGTTAGTTTCTGCTATACATGCACGCATACTGGAAGCGTCTGCATAGTGAAGAAGCCCAGAGGGAGGACCTTAGCGACGCCTGAGCTCAGCGTCGCTACAGCCAGTCGTACCGACCAGGAGAGCCCACCGTGCCACCGGAGGACTGGACCGACCCCCAAGGGTAAGATCTGCCCAGTTACCGGTGAGAAGTGACTTGATCGATACCGAGTCCACATATGCCTAGCCCCCCGTAGCGGGAGAGGAGCCGCCGAGTGCCGCTCTGAGCCCTGTGAATCTCAGGGAAGACTAAAGCATTGCTCGTGCCTATACTGCACCGAACCTGGGACCACTTCGAGAGTCCTGTTGCTCCTTTAAGCTCAGTAAACGAGAATCCGCCGCCTAACACAGCCACATTCTCTCCCTGAGGCTGTTTCCATCAGCCCCGAGAATCGCTGTGGTTGGGCCGACCCCCATAGCTTTGCCTGCTGCCACGTCCTCCGAGCCCACCTACCGGCCACCGTCGTCCCGCCCTGCCGTGTGAGCCGACCCCGACCGGGACCAATCCCTGTTGTCTGGAGGGAACAGAATATCTTCCACGTGCTTTCCATCCACTAGCACTCAGTTCAAAATATCCGCGTCTATCAGAATAAGTGCTGACGCATAGAAAGATTGTAATATTGCTGTGTATAGCCAGAAGCCGCCCACGTCCTGCCGAGTCTCCATCTAGTGGCCAAGCGGCAGAACTGCACCCTTCATTATATAAATATAGAGATAGTCTGTAACTAGTTCAATGGAGTTATAATCATAACACTAAGCCAGTTGTGGAATCTATTTCACGAACGTGCACTAGAACATGTATATAAGTTGGTGATTCATCGGTTATTAATAGTTTGATAATTAATAAAATAATATTTTCATAATTCATCTTTCATATTCATAAATTTAATAACCTCTTCACCACATTAATGGCGCAGCGAGCAGGGTGCACAGATGTGAAATATTTCCATAACTTGGGATACAAAATTACAGCCCCAGACTTGGAGTGGGCAAAATTAAATTGTAAAAATATAGATGGCATTTTCGCAAAGCTAAATGAACCCAGCAGCGAACACGCTGTCCTGATGGTATCTTGTATTATACAGATGCAGGAGGAAATTAAATTCTTTGACAAAAAGGTTTCCCAATTGGAAAGGGAACTGGCAAAGTCCGAGGCACAAAGCCAGAGACTTCATGATTTATTTGAGCTGCACATAAAAGAGACCATGTCTGTCTTCAAGTCTCAATGGCAATCACATGCTACCTATGAATTAGCCAGGGCACATGACACACGAGAGCCAGGCTCTCCTATTCTGTCTGTTCCAGTTGACAAGCAGAAGCTAGCTGATTTTGATTCAGCAGCTGCTCAGCATCAGCACATGAGCAATGTTAGCTCACCCACACCAGACAGGTCAGCAGCTACAGCACCGGTGCAGCAAGCCAAGCCAGGCTCTACATCACCAGATGGTGACAATGAAGCCACCAGCTTCAACCAGCAACGAATCCCCAAGAAGAAGGTGAGATTCAACTTGGCATCGCTAGATGACTCCAAAGCCAGCAGCAGACTGAGTTTCCCACAGCATGGCAGACCAAGAGGTAACCAGGGAAATGGAAGCTCCTGCAATAAGGTAGCCAAACCGACTCGACAACAGCTTGCACAGTATCCCAGCAAGAGAGCTTACTGTGATCCCAGAGACACACAGAGCACCACATCAGATTCAGATTCTGGATGTGAATCTAGCCCACAGCATCACCGCAAACTGCGGAAGAGCCAAGCTGCTATAGAAGCCAATAAGGCTGAACCATCAGCGCGTGGCTGAAGAGAGAGGAGGCAGCTTGAGGAGCGCAGTTCTGGGAGTTTGGATTTTGGCTTTGATTCCCTTGCTTTTCAGGCGGTAAGGGGCTGGTGGCTCGGGACTTCCCGAAGAGAGGAGGAGGGGCAGGGGGCTCAGATTGCCTACCTGCCAGAGGGCAGTGACGTAGCTGGGGGAGGGGTTGACGCGGAGACCGCGTGCAAACCAAACAGAACCCAGCGCGTGGCTGAAGAGAGAGGAGGCAGCTTGAGGAGCGCAGCTAACCTTCTCACTGACAGGGGAAAAAAAAAGAAAAAAAAAAAAAAAAAGCTGTGTGGAGAGGGTGGTTACTGCAAGATGGTCACCACTAGAGCAAAGTCTAGCGGAAGGACAGTGGGCACCCAAACAGAGACCACACACAAGCATGCAGATGTTCAGGTAGGTGGCTGCAGTGAGTGCTGGAGCCTGGCACTCGATATGGAGGCTGGAGGGAGCAGCTCCTGTTTCAGGTGTGAGCAGGTCAGTGATCTGATGAGCATGGTGGTCAAACTAAAAGAAGAGGTGGAAAGGCTAAGAGCTAGAAGAGATGGCGAGCAGAAAATTGACGATTCCCATAATGTAATCTCTTCTAAACCAGAACAGGGGGTAACACTTAGGGGAACAGGGAGTTTGATACCTTCCCAGAAGCAAGATTCTCAACCTCCCTGTAGTAACCCACATGAGCAGGGCCAATGGGAACAGGTCTCTGCCCGACGGAAGAAGTGCAAACAAAGGAAGTCTGCTCCTGTGAGCAGCACGCTGCCTCCAGTGCAGTTACAGAACAGGTATGAGGCTCTGCAGGAGGAACAGGTCATTGGTAAGGCTGAGGACTCAAGAAGGTCAGAAGCTGCACCAATGACAGGTTGCCTCAGGCCAGCTATCAAAACTTACCCAGAAAAGAAACCTCGCAGGGTCATCGTCATAGGAGACTCCCTACTGAGGGGAACAGAGGGCCCAATATGCAGACCAGACCAATTTCATAGAGCGGTCAGCTGCCTCCCTGGTGCCCAAGTTAAAGATGTTGTAGACAGAATTCCCAACCTCGTGAGTCCTTCAGACTGCTACCCACTGCTGGTCTTTCAGGTGCGCAGTGACGATGCAACAATGAGAGGCTCACAATCTATTAAAAAAGACTTCAGAACTTTAGGGCAAATGCTAAAGGGATCAGGGGCTCAAGTCGTGTTCTCAGCCATCCCTCTAATGTCAGCAATGGATGAGGACACACTGAGGAAGGGCCGACAGATCAATTCATGGCCTAGGGGCTGGTGCCATCGACAGGGCTTTGGGTTCCACAATCATAGATTGGTTTTCAAGGCACCTGAGCTGAAAACAACTCATGGGACACACTTGTCCCGGAGGGGGATAAGAATCCTGGGGCAGGAATTGGCAGGGATCATTGATAGGGCTTTAAACTAGATTTGAAGGGGGAAGGGGTTAATAGTCTCCTGCTGGCTGGTGACAAACAGAGGGGCAGCTCACCAGCAGTAGAGAGAAGGAGAGTTGGTAAGGGCTCTCAGCTTGCTGCCCTGAGGCAAGCCACGAATGATCCACCAGGACATTCTGTGGAAACCGAGGGGATTTGGCACAAGAGGAGGACAGGGTCAGCCCAGATGAAGTGCTTCTATGCGAATGCGCGCAGCTTGGGCAACAAACAGGATGAGTTAAGGGGCTCGGTGCTGCTGGGATGCCACAACATAGTGGCTATTACTGAAACTTGGTGGGATGAATCCCATGACTGGAATGTAGGCATAGATGGATATAAACTCTTTAGGAAGGATAGGCAGGGAAGGAGAGGAGGAGGTGTTGCCCTCTATGTCAATAGCCAGTTGGAATCAGTGGAGCTCCAACTGGGGAGGGATGATGAGCTAGTTGAGAGCGTATGGGTTAAAATTAAAGGCAGGACAGGGGAAGGAGATATTACTGTGGGGGTCTCCTACAGGCCACCTGACCAGCAGATCCAAGCAGATGGGGCCCTCCATAGGCAAATAGAAGCGGCTTCCAGGTCACAAGCCCTGGTCCTCATGGGTGATTTCAACCACCCGGACATCTGCTGGAGGGACAACACAGCAAGGCACCAGCAATCCAGGATGTTCCTGGACTGCATAGAAGACAACTTCCTCCTCCAAATGGTAGAGGAACCAACAAGAAATGGTGCTATGCTGGACCTTGTTCTCACCAACAGGGAAGGGCTGGTAAGCAATGTGAGGCTCAGAGAGAGCCTTGGCTGCAGTGACCATGAAGCAGTTGAATTTAACATCCTCAGGGAAATCAGGAGGAAGTATTCCAAGCTCACGACCCTAGACTTTAGGCGTGCAGATTTTGATCGCTTCAGGGATCTGCTAGCCAAAGTGTCATGGGACAAAGCCCTGGAGGGAAGAGGGACCCAGGACAGCTGGTCAGTATTCAAGGACCACCTCCTCTGTGTCCAGGAGCTCTGTGTACCAACAAAGAGAAAAGCAGGTAAGAATGCTAGGAGGCCTGCCTGGATGGGCAAGGAGCTACTGGACACACTATTACTTAAAAGGAAACTCTACAGGAAGTGGGGAGAAGGACAGGTAGAACAGGGGGGATATAAGGATCTGATTGACTTTGCTGGGCAGTGACTGGCTGGAAAGTAGCCCTGAGGAGAGAGACTTGGGGGTGCTGGTGGACAAAAAGCTCAACATGAGCTCTCAATGTGCACTTGCAGCCCGCAAAGCCAATCAGATCCTGGGCTGCATCAGGAGAAGTGTGGCTAGCAGGTCGAGGGAGGTGATCCTCCCCCTCTACTCAGCCCTGGTGAGACCCCACCTGGAGTACTGTGTCCAGTTCTGGAGCCCCTATTACAAGAGGGATGTGGAGGTGCTGGAGCGTGTCCAGAGAAGGGCCACAAGGATGATCAGAGGGCTGGAGCACCTCTCCTATGAGGACAGACTGAAGGAGTTGGGGCTGTTCAGTCTGCAGAAGAGAAGGCTCCGAGGTGACCTAATTGTGGCCTTCCAGTATCTGAAGGGGGCCTACAGGAAGGCTGGGGAAGGACTTCTCAGGATCTCAGGTAGTGATAGGACTAGGGGGAATGGAATGAAGCTGGAGGTGGGGAGATTCAGGCTGGATGTGAGGAGGAGGTTCTTCACCATGAGAGTGGTGAGACCCTGGAATGGGTTGTCCAGGGAGGTGGTCGAGGCCCCGTCCCTGGGGGTGTTTAAGACCAGACTGGATGAGGCTCTGTCCAGCCTGATCTAGTGTGGGGTGTCCCTGGCCATGGCAGGGGGGTTGGAACTAGATGATCCTTGTGGTCCCTTCCAACCCTGAATGAAACTATGAAACTATGAAATCCCGCAGCATCTTGAAATCAAAGCTCCAGGAAAAGACCTCCGAAAGGGAGAGTTCCAGAAGGGACCACAGACCCAGCAAGGAGGGACACCAGCAAAAGGTATATACTGCCAGCCGTAGAGTGATACTGCATGACCAGAGAAGGGAAGAGCATTGCTCTCAAGCATCCCCTTCCACCAACCCAGGCAGACATGAATACTGCACTGGAAAACAACACTCACGAGGTTCCTGCAACCCCAGTAGAGGGAAAGAAAACATTCAGAGTGTCAGGGAACGCTCTAATTCACGAGATTCACCTGACTCACTAGATCCATGGTGTTGGATACTCCTCAATATGGAATGTCCCGAGGAAGTTGTATTTGACTTGGAACCAAGAATAAGAAAGAAAGTAGCAAAAAGTGTACTCACTAAACTGATAAAAGAAGCAGAGGAAAGAGATTATGCCTCATCTCAACACTGAGGAAGTCCTGTCATAGTGACAGAGCCCATCCTATCAAGTGGGTGGGAAATTGACAAACTCCGTAGACGCTTTGATAGTTTCAGTGTCATATGGGAATCAAACCCCATCACTCAGTCAAGGGGGTGGTGGGAGATAATCGAGAGTACCAATATTGGTTTCAGAGCAAACATTTGTTCCACACTGCTAAGGCAGCACGCTCTGTTAAGAGTACAGTTTAAAGTTTGTATACTGTTCATATAGTGCTAAGGTATTGTAAGTCACTATGTTTGAAAGTGTAATCTACTAAACAGGTATGATATAGCTTAACCTATATGGGATTCATATTTCATATTCATAAATTTAATAACCTCTTCACCACACATCTGAACCTCTATATCAGAGAATCCCTGCACAGCAGTAACAGTAGTAACCACCTCACTGTTTCTTCTTTGCCCACCCTACCTAATGCTCTTGGGAGAGACCTAGTTTTCACAGGTAATGCCCTCTGAAAGATAGAACCTATCTGTTGGATGGTTTTTTTTTTTTTTTTCAGTTTTCTTGAGAAAAACTGCAATATGAGCACAGATTTCCCCTCTATCTTGGATGTCTTGCTGCTCCAGTAAGTCCAGTGACATGCCCAGAAAACTTATGGTTTCCTCTGGGTTTTAAAAGCATAAAAATACTAATCAATGTTGTGCCATAAATATTATGTCTGTGAAGTAACAAAAAATGTGCTGTACTACCCCTGTCCTGTTATAAAAAACACAGTGAATAGGCATCTCCTATTGGATTTGCTGACACAGGAGTGTTCCAAATTACTTTTAGGCCAAAGAGTGAACCTGCAGAGAGAAGGTAAAAATTACAGTAATTTAGACATGTGAGTATCTGGTTTCCAGGAGCAATCAGGTGCTTAAACAGCTGCAGTATCATCTGCAGGCTAATTTCATGCCTAAAGAAAGACCCTGGGAAAGAAGGGCTGGAGGATGGATCCCAATTTGTACTTGCTCCCAGAAAGGATTGCTTGAATGCAAATCAAAGAGGACTTCAAAGGCACACTGCATGAATCAGATTATGTGTATCTATATAAGACTCTGCTTATCTACATCCCAAAGCATCTTGTATTCATTTTTTTGATGGTAAGACTCAGGATCTCACAGTGTTATCAAAATTAAAGACTGTACCATGGGGCTTAGACTTTAAACAAGACAAGCTGCTGTGAGTTCATTTCATATACAATGAGAGCAAGAGGAAAAATGGAAAAGAGTGATAATGGAACTCACCTAGATCTTTACCTAGTGTTCAGTTCAGAAGACATTTTTCAGTCCCTGTCCACAATTCATGGCTTACTATTTGCAAATACTCATGAGTAAGAAAACAGCATAACTTCCCAGCTGCTAAATTGCAGTACCTACATGTCCTCCCATTTACACTGTATGTATAATTTAACATGCATTTTTATTGCAAATGGCAGTAAATATGGATAAAATTGCATGTCATTTGTCAAACGTCTGTTCTAAGACATCTACTAGAGCTTGTACTGGTGTGACAGGAATGCTAGAACCATACCCTTCCCAGGGGCTTGTCCATGAACATCAACAGAATATCCTTATGTCAGTGATTTTCATGTTGGAAGGTTGGGTTTTGCACTGAATTATTTCCAGGAAGATGTAGACTTTTAATTAAAGCAGACTAGGCTACTGACAGAATATGTGAACAATGAAAGGAAGACTTTTGGCAAGTTTGGGTTTGTTTTTGTTTGTTTCCCTCCAAAGGAAAAAACAAAAGGGGAAAGCATATGGACCTATTAGTTCTAGAGAAGGTGCATTCACTCTCTCTCTTTTGGGCAATTGAAATCAGTGGGAATGATTTCATTGACTCAGTATCTGATATACCAGGCCCTGTGTACTACACAAGAACAGGAATGGGTTTTAAAATAGAGGAAGAAAGGCAGACCGAACCTTTTCATCTTCAATATGAACAACTTTGTACCAAACAGAAATCCCTTCCCCAATGCCAAAACCTGCTTCTGTTTGTGTGAAAGAAGATTACAAAATTACCATTACTCCTATTATCATTTCAGATATAGTTGATCTTACTAGTTATCATTCATCATATCACTCTTCCAATCCCCATACTGTTTCTCCAGATTGCCTAGGGATGTTAGCACCTGCCATGAGGTGGGTTACATTCATTTTGTATTTTGAACCTTGTATTCAACCACAAAAATCATGACAGCTAAGATTCTGGAGTATGGTTACACAGAAACATAAATTATAATTGAACAAAGCAGAACCAGCAACTCACTTTGCAAATATTGTTACTTGTAGGGAGAGCATTTGCCAGGATGCTACTGGGTAAGGGGCAGTAAAGAAGTTTTACCCCTTCTCCTTTTTTGCAGTAACAGCATAAACAGCACATTTTTCAGAGATTTAAGGATATCTGAAACATTCAGACAAATAACCACTGCATATTTGGACAAAGCTCTGCGATGTTTGTTCCACATTAGACCTGAATGATGTGCCAGAGCTTGGAACTATGAAGCTGGAATCATGCCCCATCTGCAAACATCTCTCTTATTATAACCCATACAGTATCCTAATGTCATGCATGGAGATTGCATTGGTTTCGTTGCATATCCACTGCCACATTTTTGTTTGAAATTTCCATTCAGTTTAGGGATCTGTAAGCAAAGAGTGCAACAAAATTACATGGATCTGAGTTCAAAGCAAGGTGGTGGCTGAGCAACTAGAAGCAATTGCATGTTGACTAAACCCCATAATAGAGGCATTTGAAGCTGGTATTGGAAGCATAGGATGGCTTTGGCAGCAAATATTCTTTGCACTATGAACCGAAGCACATCAGTTTGGACATTGTCTATGACTTTGTTCTCTAGGAATGAGTAAAAGAAGCTTCACCATTTTTCAGAGTAGGAAAAAAGTTAAATTCAAATACACCAGCTATAATATAGGCCAAGCCTGAGCAGGAAACTCAGACAGAATTGATTACAGTGGAGAAAAGAAGGAAAACCAATAGAGATGCTGAGCGCTATACCTATGGCACAATGAATATCACTAGGCTAAAGGAGAATGTCTTCAACAACTTAGTGATAATAATGATAACTCAGGAATACATATTACAGTTTTATTTTGAAATTACAATTTAATGAAACTACACCATATTTTATGCAAGTAAAACCCACTAATTAATATAGAATATACATTAACTTCCTATGTAATTACTTAATCTCAATCTCTTCTCTACAATGAATTCTTAGAACCTAGATGCACTAACTATATTGTAATTGTATACTACAGTGACTTGAAAATTATATACTTATTAAAATATTGTGCCTACTACAAAATCTTTATTAACATATTTTAAGTATAAGATTGAATTTCCCCACAGAAAAGCTCCAAACTTCAGTAACTGATGCAAGTATATTGAAAAAGCCAAGAGTAGTCAATATGGAATTCCTAAAATTCTAAACTGGATTATCACATTCAGAATATTATAGAATTATTAGATTATTGCATATTATACAACTCAGATTATGTTTATTCACTTAGTGACTGGCCTGATCCTTAAAAATATTGAAAATCAGCTTCTCTTTCTCACTTTTTTTCTAGTATTTCTACAAAATATAAAGGATATTTATTGTACAATATATTATATTCTAAGTGTCAGTGCACTGTAAATACTAAAGAAAGCATAAAACTGCCATCCACAGGTCAACACTATTGGTATCCTCTATTTTATGAATTTATGAAACTGTATTTGAAAGTTTGTGTCCTTAATTTGTCCAGGTTGTTGTGACCGTTTGTGACCGTTTGAGGCAGTGCCTTTAACAAAGGGACACCATGGCCGAATGTTTTATAAACAAAAGATAGGTCTAAACTAATTTCATTGGCGGAGAGGCTGAGCACTGCCTTAAGTTTTGATTCCCAGTGAGACTAGTCTCAGTCAAGACCAGCAACCGCTGGGGACCAGCCACTGCTCTCCTTTTCGGGCTGCGGGAATCACCATCGCTGCCGAGTTTTGCCGTGAGGAAGGAGCAGCCGTCCTTTCACGTGGTCAGACTCGTGATCCCAGTGGCGGGAGCGGCTGAATTTAAAAGGCTCAGCTGCGACTCGCGCGGGCTCTCTTCGTCGGGCAGCCCGTATTCTCTTGTACTCTCACGCGCCGCCCCACTTTTTTTTTTTTTTTTTAATTGGCAGTAGGTGCTGTGGCCAGGGACAGGCATGGTTGTAACTCGCAGCAAAATCTCCCTAAAAAAATCAGTGTCGACCCAGACTGAGGTAGAACACAAGCAGGTAGCTCTCAAGGTATCTGGCTGTAGAGAATGCTGGAGCCTGGCTCTTGAGAAGCAGGGTTGTGGGGGCAACTCTTGTATAAGGTGTGAGCAGGTTGACTATCTGCTTAATCTGGTGGCCAGACTGAAGGATGAGGTTGCTAGCCTTAGAAATGTAAGGGAATGTAGGAAAGAGATGAACCAGAGGAGGAAGGAGATGGACCAAAGGAGGAAAGAGATGAACCAGAGGAGGAAAGAGTTGAATCAGAGTAAGCAGGCTCTGCAGACTCCCCCACCAGAGGCTGGTTATTCAAAAAGCAGAGGGGAATGGATGCAGGTTCCCCTCAAAAGACACAAAGTAAAACCTACTTCCCTCCCCTCACCTTCCCCGCTGCACTTGGAAAACAGATATGGAGCACTGGAGATCGAGGGTGAGGTGGTCCTGATGCCGGAGGACACACCATCTGGGGTTCTCCCTAAGGCTAAGCAGCCTAAGGTTAAACAGCCTTCCGCTGGCATCAGGACCTGTTCCCTCAAAAAAAAGAGGAGGGTAATTGTTATTGGTGATTCCCTTCTGAGGGGAATGGAGGGCCCTATATGTCGGCCTGACCCATCTCATAGGGAACTCTGTTGTCTGCCAGGGGCCCAAGTTAATGATGTTACCAGTAGGCTGCCTAGCCTGGTGCAGCCCTCTGACTACTACCCTTTACTAGTTATGCAGTTAGGGAATGACGATCTTGAAACCAGAACTCCCAGGGCTATCAAAGATGACTTCAGGGCCCTGGGAGACCTGGTTGAGGGGTCAGGGGCACAAATAATTTTTTCATCAATACCCTTAGTTGCAGGAGGGAATACCGTAAGGAACAGGTCAGCAACTATAGTTAACAAGTGGCTTAGAGGCTGGTGCAGTCAAAAGAATTTTGGGTTTTTTGATCTTGGGAAACTTTCTACTGCACCAGGCCAGCTGGCAACAGATGGAGTACATCTGTCCCAGAGAAGGGGAAAGATCACTGTATATGAGAACTGTCTGTCCCCCAAAGGTAAAAAGATCCTGGGAAGGGAATTGGCAGGTCTCATCGACAGGGCTTTAAACTAGTTTCGAAGGGGGAAGGGGCTGAAAATAGTCCCCTCAGGCAAGAGTCTGGGGGCAACAAGCTAGAGTCGGAGGTGAAACCAGCAGCCCAGCTGAAGTGCATGTGCACTAATGCACAAAGCATGGGTAACAAACAAGAGGAGCTGGAAGCCTTGTTGCAGCAGGAAAGTTATGATGTAGTTGCCATCACAGAGACATGGTGGGACGACTCACATGACTGGAGCGCTGCAATTGACGGCTACAGGCTCTTCAGGAGAGATAGGCAAGGAAGAAGGGGTGGAGGGGTGGCCCTGTACATCAGGGAGGCACTAGATGCTATTGAGATGGAGATTAGGGACAATCGGGTTGAATGCTTGTGGGTAAGAATTAGAGGGAAGATCGACAGGGCAGACACCCTGGTTGGAGTCTGTTATAGGCCACCCAACCAGGAAGAAGATGTTGATGAAGCATTCTATAGGCAGCTTAGGGCTGTCTCAAGATCGCCTGACCTTGTTCTCATGGGCGCCTTCAACCTGCCTGACATCTGCTGGGATCTCACATCAGCAGAGAGGAGACAGTCTAGGAGGTTCTTAGAGTGCATGGAGGACAGCTTCTTATCCCAGGTACTGCGAGAGCCTAACAGGGGCAAGGCTATGCTTGACCTCCTCTTCACCAATAGGGAAGGGCTGGCAGGTGATGTGGTGGTCGGAGGGTGTTTGGTGTCCAGTGACCACAAGATAATTGAATTTTTGGTTTTTGGTCAAGCTAAGAGGGGCAGCAAGAAGACCTCCACTCTGGACTTCTGGAGGGCAGATTTCAGGTTACTCAAGGAACTAATTCAGAGGGTTCCTTAGGATAAAGCCCTTAATAATAAAGGGGTCCAGGAGAGCTGGACCTACTTCAAGGAAGAACTGTTGAAGGCTCAGGGACAGGCTGTGCCAATGTGCCGGAAGATGAGCCGCCGGGGCAGACGGCCAGCCTGGATGGTTAATGAACTTTTAATGGAACTAAGGGAAAAAAAGAGGGTGTATCACCTTTGGAAGAGAGGGGAGGCAACCCACGGAATGTTTAAGGATGCTGCCAAATCATGTAGGAAGAAAATTAGGGAGGCAAAAGCACATTTGGAGCTTAAACTGGCCTCTACTGTGAAGGACAACAAAAAGTCCTTCCATAAATATATTAATAGCAAGAGGAAGGGAAAGGACAACCTCCACTCCTTGGTTGACATGGAGGGAAATGTTGTATCAAGGGATGAGGAACAGGCAGAGATACTTAACACCTTCTTTGCCTCAATTTTTACTTGAAGAACAGAACGTCTTCCTGACAGCTGTCCTGCAGAGCTGGCAGAAGGAGCCAGGGAGCTGCGCAGTTTCCCTATGTTCCATGCGGAGGTGGTTGGCACTCCTCTTTAGCAGTTTGGATCCCCACAAGTCCATGGGATCAGATGGGATCCATCCTAGGGTGCTGAGAGAGCTGGCAGATGAGCTGGCCAAGCCGCTCTCCATCATTTTTCAGCAGTCCTGGCTCACCGGTGAAGTCCCGGGTGACTGGAAGCTGACCAGCGTTGTGCCCATCCACAAGAAGGGCCAGTTGGATGAGCCAGGGAATTATAGGCCTGTCAGCCTGACCTCAGTGCCAGACAAGATCATGGAACAGGTCATCCTGAGTGCATTAACACAGCACTTACAGGATGGCCAAGGGATCAGGCTCAGCCAACATGGATTTAGGAAGGGCGGGTCCTGCCTGACCAACCTGATCTCCTTCTACGAGCAGGTGACCCGCCTGGTGGATGTGGGGAGGCCTGTGGATGTGGTCTACCTGGACCTCAGCAAGGCCTTTGACACCGTCCCCCATAGCAAACTCCTGGCCAAGCTGTCAGCCCATGGCTTGGACATCAGCACTCTGAGCTGGGTTAGGAACTGGCTGGATGGCCGAGCCCAGAGAGTGGTGGTGAATGGTCCTACATCCAGCTGGCGGCCAGTCACTAGTGGTGTGCCCCAAGGATCAGTGCTGGGCCCCATCCTCTTTAACATCTTTATTGATGATCTGGATGAGGGCACTGGGTCCATCATCTGTAAATTTGCTGATGATACCAAGCTGGGGGCAGGAGTTGATCTGCTGGAGGGTAGAGTGGCTTTGCAGAGAGACCTCGACAGGCTGGACAGATGGGCAGAATCCAACGGCATGAGATTTAACACATCCAAGTGCCGGGTTCTGCACATTGGCCACAACAACCCCATGCAGTGCTACAGGCTGGGGTCAGAGTGGCTGGAGAGCAACCAGGCAGAGAGGGACCTGGGGGTACTGCTCGATGGTAGGCTGAACATGAGCCTGCAGTGTGCCCAGGCAGCTAGGAGGGCCAATGGCATCCTGGCCTGCATTAAGAACAGTGTGGCCAGCAGGAGCAGGGAGGTCATTCTGCCCCTGTGTACTGCACTGGTTAGGCTGCACCTCGAGTGCTGTGTCCAGTTCTGGGCCCCTCAGTTTAGGAAGGTTGTTGACTTGCTGGAAAGAGTCCAGAGAAGAACAACAAAGTTGGTGAAGGGTTTGGAACACAAGCCCTATGAGGAAAGACTGAGGGAGCTGGGGTTGCTCGGCCTGGAGAAGAGGAGACTCAGGGGTGACCTTATCACTCTCTACAACTACCTGAAGGGTTAGCTGTTTGGGTGGGTTGGATTGGTTGATGGGTTGGACGCGATGATCTTGAAGGTCTCTTCCAACCTGGTTTGGTTTATTCTAAATCAAGTTTCATTCTGAATTTCTTGCACTTTCTTCCCCTCCTTCTGCAGCTCACAGCTTCTGGGCTTTCGGCCAGACTGACCTTGAACAGATAAGGCTTATACTAACACATTCTGCTTTAATTAACAATTGCTCTTTTTCTCTCTTTCTAACCCTCTTTGGGGAAAAAGGGAGAGAAGGGGGTACAGGGAGAAACCCTTCCTCCTGGCGGGGGAGGGGAATCTCATTCCTATGTTACTTTGTTGTATATTTCTGTATATATATTGTAAATATTGTAAATTCTGTATATAAACCTGCATTTCCTAAACCGCTTGTAAATACAGCACAAATCCTTTGCTAATCCGGCTGTGGTTTTTTTTTCTTTCTTTCATTTTTCTTTCCCTTCACTTCACGGAGGGGGAGAAGGCTGGGCCTTCCTTTCAACCCTCAACATTTTTTTTTTCTTGTCGCCCAACGTGGGGCAGATAATTACTTTGATTTATTGCTTTATTGTTTTATTGATTTATTGCTTTATAGCCAGATTAGCAAACATGAAAGTGCTGTGGATGTTGGAGCGTTTATTTTTTTCAATTTTTGGGGCTCTAGTTTGCAGATATTGTTTGGGTTTGATTCTGGATTACCTGGGAAAATATTTGGTGCAGACAATTTATTTGTGGTTTATGTATCGAGTCAAACTTCTCTATGCACGCTGTGTGGATTTCTTCTGGCCAGTGAGATACAGGAATGTGACCTCTAGCACTCTCCCGATTGAGATAAAAGAGTTTAAGATCCCAGTAGAAGAAAGAGTAACTTTAAGTGATGGCTGGGATCCAAAGGTGATTTATTTTATGTGTGTAAATATGCTGCTGGTGATGGTGATTGCATATCTACTGTTTTCTTTGTGTCAGGAGAGGAAGGTGTCCAGACCGTGTTTTGTTATTAAAATTAGATCAAAGAAAAGGAGACGTGGCTCTGGATCAGTCCCAGAGACGTCTAGTGATGAGGAGTGTGGAGAATCTGTGTCAGTTAAAAAGAAAGCTAAAAAGTTAATTGAAAAAGCTGCTCTGAACGGTTTTGCCACTGATTCTGGCAAGCTGCCAGCAGCAGCGGCAGCTCCCTTATGGCATTTCCTTCTTCTCCTCCTCCTGTTTCTCTCTCGGCCATTAACGGAGCAACATCATTTCCACCCACTTTCACGGTGGGACTGGAAGCCACTGCCCCAGCAGCTGATTTATCTCAGGACCTGTCAGCTTCTATTAAGGTGGCTGTAAATTCAAAAACAGCTTCAGTTAAAGTGGCTGTTTTAAAGACCAGAAGTGGAAAGACCAAAGTTGATCCAGGAGCTAATGGAGGAGAAGAGCAGGAGACTGATCCTGGTGAGGGACCCTCTACTAGAAGAGATCCTGCTGAGGAGGAACAGGAGATTTGTATTAAACATTTAGCTGACTTAGTGAGAGGAAAACAGGATAAAGATGCAACTAGGACAGGAGCCGGAAGAGGTGGTTCTCAGCTTAAAGAGATCCTTGAAAGAATAGCAGCAGGATTGTTAGGAAAACAAGTTGAGGAAGAGGAGGAGTCAGATGACATTTCCGAGTGTTCTTCACCACGTGAAGAATTACGAAATGTCCGCAAATATTATACCAGAGCAGATAAGGAGCCAGTTCTAGCTTGGTTTACTAGGTGTTATGATACAGGTGCTCCAGCTCCAACAGTTGGAGAAAAGTCAGCAGCTCAGCTAGGAAATTACTCAAAGAATAATGAAATAGAGAGACATCTAGGCAAGGTTCTCAGTAAGGTTAATCTGTGGGTACGCCTTTTAATGGCGGTTGCCCTGAGATACCCTTCCCGAGATGATCTTCCATGGAATCCTAAACCCTGGACTACCATAGATGAGGGAATTAAGCACTTGAGAGAATTTGCTGTTAGAGAGATACTCTATGATGAACATGAAACTCTGAATCCTGATGACATTCCTGTGGGTATTGGTCTTGCTAAAAAGATCATCAAACTTGCTCCTTCTAATTATGCAAACATTCTGGCAAGCAGAATTGTGTCAAGAAGCTATGGTGGAGCTTCTCCCACGGTTGGCCACTTCAGTGATCAAATGAGACAATTGGAGGATAACATGACACGTGTTTCTTTGGTTTCGGCCATTGAAACTCTGTCTGGAAAAACTGAGAATTGCATGAAGGAGCTGAAAGATTCCATATAACAATTGGCACAGAAAGATAATTTCAATTCTTCCTCCAGGTGGATACAAGTTTCATCTGTGAGGAATACACGTCCTCCAAGGAGGTCATTCCAAAACAGATCAAATCAAAACAGAACACCAAGGCAATCACGTAGGACTATTTGGATAACTCTGTGTGATCAAATTGGTGAGAACATGAACCGCTGGGATGGCCAACCAACTTCTTTTCAGGAGACTGAGGGAATTGCAAAGTGGCAGAACCCGAGGTAGCAATACCAGAAGGGTAGCTGTTACTTCCATAGTTCCCCAGAACAACCCTAGTAGCTCCAAGAGTGGCTCCAGTTATAACACTGCACACTGTGTGCAATGCACATGTGGGCATGTTCCCCATAACTAGGGGTGCCCTGCCTCCCGCCAGGGGGAGGAGAGGGAATAACAGAGATAATAGAATCTATTGGGATGTGTACATCCAGTGACCTGGCGCTTCACGATTTCGGAAGTACAGGGCCTTGGTTGACACAGGAGCTCAGTGCACCATAATGCCATCAAATTATCAGGGATCAGAGTCCATAACTATTCTGGGAGTCACTGGTGGATCTCAAGAGTTAAGTAAGGCGGAGGTTAATATAAGTTTAACTGGTAAACAATGGAGGAAGCATACAGTTGTGACCGGACCTGATGCACCTTGTATTTTGGGAACTGATTTTCTGAGAGAAGGGTGTTTCAAAGACCCTAGAGGTTACAAATGGGCTTTTGGAGTAGCTTCTATAGAAATTGATGGACAAAAATTGAAGCTGTCTGCTAGACCTGAGCTTTCTGATGAATCTGCAGTTGTGGGACAACATAAGATACAGGACATTAAATTGCCGGTTGCTTCTCAGACTGTGCATCACAGACAATACAGAACCAACTGTGACTCTTTGTTGCCCATTCAGAATCTCATTCGTCAGTTGGAGAGTCAGAAAGTCGTCAGCAAAACTCATTCACCTTTCAAAAGTCCAGTGTGGCCTGTGCGAAAGCAGAATGGAGACTGGCGTCTGACGGTAGACTACCGAGCCCTGAATGAAGTGACACCACCTATGAGTGCAGCAGTACCAGACATGATGGAGCTACAGTATGAGCTGGAATCCAAAGAGGCCAAAAGGTATGCTACCATAGACATTGCTAATGCATTTTTCTCTATTCCCATAGCAGAGGAATGCAGGCCTCAGTTTGCTTTCACCTGGAGAGGAATCCAGTACACTTTCAACAGATTGCCAGTGGGCTGGATACACAGCTCAAGCATTTGTCATGCAGTGATCCACGATGCGGTGTCCAAAACACATCCAGTTCATCGATGATATCATCGTCTGGGGTAAAACTGCAGAGGAAGTCCTTGAGAAAGGTAACAAAATCATTGACATTCCTCTGAATGCAGGCTTTGCCATCAAACGAGATAAAGTGAAAGGACCTACCACAGAGATTCAGTTTCTGGGAGTGCGGTGGCAGGATGGATGCCGACACATCTCAGCACAGCTCGAATGGGAAATCTAGAAAGACTTGGTCTGGTGGAGGTGATCTCAAGTTGGCCTGAAGGTACCAACTGTACTAAACCTCCAGAGGAGAAAGTAACTCGTGCTGAGGAAGCTCCTCCTTACAATGACCTTTCTGATGATGAAAAGAAATATGCTTTGTTTACAGACGGTTCTTATCGTCTTGTTGGAAACAAGCGAATGTGGAAGTCTGCAGTGTGGAGTCCAACTCACCGAGTTGCAGAGGCGAAGGATGGAGAAGGAGAATCCAGTCAGTTCGCAGAGGTAAAAGCTGTCCAGCTAGCTCTCCACGTGGCTGAACGTGAGAGATGGCCAAAGCTTTATCTCTACACCGACTCATGGATGGTAGCCAATGCTCTATGGGGTTGGCTAAGGAACTGGAAAAAGAATGGTTGGCAGAGGAAAGGAAAACCCATTTGGGCAGCCAACCTGTGGCAGGACATTGCTGATCGAATCGAGAGAATTCCAGTGAAGGTGAGACACATCGATGCTCACATTCCTAAGAACAAAGCTACTGAGGAACAGCAACACAACCATCAGGCAGATCTAGCTGTGAGAGTTTCTCAAGTAGACATGGACTCTAATCTTGATCTCGACTGGAAACACCGAGGTGAGATATTCTTAGCTCGGTGGGCTCATGATTCGTCAGGACATCAAGGCAGAGATGCAACATACCAATGGGCTCGTGACAGATCCATAGACATTTCCATGGATGCTATCACGCAAGTCATCCATGACTGTGACATTTGTGCTGCTATTAAGCAGGCAAAACGACTTAAGCCCTTGTGGTATGGTGACCGATGGTCCAAGTACAAGTATGGTGAAGCTTGGCAGATTGACTACATCACTCTACCACGTTCTCGTTCTGGTAAGCAATACGTGCTTACTATGGTAGAGGCAAACACTGGATGGTTGGAAACTTATCCAGTTCTACATGCAACTGCACGCAACACCATTCTCGGTCTGGAGAGACAGATCCTGTGGAGACATGGAACTCCAGAGAGGATTGAGTCAGACAACGGAACTCATTTCAAGAACAACCTTGTAAAGAACTGGGCAAAAGAGCACGGTGTTGAGTGGATATTCCATATTGGCTACTATGCACCAGCTTCAGGGAAGATTGAACGCTACAACGGTTTGTTGAAGACCACTCTTAAAGCCATGGGGGGGAGGATCTTTGAAAAACTGGGAAAAACATTTAGCACAAGCAACCTGGCTGGTAAATAGTAGAGGTTCAGTGAACCGAGCTGGACCTGCACATTCAGATCTGCTACAGAAAGTGGAAGGTGATAGAGTTCCTGTTGTTAGAGAAAAGAATCTGTTAGGTAAAACTGTTTGGGTATTTTGACCCTCAGGTGAGGCTAAACCTGTCCGAGGGGTGGTTTCAGCTGAAGGTCCGGATCACACTTATTGGGTAATGCAAGAGAATGGTGTAATTCAGTGTATTCCACAAAGAAATTTAACTTTAGCTGAAAGAGGTTAATTTCAAACTGTTGTACAGCTACATCGCACCTAAAGGAAGAATCAACGAGGAATCTATGGTGCACGAACCCTGAGAGCCCTGAGTCAACTAAGAGACCCTGAGAATACCTGTTTCCCTTTTCTTTGCTTCGTTGGCGAAGAAATGAACTGTTTTCTATCTTTCTTATTTTCTGATTTTCTTGAACTTTTGAATCATCTACATCTGAGCATAGCCGGAATGGACTTTAGACTTTACTTGCAAACTGTAAATGTCGTCTTGGATTGGATGGACAGTATGAATAGCCAATGAAATTGTTTAGAAGGGGTGGACTATGACTGTTTGAGGCTGTCCCCTTAAGAAAGGGAATATTGTAGTCGGATGTTTGTAAACGAAAGACGGATCTAAACTAATTTCATTGGTAGAGTGGGAGGAAGCACCTTCTGAACTGGGAGTGTAGTAGAGTATCATGGGCATTCCTGCACTTCTCTGGTCAGTCTTACTTTTTCTCCTTTGCAGCTCACAGCGTTCTGGGCTTTCAGCCAAGGCTTGTCCTTGAACCTGATAAGCTGGAAGGCCTGTATTAACTGCTTTCCAATTAACACATAACTGCTTCTAATTTTTCTCTCTTTTCTCTCTTTCTCACCCTCTCTGGGGGAAGGGGGAGAGAAGGGGAAGCAGAGGTGGGGAACCCCCTCAGCAGAGGGGGGGGGAACTCTCATTTCTGTGCTACTTTATTGTAGATCTTTGTATATATTGTAAATATTGTGAATTCTGTAAATTCCCCTGCATATCCTATATTGCTTTGTAAATATACAGCACCCACTGTTTTGCTAATTCAGCTGTGAGTTTTTTTCTTTCCCTTCAATTTTCTTCCCTCTACTCACAGTGGGGGAAGGCCTGCGCTTTCCCCCAACCCCTTGACAATAAGAAACAGCAGAAGAAAATTGCTAGTATTATTTTAACTTTCATCACAGAGTAATCACAGCTTTGGAACAGCAACTGCTCACAAGGTTGTCTTAGTGGTCACAGGTACTTCTCTGGAAGGACCAGGTGTATTATTTATATATATGGTATATTGCCTTGCTTTGAGTAGCATAAATAGCTATTCACATGAACTGAGATCAGACAAATGCTGCAAAGAATGACAGAAAGAAAAGATCAATTTTAATAAATCTTTTGGGGGATTTGGGGGTGGAAATAGATCAGTGCAACTCTGAGATTCTTCCAGAGGAGAGGTTATAGAAAAGGGCAGAAATCTGTTCTACCTGCAGAAGGGTAGAGCCCCACCAATATTTAAACTGGAACATGTTTTCCAAAGCAATAATAATTGAGGACTTACAACTAGGTAGTGAAAGACAGTTTCAAGCATTGTCCCTGGCATTTGTAATTTCATTTTCTTGAGATTTCCACTTGTCTTCTCTATTTTATCAGCAAGAATACTTGGCTGTAGGTGGACACAGAATTTAGGTTACTCTTCTGCACTACTTTGATAAATATTTGGACAAAAGTTTTAGACCCCAAAGGATTTGTGAATAACAATAAAAAAATATAGCAAAGAGGCATATAAATAGAAATTCAAGAGGCAATAAGGTTTGTGGATCATCCTCAGTGTACACTTTATTAAAAATAACCTATCCAAAAGCAAAATGTCAAGAGATGTTTAAAAACCACAGGATGTTTTGCTCAAATTTTCAGCTGGTATAAATTATTACAGCTTCACTAGAATCCATGCAGCTACCCCACTGTACATGCACCGAGACTGACACATTGGTCATAGCTAACCACAGGTTTATTAAGGCAGATAGCAAACACTGCAGGGGAATAGCATATCTCTCACCTAACTTGGTTCCTAATGACATCTAACAAATATACAGATGCCAGAATGGTTTAGAAAAGCTGCTCAGAAATGTTATCTACTGCTTAGTTTCAGGACTTACTGCAAACAAGCTTTATTTGAGGTTTAGAAGGCAACAAAAAAATGAAATCTTACTGTGCTTGAGGAGTAAATGTGGTTTTTGACTTTCAAAATGAGACTTGAAACCAATAAGCTGAAATATTATTAACTCAAGAGAAATAAACCTCATCTCCTGAACCTACTCTTTTCTGTCTGAATCACATCTTCTGTCTCCTTGATTTTCTTTACCAAAGTTGAGGAAAGATGTAAAAGAATGACTGAGGCTTTTTTCTATTTTATTTTTCCTGTTTTATCACAAAATTCATTTTTTTTCTTTTTCTTAACTTCCAGGGGGGTTCAGTTTTGAAATATGCCAAGCATGAAATATGACGAGTGACACCAACTCAAAATTCAGCATCTCCCATCCTATTACCATAACCCACCAAATTATATTAGCCTTCTGTGTTAATAGACAGGTCTACAAGTGAGGGATCTCGACCCTGGCATGTGGCAAAACACTAAGATCCACACTTTACATTTCACTGTACATTAGGCCTGCCTAAAAAGCAGTCAGTGTTTTAATGCTAAGATTTCAGTTACCTCCTCCTTTGCCAACACAATGGACTGACAGCATGTCTTCCTGACAGTCTTAGCTGTAAAGGAGACTAATATATATATATATGATGTTTTGAAAATACTAGGCACTTCAGGAAAAAGAAAACATATTACTTATATTACTTAGAAATTAGTTAGTAAAAAATCTGTGGAAATGTTATTTCATCAATGCAAAATTGTTATTCTTAGGCACTCTAACCTCCTGCCCTATACTGGCCTCAAGCTGAAGTATAATGAGGGAGAAGTAAATGAAGAAAGGGTGAGGCACTTGGGTCTTTTTAGCCTGGAGAAGAGAAGATTGAGGGGGGATCATGTTAATGCTTATCAGTACTTAAAGGGTGGGTGTCAGGAGCATGGGGTCTGCCTTTTTTCAGCAGTGCCCAATGACAAGACAAGAGATAATGGGCACAAACTTGAACATGGGTAGTTCAATCTAAACATGAGGAGAAACTTGGTGAAGTACTGGAACAGGTTTCCCAGAGATGTGGTGGAATCTCCATCTCTGGAATCATTCAATGATTTCTTTGATGCCATCCTGTGCAACCTGCTCTAGGTGAACCTGCCCAGGTGGGGTGGCTGAACTAGGTGATCTCCAGAGGTCTCTTCCAACCTGTCATTCTGTGATTCTGTTATTCTTTAATATCTCAGCCCTAACACTTGTGACAAATGGAACAATAGTAGCTTTAGGATAGGATAGGATAGGATAGGATAGGATAGGATAGGATAGGATAGAATAGAATAGAATAGAATAGAATAGACCAGGTTGGAAGAGACCTTCAAGATCATCGCGTCCAACCTATCACCCAACACCACCTAATTAACTAACCCATGGCACCAAGCACCCTGTCAAGTCTCCTCCTGAACACCTCCAGTGACGGCAACTCCACCACCTCCCCGGGCAGTCCATTCCAATGGGCAATCACTCTCTCTGTGTAAAACTTCCTCCTGACCTCCAGCCTGAACTTCCCCTGGTGCAGCCTGAGACTGTGTCCTCTTGTTCTGGTGCTGGCTGCCTGGGAGAAGAGACCAACCTCTGCCTGTTTACAACCCCCCTTCAGGTAGTTGTAGAGAGTAATGAGGTCACCCCTGAGTCTCCTCCCCTCCAGGCTAAGCAGCCCCAGCTCCCTCAGTCTCTCCTCATAGGGCTTGTGTTCCAAGCCCCTCACTAACTTCGTTGCCCTTCTCTGGACTCGTTCCAGCAAGTCAACATCCTTCCTAAACTGAGGGGCCCAGAACTGGACACAGTACTCGAGGTGTGGCCTAACCAGTGCAGTGTACAGGGGCAGAATGACCTCCCTGCTCCTGCTGGCCACACTGTTCTTAATGCGGGCCAGGATGCCATTGGCCCTCTTGGCTGCCTGGGCACACTGCAGGCTCATGTTCAGCCTACCATCGAGCAGCACCCCCAGGTCCCTCTCTGCCTGGCTGCTCTCCAGCCACTCTGACCCCAGCCTGTAGCACTGCATGGGGTTGTTGTGGCCAATGTGCAGAACCCGGCACTTGGATGAGTTAAATCTCATGCCGTTGGACTCTGCCCATCTGTCCAGCCTGTCGAGGTCTCTCTGCAGAGCCTCTCTACCCTCTAGCAGATCAACTCCTGTCCCCAGCTTGGTGTCGTCAGCAAATTTACTGATGATAGACTCAATGCCCTCATCCAGATCATCAACAAAGATGTTAAAGAGGATGGGGCCCAGCACTGATCCTGGGGACTCCACTACTGACTGGCCGCCAGCCGGATGTGACACCATTCACCACCACTCTCTGGGCTCGCCATCCAGCCAGTTCCTAACCCAGCTCAGAGTGCTGCTGTCCAAGCCATGGGCTGACAGCTTGGCCAGGAGTTTGCTATGGGGGACGGTGTCAAAGGCCTTGCTGAGGTCCAGGTAAACTACATCCACAGGCCTCCCCACATCCACCAGGCGGGTCACCTGATCATAGAAGGAGATCAGGTTGGTCAGGCAGGACCTGCCCTTCCTAAATGCGTGTTGGCTGAGCCTGATCCCTTGGCCATCCTCTAAGTGCTGTGTTAATGCACTCAGGATGACCTGTTCCATGATCTTGCCTGGCACTGAGGTCAGGCTGACAGGCCTGTAATTCCCTGAATCGTCCAACCGGCCCTTCTTATGGATGGGCACCACGTTGGCCAGCTTCCAGTCCTCTGGGACCTCGCCAGTGAGCCAGGACTGCTGAAAAATGATGGAGAGCGGTTTGGCCAGCTCCTCTGACAGCTCCCTCAGCACCCTAGGATGGATCCCATCTGGTCCCATGGACTTGTGGGGATCCAGGCGGCTGAGCAGATCACCAACTACCCCATTTTGGAACAGTGGAAAACTATGCTGCTCCCTGGCTCCTTCTGCCAGCTCTGGAGGCCTGCTGTCTGGAAGACATTCTGTCCTGCTAGTAAAAATTGAGGCAAAGAAGATGTTAAGTATCTCTGCCTTTTCCTCATCCCTTGATACAATGTTCCCCTCCGTGTCCACCAAGGAGTGGAGGTTGTCCTTTCCTTCCTCTTACTATTAATGTATTTATAGAAGGACTTTTTGTTGTCCTTCACAACAGAGAGCCAGACTAAGCTCCAAATGCGCTTTTGCCTCCCTAATTTTCTTCCTGCAAGACCTAGCAACATCCTTAAATTTTCACGGGTTGCCTCCCCTCTCTTCCAAGGTGATACACCCTCTTTTTTTCCCTTAGTTCCATTAAAAGTTCTTTAACCATCCAGGCTGGCCGTCTGCCCAGGCGGCTCATCTTCCGGCACATTGGCACAGCCTGTCCCTGAGCCTTCAACAGTTCTTCCTTGAAGTAGGACCAGCTCTCCTGGACCCCTTTGTTTTTAAGGGCTTTATCCCAAGGAACCCTCTGAATTAGTTCCTTGAGTAGCCTGAAGTCCGCCCTCCGGAAATCCAGAGTGAAGGTCGTCTTGCTACCCCTCTTAGCTTGACCAAATAATGAGAATTCAATTATCTCGTGGTCACTGGCCCCTAAGCACCCTCCGACCACCACATCACCCACCAACCCTTCCCTATTGGTGAAGAGGAGGTCAAGCATAGCCTTGCCCCTGGTAGGCTCTCGCAGCACAATGATGTCATCGATGAACTGGATGTGTCTGGAGCGCTGCCTTTCTCCAGAGCATCGTGGATCACTGCATGACAGATGCTTGAGCTGTGGACCCAGTCCATTGGCAGCCTGTTGAAAGTGTACTGGATTCCTCTCCAGGTGAAAGCAAACTGAGGCCTGCATTCCTCTTCTATGGGAATAGAGAAAAATGCATTAGCAATGTCTATGGTAGCATACCATTTGGCCTCTTTGGATTCCAGCTCATACTGTAGCTCCATCATGTCTGGCACTGCTGCACTCATAGGTGGTGTCACTTCATTCAGGGCTCGGTAGTCTACTGTCAGACGCCAGTCTCCATTCTGCTTCCGCACAGGCCACACTGGACTGTTGAAAGGTGAATGAGTTTTGTTGACGACTTTCTGACTCTCCAACTGACGAATCAGATTCTGAATGGGCAACAAAGAGTCACAGTTGGTTCTGTATTGTCTGTGATGCGCAGTCTGAGAAGGAACCGGCAATTTAATGTCCTGTATCTTATGTTGTCCCACAACTGCAGATTCATCAGAAAGTTCAGGTCTAGCAGACAGCTTCAATTTTTGTCCATCAATTTCTATAGAAGCTACTCCAAAAGCCCATTTGTAACCTCTAGGGTCCTTGAAACGCCCTTCTCTCAGAAAATCAATTCCCAAAATACAAGGTGCATCAGGTCCGGTCACAACTGTATGCTTCCTCCATTGTTTACCAGTTAAACTTATATTAACCTCCGCCTTACTTAACTCTTGAGATCCACCAGTGACTCCCAGAATAGTTATAGACTCTGATCCCTGATAATTTGATGGCAGTATGGTGCACTGAGCTCCTGTGTCAACCAAGGCCCTGTACTTCCGAAATTGTGAAGTGCCAGGCCACTGGATGTACACATCCCAATAGATTCTGTTATCTCTGTTATCCCTCTCCTCCCCCTGGCGGGAGGCAGGGCACCCCTAGTTATGGGGAACATGCCCACATGTGCATTGCACATAGTTTGCAGGGTTATAACTTTGCATGTTATAACTGGAGCCACTGTTGGAGCCATAAGAGTCGTTCTGGGGAACTGTGGAAGTAACAGCTACCCTTCTGGTATTGCTACCTCGGGTTCTGCCACTTTGCAATTCCCTCAGTCTCCTGAAAAGATTAGAAGTTGGTTGGCCATCCCAGCGGTTCATGTTCTCACCAAACTGATCACGCAGAGTTATCCAAATAGTTCTACGTGATTGCCTTGGCAGTCTGTTTTGGAATGACCTGTTTTGGAATGACCTCCTTGGAGGATGTGTATTCCTCACAGATGAAACTTGTACCCACCTGGAGGAAGAATTGAAATTATCTCTTTGTGCCAATTGGGATATGGAATTTCCAAATTCATCTTTTAACTCTCTCATACAATTCTCAATTTTTCCAGACAAAGTTTCAATGGCTGAAACCAAAGAACCACGTGTCATGCTATCCTCCAATTGTCTCATTTGATCACTGAATTGGCCAACCGTAGGAGAAGCTCCACCATAACTTCTTGACACAATTCTGCTTGCCAGAATGTTTGCATAATTGGAAGGAGCAAGTTTGATGATCTTTTTAGCAAGACCAATACCCACAGGAATGTCATCAGGATTCAGAGTTTCATGTTCACCAGAGTAGCTCTCTAACAGCAAATTCTCTCAAGCGCTTAATTCCCTCATCTATGGTAGTCAAGGGTTTAGGATTCCACAGGTTAACCTTACCGAGAGCCCTTCCTAGATGTCTATCTATTCCATTATCCCTTGAGAGAGTTCACTCCCAGTTCACTCCCAGTTCAGAAGGTGCTTCCTCCCACTCTTCCAATGAAATTAGTTTAGATTATTCTTTCCGTTTACCAACTTCCGTCCACCATATTCCCTTTCTTAAGGGGGCAACGTCAACCGGTCACAAATGGGAATGGAGAAAAAGGCATTAGCAATGTCAATTGTGGCATACCACTTGGCCGCCTTAGATTCCAGCTCGTACTGGAGCTCCAGCATGTCCGGCATGGCAGCGCTGATCGGAGGAGTCACTTCATTCAGGCCCCGGTAGTCCACAGTCAGTCTGTATTCCCCATTTGCCTTCCGCACTGGCCATATCGGGCTGTTGAAGGGGGAGTGAGCCTTGCTGATCACCCTCTGGCTCTCCAGTCGTCGAATCAGTTGGTGTATGGGGTGCAGAGAGTCTGTGTTGGTCCTGTATTGCCTGCAATTTACTATGCGAGAGGCAATAGGTAACTTCAAATCCTGCACCTTATGGCTGCCCACTACGGAGGGGTCATCCGAAAGCTCGGGCATGGTGGACAGCTGTTCTTTGCCTGCAGTCTCCACAGCTGCCACCCCAAACGCCCACTTGTGCCCCCTAGGGTCCTTGAAGCATCCCTCCCGCAGAAAGTCAATGCCAAGAATGCAAGGTGCATCTGGACCAGTCACTATGTCGTGCTTTCCCCATTCACTCCCGGTCAAGTTTATGCCAGCTTGCAGTACAGTCAAGTCTTGTGAGCCTCCTGTGACTCCTTGAATGCTTATGGGCTCAGCCCCTTTGTACTCCGATGGTATCAGGGTGCATTGGGCCCCTGTGTCCACCAGAGCTCGGTACTTCAGGGCTTCTGAAGTGCCAGGCCATTTCACGTACACATCCCAGTATACTCTGTTGTCCCTGGCCTCCACCTGGCTGGAGGTAGGGCACCTCTAATGCTGGCAACAATGTCCACACTTGTCACACGGTCCTGTGTTACTAGGGGAAGGGTCTCTTGAGCGAGAGGGACCACTCCAGGAAACTGGGGCAGCTCTTCTCCTGGATGAGTTATCCCTGTGGTGCCCACCTTGAAGTTCCCGCACCCTGTTCCAGAGGGCAGAGGTGGGTTGGCCATGCCAGGTGTCCATGTCCTCTCCATGGTCACAGAGGAACCTCCACAGAGACCCCCTTGACATCCCCCGATTGGCTTGGGGTGATCTCCTAGGGGAAGGTTGCCTGTTCCTGATTGCCGAAACCTGGACCCATTCTGAAGGAGAAGGGGAAAAGGAGGCATCGCTCCCCTTTTTCAGTTCAGACATGGAGGTCTTGATCTCTTTGACAATGTCTTTAGCCATAGTTTCTATGGCTGAGATCAGGGGTTTCTGATTTACGCTGTCCTCATATTCCCTTAAATCATTGGCAAACTCACAGACAGTTTTAGGACTTCCATCCTGTCCAGTCAAGAGTATCCCTCCTAATGTGTGAGCATATTTCTGAGGAGCACCCTGGGTGAGTTTCTTTACAAAGGGTCGTCTCATGGGCACCTCATCTGGGTCCAAAGGGAACTGGCCATCCCCATAAATTATTTCCATCACGGCCATCTGCCTCAGATACCGAATGCCCTGTTCCATAGTTGTCCATCTAACTGGGGCCCAGGGCAGGTCATCTCTTGAGCGGTACCGGCTCTTGATGGCGTTCAGAATCCGGGTCCAGAGAGTGTGTATTCCATCAAGTTTGGCTAACTCTTTGTCCAGATCAGCATCACGAGTCAGGGAGCCTAAAAGCTTCGCCTCCCTCTTTTCCAGGTCCACTGTGTCCACCCCCTCGTCCCAGCATCTCAGGGCCCAGCTTAGTATTGGCTCACCCTCTTTCCTGGCGTAGTCCAGACGAGTTTGCCTTAGTTCCTTTCTGGGCAGTGATGTAACAGTTATTTCCTGGTCTGAATCATCTTCATCCACCGATGGGTTCTGTGAGGTGCTGGGACCTGCTGAGGTTCCTTCCTCACCATCTGTGCTTGGCGATGACTTTTGATTTCTTTTCCTGCGTGTGGTGACCGGTGCTAGAGAGACTGCATTGGCAGGAGCATCAGGGGTCAACTGTGGGACTACTGGTGGTGGGGCAAACCCTTGTGCCTGGGGCTCAGGCCGAGAGCTGGCACAGTCATTACAACCCGACCCCTCCCTCTTTGTGTCTACAGAGTGCTTACAATGCCCACAGCAGACACGCCCCCAGTCATTAAAGATCACAAAGGAGTGTGTTATCACCCTCCAAACAGCTCTTAATGGGTTAGCTAGCCCTTCACCCAACACGGTCCCAGCAAATGCCATTATAAGGATTACATTTAGGCATATGGAGCATATTGCAACGTAGAGCAATTTTCCATCACAGGCACTTTTATCTACACCATTGGTTTCATAACTTGCTTCAGGAAAGTTTCCTATGTTAGAAAAGTTACCACTGACAGTGAAATTCAATGAATTCAAGAGATACATGCCTAACTTAATTGGTAAAGTTTTTATCCACTTGATCAGTATCTCTATCATTAACCACACCACATGGTAAGTTATCAATTTGTAGACGTGGGTCCAAAAGATCCAGCCAAAAGCCCATGCAAAGGTGTGGGCCATCAGGTTCTTTAAAATTGCCATTTCTACTTCTAGCTCCTTTTTCAGAAAAAAGTATTGCTTTCCCAATACAAGATTAATTTCCAAGCCCCACGTTGGAGGCGCCAAAAATTGTAGTGGTTTGAGCCTTAACTGAGAGTTAAAGGCTCAAATGGGGAAAAGGCTGAGAATCTTTTCCCCACTTCCCCCCACCTCCTCCCTCCAAACAGGGAGAGGAGGGAAAAAAAAAAAAAAAAAAGGGAAGGAGCAAATCCACTAAGCAACAATCTGGAGTCAGCTTGGAAGTAGAGAGGCAAATAATTTTTTTTTTCTTCAAATTATATATATATATATATAACAATAACAGGGAAAAAAAGGTTCACAAGGGCAAGGAACAAGAATGGATGGGAGCGGGACAGAAAAGAATAATACAAAACCAGTCTTTCTCTGAGGAGGCGCAGAGGCAGCAGGGAGAAGGATCAGGTCCGGCCACGTGGCTGAGGATCAGGAGGGCAGCTGCAGTAGCTCTCATCCAGCAGAGGGAGGAGCCAAAAAGGAGATCCAACAGCTATGATGTCCTGCTTTTTATACCCTTGCTGGGCAGGGAGGGGGGAGTGGAACAGACTCAGCTTTCCCAGGGGGGAAATGCCCTTCAGGGAGTGTAAAGTACCCGCAAGCCCTCCACCCTGCTTTCTTCTTTTGTTTTCAGAAAAAGGTGTTAACCCACCACAGTTAGATAACACCAGGGTATCAGAGTCTCCAGTGGATTATACACAGCTGGACTGCATGCTCACACATGTATCCTGTACTCTGGCTTTGGTTGTTTTGGTTCCAGGTACCCAATTTTACCCCACTGGAAGTGATACTGGGAGTTAAGTAGTAAGACTGGACAGATACAAGAGAGATTTCTTTTGGGTCTGATTTTCATTCATAGGCTTGATATATTTTTACATCCCTACAGAATTATGTAGAGAGCCACAACTTTGGTCTTGAATTATGGCCCAGTGTTGCCATTCCTGTTTTAGGCAAGCAACAGATGGATCTTGGTACTTTTAAACGATTTCTGGAAACTTGGGAGCAGTTTAAGCAATCCATATATACACAGCTTGATACAAATCCTTTTAAAATCTTTGTATGCTAATGGAAACCAGTATGTATGATCTAGAGAGTCTGCAGGAAAGGTATCTCTGCGAAATGGGTGCAAGAGACACCCCAACCCTAAAGACATACTAGCAGCCTGAAAATCCTAGAGCTTATCTGCAAAAGGTTGAAGTCAGAAGGAATGTTCTTAGGGATGAGTACAATGCCTATTCCATTGTATGGTATAGGTCAAGAGAAAAGTATAAAATTGGTATTGTTACACTAGTGTGAAAAGTGAATGAGAAGCTTTGAAAAACCTGCACCAAATATATAACAGTGTTGATGGGGATGTTTGAGAAACGTTGGAGAGATTTTACTGGGCATGGGATGAAGAGATATTATTATTTTTTCTGTGAAATCCCCAAATGTTTTCAAAGAGATTGACAAAAAACCACAAAACCCCAAAAAACATGTGGGTTTTCAAAAGATCTAGCTCTTATTCAAAACAAATTTTAAAGGCAAATTTCCACACTAAATCAAGCTCATTACAGTGATCACAACAGAACTTTAGCTTTTCAATCCCAGGCAGTTGGACTGCCTAGGCTGGGATGAATATTTCTGCTTTGACAGCAGAGCTGATTTTCTTTTTGATAGGTTTATATTTCATGCCAATCATTCCAGCTCTACTGTGTAACATAGTCACATTACCTTTATAACATAATCTACTTGCAGCCTAAAAGATTTGAAGGAATAGAGTGCCCTCTAACTACAGAAGAAAAAATATAAAAAGAAAATAAAAATAATTAAGTGTGAGAGGATGGGAAAATATTTTTAAGAATTTTTTTTTCATGTATAAATTATTTCAGCTAATGGTTCAGGGACTCAGATCTCAGCCAGTTTGATGATTACACATTTCCCTGGGGGAAACATATGCTCAGTGCACTCACCTTGGGATTCCGGTTTCATAGTTTCATAGTTTCATTCAGGGTTGGAAGGGACCACAAGGATCATCTAGTTCCAACCCCCCTGCCATGGCCAGGGACACCCCACACTAGATCAGGCTGGACAGAGCCTCATCCAGCCTGCTCTTAAACACCCCCAGGGACGGGACCTCGACCACCTCCCTGGACAACCCATTCCAGGGTCTCACCACTCTCATGGTGAAGAACCTCCTCCTCACATCTAGCCTGAATCTCCCCACCTCCAGCTTCATTCCATTCCCCCTAGTCCTATCACTACCTGAGATCCTGAGAAGTCCTTCCCCAGCCTTCCTGTAGGCCCCCTTCAGATACTGGAAGGCCACAATTAGGTCACCTCGGAGCCTTCTCTTCTGCAGACTGAACAGCCCCAACTCCTTCAGTCTGTCCTCATAGGAGAGGTGCTCCAGCCCTCTGATCATCCTTGTGGCCCTTCTCTGGACACGTCCCAGCACCTCCACATCCCTCTTGTAATAGGGGCTCCAGAACTGGACACAGTACTCCAGGTGGGGTCTCACCAGGGCTGAATAGAGGGGGAGGATCACCTCCCTCGACCTGCTAGCCACACTTAGTGATTGCAAAAATCAAGTGAGACCTCTCTGGGCAGATGTATCTAAGGAGCAAGGTCTCATGATGAGTGATTCACAACAGACTACATTCTTCTGATGAAGTGAAAAAAAAAGAAAAAAAGCCACAGACAACAGTGAATATTAGATCAAATGTCAAAGTAAATTCATATTTACTAAGCCAGATTCTCATTTCAGTTTCTAGAAATGTAAGTTTAGACTGTTTATTTGTGTGCTAAAGATGCTTTGGATTTACTCCATTTTAATTAAGAACAGAATCTTACACTTTTTGCTGGTTTAGATTTTTTTGTAATACCTAATTATGCCTGCATACAGCAAACCAAAGGATCCATTTCCAGCCCTGTTCCTTTAATAAAAGCTTTCTCAACCCTTAGTACCTTAGTTTTGCTAGTGGCATCTGCACAGTGGTTTGGGGGTATACCTAGCATATGCTGCAAATCAAGTTATCTCACTCAAACATAATGCTGTAACAGCTCTGACTTCTAATAATCAGTGAACTGTAAAGTCTCAGTGCACACTATCTCAAATGAAAATTCCAGAGACAAAAACAGTTTGGAGGTTAATGGAATTATCTGAAGTCGCAGGATGGAAGACTACAATATAACTTTATGCTATATCTGCAATACTGTGTGGAATAGTCAATTTGATTTATTTTTTATTCCACTCCCTCTCCCAGTCTTGCTATTTTCCTGGGTTTTATGAAATAATGTGAAACTTTTGACAGATATTCTAAAAATGAATCCTGACAGGCCATATGCAACATAATATAGCATCTTCCTCCATTTTTAAACCAGTTCTTCTATGAACACTCACAAACTCACAAACTCACAAAATCCTCCCCCTCTACTCAGCCCTGGTGAGACCCCACCTGGAGTACTGTGTCCAGTTCTGGAGCCCCTATTACAAGAGGGATGTGGAGGTGCTGGGACGGGTCCAGAGAAGGGCCACAAGGAAGATCAGAGGGCTGGAGCACCTCTCCTATGAGGACAGACTGAAGGAGTTGGGGCTGTTCAGTCTGCAGAAGAGAAGGCTCCGAGGTGACCTAATTGTGGCCTTCCAGTATCTGAAGGGGGCCTACAGGAAGGCTGGGGAAGGACTTCTCAGGATCTCAGGTAGTGATAGGACTAGGGGGAATGGAATGAAGCTGGAGGTGGGGAGATTCAGGCTAGATGTGAGGAGGAGGTTCTTCACCATGAGAGTGGTGAGACCCTGGAATGGGTTGTCCAGGGAGGTGGTCGAGGTCCCGTCCCTGGGGGTGTTTAAGAGCAGGCTGGATGAGGCTCTGTCCAGCCTGATCTAGTGTGGGGTGTCCCTGGCCATGGCAGGGGGTTGGAACTAGATGATCCTTGTGGTCCCTTCCAACCCTGAATGAAACTATGAAACTATGAAACTATGAAACTATGGTCACAAGGGATGAGGAAAAGGCTGAGGTACTTAATAACTTCTTTACCTCAGTCTTCACTGCAAGGGCCTCTAGCCACACTCCTGATGTTATGGAAGTCAAAGCCAGGGATGGGGAGGAAGAACTGCCCATTGTAAGTGCAGATCAGGTTCGTGATCATCTGAAGAACCTGAAAGTGTTCAAGTCCATGGGACCCGACGGGATACACCCACGGGTACTAAGAGAAGTGGCAGATGAGGTTGCTAAACCCCTCTCTGTTATATTTCAAAAGTCATGGCAATCTGGTGAAGTCCCCACGGACTGGAAAAGGGGAAACATTGCCCCCATCTTCAAAAAGGGTAAGAAGGAGGAACCAGGGAACTACAGGCCAGTCAGTCTCACCTCTGTGCCTGGAAAGATCATGGAGCAGATCCTCCTGGAGTCACTACTTGCTCAAAGAATAGTGAAGAGGTAATTGGGAACAGCCAGCATGGCTTTGCCAAGGGCAAATCCTGCCTGACCAACCTGGTGGCCTTCTATGAGCAGGTGACAACATTAATAGATGAGGGGCGAGCAACTGATGTTATTTACCTGGACCTGAGCAAAGCCTTTGACACTGTCCCGCACCACATCCTGGTCTCCAAACTGGTGACACATGGGTTTGATGGGTGGACCACTAGATGGATAAGGAACTGGCTTGATGGCCGCACCCAAAGAGTGGCTGTCAATGGGTCCATGTCCCAGTGGAGGCCAGTGACAAGCGGAGTCCCTCAGGGATCAGTCCTGGGACCTGTCTTGTTCAACATCTTTGTGGGTGACATGGACAGTGGCATTGAGTGCACCCTCAGCAAGTTTGCTGATGACACCAAGCTGTGTGGTGCAGCAGACACGCTGGAGGGAAGGGAGGCCATCCAAAGGGACCTTGACAGGCTGGAGAGGAGGGCACAAGCCAACCTCATGAAGTTCAATAAGAGCAAGTGCAGGGTCCGGCATCTGGGTCGAGGCAATCCCAGGCACAAATCCAGGCTGGGCAGGGACTGGCTGGAAAGTAGCCCTGAGGAGAGAGACTTGGGGGTGCTGGTGGACAAAAAGCTCAACATGAGCTCTCAATGTGCTCTTGCAGCCCGCAAAGCCAATCACATCCTGGGCTGCATCAGAAGTGTGGCTAGCAGGTCGAGGGAGGTGATCCTCCCCCTCTACTCAGCCCTGGTGAGACCCCACCTGGAGTACTGTGTCCAGTTCTGGAGCCCCTATTACAAGAGGGATGTGGAGGTGCTGGAACGGGTCCAGAGAAGGGCCACAAGGAAGATCAGAGGGGTGGAGCACCTCTCCTATGAGGGCAGACTGAAGGAGTTGGGGTTGTTCAGTCTGCAGAAGAGAAGGCTCCGAGGTGACCTAATTGTGGCCTTCCAGTATCTGAAAGGGGCCTACAGGAAGGCTGGGGAAGGAATTCTCAGGATCTCAGGTAGTGATAGGACTAGGGGGAATGGAATGAAGCTGGAGGTGGGGAGATTCAGGTTAGATGTGAGGAGGAGGTTCTTCACCATGAGAGTGGTGAGACCCTGGAATGTGTTGTCCAGGGTGTTTAAGAGCAGTCTGGATGAGGCTCTGTCCAGCCTGATCTAGTGTGGGGTGTCCCTTCCCATGGCGGGGGGGTTGGAACTAGATGATCCTTGTGGTCCCTTCCAACCCTGAATGAAACTAAGAAACTGCTGGAAGCCTTGCTGCAGAAGGAAAGTTATGATGTAGTTGCCATCACAGAGACGTGGTGGGACGACTCACATGACTGGAGTGCTTCAATTGATGGCTACAGACTCTTCAGGAGAGACAGGCAAGGAAGAAGGGGTGGAGGGGTGGCCCTGTACATCAGGGAGGCACTAGATGCCATTGAGACGGAGATTAGGGACGATCGGGTTGAGTGCCTGTGGGTAAGAATTAGAGGGAAGGCCAACAGGGCTGACATCCTGGTTGGAGTCTGTTATAGACCACCCAACCAGGAGGAGGATGTTGATGAGTCATTCTATAGGCAGCTTAAGGCTGTCTCAAGATCGCCTGACCTTGTTCTCATGGGTGACTTCAACTTGCCTGATATCTGCTGGGATCTTAACATAGCAGAGAAGTGGCAATCTAGGAGGTTCTTAGAATGCATGGAGGACATCTTCTTATCCCAGGTGCTGCGAGAGCCTACCAGGGGCAAGGCTATGCTTGACCTCCTCTTCACCAATAGGGAAGGGTTGGTGGGGGATGTGGTGGTCGGAGGGTGCTTAGGGGCCAGTGACCACGAGATAATTGAATTCTCATTATTTGGTCAAGCTAAGAGGGGTAGCAAGAAGACCTCCTGTGGCCGGTTGACGGTGTCCCTTTAAGAAAGGGAATATGGTGGACGGAAGTTGGTAAATGGAAGGAAGAGTCTAAACTAATTTTCATTGGTCAAGTGGGAGGAAGCACCATCTGAACTGAGACTGAAATGGGCATTTCCAGCACTTCTCGGTCACTCTTGCTTCCGCTTCTCCAGGGTGCAGGAACTCTTCTCTGTGCTGGGCTTTCTGCCAAGGCCTCGGCCTTGAGGATAAGATAACCAGGTCTATATTAACTGCTTTCAATTAACACAAACTGCTTTTAACTTCTCTCTTTCTTCTTTCTCCCTCTTTTCCGAACTATTCTGGGGAAAGGGGGGAAGAGAGGGGAGAGCGGAGGTGGGGAAACCCCTCGGCCGAGGGGGGTTACTCTCATTTCTGTGTTACTCTGTTGTATATCTTTGTATATATTGTAGATATTGTAAATTTGTAAATATTCCCCTGCAAAACCCTACACTGCTTTGTAAATATAGCTCCACTGCTTTGCTAATTCAGCTGGTGAGTTTTTTTTCCTTTCCCTTCAATTTTTTTTTCCCTTTTACCTTACAAGGGGGAAGGGAAGAGGCTTCTCGGCCTTACCCTTTCACCCACCACACCTCCACTCTGGATTTCCGGAGGGCGGACTTCAGGCTACTCAAGGAACTAATTCAGAGGGTTCCTTGGGATAAAGCCCTTAAAAACAAAGGGGTCCAGGAGAGCTGGTCCTACTTCAAGGAAGAACTGTTGAAGGCTCAGGGACAGGCTGTGCCAATGTGCCGGAAGATGAGCCGCCGGGGCAGACGGCCAGCCTGGATGGTTAAAGAACTTTTAATGGAACTAAGGGAAAAAAAGAGGGTGTATCACCTTTGGAAGAGAGGGGAGGCAACCCGTGAAAAATTTAAGGATGTTGCTAGGTCTTGCAGGAAGAAAATTAGGGAGGCAAAAGCGCATTTGGAGCTTAGTCTGGCCTCTGCTGTGAAGGACAACAAAAAGTCCTTCTATAAATACACTAATAGCAAGAGGAAGGGCAGAGACAACCTCCACTCCTTGGTGGACATGGAGGGGAACGTTGTGATAAGGGATGAGGAAAAGGCAGAGATACTTAACACCTTCTTTGCCTCAATTTTTACTAGCAGGACAGAATGTCTTCCAGACAGCTGGCCTCCAGAGCTGGCAGAAGGAGCCAGGGAGCAGCATAGTTTTCCACTGTTCCAAAATGGGGTAGTTGGTGATCTGCTCAGCCGCCTGGATCCCCACAAGTCCATGGGACCAGATGGGATCCATCCTAGGGTGCTGAGGGAGCTGTCAGAGGGGCTGGCCAAGCCGCTCTCCATCATTTTTCAGCAGTCCTGGCTCACTAAAGATGTCCCAGAGGACTGGAAGCTGGCCAATATGGTGCCCATCCACAAGAAGGGCCGGTTGGATGAGCCAGGGAATTACAGGTCTGTCAGCCTGACCTCAGTGCCAGGCAAGATCATGGAACAGGTCATCCTGAGTGCAATAACACAGCACTTAGAGGATGGCCAAGGGATCAGGCTCAGCCAGTATGGATTTAGGAAGGGCAGGTCCTGCCTGACCAACCTGATCTCCTTCAATGAGCAGGTGACCCGCCTGGTGGATGTGGGGAGGCCTGTGGATGTAGTTTACCTGGACTTCAGCAAGGCCTTTGACACCGTCCCCCATAGCAAACTGCTGGCCAAGCTGTCAGCCCCTGGCTTGGACAGCAGCACTCTGAGCTGGGTTAGGAACTGGCTGGATGGCCGAGCCCAGAGAGTGGTGGTGAATGGTGTCACCTCCAACTGGCAGCCAGTGATTAGTGGAGTCCCCCAGGGATCAGTGCTGGGCCCCATCCTCTTTAACATCTTTATTGATGATCTGGATGAGGGCATTGAGTCTACCATCAGTAAATTTGCTGACGACACCAAGCTGGGGGCAGGAGTTGATCTGCTAGAGGGTAGAGAGGCTTTGCAGAGAGACCTTGACAGGCTGGACAGATGGGCAGAGTCCAACGGCATGAGATTTAACTCATCCAAGTGTCGGGTTCTGCACATTGGCCACAACAACCCCATGCAGTGCTACAGGCTGGGGTCAGAGTGGCTGGAGAGCAGCCAGGCAGAGAGGGACCTGGGGGTGCTGGTTGATGGTAAGATGAACATGAGCCTGCAGTGTGCCCAGGCAGCCAGGAGGGCCAATGGCATCCTGGCCTGCATTAAGAACAGTGTGGCCAGCAGGAGCAGGGAGGTCATTCTGCCCCTGTACACTGCACTGGTTAGGCCACACCTCGAGTACTGTGTCCAGTTCTGGGCCCCTCAGTTTAGGAAGGATGTTGACTTGCTGGAACGAGTCCAGAGAAGGGCAACGAAGTTAGTGAGGGGCTTGGAACACAAGCCCTATGAGGAGAGACTGAGGGAGCTGGGGCTGCTTAGCCTGGAGAGGAGGAGACTCAGGGGTGACCTCATTACTCTCTACAACTACCTGAAGGGGGGTTGTAAACAGGCAGAGGTTGGTCTCTTCTCCCAGGCAGCCAGCACCAGAACAAGAGGACACAGTCTCAGGCTGCGCAAGGGGAAGTTCAGGCTGGAGGTCAGGAGGAAGTTTTACACAGAGAGAGTGATTGCTCATTGGAATGGACTGCCCGGGGAGGTGGTAGAGTCGCCGTCACTGGAGGTGTTCAGGAGGAGACTTGACAGGGTGCTTGGTTACATGGGTTAGTTAATTAGGTGGTGTTGGGTGATAGGTTGGATGCGATGATGTTGAAGGTCTCTTCCAACCTGGTTTATTCTATTCTATTCTATTCTATTCTATGAAACTATGAAGTAATTAGATTGCAACCATTTAGTTATACAAATGGATATCATAAACAGAGAGTCTGAAAATGGAAAGTAAAACCAGCTGTAATGGAGTTATCAAACACACTTGGTCTAATTAGAATGGGCAATATAAAACAAGAAGAACAGAGAAAAAGTTGAGGGCATAATATGAAAGCTATGTCTAAAATAAACTTTAAAATATCCTGCATAGATGCAATCTTTAAGTGCTGAATTTAGTCAGCGTCATTATGACTACATTCTCAATCTTTTCTCTAAGCAACAGAAGAGATTCTTCAAGAGATGGCTGATGACAGGACACAAGTTAGGAGCTCCAGGTGGTGCTGGGGAGACCATATATCCTTCTACTGACTACCCAGAAAGTTTGTGGAGATTAGTTAGATGAATTACCCAGCTAAATTACATTACAAAAGTCAGATACTTTTATTTTTCTCCAAATTGCCAACTATCTGCAGAAACTGTGCATAAAACCGCTACCACATGCTGGAACATGTCCAGAGAAGTACAACAAAGCTGGTGAGGGGTTTGGAGCACAAGCCCTATGAGGAGAGGCTGAGGGAGATGGGGTTGCTTAGCCTGGAGAAGAGGAGGCTCAGAGGAGATCTTATTGCTGTCTACAACTACCTGAAGCGAAGTTGTAGACAGATGGGGGTTGGCCTCTTCTCCCAGGCAGCCAGCACCAGAACAAGAGGACACCGTCTCAAGCTGCATCAGGGGAGGTTTAGGCTGGATGTTAGGAAGAAGTTCTTTATAGAAAGAGTGATTGGCCATTGAAATGTGCTGCCCAGGGAGGTGGTGGAGTCACCATCAATGGAGGTGTTTAGGAAGAGACTGGATGGGGTGCTTGGTGCCATGGTTTAGTTGATTAGATGGTGTTGGATGATAGGATGGACTTGATGATCTCAAAGGTCTCCAACATTACATCTTCCTTTGAGATTGCCATGAAGAATTTTGCAAATATGTTTTCATAAGACTCTAGAAGCTGGCTCTAAAGCATGACTTTAAAAGCCATTATTGATTGAATGATTTTGAAGACCAATTTTTATGATGGATTCTTTCAAACCCAGGCTGTCAATTTATTATGTGCTCACCAGTAACACTGCGTGATTTGGAAGCTCAGTGGTTCTTAATTATGAGCAAGATTTGAAGCACTCAGCCATACACAATAGATTTCCTAATAGCTTCACTACCTCTTTCTTCTTGCAGCCTGAACACTTCCCTTCAACTCCCATGTTGACTGGAAGGGTTTGTATTTATAATGAAGCCTCTTTTGAACCAACTGACTACTGAATGATTCAAAGTACAGAACCTGACAGATTTACAATACAAATTAATAAGGCAAATCATATTCTACACAAGACTGCAAAATTAAAATAAAAGATTTGATGATGTCAGAGATAAAGTAATCTGTATTTTGTGGTTCAGCATTAAACAACTCCTGTCCATCCCTCTCCACTAGAAAGCCACAGCCCACTGACTAAGAATACTGAGCCCATGTTAGTGATACACAAAATACTAGTAACTAACCTTCTGGACACAGACTGTGCAAAAGAATTGTCGAGGGTTGAGGGGAAGGCCAGGCCTTCTCCCCCCCCGTAAGTAAAGGGAAGAAAATTGAAAGAAAGGAAAAAAAAAAGCCACAGCCGGATTAGCAAGGGAATGTGCTATATTTACAAGCGGGGTTGCAGGATATATATATATGTACACAATTTACAGTATTTACAATATATACAGAAATATACAACAAAGTAACACAGGAATGAGATTAGCCTCCTCCACAAGGAGGAAGGGTTTCCCCCTGTACCCCATCTCTTCCCTTTTTCCCCAAAGAGGGTTAGAAAGAGAGAAAAAAGAGCAATTGTTAATTAAAAGCAGTTATGTGTTAGAAGAGGCTTTATCTCCTCAAGGTCAGTCTGGCCGAAAGCCCAGAAGCCGCAAGCTGCGAAATGAGAAAGTGCAAGACTGAGACTAGTCCCACTGGGAATCAAAAGGCAGTGCTCTGCTTCTCCACGAATGAAATTAGTTTAGACCTGTCTTGTTTATAAAACATTTGGCCATGGTGTCCTTTTGTTAAAGGCACCGCCTCAAACGATCACAGTCCACCCCTTCCAAACAATTCTAAACAATTACATTGGCTGTTCATGCTGTCCATCCAATCCAAGACAATATATACAGTTCATAAGTAAAGTTCATAGTCCATTCCAGCTATACTCACATGTAGATGATTCAAAAGTCCAAGAAAATCAGAAAATGAGAAAAATGGAAGACAGTTTATTTCTTCGCCGACGAAGCGAAGAAAAGGGAAACAGGGATTCTCAGGGTCTCTTAGTTGACTCAGGGCTCACAGGGATCTCAGGGTTTGCACACTGTAGATTCCTCGTTGATTCTTCCTTTGGACGCGATGTAGCTGTACAACAGTCTGAAATTAAACTCTTTCAGCTAAAGTTAAATTTCTTTGTGGAATACACTGAATTTCACCATTCTCTTGCATTACCCAATAAGTGTGACCCGGACCTTCAGCTGAAACCACCCCTCGGACAGGTTTAGCCTCTCCTGAGGGTGAAAATACCCAAACAGTTTTACCTAACAGATTCTTTTCTCTAACAACAGGAACTCTATCACCTTCTACTTTCTGTAGCAGACCTGAATGTGCAGGTCCAGCTCGGTTCACTGAACCTCTACTATTTACCAGCCAGGTTGCTTGTGCTAAATGTTTTTCCCAGTTTTTCAAAGATCCACCCCCCATGGCTTTAAGGGTGGTCTTCAACAAACCGTTGCAGCGCTCAATCTTCCCTGAAGCTGGTGCATAGTAGGGAATATGGAATATTCACTCAATATCGTGCTCTTTTGCCCAGTTCTTTACAAGGTTGTTCTTGAAATGAGTTCCGTTGTCTGACTCAATCCTCTCTGGAGTTCCGTGTCTCCACAGGATCTGTCTCTCCAGACCGAGGATGGTGTTGCGTGCAGTTGCATGTGGAACTGGATAAGTTTCCAACCATCCAGTGTTTGCCTCTACCATAGTAAGCACGTATTGCTTACCAGAACGAGAACGTGGTAGAGTGATATAGTCAATCTGCCAAGCTTCACCATACTTGTACTTGGACCATCTGTCACCATACCACAAGGGCTTAAGTCGTTTTGCCTACATAATAGCAGTACAAACGTCACAGTCATGGATGACTTGCGCGATAGCATCCATAGAAATGTCTATGGATCTGTCCCGAGCCCATTGGTATGTTGCATCTCTGCCTTGATGTCCTGACGAATCATGAGCCCACCGAGATAAGAATATCTCACCTCCGTGTTTCCACTCGAGATCAAGATTAGAGTCCATGTCTACTTGAGAAACTCTTGCAGCTAGATCTGCCTGATGGTTGTGTTGCTGTTCCTCAGTAGCTTTGCTCTTAGGAATGTGAGTATCAATGTGTCTCACTTTCACTGGAATTCTCTCGATTCGATCAGCAATGTCCTGCCACAGGTTGGCTGCCCAAATGGGTTTTCCTTTCCTCTGCCAACCATTCTCTTCCAGTTCTTTAGCCAACCCCATAGAGCATTGGCTACCATCCATGAGTCGGTGTAGAGATAAAGCTTTGGCCATCTCTCACGTTCAGCTACGGCGAGAGCTAGCTGGACAGCTTTTACCTCTGCGAACTGACTGGATTCTCCTTCTCTATCCTTTGCCTCTGCAACTCGGCGTGTTGGACTCCACACTGCAGACTTCCACCTTCGCTTGTTTCCAACAAGACGACAGGAACCGTCTGTGAACAAAGAATATTTCTTTTCCTCATCAGAAAGGTCATTGTAAGGAGGAGCTTCCTCAGCACGAGTTGCTTTCTCCTCTAGAGGTTTAGCACAGTTGGTACCTTCAGGCCAACTTGCGATCACCTCCACTAGACCAGGTCTTTCAAGATTTCCCATTCGAGCTCTCTGTGTTATCAGAGCCATCCACTTAGACCATGTTGAGTCTGTGGCATGATGTGGTGTGGAGCCTTTGCCTTTGAACATCCAATTCAAAACTGGTAACCTGGGAGCTAAGAGAAGTTGTGATTCAGTTCCAATCACTTCAGAGGATTCTTTTACTCCTTCATAGGCAGCTAAAATTTCTTTCTCTGTTGGAGTATAATTAGCCTCTGAACCTCTGTAACCGCGACTCCAGAAACCAAGAGGCCGTCCACGTGTCTCACCTGGAGCTTTTTGCCACAAGCACCAGGTTGGACCATTGTCACTTGCAGCCGTGTACAAAATGTTCTTAATGTCTGGACCATCTCGGACAGGTCCCAGACCCATTGCTTGAACTACCTCTTGCTTTATCTGGTCAAAGGCTGCTTGTTGTTCAGGTCCGCAGTGGAAATGGTTTCTCTTTCGAGTCACATCATACAGAGGCGTCGTAGGGTTGGAAGTGTAAGGTCAAGAAGCCTCCTCCCTCCCCCTGTAAAGGGAAAAAAAAATTGAAGGGAAAGGGAAAAAACATCTCTCGTTTGAATTAGCAAAGCAGTGGATGCTGTATATTTACAAAGGAATGTAGGATATGCAGGGGAATATATGCAAATTTACGATATATATACAAAGATATACAATAGAGTAGCACAGAAATGAGAGTTCCCCCTCTGCTAAGGGTGTTCCCCAACTCCGCTCCCCCCTCTCTCCCCCTTTCTCCAGAAGCGGGTTAGTAAGAGAGAGAAAAGAGAAAAAAAAGTTAGAAGCAGCTATGTGTTAATTGGAAAGCAGTTAATACAGGCCTTTCAGCTTATCAGTTTCAAGGCCAAAGCCTTGGCCGAAAGCCCAGCACAGAGAGCTGTTCCCCTAAAGATAAACGGAAGCAAGACTGAAGATAAAAGTGCCGGAGTGCCCAGGATACCCTCCTGCACTCCCAGTTCAGAAGGTGCTTCCTCCCACTCTATCAATGAGATTAGTTTAGATCGTTCTTTTCGTTTACCAACTTCCGTCCACCATATTCCCTTTCTTAAGGGGACAGCCTCAGCTGGTGACAAGAGGTTTCACAATCTGACCGTATCCAGGAATGTGCAGTCTCCAAAATCCCACTATCCCCAAGAAACGTAGGGTTTTTTGCTTGTTCGTGGGATTTGCCATGGTAGAGACTCTATTTACCACATCCACTGGAATGTGTCGGCGTCCATCCTGCCACCGCACTCCCAGAAACTGAATCTCTGTGGTAGGTCCTTTCACCTTGTCTCGCTTGATGGCAAAACCTGCATTCAGAAGAATGTCAATGATTTTGTTACCTTTCTCGAAGACTTCCTCAGCAGTTTTACCCCAGACGATGATATCATCGATGAACTGGATGTGTTCTGGAGCACTACCTTTCTCCAGAGCATCGTGGATCACTGCATGACAGATGCTTGAGCTGTGGATCCAGCCCATTGGCAGTCTGTTGAAAGTGTACTGGATTCCTCTCCAGGTGAAAGCAAACTGAGGCCTGCATTCCTCTGCTATGGGAATAGAGAAAAATACATTGGCAATGTCTATGGTAGCATACCATTTGGCCTCTTTGGATTCCAGCTCATACTGAAGTTCCATCATGTCTGGTACTGCTCATAGGTGGTGTTAGTTCATTTAGGGCTCGGTAGTCTACTGTCAGACGCCAGTCTCCATTCTGCTTCCGCACAGGCCACACTGGACTGTTGAAAGGTGAATGAGTTTTGCTGACGACTTTCTGACTCTCCAACTGACGAATCAGATTCTGAATGGGCAACAAAGAGTCACGGTTGGTTCTGTATTGTCTGTGATGCACAGTCTGAGAAGCAACCGGCAATTTAATGTCCTGTACCTTCAATTTTTGTCCATCAATTTCTATTGAAGCTACTCCAAAAGTCCATTTGTAACCTCTAGGGTCTTTGAAATGCCCTTCTCTCAGAAAATCAATTCCCAAAATACAAGGTGCATCAGGTCCGGTCACAACTGTATGCTTCCTCCATTGTTTACCAGTTAAACTTATATTAACCTCCACCTTACTTAACTCTTGAGATCCACCAGTGACTCCCAGAATAGTTATAGACTCTGATCCCTGATAATTTGATGGCATTATGGTGCACTGAGCTCCTGTGTCAACCAAGGCCCTGTACTTCCGAAATTGTGAAGTGCCAGGCCACTGGATGTACACATCCCAATAGATTCTGTTATCTCTGTTATCCCTCTCCTCCCCCTGGCGGGAGGCAGGGCACCCCTAGTTATGGGGAACATGCCCACATGTGTATTGCTCACAGTGTGCAGTGTTATAACTGGAGCCACTGTTGGAGCTACTAGGGTTGTTCTGGGGAACTGTGGAAGTAACAGCTACCCTTCTGGTATTGCTACCTCGGGTTCTGCCACTTTGCAATTCCCTCAGTCTCCTGAAAAGATGAGATGTCGTTTGACCATCCCAGCGGTTCATGTTCTCACCAAACTGATCATGCAGAGTTATCCAAATAGTCCTACTTGATTGCCTTGGTGGTCTGTTTTGATTTGATCTGTTCTGTGTGACCAATTTAGGCCCCAACCATACGACAGTTTTAGAATGACCTCCTCGGAGGTCATGTATTCTTCACAGATGAAGCTTGTATCCACTTGGAGGAAGAATTAGAATTATATTTCTGTGCCAATTAGTATATGTGATTTTTAAATTCATCCTTTTGCTCTCTCATGCAGTTCTGTATATCACCAGACATAGTTTTAATGGCCGAAACCAAAGAAACACATGTCATGCTATCCTCCAATTGTCTCATTTGATCACTGAATTGGCCATACCGTAGGAGAAGCTCCACCATAATTTCTTGACACAATTCTGCTTGCCAGAATGTTTGCATAATTGGAAGGAGCAAGTTTGATGATCTTTTTAGCAAGACCAATACCCACAGGAATGTCATCAGGATTCAGAGTTTCATGTTCATCATGGAGTATCTCTCTAACAGCAAATTCTCTCAAGCGCATAATTCCCTCATCTATGGTAGTCCAGGGTTTAGGATTCCATGGAAGATCATCTCGGGAAGGGTATGTCAGGGCAACCGCCATTAAAAGGCGTATCCACAGATTAACCTGCCTGCAAGCCCCGCCTAGATGTCTATCTATTCCATTATCCCTTGAGAGAGTTCCTAACCGAGCTGCTGACTTGTCTCCAACTGTTAGAACTGGAGCACCTGTATCATAACACCTAGTAAGCCAAGCTAGAACTGGCTCCTTATCTGCTCTGGTATAATCTTTACGGACATTTCACAATTCTTCACGTGGTGAACACTCAGAAATATCATCTTCTTCTTCCTCAACTTGTTGTCCTAACAATCCTGCTGCCATTCTTTCAAGGATCTCTTTAAGCTGAGAACCACCTCTTCCAGCTCCTGTCCTAGCTGCATCTTTATCCTGTTTTGCTCTCACTAAGTCAGCTAAATGTTTAACACAAATATCCTGTTCCTCCTCAGCAGGATCTCTTCTAGTAGAGGGTCCCTCACCAGGATCAGTCTCCTGTTCTTCTCCTCCATTAGCTCCTGGATCAACTTTGGTCTTTCCAATTCTAGTCTTTAAAACAGCCACCTTAACTGGAGCTTTGTTTGAATTTACAACCACCTTAATAGAAGCTGACAGGTTGGCAGTGGCTTCCGGTCCCACCATAAAAGAAGACGGAAATGACCTGGCTCCGTTAATGGCCGAAGAAGGAGCGGGAGGAGGAGAAGGAGGAGACGCCATGTTGATACCAGCCGGCGCCCTTGGCAGCTTGCCAGAATCAGCAGCAAAATCATTTATAGCTGCTTTACCAATTATCTTTTTAGCCCTATTTTTAACTGACATGGATTCTGCACACTCCTCATCACTAGGCGTCTCTGGGACTGACCCAGAGCCATGTCGCTTTCTCTTTGATCTAGTTTTAATAACAAAACACGCTCTGGATACCTTTCTCTCCCGACGCAAAGAAAACAGTAAATATGCAATCACCATCACCAGCAGCAGATTTACACACATCAAATAAATCACCTTTGGATCCCAGGCATCACCTAAAGTTACTCTCTCCTCAGGCGGAATCTTAAACCCTTTTATCTCAATTGGGAGAGTTCTAGAGGTCACATTTCTGTATCTCGCTGGCCACAAGAAATCCACACATTTTCCATACCATGATCTAAGTCGACACATAAACCACAAATAAATTGTCCACACCAAATATTTACCCAGGTAATCCAGAATCAAACTCAAACAATATCTGTAAACCAGAGTCCCAAAAATTGAAAAAATTTAATGCTCCAATATCCACAGCACCTTCATTTTTGCTAATCCGGCTATAAAGCAATAAATCAGTAAAGAAGTAAAACAGTAAAGCAAAAAATAAAGCTAATTATCCGCCCCACGTTGGACGCCAATAAAAATATTTCGAGGGTTGAGGGGAAGGCCCGGCCTTCTCCCCCCCCTGGAAGTAAAGGGAAGAAAATTGAAAGAAAGGAAAAAAAAAAGCCACAGCCGGATTAGCAAGGGAATGTGCTATATTTACAAGCGGGGCTGCAGGATATATATATGTGTACACAATTTACAGTATTTACAATATATACAGAAATATACAACAAAGTAAACAGGAATGAGATTCCCCTCCTCTGCCAGGAGGAAGGGTTTCCCCCTGTACCCCCTCCTCTCCCCTTTTTCCCCAAAGAGGGTTAGAAAGAGAGAAAAAAGAGCAATTGTTAATTAAAAGCAGTTATGAGTTAGAAGAGGCCTTATCTGCTGTGACCGGTTGACACTGTCCCCTTAAGAAAGGGAATATGTTGGACGGAAGTTGTTAAACAAAAAGAAGGATCTAAACTAATTTCATTGGTAAAGTGGGAGGAAGCACCTTCTGAACTGGGAGTGCAGGAGGGTATCCTGGGCACTCCGGCACTTTATCTTCAGTCTTGCTTCTGCTCCTCCGCAGGGCAGCAGCTTGCAGCTCCTGGGCTTTCGGGCAAGGCTTTGGCCTTGAAAACTGATAAGCTATAAGGCCTGTATTAACTCCTTTCCAATTAACACAAACTGCTTCTAACCTTATTTTTCTCTTTCTCTCTCTTTCTAACTCACTCTGGGGAAAAGGGGGAGAGAGGGGGGAGAGCGGAGGTGGGGAACCCCCTCAGCAGATTGGGGAACTCTCATTTCTTTACGACTCTGTTGTATATCTTTGTATATATTGTAAACCTGTATATATTCCCCTGCATATCCTACATTGCTTTGTAAATATACAGCTCCACTGCTTTGCTAATTCAGCTAGTGAGTTTTTTTTTCCTTTCCCTTCAATTTTCTTTCCCTTTACTTTACAGGGGGGAGGGAGGAGGCTCCTTGGCCTTACCCTTCCAACCCTACCACATTTTTTTTTCTTGGCTTACCCAACGTGGGGCAGATAATTAACTTAATTTATTACTTGATTGATTTAGTGTTTTCTAGCTGAATTAGCAAAAATGAAGGTGCTGTGGATATTGGAGCATTAATTTTTTTCAATTTTTGGGGCTCTGGTTTACAGATATTGTCTGGGTTTGATTTTGGATTACCTGGGTAAATATTTGGTGCGGACAATTTATATGTGGGTTATGTATAGAGTTAGATTATGGTACGGAAAATGCGTGGATTAATTGTGGCCTGCGAGATACAGAAATGTTACCTCCACCACTCTCCCAATTGAGATAAAGGGTTTTAAGATTCCGCCTGAGGAGAGAGTAACTTTAGGTGATGCCTGGGATCCAAAAGTGATTTATGTGATGTGTATAAATCTGTTGCTGGTGATGGTGATTGCATATTTGCTGTTCTCTCTGCGGCGAGAGAGAAAGATATCCAGAGCTTGTTTTGTTATTAAAACTAGATCAAAAAGAAAACGCCGTGGCTCTGGATCAGTCCCAGAGTCATCTAGTGACGAAGAGTGTGCAGAATCCATGTCAGTTAAAAATAGGGCTAAAAAGATAATTGGTAAAGCAGCTATAAATGATTTTGCTGCTGATTCTGGCAAGCTGCCAAGGGCGCCGGCTGGTATCAACATGGCGCCTACTCATTCTCCTACTCCTTCTCCTCCTTCTTCTTCTCCGTTGGCCATTAACGGAGCAATATTGCTTCCGCCCAATCTCTCGGTGGGACCGGAAGTCACTGCCCCAGCAGCTGATTTATCTCAGGACCTGTCAGCTTCCATTTAGGTGGCTGTAAATTCAAACACAGCTCCAGTTAAGGTGGCTCCTTTAAAGACTAGAGGTGGAAAGGCTAAAGATGGAGAAGAAGAGCTGGAGACTGATCCTGGTCAGGGGCCCTCTACTCTAAGGAATCCTGCTGAGGAGGAAGAGAAGATTTGTTTTAAAGATCTAGCTAACCTAGTGAGATCAAAGCAGGATACAGATGAAGTTACGAAAGGAGCTGGCAAAGGTGGTTCTCAGCTTAAAGAGATCCTTGAGGAAATCACAGCAGGATTATATGGACAAAAAGTTCAGGGAGAAGAAGATGAAGATGATATTTTAGAGTGTTCGTCACCACGTGAGGAATTGCTAAATGTCCGTAAAGATTTCAACAGGGTAGATAAGGAGCCAGTTCTAGCTTGGCTTAGTAGGTGTTATGATACAGGTGCTCCATCTCTAACAATTGGAGACAAGTCAGCAGCTCGGTTAGGAACTCTCTCAAGGGATAATGGAATAGATAGACATCTAGGCGGGGCTTGCAGGCAGGTTAATCTGTGGATATACCTTTTAATGGCGGTTGCCCTGAGATACCCTTCCCGAGATGATCTTCCATGGAACCCTAAACCCTGGACTACCATAGATGAGGGAATTAAGCGTTTGAGAGAATTTGCTGTTAGAGAGCTACTCTATGGTGAACATGAAACTCTGAATCCTGATGACATTCCTGTGGGTATTGGTCTTGCTAAAAAGATCATCAAACTTGCTCCTTCCAATTATGCAAACATTCTGGCAAGCAGAATTGTGTCAAGAAGTTATGGTGGAGCTTTTCCTACGGTTGGCCAATTCAGTGATCAAATGAGACAATTGGAGGATAGCATGACACGTGGTTCTTTGGTTTCGACCATTAAAACTATGTCTGGTAATATACAGAATTGCACAAGAGAGTTAAAAGATGAATTTAGAAATTCCATATCCCAATTGGCACAAAGGGATAATTTCAATTCTCCCTCCAGGTGGATACAAGTTTCATCTGTGAGGAATACACGTCCTCCAAGGAGGTCATTCCAAAAGGGGTCGACTCAAAACAGACCACCAAGGCAATCACGTAGAACTATTTGGATAACTCTGCGTGATCAGTTTGGTGAGAACATGAACCGCTGGGAGGGCGGAACAACTTCTAATCTTTTCAGCAGACTGAGAGAACTGCAAAGTGGCAGAACTCAAGGTGGCAACACCAGAAAGGTAGCTGTTACTTCCATAGTTCCCCAGAACAACCCAAGTAGCTCCAACAGTGGCTCCAGTTATAACATGCAAAGTTATAACCCTGCAAACTACGTGCAATGCACATGTGCGCATATTCCCCATAACTAGGGGTGCCCTGCCTCCCGCCAGGGGGAGGAGAGGGATAACAGACATAACAGAATCTATTGGGATGTGCACATCCAGTGCCCCGGCACTTCACAATTTCGGAAGTACAGGGCCTTGGTTTACACAGGAGCTCAGTGCACCATAATACCATCAAATTATCAGGGATCAGAGTCTATAACTATTCTGGGAGTCACTGGTGGATCTTAAGAGTTAAGTAAGGCGGAGGTTAATATAAGTTTAACTGGTAAACAATAGAGGAAGCATACAGTTGTGACCGGACCTGATGCACCTTGTATTTTGGGAATTGATTTTCTGAGAGAAGGGCGTTTCAAAGACCCTAGAGGTTACAAATGGGCTTTTGGAGTAGCTTCTATAGAAATTGATGGACAAAAATTGAAGCTGTCTGCTAGACCTGAGCTTTCTGATGAATCTGCAGTTGTGGGACAACATAAGATACAGGACATTAAATTGCCGGTTGCTTCTCAGACTGTGCATCACAGACAATACAGAACCAACCGTGACTCTTTGTTGCCTATTCAGAATCTGATTCGTCAGTTGGAGAGTCAGAAAGTCATCAGCAATGGAGACTGGCGACTGACGGTAGACTATCGAGCCCTAAATGAAGTGACACCACCTATGAGTGCAGCAGTGCCAGACATGATGGAGCTCCAGTATGAGCTGGAATCCAAAGAGGCCAAATGGTATGCTACCACATTGCTAATGCATTTTTCTCTATTCCCATAGCAGAGGAATGCAGGCCTCAGTTTGCTTTCACCTGGAGAGGAATCCAGTACACTTTCAACAGATTGCCAGTGGGCTGGATACACAGCTCAAGCATCTGTCATGCAGTGATCCATGATGCTCTGGAGAAAGGCGGTGCTCCAGAACACATCCAGTTCATCGATGATATAATCGTCTGGGGGAAAACTGCTGAGGAAATCTTTGAGAAAGGTAACAAAATCATTGACATTCTTCTGAATGCAGGTTTTGCCATCAAGCGAGACAAGGTGAAAGGACCTACCACAGAGATTCAGTTTCTGGGAGTGCGGTGGCAGGATGGACGCCGACACATTCCAGTGGATGTGGTAAACAGAGTCTCTACCATGGCAAATCCCACAAAAAAGCAAGAGACCCTACGTTTCTTGGGGATAGTGGGATTTTGGAGACTGCACATTCCTGGATACAGTCAGATTGTGAAACCTCTGTATGATGTGACTCGAAAGAGAAACCATTTCCACTGCGGACCTGAACAACAAGCAGCCTTTGACCAGAAAAAGCAAGAGGTAATTCAAGCAATGGGTCTGGGACCTGTCCTAGATGGTCCAGACATTAAGAACATTTTGTACACGGCTGCAAGTGACAATGGTCCAACCTGGTGCTTGTGGCAAAAAGCTCCAGGTGAGACACGTGGACGGCCTCTTGGTTTCTGGAGTCGAGGTTACAGAGGTTCAGAGGCTAATTATACTCCAACAGAGAAAGAAATTTTAGCTGCCTATGAAGGAGTAAAAGCATCTTCTGAAGTGGTTGGAACTGAATCACAACTTCTCTTAGCTCCCAGATTACCAGCTTTGAATTGGATGTTCAAAGGCAAAGGCTCCACACCACATGATGTCACAGACTCAACATGGTCTAAGTGGATGGCTCTGATAACACAGAGAAATCGAATGGGAAATCTTGAAAGGCCTGGTCTAGTGGAGGTGATCTCAAGTTGACCTGAAGATATCAACTGTGTTAAACCTCCAGAGGAGGACGTAACTCGTACTGAGGAAGCTCCTCCTTACAATGACCTTTCTGATGATGAAAAGAAATATGCTTTGTTCACAGACGGTTCCTGTCGTCCTGTTCCAGTGAAAGTGAGACACATCGATGCTCACATTCCTAAGAGCAAAGCTACTGAGGAACAGCAACACAACCATCAGGCAGATCTAGCTGCAAGAGTTTCTCGTAGTTTCATAGTTTCATTCAGGGTTGGAAGGTACCACAAGGATCATCTAGTTCCAACCCCCCTGCCATGGGCAGGGAAACCCCACACTATATCAGGCTGGAGAGATCCTCATGCCGCCTGCTCTTAAACACCCCCAGGGACGGGACCTCGACCACCTCCCTGGAAAACCCATTCCAGGGTCTCACCACTCTCATGGTGAAGAACCTCCTCCTCACATCCAGCCTGAATCTCCCCACCTCCAGCTTCATTCCATTCCCCCTAGTCCTATCACTACCTGAGATCCTGAGAAGTCCTTCCCCAGCCTTCCTGTAGGCCCCCTTCAGATCCTGGAAGGCCACAATTAGGTCACCTCGGAGCCTTCTCTTCTGCAGACTGAACAGCCCCAACTCCCTCAGTCTGTCCTCATAGGAGAGGTGCTCCAGCCCTCTGATCATCCTTGTGGCCCTTCTCTGGACACATTCCAGCACCTCCACATCCCTCTTGTAATAGGGGCTCCAGAACTGGACACAGTACTCCAGGTGGGGTCTCACCAGGGCTGAGTAGAGGGGGAGGATCGCCTCCCTCGACCTGCTAGCCACACTTCTCCTGATGCAGCCCAGGATCTGATTGGCCTTGCGGGCTGCAAGTGCACATTGAGAGCTCATGTTGAGCTTCTTGTCCACCAGTACCCCCAAGTCTCTCTCCTCAGGGCTACTTTCCAGCCAGTCACTGCCCAGCCTGTATTTGTGCCTGGGAATGCCTCGACCCAGATTCAGGACCCTGCACTTGCTCTTATTGAACTTCATGAGGTTGGCTTGTGCCCACCTCTCCAGCCTGTCAAGGTCCCTCTGGATGACCTGCCTTCCCTCCAGTGTGTCTGCTGCACCACACAGCTTGGGGTCATCAGCAAACTTGCTGAGGGTGCACTCAATGCCACTGTCCATGGCACCCACAAAGATGTTGAACAAGACAGGTCCCAGGACTGACCCCTGAGGGACTCCGCTTGTCACTGGCCTCCACTGGGACATGGACCCATTGACAGCCACTCTTTGGGTGCGGTCATCAAGCCAGTTCCTTATCCCTCAAGTAGACATGGACTCTAATCCTGGTCTCGACTGGAAACACCGAGGTGAGATATTCTTAGCTCGGTGGGCTCACGATTCGTCAGGACATCAAGGCAGAGATGCGACATACCAATGGGCTCGTGACAGATCCATAGACATTTCCATGGATGCTATCACACAAGTCATCCATGACTGTGACATTTGTGCTGCTATTAAGCAGGCAAAATGACTTAAGCCCTTGTGGTATGGTGACAGATGGTCCAAGTACAAGTATGGTGAAGCTTGGCAGATTGACTACATCACTCTACCACGTTCTCGTTCTGGTAAGCAATACGTGCTTACTATGGTAGAGGCAAACACTGGATGGTTGGAAACTTATCCAGTTCCACATGCAACTGCACGCAACACCATCCTCGGTCTGGAGAGACAAATCCTGTGGAGACATGGAACTCCAGAGAGGATCGAGTCAGACAACGGAACTCATTTCAAGAACAACCTTGTAAAGAACTGGGCAAAAGAGCACGGTATTGAGTGGGTATTCCACATTCCCTACTATGCACCAGCTTCAGGGAAGATTGAACGCTACAACGGTTTGTTGAAGACCACTCTTAAAGCCATGGGGGGTGGATCTTTGAAAAACTGGGAGAAACATTTAGCACAAGCAACCTGGCTGGTAAATTGTAGAGGTTCAGTGAACCGAGCTGGACTTGCACATTCAGATTTGCTACGGAAAGTAGAAGGTGATAGAGTTCCTGTTGTTAGAGAAAAGAATCTGTTAGGTAAAACTGTTTGGGTATTTTCTTCCTCAGGAGAGGCTAAACCTGTCCGAGGGGTGGTTTCAGCTGAAGGTCCGGGTCGCACGTATTGGGTAATGCAAGAGAATGGTGAAATTCAGTGTATTCCACAAAGAAATTTAACTTTAGCTGAAAGACGTTAATTTCAAACTATTGTACAGCTACATCGCGTCCAAAGGAAGAATCAATGAGGAAACCTACGGTGCACGACCCCTGAGATCCCTGAGAGCCCTGAGTCAACTAAGAGGCCCTGAGATTTTCCTGTTTCCCTTTTCTTTGCTTCGTCGGCAAAGAAATGAACTGTTTTCCATTTTTCTCACTTTCTGATTTTCTTGGACTTTTGAATCATCTACATCTGAGCATAGCCGGAATGGACTATGAAGTTTGCTCACGAACTGTAAATATTGTTTTGGATTGGATGGACAGTGTGAACAGCCAATGAAATTGTTTAGAAGGGGTGGACTGTGACCGGTTGACGCTGTCCCCTTAAGAAAGGGAATATGGTGGACGGAAGTTGTTAAACAAAAAGAAGGATCTAAACTAATTTCATTGGCAGAGTGGGAGGAAGCACCTTCTGAACTGGGAGTGGGTATCCTGGGCACTCCGGCACTTTATCTTCAGTCTTGCTTCCGCTCCTCCGCAGGGAGCAGCTTGCAGCTCCTGGGCTTTCGGCCAAGACTTTGGCCTTTGAAACTGATATGCTATAAGGCCTGTATTAACTCCTTTCCAATTAACACAAACGGCTTCTAACCTTATTTTTCTCTTTCTCTCTCTTTCTAACTCACTCTGGGGAAAAGGGGGAGAGAAGGGGAGAGCGGAGGTGGGGAACCCCCTCAGCAGAGGGGGGAACTCTCATTTCTGTACTACCCTGTGGTGGGTGGAAGGGTAAAGCGAAGAAGCCTCCTCCCTTCCCCCTTGTAAGGTAAAAGGGAAAAGAAAAATTGAAGGGAAAGGGAAAAAAAACTCACCAGCTGAATTAGCAAAGCAGTGGAGCTATATTTACAAAGCAGTGTAGGGTTTGCAGGGGAATATTTACAAATTTACAATATCTACAATATATACAAAGATATACAACAGAGTAACACAGAAATGAGAGTAACCCCCCTCGGCCGAGGGGATTCCCCACCTCCGCTCTCCCCTCTCTTCCCCCCCTTCCCCAGAATAGTTCGGAAAAGAGGAGAAAGAGAAAGAAAGAAGTTAAAAGCAGTTTGTGTTAATTGGAAAGGAGTTAACACAGGCCTGATATCAAGTCCTCAAGGCCGAGGCCTTGGCAGAAAGCCCAGCACAGCCAGAGAGTTGCTGCACCGTGGAGAAGCGGAAACCAGAGTGACAGAGAAGTGCTGGAAATGCCCATTTAACTCCAGTTCAGAAGGTGCTTCCTCCCACTTGACCAATGAAAATTAGTTTAGACTATTCCTTCCATTTACCAACTTCCGTCCACCATATTCCCTTTCTTAAGGGGACACCGTCAACCGGCCACAGTCCACCCCTTCTAAACAATTTCATTGGCTGTTCACACTCTCCATCCAATCCAAAATGATATTTACAGTTCGTGAATAAAGTTCATAGTCCATTCCGGCTATGCTCAGATGTAGATGATTCAAAAGTCCAAGAAAATCATAAAATGAGAAAAGTGGAAAACAGTTCATTTCTTCACTGACGAAGCGAAGAAAAGGGAAACAGGAAAATCTCAGGGTCTCTTAGTTGACTCAGGGCTCTCAGGGATCTCAGGGTTCGTGCACCGTAGATTCCTCGTTGATTCTTCTTTTGGGCGCGATGTAGCTGTACAGCAGTTCGAAGTTAACCTCTTTCAGCTAAAGTTAAATTTCTTTGTGGAATACACTGAATTTCACCATTCTCTTGCATTACCCAATAAGTGTGACCCGACCTTCAGCTGAAACCACCCTCGACAGGTTTAGCCTCTCCTGAGGAAGAAAATACCCAAACAGTTTTACCTAACAGATTCTTTTCTCTAACAACAGGAACTCTATCACCTTCTACTTTCCGTAGCAAATCTGAATGTGCAGGTCCAACTCGGTTCACTGAACCTCTACTATTTACCAGCCAGGTTGCTTGTGCTAAATGTTTTTCCCAGTTTTTCAAAGATCCACCCCCCATGGCTTTAAGAGTGGTCTTCAACAAACCGTTGTAGCGTTCAATCTTCCCTGAAGCTGGTGCATAGTAGGGAATATGGAATATCCACTCAATACCGTGCTCTTTCGCCCAGTTCTTTACAAGGTTGTTCTTGAAATGAGTTCCGTTGTCTGACTCAATCCTCTCTGGAGTTCCGTGTCTCCACAGGATCTGTCTCTCCAGATCGAGAATGGTGTTGCGTGCAGTTGCATGTGGAACTGGATAAGTTTCCAACCATCCAGTGTTTGCCTCTACCATAGTAAGCACGTATTGCTTACCAGAGCGAGAACACGGTAGAGTGATATAGTCAATCTGCCAAGCTTCACCATACTTGTACTTGGAACATCTGTCACCATACCACAAGGGCTTAAGTCGTTTTGCCTGCTTAATAGCAGCACAAATGTCACAGTCATGGATGACTTGCGTGATAGCATCCATGGAAATGTCTATGGATCTGTCCCGAGCCCATTGGTATGTTGCACCTCTACCTTGATGTCCTGACGAATCGTGAGCCCACCGAGATAAGAATATCTCACCTCCGTGTTTCCAGTCGAGATCAAGATTAGAGTCCATGTCTACTTGAGAAACTCTTGCAGCTAGATCTGCCTGATGGTTATGTTGCTGTTCCTCAGTAGCTTTGCTCTTGGGAATGTGGGCATCGATGTGTCTCACTTTCACTGGAATTCTCTCGATTCGATCAGCAATATCCTGCCATAGGTTGGCTGCCCAAATGGGTTTTCCTTTTCTCTGCCAACCACCCTTCTTCCAGTTCTTTAGCCAACCCCATAGAGCATTGGCTACCATCCATGAGTCGGTGTAGAGATAAAGCTTTGGCCATCTCTCACGTTCAGCTACGTCGAGAGCTAGCAGGACAGCTTTTACCTCTGCGAACTGACTGGATTCTCCTTCTCCATCTTTCGCCTCTGCAACTCGGCGTGTTGGACTCCACACTGCAGACTTCCACCTTTGCTTGTTTCCAACAAGACGACAGGAACCGTCTGTGAACAAAGTATATTTCTTTTCATCATCAGAAAGGTCATTGTAAGGAGGAGCTTCCTCAGCACGAGTTACTTTCTCCTCTGGAGGTTTAGCACAGTTGATGCCTTCAGGCCAACTTGAGATCACCTCCACTAGACCAGGTCTTTCAAGACTTCCCATTCGAGCTCTCTGTGTTATCAGAGCCATCCACTTAGACCAGGTTGAGTCTGTGGCATGATGTGGTGTGGAGCCTTTGCCTTTGAACATCCAATTCAAAACTGGTAATCTGGGAGCTAAGAGAAGTTGTGATTCAGTTGCAATCACTTCAGAAGATGCTTTTACTCCTTCATAGGCAGCTAAAATTTCTTTCTCTGTTGGAGTATAATTAGCCTCTGAACCTCTGTAACCTCGACTGCAGAAACCAAGTGGTCGTCCACGTGTCTCACCTTGAGCTTTTTGCCACAAGCACCAGGTTGGACCATTGTCACTTGCAGCCGTGTACAAAATGTTCTTAATGTCTGGACCATCTCGGACAGTTCCCAGACCCATTGCTTGAATTACCTCTTGCTTTATCTGGTCAAAGGCTGCTTGTTGTTCAGGTCCGCAGTGGAAATGGTTTCTCTTTCGAGTCACATCATACAGAGGTTTCACAATCTGACTGTATCCAGTAATGTGCAGTCTCCAAAATCCCACTATCCCCAAGAAACGTAGGGTCTCTTGCTTGTTGGTGGGATTTGCCATGGTAGAGACTCTATTTGCCACATCCACTGGAATGTGTCGACGTCCATCCTGCCACCGCACTCCCAGAAACTGAATCTCTGTGGTAGGTCCTTTCACCTTGTCTCGTTTGATGGCAAAACCTGCATTCAGTAGAATGTCAATGATCTTGTTACCTTTCTCGAAGACTTCCTCAGCAGTTTTACCCCAGACGATGATATCATCGATGAACTGGATGTGTTCTGGAGCACTGCCTTTCTCCAGAGCATCGTGGATCACTGCATGACAGATGCTTGAGGTGTGGATCCAGCCCATTGGCAGCCTGTTGACGGTGTACTGGATTCCTCTCCAAGTGAAAGCAAACTGAGGCCTGCATTCCTCTGCTATGGGAATAGAGAAAAATGCATTAGCAATGTCTATGGTAGCATACCATTTGGCCTCTTTGGATTCCAGCTCATACTGGAGCTCCATCATGTCTGGTACTGCTGCACTCATAGGTGGTGTCACTTCATTTAGGGCTCGGTAGTCTACTGTCAGACGCCAGTCTCCATTCTGCTTTCGCACAGGCCACACTGGACTGTTGAAAGGTGAATGAGTTTTGCTGACGACTTTCTGATTCTCCAACTGACGAATCAGATTCTGAATGGGCAACAAAGAGTCACGGTTGGTTCGGTATTGTCTGTGATGCACAGTCTGAGAAGCAACCGGCAGTATAATGTCCTGTATCTTATGTTGTCCCACAACTGCAGATTCATCAGAAAGTTCAGGTCTGGCAGATAGCTTCATTTTTTGTCCATCAATTTCTATTGAAGCTTCTCCAAAAGCCCATTTGTAACCTCTAGGGTCTTTGAAACGCCCTTCTCTCAGAAAATCAATTCCCAGAATACAAGGTGCATCAGGTCCGGTCACAATTGTATGCTTCCTCCATTGTTTACCTGTTAAGCTTATATTAACCTCTACTTTACTTAACTCTTGAGATCCACCAGTGACTCCCAGAATAGTTATAGACTCTGATCCCTGATAATTTGATGGTATTATGGTGCACTGAGCTCCTGTGTCAACCAAGGCCCTGTACTTCCGAAATTGTGAAGTGCCAGGCCACTGGATGTACACATCCCAATAGATTCTATTATCTCTGTTATCCCTCTCCTCCCCCTGGCGGGAGGCAGGGCACCCCTAGTTATGGGGAACATGCGCACATGTGCATTGCACATAGTGTGCAGGGTTATAACTTTGCATGTTATAACTGGAGCCACTGTTGGAGCCATAAGAGTCGTTCTGGGGAACTGTGGAAGTAACAGCTACCCTTCTGGTATTGCTACCTCAGGTTCTGCCACTTTGCAGTTCTCTCAGTCTCCTGAAAAGATTAGAAGTTGGTTCATGTTCTCACCAAACTGATCACGCAGAGTTATCCAAATAGTTCTACGTGATTGCCTTGGTGGTCTGTTTTGGAATGACCTGTTTTGGAATGACCTGTTTTGGAATGACCTCCTTGGAGGACGTGTATTCCTCACAGATGAAACTTGTATCCACCTGGAGGGAGAATTGAAATTATCCCTTTGTGCCAATTGGTATATGGAATCTTTCAGATCCTTCATGCAATTCTCAATTTTTCCAGACAGAGTTTCAATGGCTGAAACCAAAGAACCTCGTGTCATGCTATCCTCCAATTGTCTTATTTGATCACTGAATTGGCCAACCGTGGCCAATGTTTGCATAATTGGAATGAGCAAGTTTGATGATCTTTTTAGCAAGACCAATACCCACAGGAATGTCATCAGGATTCAGAGTTTCATGTTCACCATAGAGTAGCTCTCTAACAGCAAATTCTCTCAAGCGCTTAATCCCCTCATCTATGGTAGTCCAGGGTTTAGGATTCCATGGAAGATCATCTCGGGAAGGGTATCTCAGGGCAACTGCCATTAAAAGGCGTATCCAGAGATTAACCTTACCGAGAGCCCTGCCTAGATGTCTATCTATTCCATTGTCCCTTGAGAGAGTTCCTAACTGAGCTGCTGACTTGTCTCCAGCTGTTAGAGCCAGAGCACCTGTATCATAACACCTACTAAGCCAAGCTAGAACTGGCTCCTTATCAGCCCTGGTGAAATCTTTACGGACATTTCCCAATTCCTCCCGTGGAGAAGAACATTCCAAAATATCATCTTGCTCTTCATCTCCCTGAATTTTTTGTCCATATAATCCTGCTGTCATTCTCCTAAGGATCTCTTTAAGCTGAGAACCACCTTTGCCAGCTGCTTTCCTAGCTTCATCTGTATCTGGCTTTGATCTCACTAGGTTAGCTAGATCTTTAAAACAAACCACCTCTTCCTCCTGAGCAGGATCTCTTAGAGTAGAGGGCCCCTCACGAGGATCAGTCTCCAGCTCCTCTTCTTATACAATACAATACAATACAATACAATACAATACAATACAATACAATAAACCAGGTTGGAAGAGACCTTCAAGATCATCACGTCCAACCTATCACCCAGCACCACCTAATCAACTAACCCATGTAACCAAGCACCCTGTCAAGTCTCCTCCTGAACACCTCCAGTGACGGCGACTCCACCACCTCCCCAGGCAACCCATTCCAATGGGCAATCACTCTCTCCGTGTAAAACTTCCTCCTGACCTCCAGCCTGAACTTCCCCTGGCGCAGCCTGAGACTGTGTCCTCTTGTTCTGGTGCTGGCTGCCTGGGAGAAGAGACCAACCTCTGCCTGTTTACAACCCCCCTTCAGGTAGTTGTAGAGAGTAATGAGGTCACCCCTGAGTCTCCTCCTCTCCAGGCTAAGCAGCCCCAGCTCCCTCAGTCTCTCCTCATAGGGCTTGTGTTCCAAGCCCCTCACTAACTTCGTTGCCCTTCTCTGGACTCGTCCAGCAAGTCAACATCCTTCCTAAACTGAGGAGCCCAGAACTGGACACAGTACTCGAGGTGTGGCCTAACCAGTGCAGTGTACAGGGGCAGAATGACCTCCCTGCTCCTGCTGGCCACACTGTTCTTAATGCAGGCCAGGATGCCATTGGCCCTCTTGGCTGCCTGGGCACACTGCAGGCTCATGTTCAGCCTACCATCAACCAGCACCCCCAGGTCCCTCTCTGCCTGGCTGCTCTCCAGCCACTCTGACCCCAGCCTGTAGCACTGCATGGGGTTGTTGTGGCCAATGTGCAGAACCCGGCACTTGGATGAGTTAAATCTCATGCCGTTGGACTCTGCCCATCTGTCCAACCTGTCGAGGTCTCTCTGCAAAGCCTCTCTATCCTCTAGCAGATCAACTCCTGTCCCCAGCTTGGTGTCATCTGCAAATTTACTGATGATAGACTCAATGCCCTCATCCAGATCATCAACAAAGATATTAAAGAGGATGGGGCCCAGCACTGATCCCTGGGGGGCTCCACTACTGACTGGCCGCCAGCCGGATGTGACACCATTCACCACCACTCTCTGGGTTCGGCCATCCAGCCAGTTCCTAACCCAGCTCAGAGTGCTGATGTCCAAGCCATGGGCTGACAGCTTGGCCAGGAGTTTGCTATGGGGGATGGTGTCAAAGGCCTTGCTGAGGTCCAGGTAAACTACATCCACAGGCCTCCCCACATCCACCAGGCGGGTCACCTGATCATAGAAGGAGATCAGGTTGGTCAGGCAGGACCTGCCCTTCCTAAATCCATGTTGGCTGAGCCTGATCCCTTGGCCATCCTCTAAGTGCTGTGTTAATGCACTCAGGATGACCTGTTCCATGATCTTGCCTGGCACTGAGGTCAGGCTGACAGACCTGTAATTCCCTGGCTCATCCAACCGGCCCTTCTTATGGATGGGCACCACATTGGCCAGCTTCCAGTCCTCTGGGACCTCGCCAGTGAGCCAGGACTGCTGAAAAATGATGGAGAGCGGCTTGGCCAGCTCCTCTGATAGCTCCCTCAGCACCCTAGGATGGATCCCATCTGGTCCCATGGACTTGTGGGGATCCAGGCGGCTGAGCAGATCACCAACTACCCCATTTTGGAACAGTGGAAAACTATGCTGCTCCCTGGCTCCTTCTGCCAGCTCTGGAGGCCACCTGTCTGGAAGACGTTCTGTCCTGCTAGTAAAAATTGAGGCAAAGAAGGTGTTAAGTATCTCTGCCTTTTCCTCATCCCTTATCACAACGTTCCCCTCCGTGTCCACCAAGGAGTGGAGGTTGTCCTTTCCTTCCTCTTACTATTAATGTATTTATAGAAGGACTTTTGTTGTCCTTCACAGCAGAGGCCAGACTAAGCTCCAAATGCGCTTTTGCCTCCCTAATTTTCTTCCTGCAAGACCTAGCAACATCCTTAAATTTTTCACGGGTTGCCTCCCTCTCTTCCAAAGGTGATACACCCTCTTTTTTCCCTTAGTTCCATTAAAAGCTCTTTAACCATCCAGGCTGGCCGTCTGCCCCGGTGGCTCATCTTCCGGCACATTGGCACTGCCTGTCCCTGAGCCTTCAACAGTTCTTCCTTGAAGTAGGACCAGCTCTCCTGGACCCCTTTGTTTTTAAGGGCTTTATCCCAAGAAACCCTCTGAATTAGTTCCTTGAGTAGCCTGAAGTCCGCCCTCCGGAAATCCAGAGTGAAGGTCTTCTTGCTACCCCTCTTAGCTTGACCAAATAATGAGAATTCAATTATCTCGTGGTCACTGGCCCCTAAGCACCCTCCGACCACCACATCACCCACCAACCCTTCCCTATTGGTGAAGAGGAGGTCAAGCATAGCCTTGCCCCAGGTAGGCTCTCGCAGCACCTGGGATAAGAAGTTGTCCTCCATGCATTCTAAGAACCTCCTAGATTGCCACTTCTCTGCTATGTTAAGATCCCAGCAGATATCAGGCAAGTTGAAGTCACCCATGAGAACAAGGTCAGACGATCTTGAGACAGCCTTAAGCTGCCTATAGAATGACTCATCAACATCCTCCTCCTGGTTGGGTGGTCTATAACAGACTCCAACCAGGATGTCAGCCCTGTTGGCCTTCCCTCTAATTCTTACCCACAGGCACTCAACCCGATCGTCCCTAATCTCCGTCTCAATGACATCTAGTGCCTCCCTGATGTACAGGGCCACCCCTCCACCCCTTCTTCCTTGCCTGTCTCTCCTGAAGAGCCTGTAGCCATCAATTGCAGCGCTCCAGTCATGTGAGTCGTCCCACCACGTCTCTGTGATGGCAACTACATCATAACTTTCCTGCTGCTGCAAGGCTTCCAGCTCCTCTTGTTTGTTGCCCATGCTTCGTGCATTAGTGTACATGCACTTCAGCCGGGCTGCTGGTTTCACCTCTTGCTCTGGCTTATCACCCCCAGACCCCAGCCTGGGGGGACTGGTTTCAACCCCTTCCCCCTTCAAAACTAGTTTAAAGACCTATCTATGAGACCTGCCAATTCCCTCCCCAGAATCTTTTTCCCTTTGAGGGATAGGCCATTCTCGTACACTCTGATCTTACCCCTCCTTTGGGACAGATGTGCTCCATCTGTTACCAGCTGGCCTGGTGCAGCAGAAAGTTTTTCAAGATCGAAAAACCCAAAATTCTTTTGCCTGCGCCAGCCTCTAAGCCACTTGTTGACTTCAGCTGCTGACCTGTTCCTTATGGTATTCCCACCTGCAACTAAGGGTATAGACGAAAAAATTATTTGTGCCCCTGATCCCTCAACCAGATCTCCCAGGGCCCTGAAGTCATCTTTGATAGCCCTGAGAGTTCTGGTTGCAACATCATCATTCCCTAACTGCATAACTATCAAGGGATAATAGTCAGAGGGCTGCACCATACCAGGCAGTCTTCTGGTAACATCTCCAACCACGGCTCCTGGAAGGGAACAAACCTCCCTGTGAGTAGGGTCTGGCCGACATATGGGGCCCTCTGTTCCCCTCAGGAGGGAATCGCCAATAACAATTACCCTCCTCTTTTTTTTAAGGGAGCAAGTCCTGATGCCGGGGGAAGGCTGTTTAAGCTTAGGCTGTTTCACCTTAGGTCGTTTCACCTTAGGCTGTTTTGCCACAGGGAAAACCCCAGATGGCGTGCCCTCCGATATCAGAATCACCTCACCCTCAACCTCCAATGCCCCGTACTTGTTTTCCAAGGGCAGTGGGGGGGGTGAGGGGGGGCAAGGAGGTTTAACCTTGCATCTTTTGATAGGAACCTGCATCCATTGCCCTCTTCTTTTTGGATGACTGGACTCTGCTGTGGGGGCCTGCAGAGCCTGGTTACTCAGGTTCATCACCCTTCTGCAATTGCATACATCTCTAAATCTAGCAACCTTATCCTTCAGTCCAGCCACCAGGCTAAGCAGACAGTCGATCTGCTCACACCTAAAGCAGGAGCCGTCCCCTCTACTCTGCATCTCAAGTGCCAGGCTCCAGCACTGTCTGCAGCTAGATGCCTGGACACCTACCTCTTGCTTATGACACCTACCTATCTGCTTATATTCCCCCTCAGTCTGGGTCAAGACTGACTTTTTAAAGAAGTTATTGCGGCGAGTTACCACCATGCTAGCCCTGCCCACCGGACCTACTGGAGAATGTTTTTTTTAAAAAAGTGTGGCGGCGCGCGCGTCCGAGCGAGAAGACACAGGCTGAAATGGAAGCTGCCGCGAGCTGCCGCGGGCTTTGAAACTGCCGCGGCACGCAGGGACCCGAACGACCCCGAACACGTGGAGAATCGGTGAAAGCCGATTCCTGCCGAGCGCAGAGGCTGTGTGCGGGTCCTTCTGGTCAAAACCATCTTTGGCCTTTCCCCTTCTAGTCTTTAAAGGAGCCACCTTAACTGGAGCTGTGTTTGAATTTACAGCCACCTTAATGGAAGCTGACAGGTCCTGAGATAAATCAGCTGCTGGGGCAGTGACTTCCGGTCCCACCGAGGGATTGGGCGGAAGTGACGTTGCTCCGTTAATGGCCGATGGAGAAGAAGAAGAAGGAGAAGGAGTGGGAGCCATGTTGATACCAGCTGACGCCCTTGGCAGCTTGCTGGAATCAGCAAAGTCATTTAGAGCTGCTTTACCAATTAACTTTTTAGCCTTCTTTTTGACTGACACAGGTTCTCCACAGTCCTCGTCACTAGATGACTCTGGGACTGATCGAGAGCCAAGGCGTTTTCTCTTTGATCTAGTTTTAATAACAAAACAAGCTCTGGACACCTTCCTCTCTCGCCACAGAGAGAACAGCAAATATGCAATCACCATCACCAGCAACAGATTTATACACATCACATAAATCACCTTTGGATCCCAGGCATCACCTAAAGTTACTCTCTCCTCTGGTGGAATCTTAAAACCCTTTATCTCAATTGGGAGAGTGGTGGAGGTAACATTCCTGTATCTCACTGGCCATAGGAAATTAATACATTTTCCATACCATAATTTAACTCTATACATAACCCACATATAAATTGTCCGCACCAAATATTTACCCAGGTAATCCAAAATCAAACCCAAACAATATCTGTAAACCAGAGCCCCAAAAATTGAAAAGAATAATCGCTCCACAAACCACAAGACCTTCATGTTTGCTAATTCAGCTAGAAAACACTAAATCAATCAAGTAATAAATTAAACTAATTATCTGCCCCACGTTGGGCGCCAATAAAAAAATGTGGTGGGTGGAAGGGTAAAGCCAAGAAGCCTCCTCCCTTCCCCCTTGTAAGGTAAAAGGGAAAAGAAAAATTGAAGGGAAAGGGAAAAAAAACTCACCAGCTGAATTAGCAAAGCAGTGGAGCTATATTTACAAAGCAGTGTAGGGTTTGCAGGGGAATATTTACAAATTTACAATATCTACAATATATACAAAGATATACAACAGAGTAACATAGAAATGAGAGTAACCCCCCTCGGCCGAGGGGATTCCCCACCTCCGCTCTCCCCTCTCTTCCCCCCCTTCCCCAGAATAGTTCGGAAAAGAGGGAGAAAGAGAGAGAAAGAAAGAAGTTAAAAGCAGTTTGTGTTAATTGGAAAGGAGTTAACACAGACCTGATATCAAGTCCTCAAGGCCGAGGCCTTGGCAGAAAGCCCAGCACAGCCAGAGAGTTGCTGCACCGTGGAGAAGCGGAAACCAGAGTGACCGAGAAGTGCTGGAAATGCCCATTTCACTCCAGTTCAGAAGGTGCTTCCTCCCACTTGACCAATGAAAATTAGTTTAGACTATTCCTTCCGTTTACCAACTTCCGTCCACCATATTCCCTTTCTTAAGGGGACACCGTCAACCGGCCACATACCCTCTTGTATATCTTTGTATATCTTTGTATATATTGTAAATCTGTATATATTCCCCTGCATATCCTACATTGCTTTGTAAATATACCGCTCCACTGCTTTGCTAATTCAGCTGTGATTTTTTTTTTCCCTTTCCCTTCAATTTTCTTTCCCTTTACTTTACAGGGGGGAGGAAGGAGGCTCCTTGGCCTTACCCTTCCAACCCTACCACATCTGCTCAAGGTCAGTCTGACCGAAAGCCCAGAATCCGTAAGCTGCGAAAGGAAAAAGTGCAAGACTGAGACTAGTCCCACTGGGAATCAAAACTTAAGGCAGTGCTCTGCTTCTCCACCAATGAAATTAGTTTAGACCTGTCTTGTTTATAAAACATTTGGCCATGGTGTCCCTTTGTTAAAGGCACTGCCTCAAACGGTCACAAGAATCATCTCAGAAATGCATATCTGAACAAATCTAAGTTATAAATCAGAGAGCAGCAAAGTTCTTTTATTGGAACAATTAATTAATGGAGATTCTGCAAGGACAGAACTCGTTGATCCTGGCACCTTAATTCAATTGCAAAATTAGATTTAAAATGACACTGAGACATATTCTCACAAATTGCGGCTCTTGTACTTTCTAACTTGTAATCTGTTGTTCAAAAAAGGCCTGGATTCATCTCACTCAATTTTATGTATCTAGTATAAGAAGCTTATTTAGTTAGCAAAGAAAAAAGCAAAGGTCTAAAAACATGGAATAAATATCCTTCTGAAAATGTTCATCTCTCTAGGACTGCAGAAGCATTCTCATTGTCCAGGCACATCAGGAAAATGAAAATCCATACCAATCAATTGGTGGAATGGTGTTTTTTCAAAGAAAATAGCGTGGTCACTGAAAATAAATTTCCAAAATGAGATGTGATGCCACAACTTCAGCTCAGCTGACCACTGCTTATAGGAAGGCAATGCGGTTAGGAGTTTGCCTGCTGTCTATGATGTTATTTTCTCCCTGCATTTTTTTTTTTGGCTTGTGAGAAGGGCCTTTACTAAAGGGCTTAGATACCACATCTGAGTATTTCTATCTCCTACTTGTTTTCTGACTCAGAAAGCCTGGAATAAATGTGAGGGATTCCAACATGACAGAGATGAATGTTATGTCACAGTTTGGCTAGATAGATGTTATAGCACTTTTTAAAGGATTCCCTCCAGACAAGCACATGCATATTTATGAGTTTTTCATTGCTTTACTTCTCTTCCCTATACCTCTGCCTCTAAGCAGCCAACAATGCAAAGACTGAACAATAAAGCTTTTCCTCACATATTTAGCTTCTTTTAAAAAATATTTTCTGAAACAATTGCATGAATTATTCATTACCTGTCTCTTTTTGTTCTTATTAATACCAGTTTCCAGAGCTCTGCTTGGGATTTTTTTTTTTAATCCAATCTTTTTTCATGTTTTGCTCATTTCCATTGATGAGATGTTATTTATTTTGCAAATTGAAATACCTGCAATGAAGCCATTAATCCCAGAAAGGCTATAATAAATTTATTGCATTTTTCAGAATAGTGGAAATGCAAAAACATCTTTCACCTCTCTGAAAATTCTAAACCATTTCAACATGCATTGAATAGAGGCATAGTAACCAGCAAGAATCTGAGCATATTTTCTCTAGCTATGGGCTAGGTCTAGAAATATGCAATAATACAAAAATCCATATTCAGCCTTTAAACCAAGGACAATTTGGGCAGGCTTCTGCTTTGACTTGTCTCAAAAAAATCACACACAGTGAATCCTGGGCATCATATTCTCAAAGTCTGTCCTTCAAGCTAAGCACTCACACAGACTGAGACTGGAGGACATTTTTCTGCTTTTCTCACCTTTCAAACAGAAGAGTACCACTATTACTTTAAAGACTGTAAGTACCTTCTTTGAACCAAGTGCTCCAAGGTGCAATACACTCAATACCAGATTTTAGTGTGATGGTGTTTTTCTCATTATAGCTAAAGGCAGCATTAAATGAGTGAATTCAGAAATGGCTCTATGTAATTACTTTTGTTTATGATACAGAGACATCACACAGGGATGTAGAATAGCACAAAGACCCTTTCTGCCTGACAGAAATGTCCAATGTTCCCGTGCCATAAACACTAAAGGATCTGTAACAAGGAGGGCCATATCCATCAGAACTAGAAGTCATTAACTGCAGTCCAAAAAGGGTTGACACAGTCACTGTCATTAGAGAAATAGTTTTAGCAGGAGGTGCTTCTTACAGCAGACTTCCAGATGTTAAGGTTAAAAGTGAATCTAGAGAATAGTACAAAGCTCTTCAAGCTGCTGGGCTCCAGACCAAGCTGTACATGTCCAAGTCTTGCTTTATTAGCACACTAAATAAGTAAAACCTCTGGTCAGTCATGACATTTTCTCAGAAGAGTGCTTTAAAGGGAACACAAGTTCCCACTGCAGTGTCAAGAGAGATGAGATAGTTACTGGCTTCTTGTTGATGTCATTTGCTCATAAAAACAGACTGACAATCAGACCCTGAGATCACTCTGGGGAAGATGATCTGTGATTTCAAAGTTTGTAGCATGTGGACCATGCATGTGGACCATACAAGGCAGCCTGTTCCAGTGCCCCATCACCTTCACAGTAAAGTTTGTCCCCATATTGAGGCAGAAGCTCCTGTGTTCTAGCTTATACACCCATTATTCCTTGTCCTATTCCTGGGTGCCACTGGAAAGAGCCTGTTCCCGTACTCTTGACACCCACCTCTCAGATATGTATAGATGTTAATAAGATACCCTCTCAGCCTTGTCATTGGCGATTCCTCCTGAGGGGGAACAGAGGGCCCCATATGTCGGCCAGACCCTACTCACAAGGAGGTTTGTTGCCTTCCAGGAGCCATGGTTGGAGATGTTACCAGAAGACTGCCTGGTATGGTGCAGCCCTCTGACTATTATCCCTTGATAGTTATGCAGTTAGGGAATGATGATGTTGCAACCAGAACTCCCAGGGCTATCAAAGATGACTTCAGGGCCCTGGGAGATCTGGTTGAGGGATCCGGTGCACAAATAATTTTTTCGTCTATACCCTTAGTTGCAGGTGGGAATACCATAAGGAACAGGTCAGCAGCTGAAGTCAACAAGTGGCTTAGAGGCTGGTGCAGGGAAAAGAATTTTGGGTTTTTCGATCTTGAAAAACTTTCTGCTGCACCAGGCCAGCTGGTAACAGATGGAGCACATCTGTCCCAAAGGAGGGGTAAGATCAGAGTGTACGAGAATGGCCTATCCCTCAAAGGGAAAAAGATTCTGGGGAGGGAATTGGCAGGTCTCATAGATAGGTCTTTAAACTAGTTTTGAAGGGGGAAGGGGTTGAAACCAGTCCCCCCAGGCTGGGGTCTGGGGGTGATAAGCCAGAGCAAGAGGTGAAACCAGCAGCCCGGCTGAAGTGCATGTACACTAATGCACGAAGCATGGGCAACAAACAAGAGGAGCTGGAAGCCTTGCAGCAGCAGGAAAGTTATGATGTAGTTGCCATCACAGAGACGTGGTGGGACGACTCACATGACTGGAGCGCTGCAATTGATGGCTACAGACTCTTCAGGAGAGACAGGCAAGGAAGAAGGGGTGGAGGGGTGGCCCTGTACATCAGGGAGGCACTAGATGCCATTGAGACGGAGATTAGGGACGATCGGGTTGAGTGCCTGTGGGTAAGAATTAGAGGGAAGGCCAACAGGGCTGACATCCTGGTTGGAGTCTGTTATAGACCACCCAACCAGGAGGAGGATGTTGATGAGTCATTCTATAGGCAGCTTAAGGCTGTCTCAAGATCGCCTGACCTTGTTCTCATGGGTGACTTCAACTTGCCTGATATCTGCTGGGATCTTAACATAGCAGAGAAGCGGCAATCTAGGAGGTTCTTAGAATGCATGGAGGACAGCTTCTAATCCCAGGTGCTGCGAGAGCCTACCAGGGGCAAGGCTATGCTTGACCTCCTCTTCACCAATAGGGAAGGGTTGGTGGGGGATGTGGTGGTCGGAGGGTGCTTAGGGGCCAGTGACCACAAGATAATTGAATTCTCATTATTTGGTCAAGCTAAGAGGGGTAGCAAGAAGACCTCCACTCTGGATTTCCGGAGGGTGGACTTCAGGCTACTCAAGGAACTAATTCAGAGGGTTCCTTGGGATAAAGCCCTTAAAAACAAAGGGGTCCAGGTGAGCTGGTCCTACTTCAAGGAAGAACTGTTGAAGGCTCAGGGACAGGCAGTGCCAATGTGCCGGAAGATGAGCCGCTGGGGCACACGGCCAGCCTGGATGGTTAAAGAACTTTTAATGGAACTAAGGGAAAAAAAGAGGGTGTATCACCTTTGAAGAGAGGAGGCAACCCGTGAAAATTTAAGGATGTTGCTAGGTCTTGCAGGAAGAAAATTAGGGAGGCAAAAGCGCATTTGGAGCTTAGTCTGGCCTCTGCTGTGAAGGACAACAAAAAGTCCTTCTATAAATACACTAATAGCAAGAGGAAGGGCAGAGACAACCTCCACTCCTTGGTGGACATGGAGGGGAACGTTGTGATAAGGGATGAGGAAAAGGCAGAGATACTTAACACCTTCTTTGCCTCAATTTTTACTAGCAGGACAGAATGTCTTCCAGACAGCTGGCCTCCAGAGCTGGCAGAAGGAGCCAGGGAGCAGCATAGCTTTCCACTGTTCCAATATGGGGTAGTTGGTGATCTGCTCAGCCGCCTGGATCCCCACAAGTCCATGGGACCAGATGGGATCCATCCTAGGGTGCTGAGGAGCTGTCAGAGGAGCTGGCCAAGCCGCTCTCCATCATTTTTCAGCAGTCCTGGCTCACTGGAGATGTCCCAGAGGACTGGAAGCTGGCCAACGTGGTGCCCATCCACAAGAAGGGCCGGTTGGATGAGCCAGGGAATTACAGGCCTGTCAGCCTGACCTCAGTGCCAGGCAAGATCATGGAACAGGTCATCCTGAGTGCATTAACACAGCACTTAGAGGATGGCCAAGGGATCAGGCTCAGCCAACATGGATTTAGGAAGGGCAGGTCCTGCCTGACCAACCTGATCTCCTTCTATGATCAGGTGACCCGCCTGGTGGATGTGGGGAGGCCTGTGGATGTAGTTTATCTGGACCTCAGCAAGGCCTTTGACACCGTCCCCCACAGCAAACTCCTGGCCAAGATGTCAGCCCATGGCTTGGACATCAGCACTCTGAGCTGGGTTAGGAACTGGCTGGATGGCCGAGCCCAGAGAGTGGTGGTGAATGGTGTCACATCCAGCTGGCAGCCAGTCAGTAGTGGAGTCCCCCAGGGATCAGTGCTGGGCCCCATCCTCTTTAACATCTTTATTGATGATCTGGATGAGGGCATTGAGTCTATCATCAGTAAATTTGCTGATGACACCAAGCTGGGGGCAGGAGTTGATCTGCTAGAGGGTAGAGAGGCTTTGCAGAGAGACCTCGACAGGCTGGACAGATGGGCAGAATCCAACGGCATGAGATTTAACTCATCCAAGTGTCGGGTTCTGCACATTGGCCACAACAACCCCATGCAGTGCTACAGGCTGGGGTCAGAGTGGCTGGAGAGCAGCCAGGCAGAGAGGGACCTGGGGGTGCTGGTTGATGGTAGGATGAACATGAGCCTGCAGTGTGCCCAGGCAGCCAAGAGGGCCAATGGCATCCTGGCCTGCATTAAGAACAGTGTGGCCAGCAGGAGCAGGGAGGTCATTCTGCCCCTGTACACTGCACTGGTTAGGCCACACCTCGAGTACTGTGTCCAGTTCTGGGCCCCTCAGTTTAGGAAGGATGTTGACTTGCTGGAACGAGTCCAGAGAAGGGCAACGAAGTTAGTGAGGGGCTTGGAACACAAGCCCTATGAGGAGAGACTGAGGGAGCTGGGGCTGCTTAGCCTGGAAAGGAGGAGACTCAGGGGTGACCTCATTACTCTCTACAACTACCTGAAGGGGGGTTGTAAACAGGCAGAGGTTGGTCTCTTCTCCCAGGCAGCCAGCACCAGAACAAGAGGACACAGTCTCAGGCTGCGCCAGGGGAAGTTCAGGCTGGAGGTCAGGAGGAAGTTTTACACAGAGAGAGTGATTGCCCATTGGAATGGACTGCCCGGGTGTGGTGGGTGGAAGGGTAAAGCCAAGAAGCCTCCTCCCTTCCCCCTTGTAAGGTAAAAGGGAAAGAAAAATTTGAAGGGAAAGGAAAAAAAACTCACCAGCTGAATTAGCAAAGCAGTGGAGCTATATTTACAAAGCAGTGTAGGATTTTGCAGGGGAATATTTACAAATTTACAATATCTACAAAGATATACAACAGAGTAGCACAGAAATGAGAGTAACCCCCCTCGGCCGAGGGGATTCCCCACCTCCGCTCTCCCCTCTCTTCCCCCCTTTCCCCAGAATAGTTCGGAAAAGAGGGAGAAAGAGAAAGAAAGAAGTTAAAAGCAGTTTGTGTTAATTGGAAAGGAGTTAACACAGGCCTGATATCAAGTCCTCAAGGCCGAGGCCTTGGCAGAAAGCCCAGCACAGCCAGAGAGTTGCTGCACCGTGGAGAAGCGGAAACCAGAGTGACAGAGAAGTGCTGGAAATGCCCATTTAACTCCAGTTCAGAAGGTGCTTCCTCCCACTTGACCAATGAAAATTAGTTTTGACTATTCCTTCCGTTTACCAACTTCCGTCCACCATATTCCCTTTCTTAAGGGGACACCGTCAACCGGCCACACCGGGGAGGTGGTGGAGTCGCTGTCACTGGAGGTGTTCAGGAGGAGACTTGACAGGGTGCTTGGTTACATGGGTTAGTTGATTGGGTGGTGTTGGGTGATAGGTTGGATGCGATGATCTTGAAGGTCTCTTCCAACCTGGTCTATTCTATTCTATTCTATTCTATTCTATTCTATTCTATTCTATTCTATTCTATTCTATTCTATTCTATTCTATTCTATTCTCCAGACTAAACAGTCCTAGTTCTCCCAGTCTTTCTTCATAGGAGAGATGTTGAAGTCCCTTAATCATGTTCACAGTGATAATGAGAATGAAGCAACCAAGCAAGTCACACTCGCAGACCAGCAGACTCCACAGATTTGAGTATGTGAGTGTGGTGAAGAGGTAATTAAATTTATTAATATGAAATATGAGTTATGGAAATATTATTTTTTATTAATTATGAGATTATTAATAACCAATGAATCACCAACTTATATACATGTTCTAGTGCACGTTCGTGAAATACATTCCACAAGTGGCTTAGTGTTATGATTATAGCTTAATTGAACTACTTACAGACTATTTCTATATTTATATAACAAAGGGTGCGGTTCCGCCGTTTGGCTACAAGATGGCGACTCAGCGGGACGCGGGTGGCTTCTGGCTATACACAGCAATATTACAATCTTTCTATGCGTCAATACTTACTCTGGTAGACGCGGATACTTTGAACTGAGTGCTAGTGGATGGAAAACACGTGGAAGATATTTGATTCCCTCCAGACAACAGGGATCGGTCCTGGTTGGGATCGGCCCGTGGGGTCGGCCCTCAAAGTCGGCTAGCACGGAGGGTGGGACGACAGTGGCCGGTAGGTGGGCTCGGACGACGTGGCAGCAGGCAAAGCTATGGGTTCGGCCCAACTGCGGCGATTCTCAAGGCTGATGCAAACAGCCTCAGGGAGAGAATGCAGCTGCATTAGACAGCAGATTCTCGTTTACTGAGCTTAAAGGAGCAGCGGGACTCTCAGAGTGGTCCCGAGTTCGGAGCAGTATAGGCACGAACAATGCCTTCGTCTTCCCTGAGATTCACAGTGCTCAGAGCGGCACACGTGGCAGCTCCTCTCCTGCTACGGCGGGGCTAGGCATACGTGAACTCGATATCAATCAAGTCCCTTCTCCCCGGCAACTGGGCAGATCTTACCCTCGGGGGTCAGTCCAGTCCTCCGGTGGCACAGTGGGCTCTTCCGGTCGGTACGACTATATATAGGGACTCTTAGGTCCTCCCTCTATGCTTCTCATGATGCAGAGGCTTTCAGTATGCGTGCATGTATAACAGAAGCTAACAACAATAAGCTCAATGGCAAAGGCTGCAGCTCGAGAGTTGCTCTCTCGAGCAAGCACAGAGACAAAGTGAATGAGGGAGCAACTTGTTTACCAACTGGGGTGATACTTATAGATTCCTCGAGGCTGGGCTTGACCAATGGGCACTCTCATAAACAACTGGCTTCAGCCTATAGAAAGCATGAAGCTAGAATTATGCCCATACTTGGCGCCAACACAAGCACTGCATGCACTGGCTGCATGCTGGCCTGGCTAATGCCTTGGCTTTTGTCTTCCTCCTTCCACATGCTGCAACAAGATTCAGTAACTGGGCATAATGTGCCTTCACCACAGTGAGGCAAGCAAAGTCAATTTTCTTAGAAAATTTGGGGTGATTTTCCCTTGGATTTTGGTCTAAGTTAAACATGTTAGAATCATTCCATTTCTGCTCTTCATTCATTTAATATGTATCTCATAGAAAATTTACTAACTTCTCTGGAATTCAAAAGTGCAAAACTTATATTTTGTTAAAGAACTGCTGCAAGGCAACTGATTTGTGGTCAGGGCAGTTACATTTCCATAAGGTTCTCTTTCTAGCTTTGAAAGATGATTCTCTTTCACTTCTGCACTGAGATATTTCCTAAAATTAGGAAGATAGAATAGAATAAACCAGGTTGGAAGAGACCTTCAAGATCATCGCGTCCAACCTATCACACAACACCACCTAATCAACTAACCCATGTAACCAAGCACCCTGTCAAGTCTCCTCCTGAACACCTCCAGTGACAGCGACTCCACCACCTCCCCGGGCAGTCCATTCCAATGGGCAATCACTCTCTCTTGTGTAAAACTTCCTCCTGACCTCCAGCCTGAACTTCCCCTGGCGCAGCCTGAGACTGTGTCCTCTTGTTCTGGTGCTGGCTGCCTGGGAGAAGAGACCAACCTCTGCCTGTTTACAACGCCCCTTCAGGTAGTTGTAGAGAGTAATGAGGTCACCCCTGTGTCTCCTCCTCTCCAGGCTAAGCCGCCCCAGCTCCCTCAGTCTCTCCTCATAGGGCTTGTGTTCCAAGCCCCTCACTAACTTCGTTGCCCTTCTCTGGACTCGTTCCAGCAAGTCAACATCCTTCCTAAACTGAGGGGCCCAGAACTGGACACAGTACTCAAGGTGTGGCCTAACCAGTGCAGTGTACAGGGGCAGAATGACCTCCCTGCTCCTGCTGGCCACACTGTTCTTAATGCAGGCCAGGATGCCATTGGCCCTCCTGGCTGCCTGGGCACACTGCAGGCTCATGTTCAGCCTACCATCAACCAGCACCCCCAGGTCCCTCTCTGCCTGGCTGCTCTCCAGCCACTCTGACCCCAGCCTGTAGCACTGCATGGGGTTGTTGTGGCCAATGTGCAGAACCCGACACTTGGATGAGTTAAATCTCATGCCGTTGGACTCTGCCCATCTGTCCAGCCTGTCGAGGTCTCTCTGCAAAGCCTCTCTACCCTCTAGCAGATCAACTCCTGCCCCCAGCTTGGTGTCATCAGCAAATTTACTGATGATAGACTCAATGCCCTCATCCAGATCATCAATAAAGATGTTAAAGAGGATGGGGCCCAGCACTGATCCCTGGGGGACTCCACTACTGACTGGCTGCCAGCTGGATGTGACACCATTCACCACCACTCTCTGGGCTCGGCCATCCAGCCAGTTCCTAACCCAGCTCAGAGTGCTGATGTCCAAGCCATGGGCTGACAGCTTGGCCAGGAGTTTGCTATGGGGGACGGTGTCAAAGGCCTTGCTGAGGTCCAGGTAAACTACATCCACAGGCCTCCCCACATCCACCAGGCGGGTCACTTGATCATAGAAGGAGATCAGGTTGGTCAGGCAGGACCTGCCCTTCCTAAATCCATGTTGGCTGAGCCTGATCCCTTGGCCATCCTCTAAGTGCTGTGTTAATGCACTCAGGATGACCTGTTCCATGATCTTGCCTGGCACTGAGGTCAGGCTGACAGGCCTGTAATTCCTGGCTCATCCAACCGGCCCTTCTTGTGGATGGGCACCACGTTGGCCAGCTTCCAGTCCTCTGGGACATCTCCAGTGAGCCAGGACTGCTGAAAAATGATGGAGAGCGGCTTGGCCAGCTCCTCTGACAGCTCCCTCAGCACCCTGGGATGGATCCCATCTGGTCCCATGGACTTGTGGGGATCCAGGCGGCTGAGCAGATCACCAACTACCCCATTTTGGAACAGTGGAAAACTATGCTGCTCCCTGGCTCCTTCTGCCAGCTCTGGAGGCCAGCTGTCTGGAAGACATTCTGTCCTGCTAGTAAAAATTGAGGCAAAGAAGGTGTTAAGTATCTCTGTCTTTTCCTCATCCCTTATCACAACGTTCCCCTTCGTGTCCACCAAGGGGTGGAGGTTGTCTCTGCCCTTCCTCTTGCTATTAGTGTATTTATAGAAGGACTTTTTGTTGTCCTTCACAGCAGAGGCCAGACTAAGCTCCAAATGCACTTTTGCCTCCCTAATTTTCTTCCTGCAAGACCTAGCAACATCCTTAAATTTTTCATGGTTTGCCTCCCCTTTCTTCCAATGATGATACACCCTCTTTTTTTCCCTTAGTTCCATTAAAAGTTCTTTAACCATCCAGGCTGGTCGTCTGCCCCGGCGGCTCATCTTCCGGCACATTGGCACAGCCTGTCCCTGAGCCTTCAACAGATGGACATGTATTGACAGTGTGATCTTTTGAGGTGGTGTATTCCTTTAGTTTCTCTACTTTTGCAGTAGTACCTGACAAAAACATTTGCAATACCACTGTGAAATACTGTATAAACTCTCAGACATAGGTAGAAGGGTAGGTTTGACAATTTAACTTGTAAAATAGACCATAAGTCTGTTCCAAACAAATCTGAGTAACTGTCTCCTGATGCAAATATTGTTTCTTTGTTATAAGAATTCCTTGAATGCACACCTGTGAGATAAGGTAAGTATAACATAAGAGCTGGTTGAAATTTTCCAGTCAACACATTGTTTTCTGATCATCACTAAGTGATGGATTCATGAAGAGTGCATAAGTCACTTCTCACATCAGCTTTATTTCATTCTTCCCTGCAGAATTTGGTTAGACTGTTTCAGACCTCATGGTTCAGCACTATCTCCAGTCCTGGGCACTTCAGCAAAAGGCTCTACCTGATCAAAATTCACTTGTCTTTAACTGGCTCTTAAGTTCAATGAAGAATAGCAAATATAGAAGTAACATTCTGGAAACCCCCTTCTCAAACCCAGGACTATGACTGTTCAAAGTGTTTGCAACTTTCATTTGAAAATTTTGTAAGTAAATGCAACAGAGAAAATGCTGAGAATAGAATAGAATAGAATAGAATAGAATAGAATAGAATAGAATAGAATAGAATAGACCAGGTTGGAAGAGATCTTTGAGATCATTGAGTCCAACCTATCATCCAACACTATCTAATCAACTAAACCATGGCACCAAGCACCCCATCCAGTCTCTTCCTAAACACCTCCAAGGATGGTGACTCCACCACCTCCCTGGGCAGCCCATTTCAATGGCCAATCACTCTTTCTGTGAAGAACTTCAATAAGTTCTAGTTCTGTTCTTCTAACAAGAACTATGAAGAAATCAACACTTTTTTCATCTTTTCTAGTTGAAATTTATTATTGTCATTCTGAAAGGCAAATTGTCTGGGAAAAGATATTTAAAGATCAAAAGACATACGGCAATTTTTTCATTTTCCATTAAAAAAAAAAAAAAGTAAATTCAACATTACCAAATGAAAAAAAAAAATGGTTTCAAGCAGCAATATCTCTTGCTTGAAGAATTTCAGTTACTGGTGAAGCTACTCAGGAAAGCTACAGCAGACACATTTGTGACATCTTGTAACTTTAAAAAGTCTACTTTATGACACTTCTGTTGTATAAAATCCAGCCCTTCAGTCATGGCCATAATCTAGTCTCCTAGAGACATGGTATTTTGGGTTGGATTCTTCAGGATTTAGATAGACTGTAGTAGTTTAAATCAATAGCACTCTTCACATGCAGTAAGTGGTATGTCTACAGAGTTTGCACAGAATTAGGTTCACAATATTGTTCTACTAAGGTATAATAAGACACCACTCTTTTAGAAGTTTTCAAAGTTGACTTTATGCAAGAAAGCACAACTAAAAAAAAGGAAGAAGAAGAAGAAATAAAGAAAACATGCAGAAACTCTCATCTTCAAATCTGTTACTCTATCTTGTGTGACAGTTAAACTTACTGAATATTATAAAGAAATAAATCAGATTTTCACTGTAGAATATCCACAAAAATCTGTAGGAAATGGAATACTCATAATGAATATGTTCTTCTTCCTAGAGTAAACATCAAAATCTATTAGCAAAGCAAAAGAATTGTAGGTAGTTTTCTTTTAGGACAGGTAGCCTCTTAAAGAAACATACTGCAAAAAAATTGTTGTAGAAGGAAGCCATCTGAGAATCTGAAAGGATAGAGCCAGCCGTCTATACAAGCTGTATATTAACACTGAGGAGAGATCAGGAGGAACTTCCAGTCTCGGGTTCACCATTTGCCTCAGTTAGTAATGAAGCCACCTCCATAACACATGGTAATTCAGGCACATAGAAATGATGCCAAATGAGTTCCCATAAACTCATCACTCCTGAAATTCTCTTAAATATATCTCCCTACTGGTAGTACAAAGTACTTTGTATGCTCCAGGAATCCCAGAAAAAACAAAACCAAAACCAAACAGAAAAATCCATTGCCTTCCTGAAAAGCAGATGTGATTGTAATAATTCAGTCAAGCATCCAAGTGTGGAAAAGATCACCAAAATGACACTGGACTCTAATTTATTCTGTTGATATATTAGGGTAATTCTCTCTCCTTTTTTTTTTTCCATACCTTCTGAAGACTGAGCTGTTCTGGAGAGGATGGAGGTATAAAAGTAATTGCTAAAAGAATGAGAATGTCCTGGCTTGAGGTAGCCTAAGAGCATTGCAGGGGACTGTTTTGAGCATGTACTCTGAATGTCCACCAGTATCAAATTCACAACACTAACCAGAATGCCACAGGGACTTGTTTTCTCCATTCTTTTGGAGTTAGCAGCTATTACTATCATCTTTGACAACATGCTTACAAAACAGGTCTTCAGTCTTCTGTATGTTTAATTTGTTAATTTCCCACTTACATCTTTAGAGTACTGATCACACAACATACTTTCATCTCAATGATTACAGCTTCAGGCAAGATACATTTTCTATTTTGTTTTTAAACTTACATCTCTGGCATTAGAGACCCAAGGCTGCCAGCCAGTGCACACACAACCATCCTAACAAATGATATGCAGAAAGTCATCAAATTGACAGGGAAAACCTTGAAGGCATGTGGAGTTTCTCTAAAACTACTCAAGGATAATAAAGAATAGCCCTAATTTATCAAATCTATCAAATGTTTGGCCATAAGAACTCAGAGAGATGTCTTTTGCTCTGCAATAGGAAGCAAAATTGTCCTGTTCTATAAAGCCTGGCAATGTAGAGCTCTTATTTCACCCTCCATTGAAAAACTGTACAAATGTATTCTCAGTTACTGGGATTATTCAGGCAAGGTTCTCATTAGTGGCACATGATTTTAAAAATGACTGCCCCATTGTTAATGACATGCAAATCCTTATGGAAGTGCAGTGACATGAGCACAAGGAGCAGTTGTACTCTTGTCATACACTGAACCAAAATGGACCATCACTGCCGCTGAGAGTTTTACTTCAGTTACTCCTGTGCTTAACCTGCAGAACTGTCATCTTATTTCTTCCTATAACTTCTGTGCTTGACAGGAATTATAGCTTCCAGCTAACTTTCAAAACCTGCATGTCACATTTCAGGGCATCATTTGATGCCAGGGATAAGGAGAGAACATAGCAGAGAACATACTGTGTGCCAGCACTGTACACTATTAATAAATTATTAGCATGCAAGGTGTAAATTGTTGCTTAAAGGGAATTTTAGTGTTATGTTATAAATCTTCCAGGTCAAAAATAGTTCAGGGGTAGAAAAAACTATCTGAAAGTGAGCTTATCTTTATTTAACTAGCCTTGTTTTCATCCTTCTGGACATTTAACATGTTTCCTGAGGGTTCTGAACTTCAAATCTCTTCCAGTGATTTACATTTTTTTTTAATGCACCTTTAAATTCTGCCCTTCAAATAATCCTATTGAATGTCATAGGATGTTGTCCCTTTAAGCCAAGATTGTGAACCAATATGCAGGGCTGACTGTGTTTGACCTGGTTAGAGCTGAGCCTTCTGATAGACAAGTTGGATAATTGCTTAGTCCTCTGCTTACATAAGACTGGCACTCTCTACCTTCACCATGGATCAGTCAATGACCAGTCTTTGTATAAATTATGTAGCTTCCTTACATAAAGGACACTTGAGAAGAAACTGTCAGAGATGTTGTTGCTCCTTATGACCTTTTTGAGGCATCACCCACTTTTTCACTGCGTGTTACACAACACCCAGTACTTCTCTATGTCTGTGACTCTTTGGTCACATTGCAATATAACATTCTCTGACGTGATGAACTTGTGGTGCCTTCTTATTCTGGTCTTGTCCAAAAATCTTAGCTGAAACTGAGCTTCTTTATCTTTAGTATTAGAGTCATGTAGTAATATAAAGGCCCTAACTTTGTAAGTTAATAATCTAAAAGGCCAGGCTCATACAGAAGAGACAAAGCAGAGGCAAAGCAGAGCACCTGTACAACACTGTGCCTGCCCCTCCTCTGTTACTACATGGAAATAAATTCACACTTCAACATTGCTTCTTACATGTTCATAACAGTCCCATGGAAGGTACCTTCCCTCACCCCGACATCAAAAGAGCATGAGAGCAGGATATTCCTCTGTGTGCCATGTGCCTTACCTCCAGGTGGCAGACTCCCTAATAGATCTGCCAGATAACCTGGAACCTTTGTCCGGGGCTTGATAGAAACACCCTTTGCCATTGAGATTTCTATGTGAATTTGTAAGTCGAGAATTGACCACCACAGTCTGGTTTCTGGAACTGATTAGTTATCTCTTTTCAGGCACTCAAACATGAGCTTGATACTACGTTGTCAGAGCTGTTCCAAGTCTCTTGGTGTAAATGTGAATTTGCCCTCCGGTAATGGGACGGAGATTGGAGTCAATACAGCTGACCAATATGACTGAGTATTGTTCCTTTATTGTTCCAGTATTGCAGGCCTATAGTCCAAGTATAGCACAGTAAAGTAAAGCAAAGAAGAAGGGAAAGGAGAGGTAGAAGTGCATAGCAAGGGAACTTCTACAACTTATATAAACTCGGAGAGCCTTGTTGGCATAGCTTCATTGGTTCCCACGAGTGACCACACATCGCACTATTATAGATCATTGGTCCAACTACTAATGACACAACAAGGTTTGTTGATGCAGGTGCATGTCCTGTTGTCCCAAGATAACTTTCTATGTTTATAGCTACCAGTGCCCTGTTTTAGTTACATGCTTCAGACACGGCACTGTTCTGCTACACGGCCAGTTGGCTCTGCACTTATGCTGAGCGTGGCCTACCACCATGTCAGGCTCTAGGCCTGCACTGCCAGATTGCTCACACTGCTTGTCGCTGGCATTACCACACTCCAGTTTGTCAAATGCCTTGCAGCGACTTTTATAATTGTCATGCAGGATATGAATCTTCTCTCTGCACAGCTCCAGGGGCGATATTATCACAATACACTCTGTTGAATCCCAAAGAATGCTAGAAAATTATAACACTACAATTAAAGCAGATAATGACAAGGAATTAGAATTAGAATAGAATAGAATTAGAATATAATAAACCAGGTTGGAAGAGACCTTCAAGATCATCACGTCCAACCCTTCAACCAATCCAACCCACCCAAACAGTTAACCCATGGCACCAAGCACCCCATCAAGTCTCCTCCTGAAAACCTCCAATGATGGCGACTCAACCACCTCCTTGGGCAGCCCATTCCAATAGGCAATCACTCTCTCTGTATAGAACTTCTTCCTAACATCCAACCTGAACCTCCCCTGGCGCAGCCTGAGACTGTGTCCTCTTGTTCTGGTACTGGGTGCCTGGGAGAAGAGACCATCATCCGCCTGTCTACAACCTCCCTTCAGGTAGTTGTAGAGAGTGATAAGGTCACCCCTGAGTCTCCTCTTCTCCAGGCTAAGCAATCCCAGCTCCCTCAGTCTCTCCTCATAGGGCTTGTGTTCCAAGCCCCTCACCAACTTCGTTGCCCTTCTTCGTTGCCCTTCTCTATACTCGTTCCAGTAAGTCAACATCCTTCCTAAACTGAGGGGCCCAGAACTGGACACAGTACTCGAGGTGCAGCCTAACCAGTGCAGTGTACAGGGGCAGAATGACCTCCCTGCTCCTGCTGGCCACACTGTTCTTAATGCAGGCCAGGATGCCATTGGCCCTCTTGGCTGCCTGGGCACACTGCAGGCTCATGTTCAGCCTACCATCAACCAGCACCCCCAGGTCCCTCTCTACCTGGCTGCTCTCCAGCCACTCTGACCCCAGCCTGTAGCACTGCATGGGGTTTTGTGGCCAATGTGCAGAACCTGGCACTTGGATGTGTTAAATCTCATGCCGTTGGATTCTGCCCATCTGTCCAGCCTGTCGAGGTCCCTCTGCAGAGCCTTTCTACTCTCCAGCAGATCAACTCCTGCCCCCACCTTGGTGTCGTCCGCAAATTTACTGATGATCGACTCAAAGCCCTATCCAGATCATCAGTAAAGATGTTAAAGAGCACAGGGCCCAGCACTGATCCTTGGGGCACACCACAAGTGACTGGCCGCCACCTGGATGTGGCACCATTCACCACCACTCTCTGGACTCGGTCCTCCAGCCACTTCCTAACTCATCGCAGTGTGCTCCTGTCCAAGCCATGGGCTGACAGCTTGGCCAGGAGTTTGCTGTGGGGGACGGTGTCAAAGGCCTTGCTGAGGTCCAGGTAGACCACATCCACAGGCCTCCCCACATCCACCAGGCGGGTCACCTGATCATAGAAGGAGATCAGGTTGGTCAGGCAGGACCTGCCCTTCCTAAATCCATGCTGGCTAGGCCTGATCCCTTGGTCATCCTGTAAGTGCTGTGTGTGTGTGCACTCAAGATGACCTGTTCCATGATCTTGCCTGGCACTGAGGTCAGGCTGACAGGCTGTAGTGAAGGATGCTTATCATCAGGATTGTGCCCCAAACATTTGGGTAGGATATATTTCTGTATGTGTTAACCCTCCTTTGTCCCCCCCCTTTCTGGAGGCAGCAGGGGGAATCCTGGTGCCACTGAGTCCAGGTAAACAGCCTACCTGGGCGTGGTCTCACCCCTGCAGTACTAGAGGCAGGCTATATGTTTGCTTCCCCAAGTATAGCATATACTCAGGGCCATATTTGGTAGCTAGTAGTTCATTGGTTAATGTTTGGGTTGGCAACAGGTGCTTATTGGGCCAGTATTCACTGGGGCAAATGGTAAATAGGGGTTGTTTGGCAAATGAGCCCCCCCACCTCGGTGTTGGAGCCTGTGTGTGCGTGCGTGCCAGCCAGTGCTCTGGGAGGCCTCGTGGTCCTTTTGCCACTGTTACCCAGCTGTGTGCAGTGCCGTGGACAGCACTCCGTGGGATCAACCGCTGCGTGATCCATCGTAGGAGAAAACCTGGTAGACCGTGTGAACCAGCGTTGCTGACCTGCCACTGCACCCTCCGAGCGAGGAATTTTGTATCCTGGGAGAGAACAGCAGAGCCACGCGGTGCGGCCACGCGGCCGGCGCCATTTCCTGCCTCCTCATTACGGCACATCCGTGCCACGTTGTCTGGATTATAAACATTATTGAAGAAAGACTCCACGACTTCCTCAGCGTCTGAGTAAGCCAAGCCCTCCTTTGTAGAGCTTCGTTTAGGATAGCATTTATATTGCTCCGGGTGGAGGGTTGCCGGTCACTGACCAACCCCTCCCCCACCACTCTCTGACTCAGTTTAGATTGTAAGTTCTGTGAATCATTTTGGTTTAAATGCCCATACATAACATTCTGTAAAGATAGTTCCACTAACCGAATATTGATACCTGTGAGGGGCGATTGTAAATACCCCGTTACAGAGTTTGTATATATATAAATAAACTTATATTTTCGTTGATGGATCTGCCGCGCATTTCTGAGGGCATATCCACGACACAGGCCTATAATTCCCTGGCTCATCCAACTGGCCCTTCTTGTGGATGGGCACAACGCTGGTCAGCTTCCAGTCACCCGGGACTTCACCGGTGAGCCAGGACTGCTGAAAAATGATGGAGAGTGGCTTGGCCATCTCATCTGCCAGTTCTCTCAGCACCCTAGGATGGATCCCATCTGGTCCCATGGACTTGTGGGGATCCAAGCTGCTGAGGAGAGTTCCAACTACCTCCTCATGGAACATAGGGAAACTGTGCAGCTCCCTGGCTCCTTCTGCCAGCTCTGCAGGCCAACTGTCAGGAAGACGTTTTGTCCTTCTAGTAAAAATTGAGGCAAAGAAGATGTTAAGTACCTCTGCCTTTTCCTCATCCTTTGATACAACATTTCCCTCCATGTCAACCAAGGAGTGGAGGTTGTCCTTTCCCTTCCTCTTGCTATTAATGTATTTATAGAAGGACTTTTTGTTGTCCTTCACAACAGAGGCCAGTTTAAGCTCTAAATGCGCTTTTGCCTCCCTAATTTTCTTCCTGCATGATTTGGCAACATCCTTAAATATTCCACGGGTTGTCTCATCTTTTTTCCAAAGATGATACACCCTCTGTTTTTCCCTTAATTCTATTAAGATTTCTTTAACCATCCAGGTTGGCCGTCTGCCCCGGCGGCTCATCTTCCAGCATATTGGCACAGCCTGTCCCTGAGCCTTCAACAGTTCTTCCTTGAAGCAGGTCCAGCCCTCCTGGACCCCTTTATTTTTAAGGGTTTAATCCCAAGGAACCCTCTGAATTAGTTTCTTGAGTAGCCTGAAGTCCACCCTCCGGAAGTCGAGAGTGGAGGTCTTCTTGCTACCCCTCTTAGCTTGACCGAATACTGAAAATTCAATTATCTCGTGGTCACAGGCCCCTAAACACCCTCTGACCACCACATCACCCACCAGCCCTTCCCTATTGGTGAAGAGGAGGTCAAGCATAGCCGTGCCCCGGTAGACTCTCGCAGCACATGGGATAAGAAGCTTCCCCCTTCAAAACTAGTTTAAAGCCCTGTCGATGAGACCTGCCAATTCCCTTCCCAGGATCTTTTTACCTTTGGGGGACAGGCCGTTCTCATATACTGTGGCCTTTCCCCTTCTCTGGGACAGATGTACTCCATCTGTTGCCAGCTGGCCTGATGCAGTAGAAAGTTTCCCAAGATCAAAAAACCCAAAATTCTTTTGACTACACCAGCCTTTAAGCCACTTGTTAACTATAGCTGCTGACCTGTTCCTTACGGTATTCCCTCCTGCAACTAAGGGTATTGATGAAAAAATTATTTGTGCACCTGACCCCTCAACCAGGTCTCCCAGGGCCCTGAAGTAATTTTTGATAGCCCTGGGAGTTTTGATTGCAACATCATCATTCCATAATTGCATAACTAGTAATTGTTATCCTACTTTCCAATACCACTCTTTCCCCTGATGCCAGCACTACCCACCACTCAAGCAATACATGATGTTGCAGATGTTACTGTTCTGTTTTCTAGTGGAGAAGAAATCTGGAATGGAATGGAATGGAATGGAATGGAATGGAATGGAATGGAATGGAATAGAATAGAATAGAATAGAATAGAATAGAATAGAATAGACCAGGTTGGAAGAGATCTTCAAGATCATTGAGTCCAGCCCATCACCCAACACCATGTAATCTAACACCAAGTACCCCATCAAGTCTCTTCCTAAACACCTCCACTGATGGCAACTCCACCACCTCCCTAGGCAGCCCATTCCTACAGGCAATCACTCTCTCTATGAAGAATATCTTCCTAACATCCAGCCTAAACCTCCCCTGGCACAGCTTGAGACAATGTCCTCTTGTTCCGGTGCTGGTTGCCTGGGAGAAAAGACCAGCCCCCACCTGTCTACAACCTGCCTTCAGGTAGTTGTAGAGAGCAATAGATTCAAGGTATCCTGACTTGGTCAGTTGTATATATCAAAATGGACAGATAAAGATGAATTCCAGTAGAAGGTTTATGAATACAATGATCAGCAGACTAATACTGACACTTCATCTAAAGTGACTTCTGTCTCACTTACTCATCATATCCTCTGTATACTGGTCATTTTGGTTTCTTCCGTAGTTAGTGGAAAGAGACAGGGGTCTGTAACTGGTCATTAATTCCATCCATCTTAGACACCTATTTTGGAGAATCACACAATGTTAGCAGCTTGAAGAGACCTCTAGAGATCATTGAGTACCATCACCCTGCCAAAGCAGGATCACATAGGGCAGGACACACAGGAACACATTCAGGAGGGTTTTGAAAGTCTCCAGTGAAGGAGACTCAACAACTCTGCTCCATCACCCTCACTGTAAAAACTATCTCTTCATGTTGAGACAGAACCTCCTGTGTTCTAGCTTGTACCCATTGTTTCTTGTCCAGTCACAGGGCAAGATACTGGAACCTTCATCTTGATACCCATCCCTTAGATATTTATATACATTAATAAGATTCCCTCTCAGTCTTCTGTTCTCAAGACTAAACAGCCCCAGTTTTCTCAGTCTTCATAGGAGAGATGTTCAAGTCACAATCATCCTCACAGCCCTCCATTAGACTCTCTAGCAGACCCCTGTCTCTCTTGAAAAGATAAATTACATCCTGGAGATGATTGTCCAGCTTGAACTAAACTAACTCTTACATAGCAAATATGAGATGAAGTGAATCTCTTCTGGCAATTTTATACTTTAATTGTGAATCTTTTGTGCGATTAATCTAATTTTTAACTACATGTGATACAAGGAAGAGTGGAACAGTTCTCAGACCCTCAGATGAATGCCTATCTCTTACCATAACTTGAAGAAATAACAAAACTACAGTTGTACAAAGAAAGGGTAAAAAATACAGCATAAATTAATCATGGATGAATCATTACTTCCATTAGCATTCACTGAGCCATGAACCAGTGCAGCATTAAGTATTTTTAAATGGATACTCTACATACCTCTATCCCTCTCTGAGGAGAAATTAAACATTCAGAAAAAGTCTTGTAATTTTTCCAAAGAAACCTGACTATTAGATGTTACCAACAGGGACAGTTTGCACAGAATAGCTCTTGAGCTATTTTTGCTTAACTTCCTATATACCTACTCTTACAATTATGCAACAATTATTTGGAAATGAGCTTTGTTCTTGAATCGCCTTTATCCACCATGGCTAAAGCCTATTTAAGACACAGTACGTGCATTCTGGATTAAGCATGTCCAAGCAGCTATCCTCCCAAACCCTGACAAATGATGCTTAGTTTTTATAACAATATATCCATCTTCTTTCCAGGTAAAGCACCACATCTTAAAATTCTATCTATAGTTTCTGGAATGGTGAACTGGGACTTGACACATTTTCACTTACAAACATGGGGCACACACCTTAATCTTTTCAACATCACACTTCTGCGAGTACCAGAGTTATTCTTGATTCTGTGTGTTCCACACCCCCCTTTGTGACCAATCATTTGCAAAACACGTAGGAAAAATCATTACCAAAGGGATAAAGTCTATTCACCACTTCTTAGAATGAAGAGGAGAGAGATTGTAGATACAATTCCCAACCTCATGAGTCCTTCAGACTACTACCCACTTCTGGTCTTTCAGGTGGGCAGTGATGATGTAACAATGAGAGGCTCACAATCTATTAAAAAAGATTTCAGAACTTTAGGGCAAATGCTAAAGGGATCAGGGGCTCAAGTTGTGTTCTCTACTATCCCTCTAACGTCAGCAATGGATGAGGAAACACTGAGGAAGGGCCGACAGGTCAATTCATGGCTCAGGGGCTGGTGCCATCGACAGGGCTTTGGGTTCCACAATCATGGATTGGTTTTCAAGGCACCTGAGCTGAAAACAACTTATGGGACACACTTGTCCCAGAGGGGGATAAGAATCCTGGGGCAGGAATTGGCAGGGCTCATTGATAGGGCTTTAAACTAGATTTGAAGGAGGAAGGGGTTAATAGTCTCCTGCTGACCGGTGACAAACAAAGGGGCAGCTCACCAGCAGCAGAGAGGAAAGCTGGTAAGGGCTCTCAGCTTGCTGCCCTGAGGCAAGCCACGAATGATCCACCAGGACATTCTGTGGAAACCGAGGAGAATTGGCACAAGAGGAGGACAGGGCCAGCCCAGCTGAAGTGCTTCTATGTAAATGCACGCAGCTTGGGCAACAAACAGGATGAGTTAAGGGCCACTGTGCTGCTGGGATGCCACGACATAGTGGCTGTTACTGAAACTTGGTGGGATGAATCCCATGACTGGAATGTAGGGATAGATGGGTATAAACTCTTTAGGAAGGATAGGCAGGGAAGGAGAGGAGGAGGTGTTGCCCTCTATGTCAATAACCAGTTGGAATCAGTGGAGCTCCACCTGGGGAGGGATGATGAGCTAGTTGAGAGTGTATGGGTTAGAATTAAAGGCAGGACAGGGGAAGGAGATATTACTGTGGGGGTCTCCTACAGGCCACCTGACCAGCAGATCCAAGCAGATGAGGCCCTCCACAGGCAAATAGAAGCGGCTTCCAGGTCACAAGCCCTGGTCCTCATGGGTGATTTCAACCACCCGGACATCTGCTGGAGGGACAACACAGCAAGGCACCAGCAATCCAGGATGTTCCTAGACTGCATAGAAGACAACTTCCTCCTCCAAATGGTAGAGGAACCAACAAGAAATAGTGCTATGCTGGACCTTGTTCTCACCAACAGGGAAGGGCTGGTAAGCAATAGTTTCATAGTTTCATAGTTTCATTCAGGATTGGAAGGGACCACAAGGATCATCTAGTTCCAACCCCCCTGCCATGGGCAGGGACACCCCACACTAGATCAGGCTGGACAGAGCCTCATCCAGCCTGCTCTTAAACACCCCCAGGGACGGGGCCTCGACCACCTCCCTGGACAACCCATTCCAGGGTCTCACCACTCTCATGGTGAAGAACCTCCTCCTCACATCTAGCCTGAATCTCCCCACCTCCAGCTTCATTCCATTCTCCCTAGTCCTATCACTACCTGAGATCCTGAGAAGTCCTTCCCCAGCCTTCCTGTAGGCCCCCTTCAGATACTGGAAGGCCACAATTAGGTCACCTCGGAGCCTTCTCTTCTCCAGACTGAACAGCCCCAACTCCTTCAGTCTGTCCTCATAGGAGAGGTGCTCCAGCCCTCTGATCATCCTTGTGGCCCTTCTCTGGACCCGTTCCAGCACCTCCACATCCCTCTTGTAATAGGGGCTCCAGAACTGGACACAGTACTCCAGGTGGGGTCTCACCAGGGCTGAGTAGAGGGGGAGGATCACCTCCCTCGACCTGCTAGCCACACTTCTCCTGATGCAGCCCAGGATCTGATTGGCCTTGCAGGCTGCAAGTGCACATTGAGAGCTCATGTTGAGCTTTTTGTCCACCAGCACCCCCAAGCCTCTCTCCTCAGGGCTACTTTCCAGCCAGTCACTGCCCAGCCTGTATTTGTGCCTGGGATTGCCTCGACCCAGATGCAGGACCCTGCACTTGCTCTTCTTGAACTTCATGAGGTTGGCTTGTGCCCACCTCTCCAGCCTGTCAAGGTCCCTCTGGATGGCCTCCCTTCCCTCCAGCGTGTCTACTGCACCACACAGCTTGGTGTCATCAGCAAACTTGCTGAGGGTGCACTCAATGCCACTGTCCATGGCACCCACAAAGATGTTGAACAAGACAGGTCCCAGGACTGATCCCTGAGGGACTCCGCTTGTCACTGGCCTCCACTGGGACATGGAGCCATTGACAGCCACTCTTTGGGTGCGGCCATCAAGCCAGTTCCTTATCCATCTAGTGGTCCACCCATCAAACCCATGTGTCACGAGTTTAGAGACCAGGATGTGGTGCGGGACAGTGTCGAAGGCTTTGCTCAGGTCCAGGTAAATGACATCAGTTGCTCGCCCCTCATCTATTAATTTTGTCACCTGCTCATAGAAGGCCACCAGGTTGGTCAGGCAGGATTTGCCCTTGGCAAAGCCATGCTGACTGTTCCCAATCACCTCTTCACTATTATTCTGAGCCAGTAGTGACTCCAGGAGGATCTGCTCCATGATCTTTCCAGGCACAGAGGTGAGACTGACTGGCCTGTAGTTCCCTGGTTCCTCCTTCTTACCCTTTTTGAAGATGGGGGCAATGTTTCCCCTTTTCCAGTCTGTGGGGACTTCACCAGATTGCTATGACTTTTGAAATATAATAGAGAGGGGTTTAGCAACCTCCTCTGCCAGTTCTCTCAGTACTCGTGGGTGTATCCCGTCGGGTCCCATGGACTTGAACACTTTCAGGTTCTTCAGGTGATCACAAACCTGATCTGCACTTACAATGGGCAGTTCTTCCTCCCCGTCCCTGGCTTTGACTTCCATAACATCAGCAGTGTGGCTAGAGGCCCTTGCCGTGAAGACTGAGATAAAGAAGTTATTAAGTACCTCAGCCTTTTCCTCATCACTTGTGACCATGTCACCATTTTCCTTTCTGAGGGGGCCCACACCTTCCCTAGTCATCTTTTCCCATTAATATACCTGTAGAAGTTCTTAGTGTTCCCTTTAATCTCCCTGGCTAGATTCAATTCGAACTCTGCTTTGGCTTTCCTAACCAGGACTCTTGCTGCTCGGGCAGCTTCCTTATATTCCCCCTGTTCTACCCGTCCTTCTCTCCACTTCCTGTAGAGTTTCCTTTTAAGTAATAGTGTGTCCAGTAGCTCCTTGTTCATCCAGGCAGGCCTCCTAGCATTCTTACGTGCTTTTCTCTTTGTTGGTATACAGAGCTCCTGGACACAGAGGAGGTGGTCCTTGAATACTGACCAGCTGTCCTGGCTCCCTCTTCCCTCCAGGGCTTTGTCCCACAACACTTTGGCTAGCAGATCCCTGAAGCGATCAAAATCTGCACGCCTAAAGTCTAGGGTCGTGAGCTTGGAATACTTCCTCCTGATTGCCCTGAGGATGTTAAATTCAACTGCTTCATGGTCACTGCAGCCAAGGCCGTCCCTGAGCCTCACATTGCTTACCAGCCCTTCCCTGTTGGTGAGAACAAGGTCCAGCATAGCACCATTTCTTGTTGGTTCCTCTACCATTTGGAGGAGGAAGTTGTCTTCTGTGCAGTCTAGGAACATCCTGGATTGCTGGTGCCTTTCTGTGTTGTCCCTCCAGCAGATGTCCGGGTGGTTGAAATCACCCATGAGGACCAGGGCTTGTGACCTGGAAGCCGCTTCTATTTGCCTGTGGAGGGCCTCATCTGCTTGGATCTGCTGGTCAGGTGGCCTGTAGGAGACCCCCACAGTAATATCTCCTTCCCTGTCCTGCCTTTAATTCTAACCCATACACTCAACTAGCTCATCATCCTCCCCAGGTGGAGCTCCACTGATTCCAACTGGTTATTGACATAGAGGGCAACACCTCCTCCTCTCCTTCCCTGCCTATCCTTCCTAAAGAGTTTATACCCATCTATCCCTACATTCCAGTCATGGGATTCATCCCACCAAGTTTCAGTAACAGCCACTATGTCGTGGCATCCCAGCAGCACAGTAGCCCTTAACTCATCCTGTTTGTTGCCCAAGCTGCGTGCATTTACATAGAAGCACTTCAGCTGGGCTGGCCCTGTCCTCCTCTTGCGCCAAATCCCCTCGGTTTCCACAGAATGTCCTGGTGGATCATTCGTGGCTTGCCTCAGGGCAGCAAGTTGAGAGCCCTTACCATCTCTCCTTCTCTCTACTACTGGTGAGCTGCCCCTCTGTTTGTCACCAGCCATCAGGAGACTATTAACCCCTTCCCCCTTCAAATCTAGTTTAAAGCCCTATCAATGAGCCCTGCCAATTCCTGCCCCAGGATTCTTATCCCCCTCTGGGACAAGTGTGTCCCATGAGTTGTTTTCAGCTCAGGTGCCTTGAAAACCAATCCATGATTGTGGAACCCAAAGCCCTGTCGATGGCACCAGCCCCTGAGCCATGAATTGATCTGTCGGCCCTTCCTCTGTGTGTCCTCATCCATTGCTGATGTTAGAGGGATGACAGAGAACACGACTTGAGCCCCTGATCCCTTTAGCATTTGCCCTAAAGTTCTGAAATCTTTTTTAATAGATTGTGAGCCTCTCATTGTTACATCATCACTGCCCACCTGAAAGACCAGCAGTGGGTAGTAGTCTGAAGGACTCACGAGGTTGGGAATTCTATCTACAACGTCTTTTACTTGGGCACCAGGGAGGCAGCTGACCGCTCTATGAAATTGGTCTGGTCTGCATATTGGGCCCTCCGTTCCCCTCAGTAGGGAGTCTCCAATGACGATGACCCTGCGAGGTTTCTTTTCTGGGTAAGTTTTGATGGCTGGCCTGAGGCAATCTGTCATTGGTGCAGCTTCAGACCTTCTTGAGTCCTCGGCCTTACCAATGACCTGTTCCTCCTGCAGAGCCTCATACCTGTTCTGTAATTGCACTGGAGGCAGCGTGCTGCTCACAGGAGCAGACTTCCATTGTTTGCACTTCTTCCATCGGGCAGAGACCTGTTCCCATTGGCCCTGCTCATGTGGCTTACTATAGGGAGGTTGAGAATCTTGCTTCTGGGAAGGTATCAAACTCCCTGTTCCCCTAAGTGTTACCCCCTGTTCTGGTTTAGAAGAGATTACATTATGGGAATCGTCAATTTTCTGCAGACAATGCAAGACAGTTATGCAAGACAATGCCAGGGACGGGGAGGAAGTACTGTGCATTGTAAGTGAAGATCAGGTTCGTGATCACCTGAAGAACCTGAAAGTGTTCAAGTCCATGGGGCCCAACAGGATACACCCACGGGTACTGAGAGAACTGGCAGATGAGCTTGCTAAACCCCTCTCTATTATATTTCAAAAGTCATGGCAATCTGGGGAAGTCCCCACAGACTGGAAAAGGGGAAACATTGCCCCCATTTTCAAAAAGGGTAAGAAGGGGGAACCAGGGAACTACAGGCCAGTCAGTCTCACCTCTGTGCCTGGAAAGATCATGGAGCAGATCCTCCTGGAGGCACTACTCACTCAAAAGAATACTGAAGAGGTGATTGGGAACAGTCAGCATGGCTTTGCCAAGGGCAAATCCTGCCTGACCAACCTGGTGGCCTTCTATGAGCAGGTGACAAAATTAATAGATGAGGGGAGAGCAACTGATGTCGTTTACCTGGACCTGAGCAAAGCCTTCGACACTGTCCGGCACCACATCCTGGTCTCCAAACTGGTGACACATGGGTTTGATGGGTGGACCACTAGATGGATAAGGAACTGGCTTGATGGCCGCACCCAAAGAGTGGCTGTCAATGGCTCCATGTCCCAGTGGAGGCCAGTGACAAGCGGAGTCCCTCAGGGATCAGTCCTGGGACCTGTCTTGTTCAACATCTTTGTGGGTGCCATGGACAGTGGCATTGAGTGCACCCTCAGCAAGTTTGCTGATGATACCAAGCTGTGTGGTGCAGCAGACATGCTGGAGGGAAGGGAGGCCATCCAGAGGGACCTTGACAGGCTCATGAGGTGGGCACAAGCCAACCTCATGAAGTTCAATAAGAGCAAGTGCAGGGTCCTGCATCTGGGTCGAGGCAATCCCAGGCACAAATACAGGCTGGGCAGTGACTGGCTGGAAAGTAGCCCTGAGGAGAGAGACTTGGAGGTGCTGGTGGACAAGAAGCTCAACATGAGCTCTCAATGTGCACTTGCAGCCCGCAAGGCCAATCAGATCCTGGGCTGCATCAGGAGAAGTGTGGCTAGCAGGTCGAGGGAGGCGATCCTCCCCCTCTACTCAGCCCTGGTGAGACCCCACCTGGAGTACTGTGTCCAGTTCTGGAGCCCCTATTACAAGAGGGATGTGGAGGTGCTGGAACGGGTCCAGAGAAGGGCCACGAGGATGATCAGAGGGCTGGAGCACCTCTCCTATGAGGACAGACTGAAGGAGTTGGGGCTGTTCAGTCTGCAGAAGAGAAGGCTCCCAGGTGACCTAATTGTGGCCTTCCAGTATCTGAAGGGGGCCTACAGGAAGGCTAGGGAAGGACTTCTCAGGATGTCAGGTAGTGATAGGACTATGGGGAATGGAATGAAGCTGGAGGTGGGCAGATTCAGGCTAGATGTGAGGAGGAGGTTCTTCACCATGAGAGTGGTGAGACCCTGGAATGGGTTGTCCAGGGAGGTGGTCGAGGCCCCGTCCCTGGGGGTGTTTAAGAGCAGGCTGGATGAGGCTCTGTCCAGCCTGATCTAGTGTGGGGTTTCCCTGCCCATGGCAGGGGGGTTGGAACTAGATGATCCTTGTGGTCCCTTCCAACCCTGAATGAAACTATGAAACTATGAAACTATGAAAGCAAGCCAAGTCAGAACAAAAGCAGATCTGCAAATGAAGATTCGAAGTGGTTTTTATGATTGCCAGTGTTGAAGCAGACCAGTGAGGAACTAGCCTTGTTTCAGATGTTGAAGATCCACTGCCAGAAATATCACTTAGCTGAAGACACATAGCTCCCAGCTTGAAGCTGCATGTAGCTAATGTGAAGGGTCGGTTTTGGTGCAGTGGGAAATACTTTACTTCTGTGGGTCACCACCTGCACATGGAGTGTTCTTAGATATAAACATTCCCACAGAAGATGGGAACAACTTGTTTATGAGAAGAAACACTGCACCCATTTTTCTCAGTCCAGAAATACGGATGTTCAGAGGTTGATATAAGCACTCACCAGCAGGAGTAAACTGTGAACTGCCTTTTAAAACTTCTTTGAAGTTTTAAGGGAAGAACAGCTCTAATGATGATGAACTGTGAAGAATTTCTATTGCAGGACAATGGTTCAAATATGATATAGCCATATGGTCTAAAAGTCTTTACCATTAGAGGCAGTACAGTGGTCTATGTAAAATGGTTTTGTGGAATTCAGTGGTTTCACATCCCAAAAAAACAACAGCCCTACTGTTACTGGAACTAACTGAACCCCTTTGTTTGCAGTGCCAGTGGTGAGATGAAATACAAGGGAAAATACTGTCAGCTGTCTTCCTGAAGTAATCCGTCTGCATCAGGACCAAGTAACCAGTGCCCTCACAGGGCTACCCTGGCAAAGGCATGGACCACAAATTTTCACACCCTCTAAGATCATCTGCAAATATGTTCTACAGTACATTTTCATAGCACAAAAGTAGCATGTGCTTGCTCCTATTGAGTACCTGGGAGAGAGATTACACCAGGAGTGAGGTTAACTGATGGGCAAGCAAAATTGTTTAAAACCCCCTCAACTGTTTAAAACCTCCTCACTATTCCTTCTGTAGTATTTCTTCCAAGGCATGACAGATTACATATTCCTTTGAGCAGATCTTGAATAGCTATCTTTAACATCACCATCTGGTGATTTGCAGCACTGTAACAGACTTTGCTTTAGTGAACTGGGCACTTTAAAAAAAAAAAAAAAACCACTACAACACCTGAAGGTTGTGTGGAGGTCTCACCTTTTGAGTAGAAACCAATTATGTATCTTTCCAATATCTAACAGTAGAGTGTCCTAACTAGGAGTAATTGTACATATATTTTGCAAACACTACAGCCAGTTCTGTAAAAATCTGCTTCTGGATGATGTTGAGGAAACACAAACTGGGTGCGTGCAGCTGCTACTGTTTTGAAATGCTTCTGTTACATTTTGAGACACAAGTTTTGTAAGTATCTGTTTCTACATTTGAAACCTTGTGTAACACGCATAGTTTCTTTATGAGATGTGATATCCTGTTTGGATTTTTTTGCCTTTATGTCAGAAAGACATAAAGACATCTCAAGCTTTTAGTACCAGAAAGCAAATATATACATATATATATATTTAAATTATAGTGCCTTATGCACATACACAAAGCTTTATTTTTCAAAGCCATTCATTTAAGTGTAACTAAGGAGTGTCACCATTACATTGGAATAATTAGAAAGAATGATGTAGGGAGGAAGCAGTCTACAATAGGAAATTTTGATGACTGTTTCAGTGACTGGAATCAATATTTACTTTTACTTGGCTTTGCAATGTACAATATATCTGCTAAGAAAATAAAAATAAGTTTAAGGAAACCAGGAAAAGCTTTAGGAAAGTTATTGCAGTCAAAGTGGTTGGCCAGTTATTTATTGCTTTCTTCTTTTTTCGGCACCTCTGAGCTTCATGGATTAGGGCCCATATACCTCTATAGGAGTCCAACACTGCAGCCAGGGAGGAGACTGTGCTGGAGGGGTTTCTGTACAACAGGTGTTGCCTTTATTGTCCCAACTCTGGAATGCCTTGGCCTCTGATCTAAAACATTTCAGTTTTTCTTCCCTGTTCTTACACCTAGCCTTAAAGAAATATTGCCATTACCTAAATATGTGGCACTGCAATGCATTTAGATAACATGTTATTAGCTTTTAAGATACAGTTAATATCAGGGAGCATCATGCCTTGGTGGAAAGGTGTCCTGCAAATAAAATGCACTTTTATTTAGCATACAGACCAAATATAGCCACCCTGAATATGATGTTAGCTGTGGATGAACTCAAAAATCCTAGTCCAGGACATTTTTAAGCATTCATATCCAACTTAACATATGGAATACATAAAAGACTCTGATTTAAGCCATTTCACTTGCAATTTTTTGAAGCTAGAAGTTGATATCAGCCTCTTCAGAGGCATTACTGCTAAGAATACTGATAGAAACATTACATGGGACTTGCAAAAGCCTAACTTTATATTTTATACTAACATCTATTTCCAGTTTAAATTGTGATTCAAGATATAAACTGAAAAGTAATCTGTAAATGTAGGAAGGCCTTCATGCGTAGTCTGTAATTACAGCAACAAAGAGGGAACTGCTTATTTTGTTGATTTCTTTTTACAGAACCAGTTACCACATCCTCTCTTGTGTGGTGGTTTTTCCAAAAAGAAAAAAAAACAATACTGTATACATGGCGAGGAGCAGAAAATCCCCCATGGGGTACATTGATCTTTCCACAGTGCAAATGGGAAGTGAAAATAGATTCAAGTTGCTTTGAAGTTTGAATGTAAACCACACCAACAACATAAGTCTCATTGTAATTATTCATGAAAGACACCCAAGTTAAATAGGAAAATGGGGACAAAATTCTGAGCCAACCTAAAGGCAACTGAAGTGCAAAATGCTGGTTTTGTCCCTTTTCTGCAGAACTCTTCCCTGGAAAAAAATTATTAGATGTTAAATGCATCTGCACAAAAGACATTGCTATTTAGCATGACACCAATGCAAAGCAAAGGAATGACATGCTGTTGAAGGACAGCTGTCCTGACAAGGTGAGGGATCCCTGCAGTTATCTCATAACAGTGGCTGTCTGCAGTCAAGTGACTGTTGCAGCAGAGCCATGCTGCTATGACCTGAATTTCACAGCTGGACAAGATCAGTAGTAATTGATAGTTACATTATGGCAAGCTCCAGATACTGAGATCCAGGCCACCAGCTGCAGTATATTATAACTTCACAAAGAAGGCACCAGACCTTCTGTTAGATGCCTTTCTGATGGAGAGATTTTAAGTCACTGGTGGATGACTCACCTCAGCTGAAGCTGAGGTGTGTATCTAAAACCATAACTGTTAGAAATTATCTCCACACCAGACAAGATAAAGTTAAAAAAGTGATCATCAGGAGATATAGCCAGTATCTGAACTGAAGAGGCTGATTTTGTGGACAACATCATGCAGGTGGACTGCTGTTAAATTCAGCAAAAGTTTACAATCAGATGCCAAAATTCCTCAGTGTAGACAGGACAGAAAATCTAAGAGTGATCAAAGATTGGTATGTTTAATTTGCATAATATATAAAATACAAATTAAAAAAAATAACAGGAAGACATTACTTCATCATATTGAGCCTGCAGAAATACTTTTATTTTATTATATTAAAATAATGATTATTTTATATGTATAAGCACATAGATGTTAAATTTTTTTAGTTACATTTAGCTTAAAGAAATAGCACCTTTTCCAGAAATTTAGATCAAGTTATGTCAAAATTATTCCAGATTTGGGCTGAATAAGCTTTAATACATACAACTGCAAGCAGTTTTCTCACAAGACTGTAGTCACTTAACTCTCAGCAGCCAAATCAGTGTTCACACTACCATACAGCCAAGGGCTAATGGAGGTTGATGGGAAAGTGGCTTTCCTTGCTCTTGTATTCACAAATCACCTCTGACTCCAGAGGGAAAACAAAGTGGGGATGCTCTCAATACCTTTTGTTGAGGTTGCTTTATATTATATTACTGATAAACTTTTGTGAGCATTCTCCACCTACTTAAGAAGCGTCCTCATCATTAGATTAGAGATACTTCTGTCTTTCTCAGAGCCGGAGTATGCCACTTTCAAGTAGAAGATGATGTTGCCTGATCATTAGGCCACTCAAGTTCAATTTCTTACCCAAAATCAGACAATTTATTAGGAAGTGTACTTCTCAGATGATTTACATAGCCAGCAGCCTGGCAGTAATTAGAGGAACAACACTCTTCATCCCATGTCTTTATTCCTCTTGAACAAATGAGCAAGAACCAGCCCTTCCGTATGCACAATTCAGTGTTACCTACAAACTTGCTGCTGGATCTCCTCTATCCCAGCTGCCCAAACACTAACTATGAAGGAAAAAGTCAAAAGAGCAGCACCTTCTAGCAGCTTTGCAAGTGTGTCCTGGATGAGCAAGCAGCTCCTGGAGGATTTAAGGGGGAAAAAGAGGCTATATCACCTTTGGAAGGAGGGGAAGGCTTCTCAAGGTATGTTCAAGGAAGTTGTTAGATTATGTAGGAATAAAATTAGGGAGGCAAAGGCCCAGCTGGAACTGAAGCTGGCCACCTCTACCAAAGACAATAAAAAGCATTTTTATAAATATATTAACAATAAGAAGAAGGGCAGGAAGAACCTCCACTCCTTATTGGACCTGGAGGGGAACACGATGACCGAAGACGCGGAAAAGGCTGAGGTCCTGAACACCTTCTTTACCTCAATTTTTAACAGCAAGGCAGGAGTTCAGGACGAGTGGCCTCCTGAGCTGGGCGATGGGGTCGGGGAGCAGTGTAGTGCCCCGGTGTCTCAGTCCGGAGAGGGAAAGAGACTCAAGTTCTTTTAGAACATTCCCATGTTGTGAAATTAGAGGCACAAACGAGGCCAAAATATCAACAACTAGACTATTTATTACATAAATAAAGTGGACATAAGAAGGGGAGAGGGAGAAAAGAGAGAGGGAGAAAGAGAAGAGAGAGAGAGAAGGAAAGGAATTATATTACCACACCCCTCATCCTCCCCAAGACAGTTTGAGTCTGTGGAGGAAAGGTGCTGCAGGAGATGCTGGGTCTGTAGAGAAATGGTGCTGAGGCTTTTGCTGGAGAAGAACTGTGGTACTCTGGGGAGATGTTGGGTTGGTACAGGAACGGTGCTGAGGCTCCGGCTAGAAAAGAGCTGTGGTCCTCTGGGCAGCCTGGGTCTGTAGAGAAAGGGTGCTGAGGCTTTGGCTGGAGAAGAGCTGTGGTCCTCTGGGCAGCCTCTTTTCTCCGGAGCAGCATTGTCCCTGCTTTCCCTTCTCAGCGACATGGTCCGTCTCCTGTGTTTTCCTTCATCTCCGTTTTTCTCCCTCTAAGCCAGTCCAGGGGATACAGTCCCCCACATTTTCCTTCCGCGTTTTTCTTCTCCTACTAGCCAGTAGTGGCTCCAGTCTTTTATACAGTTTTTAGTATGTGTCCAAGTATTGTCCCTCAGGAATTCCAGGGGCAGGAAATAATCCTTAGGTAAATATCCAGGTATCGTTTCCCCGGAAATCTTTCTGTGCATTTCTGTGTGTTTGGGCAAGAGATCTGGATGGGGGGTGGAGGGGGGCCCTCCATCCAGACAAACCCCCCCACACTCATTACACATCGTCTACCCTTTCCAGGGTACTTGATGGGTGGAGATTATCTTGTCCTGAAGGCGTGAATGGCTGGGTCATTGTTGTAGGCCAGCTGTGGCCCAGTGAGCAATGTTATCTTTGCACCTTCCAAGAGTCATTCCAGTGGCTCTGTCAGCTATTGTCTGCGCAAGCAGCAAGTGATTTTATCTTTGTTGACTCACACCTAGAGAGACAAACTTTTGGTCTCTCACACCCGGTAATCCATGAGGAGTTAGTTCGGGACCTGCTGAGCCACTTGGACATTCACAAGTCCATGGGACCGGATGGGATCCATCCTAGGGTGCTGAGAGAGCTGGCAGATGAGCTGGCCAAGCCGCTCTCCATCATTTTCCTCCAGTCCTGGCTCACAGGTGAGGTCCCGGGTGACTGGAAACTGGCCAATGTGGTCCCCATCCACAAGAAGGGTCGGATGGAGGAACCTGGAAACTACAGGCCGGTCAGCCTGACCTCAGTACCAGGGAAAGTGATGGAGCAGATTATCCTGGCAGCAATAACTGCACACCTGAAGGATGGCCAAGGGCTCAGGTCCAGCCAACATGGATTTACAGTATCACAGTATCACAGTATCACTTAGGTTGGAAAGGACCTCAGGGATCATCGAGTCCAACCTTTCAACACAGACCCCATGCCTAGACCATGGCACCAAGTGCCACGTCCAATCTCCCCTTGAACGCCTCCAGGGTCGATGACTCAACCACCTCCCTGGGCAACCGGTTCCAATGCCGAATGACTCGCTCGGTGAAGAACTTCCTCCTCACCTCGAGTCTGAACCTCCTGGCGCAGCTTGAGACTGTGTCCCCTCGTTCTGGTGCTGGTTGCCTGGGAGAAGAGGCCAACCCCCTCCTGGCTACAACCACCCTTCAGGTAGTTGTAGAGGGCAATGAGGTCACCCCTGAGCCTCCTCTTCTCCAGGCTAAACAATCCCAGCTCCCTCAGCCTCTCCTCATAGGGCTTGTGTTCAAGGCCTCTCACCAGCCTTGTTGCCCTTCTCTGGACACGCTCAAGTGTCTCAATGTCCTTCTTAAACTGAGGGGCCCAGAACTGGACACAGCACTCAAGGTGCGGCCTAACCAAAGCAGAGTACAGGGGCACTATGACCTCCCTGCTCCTGCTGGCCACACTATTCCTAATGCAGGCCAGGATGCCATTGGCCCTCCTGGCCACCTGGGCACACTGCTGGTTCATATCCAGGTGGCTGTCGATCAGCACACCCAGGTCCCTCTCTGTTTGGGAGCTCTCCAGCCACTCCGACCCCAGCCTATAGCTCTGCATGGGATTGCCGTAGCCAAAGTGCAGCACTCGGCACTTGGACTTGTTGAATGACATCCCATTGGACTCTGCCCATCTGTCCAATCGGTCGAGGTCCCTCTGCAGAGCCTTTCTACCCTCTAACTGACTAACATCTGCCCCTAACTTTGTGTCATCTGCAAACTTGCTGATGACTGACTCTACTCCTTCATCCAGATCATCAATGAATATGTTGAAGAGGACGGGGCCCAGCACTGATCCCTGGGGGACACCACTGGTGACTGGCCTCCAGCTGGATGTGTGTGGTGGGTTGGAAGGGGTGAGGCCAAGAAGCCTCTTCCCTCCCCCCCTGTAAGTAAAGGGAAAGAAAAGTTTGAAGGGAAAGGAAAAAAAAACTCACCAGCCGAATTAGCAAAGCAGTGGAGCTATATTTACAAAGCAGTGTAGGGTTTTGCAGGGGAATATTTACAAATTTACAATATCTACAATATATACAAAGATATACAGCAGTGTAACACAGAAATGAGAGTAGCCCCCCTCGGCCGAGGGGGATCCTCACCTCCGCTCTCCCCTCTCTTCCCCCCCTTTCCCCAGAATAGTTCGGAAAAGAGGGAGAAAGAGAAAAGAAAGAAGTTAAAAGCAGTTCGTGTTAATTAGAAGGGAGTTAATACAGGCCGTTATCAAGTCGTCAAGGCCGAAGTCTTGGCAGAAAGCCCAGCACAGGGGAGCTGCTGCCTAGAGAAGATGTGGAAGCAAGAGTGACAGAGAAGTGCTGGGAATGCCCACTTCACTCTCAAGCCAGATAGTGCTTCCTCCCACTCAACCAATGAAATTGTTTAGAATATTCCTTCCGTTTACCAACTTCCGTCCACCATATTCCCTTTCTTAAGGGGGCACCGTCAACCGGGCACAATGTGGCACCGTTCACTACCACTCTCTGGGCCCGGCCCTCCAGCCAGTTCCTAACCCAGCACAGAGTGTAATGGTCCAATCCACGAGCTGACAGCTTAGTCAGCAGTTTGCTGTGGGGGACGGTGTCAAAGGCCTTGCTGAAGTCTAGGTAGACCACATCCACAGGCCTCCCCACATCCACCAGACGGGTCACCTGATCATAGAATGAGATCAGGTTGGAGAGGCAGGATCTGCCCTTCCTGAATCCATGTTGGCTGGACCTGAGCCCTTGGCCATCCTTCAGGTGCGATTTAGGAAGGGCATAGTTAACATATTGTGGTGGGTGAAAGGGTAAGGCCGAGAAGCCTCTTCCCTTCCCCCTTGTAAGGTAAAAGGGAATAAAAAATTGAAGGGAAAGGAAAAAAAAACTCACCAGCCGAATTAGCAAAGCAGTGGAGCTATATTTACAAAGCAGTGTGGGATTTTGCAGGGGAATATTTACAAATTTACAATATCTACAATATATACAAAGATATACAACAGAGTAACACAGAAATGAGAGTAACCCCCCTCGGCCGAGGGGATTCCCCACCTCCGCTCTCCCCTCTCTTCCCCCCTTTCCCCAGAATGGGATAGAAAGAGGAAGAAAAGAGAGAAAAAAAAATGTTAGAAGAAGTTTGTGTTAGTTGGAAGCAGTTAATATAGACCTGGTTATGTTATCCTCAAGGCCGAGGCCTTGGCAGAAAGCCCAGCACAGAGAAGAGTTGCTGCACCCTGGAGAAGCGGAAGCAAGAGTGACAGAGAAGTGCTGGGAATGCCCACTTCACTCTCAGGCCAGATAGTGCTTCCTCCCACCTGACCAATGAAAATTAGTTTAGACTATTCCTTCCGTTTACCAACGTCCGTCCACCATATTCCCTTTCTTAAGGGGACAGCGTCAACCGGGCACAATCCACCCCTTCTAAACAATTTTCATTGGCTGTTTATACTGTCCATCCAATCCAAGATGATATTTACAGTTCGTGAATAGAGTTCATAGTCCATTCCGGCTATGCTCAGATGTAGATGTTCAAAAGTCCAAGAAAATCAGAAAATGAGAAAAATGGAAAACAGTTCATTTCTTCACCGACGAAGCAAAGAAAAGGGAAACAGGGAAATCTCAGGGTCTCTTAGTTGACTCAGGGCTCTCAGGGATCTCAGGGTTCGTGCACCGTAGATTCCTCGTTGATTCTTCTTTTGGGCACGATGTAGCTGTACAGCAGTTCGAAGTTAACCTCTTTCAGCTAAAGTTAAATTTCTTTGTGGAATACACTGAATTTCACCATTCTCTTGCATTACCCAATAAGTGTGACCCGGACCTTCAGCTGAAACCACCCCTCGGACAGGTTTAGCCTCTCCTGAGGGTGAAAATACCCAAACAGTTTTACCTAACAGATTCTTTTCTCTAACAACAGGAACTCTATCACCTTCTACTTTCCGTAGCAAATCTGAATGTGCAGGTCCAGCTCGGTTCACTGAACCTCTACTATTTACCAGCCAGGTTGCTTGTGCTAAATGTTTTTCCCAGTTTTTCAAAGATCCACCCCCCCATGGCTTTAAGAGTGGTCTTCAACAAACCGTTGTAGCGTTCAATCTTCCCTGAAGCTGGTGCATAGTAGGGAATGTGGAATATCCACTCAATACCGTGCTCTTTTGCCCAGTTCTTTATAAGGTTGTTCTTGAAATGAGTTCCGTTGTCTGACTCAATCCTCTCTGGAGTTCCGTGTCTCCACAGGATCTGTCTCTCCAGACCAAGAATGGTGTTGCGTGCAGTTGCATGTGGAACTGGATAAGTTTCCAACCATCCTGTGTTTGCCTCTACCATAGTAAGCACATACTGCTTACCAGAACGAGAACGTGGTAGGGTGATGTAGTCTATCTGCCAAGCTTCACCATACTTGTACTTGGACCATCTGTCACCATACCACAAGGGCTTAAGTCGTTTTGCCTGCTTAATAGCAGCACAAATGTCACAGTCATGGATGACTTGTGTGATAGCATCCATGGAAATGTCTATGGATCTGTCACGAGCCCATTGGTATGTTGCATCTCTGCCTTGATGTCCTGACGAATCGGGAGCCCACCGAGCTAAGAATATCTCACCTCGGTGTTTCCAGTCGAGATCAAGATTAGAGTCCATGTCTACTTGAGAAACTCTTGCAGCTAGATCTGCCTGATGGTTGTGTTGCTGTTCCTCAGTAGCTTTGCTCTTAGGAATGTGAGCATCTATGTGTCTCACTTTCACTGGAATTCTCTCGATTCGATCAGCAATGTCCTGCCATAGGTTGGCTGCCCAAATGGGTTTTCCTTTTCTCTGCCAACCACTCTTCTTCCAGTTCTTTAGCCAACCCCATAGAGCATTGGCTACCATCCATGAGTCGGTGTAGAGATAAAGCTTTGGCCATCTCTCACGTTCAGCTACGTCGAGAGCTAGCTGGACAGCTTTTACCTCTGCGAACTGACTGGATTCTCCTTCTCCATCTTTCGCCTCTGCAACTCGGCGTGTTGGACTCCACACTGCAGACTTCCACCTTCGCTTGTTTCCGACAAGACGACATGAACCGTCTGTGAACAAAGCATATTTCTTTTCATCATCAGAAAGGTCATTGTAAGGAGGAGCTTCCTCAGCACGAGTTACTTTCTCCTCTGGAGGTTTAGCACAGTTGATACCTTCAGGCCAACTTGAGATCACCTCCACTAGACCAGGTCTTTCAAGATTTCCCATCCGAGCTCTCTGTGTTATCAGAGCCATCCACTTAGACCATGTGGAGTCTGTGGCATGATGTGGTGTGGAACCTTTGCCTTTGAACATCCAATTCAAAACTGGTAATCTGGGAGCTAGAAGAAGTTGTGATTCAGTTCCAATCACTTCAGAAGATGCTTTCACTCCTTCATAGGCAGCTAGAATTTCTTTCTCTGTTGGAGTATAATTAGCCTCTGAACCTCTGTAACCTCGACTCCAGAAACCAAGAGGTCGTCCACGTGTCTCACCTGGAGCTTTTTGCCACAAGCACCAGGTTGGACCATTGTCACTTGCAGCCGTGTACAAAATGTTCTTAATGTCTGGACCATCTCGGACAGGTCCCAGACCCATTGCTTGAATTACCTCTTGCTTTATCTGGTCAAAGGCTGCCTGTTGTTCAGGTCCCCAGTGGAAATGGTTTCTCTTTCGAGTCACATCATACAGAGGTTTCACAATCTGACTGTATCCAGGAATGTGCAGTCTCCAAAATCCCACTATCCCCAAGAAACGTAGGGTCTCTTGCTTGTTTGTGGGACTTGCCATGGTAGAGACTCTATTTACCACATCCACTGGAATGTGTCGACGTCCATCCTGCCATCGCACTCCCAGAAACTGAATCTCTGTGGTAGGTCCTTTCACCTTGTCTCGCTTGATGGCAAAACCTGCATTCAGAAGAATGTCAATGATTTTGTTGCCTTTCTCGAAGACTTCCTCAGCAGTTTTACCCCAGACAATGATATCATCGATGAACTGGATGTGTTCTGGAGCACTGCCTTTCTCCAGAGCATCGTGGATCACTGCATGACAGATGCTTGAGCTGTGGATCCAGCCCATTGGCAGCCTGTTGAAAGTGTACTGGATTCCTCTCCAGGTGAAAGCAAACTGAGGCCTGCATTCCTCTGCTATGGGAATAGAGAAAAATGCATTAGCAATGTCTATGGTAGCATACCATTTGGCCTCTTTGGATTCCAGCTCATACTGAAGTTCCATCATGTCTGGCACTGCTGCACTCATAGGTGGTGTCACTTCATTAAGGGCTCGGTAGTCTACTGTCAGACGCCAGTCTCCATTCTGCTTCCGCACAGGCCACACTGGACTGTTGAAAGGTGAATGAGTTTTGCTGACGACTTTCTGACTCTCCAACTGATGAATCAGATTCTGAATGGGCAACAAGGAGTCACGGTTGGTTCTGTATTGTCTGTGATGTACAGTCTGAGAAGCAACCGGCAATTTAATGTCCTGTATCTTATGTTGTCCCACAACTGCAGATTCATCAGACAGTTCAGGTCTAGGAGATAGCTTCAATTTTTGTCCATCAATTTCTATTGAAGCTACTCCAAAAGCCCATTTGTAACCTCTAGGGTCTTTGAAACGCCCTTCTCTCAGAAAATCAATTCCCAAAATACAAGGTGCATCAGGTCCGGTCACAACTGTATGCTTCCTCCATTGCTTACCAGTTAAACTTATATTAACCTCTACCTTACTTAACTCTTGAGATCCACCAGTGACTCCCAGAATAGTTATAGACTCTGATCCCTGATAATTTGATGGTATTATGGTGCACTGAGCTCCTGTGTCAACCAAGGCCCTGTACTTCCGAAATTGCGAAGTGCCAGGCCACTGGATGTACACATCCCAATAGATTCTATTATCTCTGTTATCCCTCTCCTCCCCCTGGCAGGAGGCAGGGCACCCCTAGTTATGGGGAACATGCGCAAATGTGCATTGCACATAGTTTGCAGTGTTATAACTTTGCATGTTATAACTGGAGCCACTGTTGGAGCCATAAGAGTCATTCTGGGGAACTGTGGAAGTAATAGCTACCCTTCTGGTATTGCTACCTCGGGTTCTGCCACTTTGCAATTCCCTCAGTCTCCTGAAAAGATTAGAAGTTGGTTGGCCATCCCAGCGGTTCATGTTCTCACCAAACTGATCACGCAGAGTTATCCAAATAGTTCTACGTGATTGCCTTGGCGGTCTGTTTTGGAACGACCTGTTTTGGAATGACCTGTTTTGGAATGACCTCCTTGGAGGACGTGTATTCCTCACAGATGAAACTTGTATCCACCTGGAGGGAGAATTTAAATTATCCCTTTGTGCCAATTGGTATATGGAATCTTTCAGATCCTTCATGCAATTCTCAATCTTTCCAGACAGAGTTTCAATGGCTGAAACCAACGAACCACGTGTCATGCTATCCTCCAATTGTCTCATTTGATCACTGAATTGGCCAACCGTGGGAGAAGCTCCACCATAACTTCTTGACACAATTCTGCTTGCCAGAATGTTTGCATAATTAGAAGGAACAAGTTTGATGATCTTTTTAGCAAGACCAATACCCACAGGAATGTCATCAGGATTCAGAGTTTCATGTTCACCATAGAGTAGTTCTCTAACAGCAAATTCTCTCAAGCGCTTAATTCCCTCATCTATGGTAGTCCAGGGTTTAGGATTCCATGGAAGATCATCTCGGGAAGGATATCTCAGGGCAACCGCCATTAAAAGGCGTATCCACAGATTAACCTTACCGAGAGCTCGGCCTAGATGTCTATCTATTCCATTGTCCCTTGAGAGAGTTCCTAACTGAGCTGCTGACTTGTCTCCAACTATTAGAGCCGGAGCGCCTGTATCATAACACCTACTAAGCCAAGCTAGAACTGGCTCCTTATCTGCCCTGGTGAAATCTTTACGGACATAACGCAATTCCTCGCGGGGCGAAGAACATTCCAAAATATCATCTTGCTCTTCATCTCCCTGAATTTTTTTGTCCATATAATCCTGCTGTCATTCTCCTAAGGATCTCTTTAAGCTGAGAACCACCTTTGCCAGCTGCTTTCCTAGCTTCATCTGTATCCTGCTTTGATCTCACTAGGTTAGCTAGATCTTTAAAACAAACCATCTCTTCCTCCTGAGCAGGATCTCTTAGAGTAGAGGGCCCCTCACCAGGATCAGTCTCCAGCTCCTCTTCTTCTCCATCTTTGGCCTTTGCACCTCTAGTCTTTAAAGGAGCCACCTTAACTGGAGCTGTGTTTGAATTTACAGCCACCTTAATGGAAGCTGACAGATCCTGAGATAAATCAGCTGCTGGGGCAGTGACTTCCGGTCCCACCGAGGAAGTAGGCGGAAGTGACGTTGCTCCGTTAACGGCCGACGGAGAAGAAGAAGAAGGAGAAGGAGTGGGAGCCATGTTGATACCAGCTGCCGCCTTTGGCAGCTTGCTAGAATCAGCAAAGTCATTTAGAGCTGCTTTACCAATTAACTTTTTAGCCTTCTTTTTAACTGACACGGGTTCTCCACAGTCCTCATCACTAGATGACTCTGGGACTGATCTCGAGCCACGGCGTTTTCTTTTTGATCTAGTTTTAATAACAAAACACGCCCTGGACACCTTTTTCTCTCGCCACAAGGAATACAGAGAAAACACATTAGTTATCACCAGCAGCAGAATTATACACATCACATAAATCACCTTTGGGTCCCAGGCATCACCTAAAGTTACTCTCTCCTCAGGCGGAATCTTAAAACCCTTTATCTCAATTGGGAGAGTGGTGGAGGTAACATTCCTGTATCTCACTGGCCATAATAAATTAATACATTTTCCATACCATAATTTAACTCTATACATAGCCCACATATAAATTGTCCGCACCAAATATTTGCCTAGGTAATCCAAAAGCAAACCCAAACAATATCTGTAGACCAGAGCCCCAAAAATTGAGAAGAATAATCGCTCCACAAACCACAAGACCTTCATGTTTGCTAATTCAGCTGGAAAACACTAAATCAATCAGGTAATAAATTAAACTAATTATCTGCCGCACGTTGGGTACGCCAATAAAAAAAATGTGGTGGGTGAAAGGGTAAGGCCGAGAAGCCTCTTCCCTTCCCCCTTGTAAGGTAAAAGGGAATAAAAAATTGAAGGGAAAGGAAAAAAAAACTCACCAGCCGAATTAGCAAAGCAGTGGAGCTATATTTACAAAGCAGTGTGGGATTTTGCAGGGGAATATTTACAAATTTACAATATCTACAATATATACAAAGATATACAACAGAGTAACACAGAAATGAGAGTAACCCCCTCGGCCGAGGGATTCCCCACCTCCGCTCTCCCCCTCTCTTCCCCCTTTCCCCAGAATGGGATAGAAAGAGGAAGAAAAGAGAGAAAAAAAAATGTTAGAAGCAGTTTGTGTTAGTTGGAAGCAGTTAATATAGACCTGGTTATGTTATCCTCAAGGCCGAGGCCTTGGCAGAAAGCCCAGCACAGAGAAGAGTTGCTGCACCCTGGAGAAGCGGAAGCAAGAGTGACAGAGAAGTGCTGGGAATGCCCACTTCACTCTCAGGCCAGATAGTGCTTCCTCCCACCTGACCAATGAAAATTAGTTTAGACTATTCCTTCCGTTTACCAACTTCCGTCCACCATATTCCCTTTCTTAAGGGGACAGCGTCAACCGGGCACACATATTTTCAGTTTGCAGTAATAAGTCATTTCTCAATTTCTAAATATCACCATTTATCTTTGATAAAGTGTCAGATATAAGCCTTCCAAAGTTTTTAAGCAATATATTCACCTTTATTTAAACAACAGATTTTCATCACTACATTAGTATGTCACTATATATTACCTGGAAAGCTGTTGCAGACTGTACTTTTCAGGGGGGCTGGGACATTCAATGGCACTCTCATATCCTAATAGCCCTCTTTGTCTTCTACATAATGTCATGCAGTCCCAGTGAAAGTCACTCTGAGAGTTGCAGCAGTTTTGAAATCACGAAGTTTGAGTCTTACTGTAACGAGTTCCCATTAGTGCAACTCTATTGACTTGATTAGATTTATTCCTGCTTTACAGAAGCATTATAATTTGATTGTGACTTTTAGAGCTAGCCTTGAAAAATGAGAGATGTGTAAATTACATCAGCACAAAAGCATTTGAAGAAAGCAATATGACCAGAACTGGTCAGAAATTCTCCAGAAAAAAATAATAATTTTATGCTAAAGAATATTGTTTCACATAAACCAAAATGTTCTGTGGAGGCATTTGAATTTGTCATGAAGCCCAGGTGCCCTCAGGAACCAGCCTTACAGGTAGGTTTGCATCCTACGCAGATTCTGGCTGCCTCACCTACTCCCTCAGCAATGCACACAACAGACTAGTAAACAAGGGAGATAATGGGAAACTTGGATTTTGCTTCCTCAGGTCTCAAGTGCTCCACACCCTGTATTTTGGGCAATTTTGTAGGATCCTTCATCTCCCAGGTTCCTAATTAACAAAAGGACAAGAGTCCAGCTTTCACACTCATTGCTCCTCAACATCTTGGGCTCCCAGGCAGCCAGAATTACCAGCCCCATGGATAGTGAGTCTGCCTGTTAGAAAGATCACCTTTATAAAACCCAAGTTTACTTTAGCTGGATATATTACTGTTCCTGTCATTAAATCCTTCATAAGACAGGAGTTGCCATTGTGCATCAGGCTTTTATGAGTACTGCATTTTAAAGTTTGTTTTTTTTCTTCTGTGCCAAATCACTTTGACCCATCCCAATCCATTGTTTTGACTGCTCAGAAGTCTTTCACATTATCTATAAGTATATAGTTCAGACCACCATGTATCCACAGACTATGGGGATGAATTCCTCAGAGCCTTGAGTCTTTCAGTATTATTCATCACCTCACAGAGAGCTTGCTAAGCAATCTTCCATTCTGAGTATATTTATACCTATAAGAAGATAACAGCAACAGCAGAGGGAGCAATTCAAGGTATTTTCACAGACTGCACACACCAGCCCCATAAAAATATGGGAGATTGTTCAAACTCCAGTTCAATTCATGACACAAATAAAGTCTGAAGATTAGCACTATTCATTCCTCTACCCTAAAAATGTTTTTAGCTGGAAAACTCTTGGGTTTGCTGCTCACCGTTTGCCTTATTCAGTGAGATGAAAGAGCTCTTGGAATGCAGAAAGGGAATGGAAATTTCCTCATACTGATCAGAATAAAGATGTTTATTTTTAAAAGAGACTGGAGCTAGTTCTGACTGATGTTAGAGAGACACATGCATGTGCATGTTAGATTAGAGGAACCATTCATGAATCATACATTATTACCCAAATGTTATCCCTGCTGTGCTACCAAAGTCAGCATCGTCTTATGTTACCAAGTACACAAGTGCTGGCCTTGAAACATAGACCTTCCCAAGTGCTAGTTTAATTGACAGAGCCAGCTTTTCTAAAAATGTGTGTTGGCAGATTTGCAAGCTTGATATGTTGTAACAATTGTGGTGAAGGCACATTATGCCCCGATACTGAATCTTGTCCCAGCATGTGGGCAAGTTCCCCCTCCTTTAGGAGGAAGACAAAAGCCAAGGCATTAGCCAGGCTTGCACGCACCCAGCGCATGCAGTGCTCATGCTGACGCCAAGTATGGGCATAATTCTAGCTTCACGCTTTCTATAGGCTGAAGCCAGTTGTTTATGAGAGTGCCCATTGGTCAAGCCCAGCCTCGAGGAATCTATAAGTATCACCTCAGTTGGTGAACACGTTGCCCCCCCCCATTCACTTTGTCTCTGTGCTTGCTCGAGAGAGTAACTCTTGAGCTGCAGCCTTTGCCATTGAGCTTATTGTTGTTAGCTTTTGTTATACATGCACGCATACTGAAAGCGTCTGCATCGTTGAGAAGCCCAGAGGGAGGACCTTCGCTGAGCCTGAGGAGTTCAGCGTTGCTGCAGCCAGCCGTGCCGACCGGGAGAGCCCATCGTGCCACCGGAGGACTGGACTGACCCCCGAGGGTAAGATCTGCCCAGTTGCCGGGGAGAAGGGACTCGATTGATAACCGAGCCGACGTATGCTTAGCCCCGCCATAGCAGGAGAGACGCCGCCGAGTGCCGCTCTGAGGAGCCGCCGAGTGCCTCTCTGAGCCCTGTGAATCTCAGGGAAAACCAAAGCATTGTTCGTGCTTATACTGCACCGAATTCGGGACCACTACGAGAGTCCTGTTGCTCCTTTAAGCTCGGTAAAGAGAATCCGCTGCCTAACGCAGCCGCATTCTCTCCCTAAGGCTGTTTGCATCAGCCCCGAGAACCGCCGTGGTTGGGCCGACCCCCGTAGCTTCGCCTGCTTCCGTCGTTTGAGCCCACCTACCTGCCACCATCGTCCCGCCGAGCTGTGCGAGCCGACTTTAGAGGGCCGACCCCACGGACCGACCCCGACCAGGACCGATCCCTGTTGTCTAAAGGGGATTGAATATCGTCCACGTGCTTTCCATCCACTAGCACTCAGTTCAAAGTATCCGCGTCTAGCAGAGTAAGCATTGACGCATAGAAAGATTATAATATTGCTGTGTATAACCAGAAGCCGCCCGCGTCCCGCCGAGTCTCCATCTAGTGGCCAAGCGGCAGAACTGCACCCTTCGTTATATAAATATAGAAAGGGTTTATAGATAGTTCAATTACGTTATAATCATAACACTAAGCCACTTGTGGAATGTATTTCACGAACGTGCACTAGAACATGTATATAAGTTGGTGATTCATCGGTTATTAATAGTTTGTTAATTAATAAAAATGATATTTTCATAATTCATATTTCATATTCATAAATTTAATAACCTCTTCACCACAACAATGCATCCCCTTGTAGTCTTTCTCCATGCCTTGTCATCTAACAAGACCTTTACTGCTCAGCTAGTTTCCACTGTTATCCTCTGAGAAACCTGGGCTGGGTGCCACAGACACCCTGTGTGATCTTGGCAAGTCATTTTGGGTCAGAATTTTACTCACACTTGATTTGAAGATTGTTGCCTTGGTTTTAGTGGGATAACTCAAGGGATGAACTACTCCATGAGGGGACCTGAGTTGTGAAACTTTAGCCCTTTTGATATTTATGCAAGAGCAAGCTCAGGAATCCTATATTTGCACCTGGATACATGAATGGTCTTTTTGATCTTAAACAAATTGGAAAAGAGTGCTTCCAATGAAAATCTGTTGCAAGACATCCACATAGTGAATCTTCTAGCATTAGATAATCCAAGGAGCTCCTTGTACAGCTTTGAACTGGTATGCATTAAGATGCTACTTGTACTAAAGGAATTTGCTCTTCAAATGTTTTAAGTAACGCCAAGTTCTCCCTTACAATGTCAAGGACATTGTGATGCAGGTTCATTGTTCCTCCCTGTTCAATGCACTGCATTTTATCAGTCACTTAGAAGCTGGACACTTAGTTTTGCTGCTTAAAATAAAGAAAGGCTATTAAATCCAAATGCTTTGTTCCTTGATCTCTGCTTGTCTCAGAGCAGACAGCAGCTGGAGATATGGGAAACAAATTTCTATCTCCTTCTTCCTGTTTCCCTGTTTTCATTTCACCTTCTTACCTGTCTGGTTAACATAACATGTTTATAAATAGCTCCGTTTTCTAAAGTGCAGGCATTCCAGACAAATTAACACCTGAGTACATGAATTTCTTTCTCTAGGTAGTAGTTCAAAACCACAAGATTTGATGGAGAAATGTTTGCACAGAAGTCACAGATAATGTGGATGATAATGGAAACCTGAGAACAAATGTGCCTTCCATTAGCTTCCTGAGAACAGTGCTCTTTCTGTGTAACTGGATTTGCTGTTTAATGCTCTGCAAAATTTTATATTAGTCCCAATTTAGGCAATTAACTTTGGCCACTCAAAATCAGGAATTTGAGCCTAGACCTATACAAGAAATCTCAAAGACTCTGTAAGAACTTCTTAAATGTTTTGGCATTTATTTACTTTGCACTCTCCATAGTTTCATAGTTTCATAGTTTCCAGTGTTGAACTTCTTTGATAATTTGTGTGTTGGAAAATTGCTCAATACATTTTATAAGATTTGCTCGCATAAGATGGAAACTAGAAAGAGTTTCTTACTTGGGTCAGCAAATGTTTCTGAGAGGTAGTACCTGAGGCTGTCTGCCTAATCCAAGGTCAGGGTTGTCTAACACAAGGCAAGATTAAACAGTAAACTCAAAAGCCCTACACAGGAGAAAATTCTTATACTCTCTTCATGACATCTACAACAAAGCAAGACAGGTATTTAATGCAACATGCAATTTATTTGTTTTTTATGCATAAAGGAAATGGAAAATCAATATAAAAATTGACTATCCCATTCATGTGTATTGATAGCAGGTTTATACCTGCCCAGACTTTCTCCCTGTACCACTGAAAAGCAGATTTTGGTAACTGAGTGGTTGGTTCAGACACATTTTTTGGAGATATATTTTGGTTGTTAACATCTGCAGTGAGTGGCTGCAGTGAGTGCTGGAACCTGGCACTCAATATGGAGGATGGAGGGAGCAGCTCCTGTGTCAGGTGTGAGCAGATCAGTGATCTGATGAGCATGGTGGTCAAACTAAAAGAAGAGGTGGAAAGGCTAAGAGCTAGAAGAGATGGCGAACAGAAGATTGACGATTCCCATAATGTAATCTCATCTAAACCAGAACAGGGGGTAACACTTAGTGGAACAGGGAGTTTGATACCTTCCCAGCAGCAAGCCTCTCAACCTCCCTGTAGTAACCCACATGAGCAGGGCCAATGGGAACAGGTCTCTGCCTGACGGAAGAAGTGCAAACAAAGGAAGTCTGCTACTTTGAGCAGCACGCTGCCTCCAGTGCAGTTACAGAACAGGTATGAGGCTCTGCAGGAGGAACACGTCATTGGTAAGGTCGAGGACTCAGAAGGTCAGAAGCTGCACCAATGACAGGTTGCCTCAGGCCAGCCATCAAAACTTACCCAGAAAAGAAACCTCGTAGGGTCATCGTTATAGGAGACTCTCTACTGAAGGGAACAGAGGGCCCAATATGCAGACCAGACCCATTTCATAGAGAGGTCAGCTGCCTCCCTGGTGCCCAAGTAAAAGACATTGTAGATAGAATTCCCAACCTCGTGAGTCCTTCAGGCTACTACCCACTTCTGGTCTTTCAGGTGGGCAGTGACGATGTAACAATGAGAGGCTCACAATCTATTAAAAAAGATTTCAGAACCTTAGGGCAACTGCTAAAGGGATCAGGGGCTCAAGTAGTGTTCTCTACTATCCCTCTAACGTCAGCAATGGATGGGGAAACACTGAGGAAGGGCCGACAGGTCAATTCATGGCTCAGGGGCTGGTGCCATCGACAGGGCTTTGGGTTCCACAATCATGGATTGGTTTTCAAGGCACCAGAGCTGAAAACAACTTATGGGACACACTTGTCCCAGAGGGGGATAAGAATCCTGGGGCAGGAATTGGCAGGGCTCATTGATAGGGCTTTAAACTAGATTTGAAGGGGGAAGGGGTTAATAGTCTCCTGCTGGCTGGTGACAAACAGAGGGGCAGCTCACCAGCAGTAGAGAGAAGGAGAGCTGGTAAGGGCTCTCAACTTGCTGCCCTGAGGCAAGCCACGAATGATCCACCAGGACATTCTGTGGAAACCGAGGGGATTTGGCACAAGAGGAGGACAGGGACAGCCCAGCTGAAGCGCTTGTTGTGAAGGCACATTATGCCCCGATACTGATTCTTGTCCCACCATGTGGGCAAGTTCCCCCTCCTTTAGGAGGAAGACAAAAGCCAAGGCATTAGCCAGGCTTGCACGCACCCAGCGCATGCAGCGCTCTTGCTGACGCCAAGTATGGGCATAATTCTAGCTTCACGCTTTCTATAGGCTGAAGCCAGTTGTTTATGAGAGTGCCCATTGGTCAAGCCCAGCCTCGAGGAATCTATAAGTATCACCCCAGTTGGTAAACAAGTTGCCCCCTCATTCACTTTGTCTCTGTGCTTGCTCGAGAGAGTAACTCTCGAGCTGCAGCCTTTGCCATTGAGCTTATTGTTGTTAGCTTCTGTTATACATGCATGCATACTGGAAGCGTCTGCATCGTTAAGAAGCCCAGAGGGAGGACCTTCGCTGTTTCTGAGGAATCCAGCATCGTCACAGCCAGTCGTACTGACTGGGAGAGCCCACCGTGCCACCAGAGGACTGGACTGACCCCGAGGGTAAGATCTGCCCAGTTGCCGGGGAGAAGGGACTTGATCGATATCGAGTCCACGTATGCCTAGCCCCGCCATAGCGGGAGAGAAGCCACCAAGTGCCGCTCTGAGGAGCCGCCAAGTGCCGCTCTGAGCCCTGTGAACCTCAGGGAAGACTAAAGCATTGTTCGTGCCTATACTGCACCAAACCCGGGACCACTCCGAGAGTCCCGCTGCTCCTTTAAGCTCAGTAAATGAGAATCCGCTGCCTAACGCAGCTGCATTCTCTCCCCGAGGCTGTTTGCATCAGCCCTGAGAACTGCCGTGGTTGGGCCGACCCCCATAGCTTTGCCTGCTGCCGCGTCGTCCGATCCCAACCTACCGGCCACTGTCGTCCCGCCCTGCCGTGCGATCCGCGGACTGACCCCGAACAGGATCGATCCCTGTTGTCTGAAGGGAATCGAATATCTTCCACGTGCTTTCCATCCACTAGCACTCAGTTCAAAGTATCCGCGTCTAGCAGAGTATGCGCTGATGCACAGAAAGATTGTAATATTGCTGTGTATAGCCAGGAGCCGCCCGCGTCCCATCTAGTGGCCAAGCGGCGGAACCGTACCCTTCGTTATATAAATATAGAAAGGGTTTATAGATAGTTCAATTACGTTATAATCATAACACTAAGTCACTTGGTGATTCTATTTCACGAACGTGCACTAGAACATATATATAAGATGGTGATTCATCGGTTATTAAAAATTTGATAATTAATAAAAATAATATTTTCATAATTCATATTTCATACTAATAAATTTAATAACCTCTTCACCACAGTGCTTGTATGCGAATGAGCGCAGCTTGGGCAACAAACAGGATGAGTTAAGGGCCACTGTGCTGCTGGGATGCCACGACATAGTGGCTGTTACTGAAACTTGGTGGGATGAATCCCATGACTGGAATGTAGGGATAGATGGGTATAAACTCTTTAGGAAGGATAGGTAGGGAAGGAGAGGAGGAGGTGTTGCCCTCTATGTCAATAACCAGTTGGAATCAGTGGAGCTCCAACTGGGGAGGGATGATGAGCTAGTTGAGAGCGTATGGGTTAAAATTAAAGGCAGGACAGGGGAAGGAGATATTACTGTGGGGGTCTCCTACAGGCCACCTGACCAGCAGATCCAAGCAGATGAGGCCCTCCATAGGCAAATAGAAGCGGCTTCCAGGTCACAAGCCCGGGTCCTCATGGGTGATTTCAACCACCCGGACATCTGCTGGAGGGACAATACAGCAAGGCACCAGCAATCCAGGATGTTCCTGGACTGCATAGAAGACAACTTCCTCCTCCAAATGGTAGAGGAACCAACAAGAAATGGTGCTATGCTGGACCTTGTTCTCACCAACAGGGAAGGGCTGGTAAGCAATGTGAGGCTCAGAGACGGCCTTGGCTGCAGTGACCATGAAGCAGTTGAATTTAACATCCTCTGGGCAATCAGGAGGAAGTATTCCAAGCTTATGACCCTAGACTTTAGGCGTGCTGATTTTGATCGCTTCAGGGATCTGATAGCCAAAGTGTCGTGGGACAAAGCCCTGGAGGGAAGAGGGACCCAGGACAGCTGGTCAGTATTCAAGGACCACCTCCTCTGTGTCCAGGAGCTCTCTATACCAACAAAGAGAAAAGCAGGTAAGACTGCTAGGAGGCCTGCCTGGATGAGCAAGGAGTTACTGGACACACTATTAATTAAAAAGAAACTCTACAGGAAGTGGAGAGAAGGACAGGTAGAACAGGGGGATATAAGGAAGCTGCCCGAGCATCAAGAGTCCTGGTTAGGAAAGCCAAAGCAGGGTTTGAATTGAATCTAGCCAGGGAGATTAAAGGGAACACTAAGAACTTCTACAGGTATATTAATGGGAAGAAGAAGACTAGGGAAGTTGTGGGCCCCCTCAGAAAGGAAAATGGTGACATGGTCACAAGTGATGAGGAAAAGGCTGAGGTACTTAATAACTTCTTTACCTCAGTCTTCACTGCAAGGGCCTCTAGCCACACTCCTGATATTATGGAAGACAATGCCAGGGACAGGGAGGAAGAACTGCCCATTGTAAGTGCAGATCAAGTTCGTGATCACCTGAAGAACCTGAAAGTGTTCAAGTCCATGGGACCCGACGGGATACACCCACGGGTACTGAGAGAACTGGCAGATGAGGTTGCTAAACCCCTCTCTATTATATTTCAAAAGTCATGGCAATCTGGTGAAGTCCCCACAGACTGGAAAAGGGGAAACATTGCCCCCATCTTCAAAAAGGGTAAGAAGGAGGAACCAGGGAACTACAGGCCAGTCAGTCTCACCTCTGTGCCTGGAAAGATCATGGAGCAGATCCTCCTGGAGTCACTACTGGCTCAGAAGAATAGTGAAGAGGTGATTGGGAACAGTCAGCATGGCTTTGCCAAGGGCAAATCCTGCCTGACCAACCTGGTGGCCTTCTATGAGCAGGTGACAAAATTAATAGATGAGGGGCGAGCAACTGATGTCATTTACCTGGACCTGAGCAAAGCCTTCGACACTGTCCCGCACCACATCCTGGTCTCCAAACTGGTGACACATGGGTTTGATGGGTGGACCACTAGATGGATAAGGAACTGGCTTGATGGCCGCACCCAAAGAGTGGCTGTCAATGGCTCCATGTCCCAGTGGAGGCCAGTGACAAGCGGAGTCCCTCAGGGATCAGTCCTGGGACCTGTCTTGTTCAACATCTTTGTGGGTGACATGGACAGTGGCACTGAGTGCACCCTCAGCAAGTTTGCTGATGACACCAAGCTGTGTGGTGCAGCAGACACGCTGGAGGGAAGGGAGGCCATGCAGAGGGACCTTGACAGGCTGGAGAGGTGGGCACAAGCCAACCTCATGAAGTTCAATAAGAGCAAGTGCAGGGTCCTGCATCTGGGTCGAGGCAATCCCAGGCACAAATCCAGGCTGGGCAGTGACTGGCTGGAAAGTAGCCCTGAGGAGAGAGACTTGGGGGTGCTGGTGGACAAGAAGCTCAACATGAGCTCTCAATGTGCACTTGCAGCCCGCAACGCCAATCAGATCCTGGGCTGCATCAGGAGAAGTGTGGCTAGCAGGTCGAGGGAGGTGATTCTCCCCCTCTACTCAGCCCTGGTGAGGCCCCACCTGGAGTACTGTGTCCAGTTCTGGAGCCCCTATTACAAGAGGGATGTGGAGGTGCTGGAACGTGTCCAGAGAAGGGCCACGAGGATGATCAGAGGGCTGGAGCACCTCTCCTATGAGGACAGACTGAGGGAGTTGGGGCTGTTCAGTCTGCAGAAGAGAAGTCTCCGAGGTGACCTAATTGTGGCCTTCCAGTATCTGAAGGGGGCCTACAGGAAGGCTGGGGAAGGAATTCTCAGGATCTCAGGTAGTGATAGGACTATGGGGAATGGAATGAAGCTGGAGGTGGGGAGATTCAGGCTGGATGTGAGGAGGAGGTTCTTCACCATGAGAGTGGTGAGACCCTGGAATGGGTTGTCCAGGGAGGTGGTCGAGGCCCCGTCCCTGGGGGTGTTTAAGAGCAGGCTGGATGAGGCTCTGTCCAGCCTGATCTAGTGTGGGGTTTCCCTGCCCATGGCAGGGGGGTTGGAACTAGATGATCCTTGTGGTCCCTTCCAACCCTGAATGAAACTATGAAACTATGAAACTATGAAACTATGGATGTGAGGAGGAGGTTCTTCACCATGAGAGTGGTGAAACCCTGGAATGGGTTGTCCAGGGAAGTGGTCGAGGCCCCGTCCCTGGAGTTGTTTAAGACCAGGCTGGATGAGGCTCTGGCCAGCCTGATCTAGTGTAGGGTGTCCCTGCCCATGGCAGGGGGGTTGGAACTAGATGATCCTTGTGGTCCCTTCCAACCCTGAATGATACTATGATACTATGATCTGTTTTTCTCAAACATAAACATCTGTGTAAGTGCCTGAAAGGCAGAAAGACTGCATAAATTACAGAATACCAAGTTTTGGTTTCTTAACTTCTACCATCTACAGAAGAAAAATATTCTCATTAAGTTTTCCTTCCCTATATTTCCCCTTCATAATCCAGCAGCCTAACCTAATTACAATTGTCAGTCATCTGTTTCCTCTGGAATCATGGATTTCTTCACTTTAGTTGGGCTCCAAATTAATTCAACTCTAATTAAAATGTCTCACTATACTTGACCTAGAGTTCTAGCAAGCCCACTAAGTTGCCAGTAGGTGAGTGGCTCTGTAGAGCCCCATTTCACACTCCTGCCTCCCTCCTCTCCACCTGCATCTCATGCACCAGCAGATGAGGTATCACTGACTCCCCTCAGATTTACACGAATGTCCCATGCCTGGAGTATGGGAATTAGGGAAGTCCACACCTGCAGCCCAGAATCTTAACTACAATGAAATGTACTTTCTTTGAGAGCTTAGAAACTGATCAGTGATAAGCAGCCCCAGACCAAGGCGTTTGTACTCTCCTCTGCACACCTGAAAGAGAGAACTGCTGTAACTGGTAAAGATACAGTCATGTAGAGAGCAGTGTGGAATAATAGGAAAATTAAATATTCTATTAGGAAAAAAAAAAAGAAGCTTTTTTAAAAAGTACAAGATAAATTATTTTGATGAATTCCAGTAAGTTAGATGCAATCATTCATTGTCATGACTTGTGTTTGCCACATACGCACATATTTTTTTTCTGAAGTACTGAACAGAACTCATAAGTGCCGGCTGTAAATGGTAACTGCAGGAAACAAATAGAGATATAAGCAGATGGGGATTATGCAGAAGCAGCCCTGTGTCTGTGGAATAAGTTACCATCCTCAACCTGCCACCAACCGCTTATCATGCCCTCATCTCAAAGGTTATAAAATCTTACAGCAGAGCTGCTAAAGGGAAAACTGCTGTACCTGCTTCAGTTGAGATAAGGCAAATTAGCAAAATCCTAGTCAGGTTAAACACATTTTGACTGAGAAAGATTAGGAGCTTTGCACTAGACACGTCTCTGTGGGCATGTAAAAGCAGTGGCCTCCAAAAGAAACACATTTGGAAGACCTTGTCTTCCTAATATATGCAGCTGATATTAAGAGGTAGAAAGGCAAAGAGTGTATAAATTGTCTTAGGGAAGCAGACCTGATAGACCATGTTAATATTCCACATATTGAGTTTAAAGCCATGTACATGTTGGTAGGTTTTACTGTGTAGGAATATTTGAAAATCCCTGCTATGTTTGGAAGTCTTCTGGTATACTGATATAAACAGTTATTATTCTCCATCTGTATCAGACTAGCAATTCTTGAAGGAAAAATATCAGCTCTTCCCAGAGACAGGGAAGTGTTCTTAAGGCTTTAGATTAGAGGACTGATTCACCAGACCTATACCAAGAATTTTCAGCACTGTAAGAAGAAATTAGTTATATCAATCTAAAGAAGAAAGAAAAGGCTTGGATGGAACAGAGCTTATACTGCCTTGAGAAGGAATAACAGAGTGGTACAAAGAGCAAGTGAAGTGGCATTGAGAGCAAAGTAGTCTTTTATCTATTGATATTAAAAAGGTAGTTGGGATAAAGAAAGAGGAATAAAGAGGCTGCTGCTTCTTGTAAAGCCAGATGTCCAGCCTCTTCTACATGAACAAGGTTATGGGGAAACTAGAGGGACTTTGAGTCACTTCCAGATTCTTTACTCTGTAGAGGCAAGAAATAGCTTCCTTTCCTGGACGCCTCTCCACTGCCATTATTTTCCTCGACCCTTATACTGCTGTAAGGGTAGACAGCATATGTAAGGAATCTAAGTAAGGCCAGGAATAAGGTCTCTCAGCCAAGGACATCATGTCGGTTTTGACATTTTACAGGAGATACTTTAACTTGAAGTTTTGTCTCTTCAGCCCCAAATTTGTAGAGATTCAGCATGCAGAAATTCCAAAAATCCTGACTTTTAGTCAGCATTTAATTACAGACCAAACTGCAGTAAGAGAAAAAATCTAGCTGGCCCCCAGAGCACAGGCATCATCAGTTTTATGTCCCAGAAACCCTTCAGGAGCATATTCTTAGCTTCTCTGAGCTTCTGTAACATCCCTGAAAGGCATCCTGTTATGAAGTAGATAGCAAGAAAAAAAGCACATGCTGCTGACATGCAAGGGCCCAAAGCTGTTATTAAAAGTAAATCCCCCCTCCATCTCTCTCAGCCATTCCTCCCTCTCTCCTTTACATAAGGATGTGAACTCAAGACAGATTATTGTAAAAGTGTATACTGTTGGATTGTCAAGGCTGAGACATAGCAGACTATGACTACATCTACACTAACAGAATTAAATGGCATTAGAGTAAATTCTCTGACCTAGAAGACAACCAGCAGAGTCTGGCCATGTTTGTATACTCAAAAATCCAAAATAAGGTGTCATATCCAAATTGCCTGTTGGGAATTAGACTTGGCCCATGCCATCTCCCAGACTATTGACTGGGAATAGTTTGGGAAGCCTACTGGAAGTATATCTTGCTAAAAGTTTAAGATATCATTAATTGTTTGTGCTTGGACCCTGCCACAGTTTAATATATTAAAACAGTTGTAATTAGAGTGGCCATTACAGAAATAATGCAAAATTATTCTGGGGCAAAAATTGCAATCAGTCTGATTGTAAAATCACATGGACAACTGCATCATTCTTACATCTAAATCGGGCTTTCCAGTTGTTTTTTATCTCCCATACTGTCCTGCAGCAAAGGAGTGAGAGGAAACTGTGGTGACCCATGGGGAGTGTCTTCCAGCATGGCAAGGACAAAGTCAACACACACAGATATGCGAGGTATCCAAAACACACCACACAGCTAAAAGAAAGGTCATTAATTACTGCTATGTATTATTTTAATCAATAAACCAGATGTTAATCTGTAGAGATATTCAGTCTGCAAAAAGCTTAATTTGCCATTAGAAATATTTTGACAGAAAATTTCCTGTTTATTTCAATGTGTCATAGTAACTGACTGCCGCAGGGCAGAATAACATTGCCTAAAGATTTTCTCCCTGTGGCATCCATTCTGCATGCAAGGCAGATGAAATTTTGCTTTTCACTCTCTCACATTTTCTGCCACATTCCCTTCAAACCTTCATTTTCCTGACAGTTCTAACTTGTTATATTTTAATCTTTATCTTCCACTGTGCAAGAAATGTTGCTATTCACCTGGTAGAAGAAGGAATGATTATACAAGACATAAATTGGGCTAGTTTCAAATGAAGCACCTATCAAAATATTCTTGCCTCACAATATACAAATCAGCTTTATATTGCTCTCATTCTCTCATTTCACTAAAGCAGTTAGATTCATGTCTCCAGCAAACTTTAAGTGCTTGTTTAGAATGGAGTCAGGCCCAGCTTTGCTGAATAGAGATAAGCTTCAGTGACACCAAAAGGACTGTGGTTAGTGAGTCACAGAGGAATCTCCTTTTAATAAAGTGATTTCACAAAAGGTAATAGAACAATGTGAGTTCAGCATGTCCTCTATTATTTTGGCAAATTGAGGCTCTAGGGCACTGTTCAGCTGCTCCTGTTCCCAGTGAAATGTCCTAGTCAACATACAATGAATCAGTGGAGCTATGAACATGAGAAATCTCTCTCTTAAAGCAAATAGAATGAGACTAACAGCAAGCAGGAAAAAAATAGTACTCACTCTGCCCTATCGAAGTCAGGAAGAACCTTCATAATGATTTCCTTAGTTCTTCAAAACTTCCAGAAAACAAAGCTGAAAACCAAAAGCTGAGTGGTAAAATGTCTGGAATTAAACAGAAATAAAATGGGAAGAAGGAGAGAAGTCCCATCAGGATTAAAGAATAAATCTAATATGGCAACAATTTGAACAGACTTCATAAAAATAGAGAGTATAATTAAGTCAGAGTGAAGTTCAGTGGTTCATAACACATTAACAAGACCATAGTAAAAAACACTGACTGATAAATATCAGTTTATCCCTGAAATCTCTATTTTTTCCAGAGCAAGGATGTTGAGTGCTATTCCTTATACTGATTGATTTGTAAAATACATTTTGAGAGCACAGATAAGCAATGCAACACAGATAAGCAATGCAACACAGATATGTTTCCGTTTAACTTAATATTAAAAACAATTTAATTGTCATAAGCTAAATTCTGAAATTGCTTGGACTAAAAGATATAGTGGTGAAGTAGCTCTGGATTTCGACAAATTAGATATTTCCTTTTTAAAGCAAATGGTTTAAAATTGCCAGAGCATGTTTGTCTGGCTCCACTTTGCTTGCCTCTAAGTGAACCCATCTGCAGGTTTCAGAAGAGGTAGTAAGTGAGTAGATGCTGATCCGGGGGCAGTGGAAGAGACCACGGCCTCACCAACAGAGTCAAGAAGGAGTTGGGAAATGGCGTGACACTCAGAATGTGGTAGCACTGGATATTCCATACCCCTAGCTCACCAGACAAAGTATGAATTGTTTCAGTTGAAGTTCTTGATCCTTTCAAGGTATTGGGTCAAGGTATTGACTGCCTTGCAATGTCAGGGAGAAGCCTCTGAAGAAGAGGTATTACAAATCATAAAGACACTCAAAACCCACCTGGATGAGTTCCTATATGTTGTAATCTGGCAGAGGGGCTGGACTAGATGATCTTTTGAGGCCACTTCTGTGGTCGTTTGAGGCTATCCCCTTAAGAAAGGGAATATGGTGGTCGGATGTTTGTAAACGAAAAGATGGATCTAAACTAATTTCATTGGTAGATTGGGAGGAAGCACCTTCTGAACTGGGAGTGCAGCAAAGTATCCTGGGCATTCCTGCACTTTTCTGGTCAGTCTGTCTTCCCCCTCCTTCAGTGGCAGCAGCTCGCTGCTTCTGGGCTTTCGGCCAAGGCTTGACCTTGAAACTGATAAGCTGCAAGGCCTGTATTAGCCGCTTTCCAATTAACACATAACTGCTTCTAACTTTTTTCTCTTTTCTCTCTTTCTAACCCTCTCTGGGGAAAGGGGGAGAGAAGGGGGAGCAGAGCTGGGGAACCCCCTCAGCAGAGGGGGGGGGAACTCTCATTTCTGTGCTACTTTATTGTATATTTTTGTATATATTGCAAATATTGTAAATTTTGTATATTCCCCTGCATATCCTGTATTGCTTTGTAAATATACAGCACCCATTGCTTTGCTAATTCAGCTGTGAGTTTTTTTTTCCCCTTTTCAACTTTCTTTCCCTTTACTTTATGAGGGGGAGGGAGGAGGCTTTTTGGCCTTACCCTTCCAACCCTACAACATTTTTTTTTTCTTGGCTTACCCAACATGCAGCAGATAATTAGCTAAATTTATTACTTGATTGATTTAGTGTTTTCTAGCTGAATTAGCAAACATGAAGGTGTTGTGGTTTGTAGAGCAGCTATTCTTTTCAATTTTTGGGGCTCTGGTTTGCAGATATTGTTTCGGTTTGATTTTGGATTACCTGGGCAAATATTTGGTGTGGACAATTTATATGTGGGTTATGTATGGAGTTACATTATGGTATGGAAAATGTATTGATTTATTATAGCCAGTGAGATACAGAAATGTTACCTCCACCACTCTCCCAATTGAGATAAAGGGTTTTAAGATTCCGCCGCAGGAGAGTGTAACTTTAGGTGATGGCTGGGATCCGAAGGTGATTTATTTCATGTGTGTAATTCTGCTGCTGGTGATAATTAACGTGTATCTCCTGATTTCTTTGCGGCGAGAGAGAAAGGTGTCCAGGGCGTGTTTTGTTATTAAAACTAGATCAAAGAGGAAACGGCGTAGCTCTGGGTCACTCCCCGAGACATCTAGTGATGAAGAATGTCCAGAATCTGTGTCAGTAAAAAAGAAAGCTAAGAAGTTAATTGGAAAGGCTGCTCTAAATGACTTTGCTGCTAATTCTGGCAAGCTGCCAAGGGCATCAGCTGGTATCAACATGGCGCCTACTCCTTATCCTACTCCTTCTTCTCCGTTGGCCATTAATGCAGCAACGTCATTACCGCCCACTCTCTCGGTGGGACCGGAAGTCACTGCCCCAGCAGCTGATTTATCTCAGGACCTGTCAGCTTCTATTAAGGTGGCTGTAAATTCAAACACAGCTCCAGTTAAGGTGGCTGTTTTAAAGACTAGAGGTGGAAAGGCCAAAGATGGAGAAGAAGAGCTGGAGACTGATCCTGGTGAGGGGCCCTCTACTCTAAGAAATCCTGCTGAGGAAGAGGTGGTTTGTTTTAAAGATCTAGCTAACCTAGTGAGATCAAAGCAGGATAGAGATGAAGCTAGGACAGGAGCTGGCAAAGGTGGTTCTCAGCTTAAAGAGATCCTTGAGAAAATGACAGGAGGATTGTTAGGGCAACCAGTTGAGGGGGAGGAGCTACAAGATGACATAACTGAGTGTTCATCACCCCGTGAAGAGATAAGAAATGTCCATAAAGATTACACCAGGGCAGATGAGGAGCCAGTTCTAGCTTGGCTTAGTAGATGTTATGATACAGATGCTCCAGCTCTAACAGTTGGAGACAAGTCAGCAGCTCAGTTAGGAACTCTCTCGAGGGATAATGGAATAGATAGACATCTAGGCAGGGTTCTCGGTAAGGTTAATCTGTGGATACGCCTTTTAATGGCGGTTGGCCTGAGATACCCTTCCCGTGATGATCTTCCATGGAATCCTAAACCCTGGACTACCACAGATGAGGGAATTAAGCGCTTGAGAGAATTTGCTGTTAGAGAGCTACTCTATGGTGAACATGAAATTCTGAATTCAGATTACATTCCTGTGGGCATTGGTCTTGCTGAAAAGATCATCAAACTTGCTCCTTCTAATTATGTAAACATTCCGGCAAGTAGAACTGTGTCAAGAAATTATGGTGGAGCTTCTCCTACGGTGTGGTGGTTTAGGCTGGGTGCTGGCCCAGCTGCCACTGCACAGAACACACCTGGGAGGTCCCTACGGGTGGGCCCAGCCCAGGGGGTGGTCACAGGCAGGTATTCAATCCCATAATGCCCTGCTCCCCTATAAAATGCCCATGCGGGGTCTCCACTTTCTCTTTCGTCCCCAGCTGCTGCCTAGGTAAAATGGCGTGAGCTGCCTCCCTTGGGCCTGCCCAGGCCCAAGGCTGGGTTGGGGGGGAGGAAAGAGCCCTGGGGGGGTTTGGGTGTACCCCCAGGTGGGGATGGGATGTTCTTGAGTATGTTTCTGGGATCTCTCTCTTTGTCACGGTGCTTGTGGTTCTCTGTAAACCTTTCATTGGTGTTTGTTTTTTTTTTTTAAATTGTTTTCCTATTTAAACTTTCCATCACTTTTGCAATCCCTTTGTCTGAGTCGTTGTTTCTGCCCTGTGGTGGGGAGGGGGTTTGCCCCAACCCATTACATACGGTTGGCCAATTCAGTGATCAAATGAGAAAATTGGAGGATAGCATGACACGAGTTTCCTTGATTTCGGCAATTAAAACTATGTCTGGTGACATACAGTATTGCATAAGAGAGTTAAAGGAATGAATTTAGAAATTCCATATCCCAATTGGCACAAAGGGATAATTTCAATTCTTCCTCCAGGTGGATACAAGTTTCATCTGTGAGGAACACACGTCCTCCAAGGAGGTCATTCCAAAACAGATCAAATCAACACAGACCACCAAGGCAATCACGTAGGACTATTTGGATAAGTCTGCATGATCAGTTTGGTGAGAACATGAACCGTGGGAATGGCCAACCAACTTCTAATCTTTTCAGGAGACTGAGGGAACTGCAAAGTGGCAGAACCCGAGGTAGCAATACCAGAAGGGTAGCTGTTACTTCCACAGTTCCCCAGAACGACTCTTATGGCTCCAACAGTGGCTCCAGTTATAACACTGCAAACTATGTGCAATGCACATTTGCGCATGTTCCCCATAACTAGGGGTGCCCTGCCTCCCGCCAGGGGGAGGAGAGGGATAACAGAGATGATAGAATCTATTGGGATGTGTACATCCAGTGGCCTGGCACTTCACAATTTCGGAAGTACAGGGCCTTGGTTGACACAGGAGCTCAGTGCACCATAATACCATCAAATTATCAGGGATCAGAGTCTATAACTATTTTGGGAGTCACTGGTGGATCTCAAGAGTTAAGTAAGGTGGAGGTTAGTATAAGTTTAACTGGTAAACAGTGGAGGAAGCATACAGTTGCGACCCGACCGGATGCACCTTGTATTTTGGGAATTGATTTTCTGAGAGAAGGGCGTTTCAAAGACCCTAGAGGTTACAAATGGACTTTTGGAGTAGCTTCTGTAGAAATTGATGGACAAAAATTGAAGCTGTCTGCTAGACCTGAGCTTTCTGATGAATCTGCAGTTGTGGGACAACATAAGATACAGGACATTAAATTGCCGGTTGCTTCTCAGACTGTGCATCACAGACAATACAGAACCAACCGTGACTCTTTGTTGCCCATTCAGAATCTGATTCATCAGTTGGAGAGTCAGAAAGTCGTCAGCAAAACTCATTCACCTTTCAACAGTCCAGCGTGGCCTGTGCGGAAGCAGAATGGAGACTGGCATCTGACGGTAGACTACCGAGCCCTAAATGAAGTGACACCACCTATGAGTGCAGCAGTGCCAGACATGATGAAACTTCAGTATGAGCTGGAATCCAAAGAGGCCAAATGGTATGCTACCATAGACATTGCTAATGCATTTTTCTCTATTCCCACAGCAGAGGAATGCAGGCCTCAGTTTGCTTTCACCTGGAGAGGAATCCAGTACACTTTCACCAGGCTGCCAATGGGCTGGATCCACAGCTCAAGCATCTGTCATGCAGTAATCCATGATGCTCTGGAGAAAGGTGGTACTCCAGAACACATCCAGTTCATCGATGATATCATCGTCTGGGGTAAAACTGCAGAGGAAGTCTTTGAGAAAGGTAACAACATCATTGACATTCTTCTGAATGCAGGTTTTGCCATCAAGCGAGACAAGGTGAAAGGACCTACCACAGAAATTCAGTTTCTGCGAGTGCGGTGGCAGGATGGACACCGACACATTCTAGTGGATGTTGTAAACAGAGTCTCTACCATGGCAAATCCCACAAACAAGCAAGAGACCCTACGTTTCTTAGGGATAGTGGGATTTTGGAGACTGCACATTCCTGGATACAGTCAGATTGTGAAACCTCTGTATGATGTGACTCGAAAGAGAAACAATTTCCACTGGGGACCTGAACAACAGGGGGAACAGGGTGGCTCAACTTGGTAGTGCATCAGACCCTTAATGGGAAGGTCGTGAGTTCAAGCCTGCAGTGGGCAGTAGTGTCTTCCCTACTCTAGTCATGTGGTCTGTGGTGACAGGCTGGACTCGATGATCTAAGGTCTCTTCCGACCTTAGGAATACTGAATACTGAACAAGCAGCCTTTGACCAGATAAAGCAAGAGGTAATTCAAGCAATGGGTCTGGGACCTATCCGAGATGGTCCAGACATTAAGAACATTTTGTACACGGCTGCAAGTGACAATGGTCCAATCTGGTGCTTGTGGCAAAAAGCTCCCGGTGAGACACGTGGACGGCCTCTTGGTTTCTGGAGTAGAGGTTACAGAGGTTCAGAGGCTAATTATGCTCGAACAGAGAAAGAAATTCTAGCTGCCTATGAAGGAGTAAAAGCATCTTCTGAAGTGATTGGAACTGAATCACAACTTCTTCTAGCTCCCAGATTACCAGTTTTGAATTGGATGGTCAAAGGCAAAGGCTCCACACCACATCATGCCACAGTCTCAACATGGTCTAAGTGGATGGCTCTGATAACACAGAGAAATCGAATGGGAAATCTTGAAAGACCTGGTCTAGTGGAGGTGATCTCAAGTTGGCCTGAAGGTATCAACTGTGCTAAACCTCCAGAGGAGAAAGTAACTCGTGCTGAGGAAGCTCCTCCTTACAATGACCTTTCTGATGATGAAAAGAAATATGCTTTGTTCACAGACGGTTCCTGTCGTCTTGTTGGAAACAAGCGAAGGTGGAAGTCTGCAGTGTGGAGTCCAACACGCCGAGTTGCAGAGGCGAAGGATGGAGAGGGAGAATCCAGTCAGTTTGCAGAGGTAAAAGCTGTCCAGCTAGCTCTCCACGTAGCTGAACGTGAGAGATGGCCAAAGCTTTATCTCTACACCGACTCATGGATGGTAGCCAATGCTCTATGGGGTTGGCTAATGAACTGGAAGAAGAGTGGTTGGTCGAGGAAAGGAAAACCCATTTGGCCAGCCAACCTGTGGCAGGACATTGCTGATCGAATCGAGAGAATTCCAGTGAAAGTGAGACACATCGATGCTCACATTCCTAAGAGCAAAGGTACTGAGGAACAGCAACACAACCATCAGGCAGATCTAGCTGCAAGAGTTTCTCAAGTAGACATGGACTCTAATCTTGATCTTGACTGGAAACACCGAGGTGAGATATTCTTAGCTCGGTGGGCTCATGATCCATCAGGACATCAAGGTAGAGATGCAACATACTAATGGGCTCGTGAAAGATCTATAGACATTTCCATGGATGCTATCACACAAGTCATCCATGACTGTGACATTTGTGCTGCTATTAAGCAGGTAAAGCGACTTAAGCCCTTGTGGTATGGTGACAGATGGTCCAAGTACAAGTATGGTGAAGCTTGGCAGATTGACTACATCACTCTACCACGTTCTCGTTCTGGTAAGCAATACGTGCTTACTATGGTAGAGGCAAACACTGGATGGTTGGAAACTTATCAAGTCCCACATGTAACTGCATGCAACTACATTCTTGGTCTGAAAGACAAGTCCTGTGGAGACACGGAACTCCAGAGAGGATTGAGTCAGACAACGGAACTCATTTCAAGAACAACCTTGTAAAGAACTGGGCAAAAGAGCACGGTATTGAGTGGATATTCCATATTCCCTACTACGCACCAGCTTCAGGAAAGATTGAATACTACAATGGTTTGTTGAAGACCACTCTTAAAGCCATGGGGGTGGATCTTTGAAAAACTGGGAAAACATTTAGCACAAGCAACCTGGCTGGTAAATAGTAGAGGTTCAGTGAATCGAGCTGGACCTGCACATTCAGATCTGCTACAGAAAGTAGAAGGTGATAGAGTTCCTGTTGTTAGAGAAAAGAATCCGTTAGGTAAAACTGTTTGGGTATTTTCAATATCAGGAGAGGCTAAACCTGTCCGAGGGGTGGTTTCAGCTGAAGGTCCAGGTCACACTTATTGGGTAATGCAAGAGAATGGTGAAATTCAGTGTATTCCACAAAGAAATTTAACTTTAGCTGAAAGAGGTTAATTTCAAACTGTTGTACAACTACACCACGCCCAAAAGAAGAATCAATGAGGAATGTACGGTGCACGAACCCTGAGATCCCTGAGAGCCCTGAGTCAGCTAAGAGACCCTGAGATTCCCTGTTTCCCTTTTCTTTGCTTCGTCGATGAAGAAATGAACTGTTTTCCATTTTTCTCATTTTCTGATTTTCTTGGACTTTTGAATCATCTACATCTGGGCATAGCCGGAATGGACTATGAATTTACTCACGAACTGTAAATATCATAGTATCATAGTATCATATTATCATTCAGAGTTGGAAGGGACCACAAGGATCATCTAGTTTCAACCCCCCTGCCATGGGCAGGGACACCCCATACTAGATCAGGCTGGCCAGAGTCTCATCCAGCCTGGTCTTAAACACCTCCAGGGACGGGGCCTGACCACCTCGTCTTGGATTGGATGGACAGTATGAACAGCCAGTGAAATTGTTTAGAAGGGGTGGACTGTGGCTGTTTGAGGCTGTCCCCTTAAGAAAGGGAATATGGTGGTCGGATGTTTGTAAACGAAAAGATGGATCTAAACTAATTTCATTGGTAGATTGGGAGGAAGCACCTTCTGAACTGGGAGTGCAGCAGAGTATCCTGGGCATTCCTGCACTTTTCTGGTCAGTCTGTCTTCTCCCTCCTTCAGTGGCAGCAGCTCGCTGCTTCTGGGCTTTTGGCCAAGGCTTGACCTTGAAACTGATAAACTGCAAGGCCTGTATTAACTGTTTTCCAATTAACACATAACTGCTTCTAACTTTTTTCTCTTTTCTCTCTTTCTAACCCTCTCTGGGGAAAGGGGGAGAGAAGGCGGAGCAGAGCTGGGGAACCCCCTCAGCAGAGGGGGGGGAACTCTCATTTCCGTGCTACTTTATTGTATATTTTTGTATATATTGCAAATATTGTAAATTTTGTATATTCCCCTGCATATCCTGTATTGCTTTGTAAATATACAGCACCCATTGCTTTGCTAATTCAGCTGTGAGTTTTTTTTTCCCCTTTTCAACTTTCTTTCCCTTTACTTTATGAGGGGGAGGGAGGAGGCTTTTGGCCTTACCCTTCCAACCCTACAACATTTTTTTTTTCTTGGCTTACCCAACATGCAGCAGATAATTAGCTAAATTTATTACTTGATTGATTTAGTGTTTTCTAGCTGAATTAGCAAACATGAAGGTGTTGTGGTTTGTAGAGCAGCTATTCTTTTCAATTTTTGGGGCTCTGGTTTGCAGATATTGTTTCGGTTTGATTTTGGATTACCTGGGCAAATATTTGGTGTGGACAATTTATATGTGGGTTATGTATGGAGTTACATTATGGTATGGAAAATGTATTGATTTATTATAGCCAGTGAGATACAGAAATGTTACCTCCACCACTCTCCCAATTGAGATAAAGGGTTTTAAGATTCCGCCGCAGGAGAGTGTAACTTTAGGTGATGGCTGGGATCCGAAGGTGATTTATTTCATGTGTGTAATTCTGCTGCTGGTGATAATTAACGTGTATCTCCTGATTTCTTTGCGGCGAGAGAGAAAGGTGTCCAGGGCGTGTTTTGTTATTAAAACTAGATCAAAGAGGAAACGGCGTAGCTCTGGGTCACTCCCCGAGACATCTAGTGATGAAGAATGTCCAGAATCTGTGTCAGTAAAAAAGAAAGCTAAGAAGTTAATTGGAAAGGCTGCTCTAAATGACTTTGCTGCTAATTCTGGCAAGCTGCCAAGGGCATCAGCTGGTATCAACATGGCGCCTACTCCTTATCCTACTCCTTCTTCTCCGTTGGCCATTAATGCAGCAACGTCATTACCGCCCACTCTCTCGGTGGGACCGGAAGTCACTGCCCCAGCAGCTGATTTATCTCAGGACCTGTCAGCTTCTATTAAGGTGGCTGTAAATTCAAACACAGCTCCAGTTAAGGTGGCTGTTTTAAAGACTAGAGGTGGAAAGGCCAAAGATGGAGAAGAAGAGCTGGAGACTGATCCTGGTGAGGGGCCCTCTACTCTAAGAAATCCTGCTGAGGAAGAGGTGGTTTGTTTTAAAGATCTAGCTAACCTAGTGAGATCAAAGCAGGATAGAGATGAAGCTAGGACAGGAGCTGGCAAAGGTGGTTCTCAGCTTAAAGAGATCCTTGAGAAAATGACAGGAGGATTGTTAGGGCAACCAGTTGAGGGGGAGGAGCTACAAGATGACATAACTGAGTGTTCATCACCCCGTGAAGAGATAAGAAATGTCCATAAAGATTACACCAGGGCAGATGAGGAGCCAGTTCTAGCTTGGCTTAGTAGATGTTATGATACAGATGCTCCAGCTCTAACAGTTGGAGACAAGTCAGCAGCTCAGTTAGGAACTCTCTCGAGGGATAATGGAATAGATAGACATCTAGGCAGGGTTCTCGGTAAGGTTAATCTGTGGATACGCCTTTTAATGGCGGTTGGCCTGAGATACCCTTCCCGTGATGATCTTCCATGGAATCCTAAACCCTGGACTACCACAGATGAGGGAATTAAGCGCTTGAGAGAATTTGCTGTTAGAGAGCTACTCTATGGTGAACATGAAATTCTGAATTCAGATTACATTCCTGTGGGCATTGGTCTTGCTGAAAAGATCATCAAACTTGCTCCTTCTAATTATGTAAACATTCCGGCAAGTAGAACTGTGTCAAGAAATTATGGTGGAGCTTCTCCTACGGTGTGGTGGTTTAGGCTGGGTGCTGGCCCAGCTGCCACTGCACAGAACACACCTGGGAGGTCCCTACGGGTGGGCCCAGCCCAGGGGGTGGTCACAGGCAGGTATTCAATCCCATAATGCCCTGCTCCCTATAAAATGCCCATGCGGGTCTCCACTTTCTCTTTCGTCCCCAGCTGCTGCCTAGGTAAAATGGCGTGAGCTGCCTCCCTTGGGCCTGCCCAGGCCCAAGGCTGGGTTGGGGGGGAGGAAAGAGCCCTGGGGGGGTTTGGGTGTACCCCCAGGTGGGGATGGGATGTTCTTGAGTATGTTTCTGGGATCTCTCTCTTTGTCACGGTGCTTGTGGTTCTCTGTAAACCTTTCATTGGTGTTTGTTTTTTTTTTTTAAATTGTTTTCCTATTTAAACTTTCCATCACTTTTGCAATCCCTTTGTCTGAGTCGTTGTTTCTGCCCTGTGGTGGGGAGGGGGTTTGCCCCAACCCATTACATACGGTTGGCCAATTCAGTGATCAAATGAGAAAATTGGAGGATAGCATGACACGAGTTTCCTTGATTTCGGCAATTAAAACTATGTCTGGTGACATACAGTATTGCATAAGAGAGTTAAAGGAATGAATTTAGAAATTCCATATCCCAATTGGCACAAAGGGATAATTTCAATTCTTCCTCCAGGTGGATACAAGTTTCATCTGTGAGGAACACACGTCCTCCAAGGAGGTCATTCCAAAACAGATCAAATCAACACAGACCACCAAGGCAATCACGTAGGACTATTTGGATAAGTCTGCATGATCAGTTTGGTGAGAACATGAACCGTGGGAATGGCCAACCAACTTCTAATCTTTTCAGGAGACTGAGGGAACTGCAAAGTGGCAGAACCCGAGGTAGCAATACCAGAAGGGTAGCTGTTACTTCCACAGTTCCCCAGAACGACTCTTATGGCTCCAACAGTGGCTCCAGTTATAACACTGCAAACTATGTGCAATGCACATTTGCGCATGTTCCCCATAACTAGGGGTGCCCTGCCTCCCGCCAGGGGGAGGAGAGGGATAACAGAGATGATAGAATCTATTGGGATGTGTACATCCAGTGGCCTGGCACTTCACAATTTCGGAAGTACAGGGCCTTGGTTGACACAGGAGCTCAGTGCACCATAATACCATCAAATTATCAGGGATCAGAGTCTATAACTATTTTGGGAGTCACTGGTGGATCTCAAGAGTTAAGTAAGGTGGAGGTTAGTATAAGTTTAACTGGTAAACAGTGGAGGAAGCATACAGTTGCGACCCGACCGGATGCACCTTGTATTTTGGGAATTGATTTTCTGAGAGAAGGGCGTTTCAAAGACCCTAGAGGTTACAAATGGACTTTTGGAGTAGCTTCTGTAGAAATTGATGGACAAAATTGAAGCTGTCTGCTAGACCTGAGCTTTCTGATGAATCTGCAGTTGTGGGACAACATAAGATACAGGACATTAAATTGCCGGTTGCTTCTCAGACTGTGCATCACAGACAATACAGAACCAACCGTGACTCTTTGTTGCCCATTCAGAATCTGATTCATCAGTTGGAGAGTCAGAAAGTCGTCAGCAAAACTCATTCACCTTTCAACAGTCCAGCGTGGCCTGTGCGGAAGCAGAATGGAGACTGGCATCTGACGGTAGACTACCGAGCCCTAAATGAAGTGACACCACCTATGAGTGCAGCAGTGCCAGACATGATGAAACTTCAGTATGAGCTGGAATCAAAGAGGCCAAATGGTATGCTACCATAGACATTGCTAATGCATTTTTCTCTATTCCCACAGCAGAGGAATGCAGGCCTCAGTTTGCTTTCACCTGGAGAGGAATCCAGTACACTTTCACCAGGCTGCCAATGGGCTGGATCCACAGCTCAAGCATCTGTCATGCAGTAATCCATGATGCTCTGGAGAAAGGTGGTACTCCAGAACACATCCAGTTCATCGATGATATCATCGTCTGGGGTAAAACTGCAGAGGAAGTCTTTGAGAAAGGTAACAACATCATTGACATTCTTCTGAATGCAGGTTTTGCCATCAAGCGAGACAAGGTGAAAGGACCTACCACAGAAATTCAGTTTCTGCGAGTGCGGTGGCAGGATGGACACCGACACATTCTAGTGGATGTTGTAAACAGAGTCTCTACCATGGCAAATCCCACAAACAAGCAAGAGACCCTACGTTTCTTAGGGATAGTGGGATTTTGGAGACTGCACATTCCTGGATACAGTCAGATTGTGAAACCTCTGTATGATGTGACTCGAAAGAGAAACAATTTCCACTGGGGACCTGAACAACAGGGGGAACAGGGTGGCTCAACTTGGTAGTGCATCAGACCCTTAATGGGAAGGTCGTGAGTTCAAGCCTGCAGTGGGCAGTAGTGTCTTCCCTACTCTAGTCATGTGGTCTGTGGTGACAGGCTGGACTCGATGATCTAAGGTCTCTTCCGACCTTAGGAATACTGAATACTGAACAAGCAGCCTTTGACCAGATAAAGCAAGAGGTAATTCAAGCAATGGGTCTGGGACCTATCCGAGATGGTCCAGACATTAAGAACATTTTGTACACGGCTGCAAGTGACAATGGTCCAATCTGGTGCTTGTGGCAAAAAGCTCCCGGTGAGACACGTGGACGGCCTCTTGGTTTCTGGAGTAGAGGTTACAGAGGTTCAGAGGCTAATTATGCTCGAACAGAGAAAGAAATTCTAGCTGCCTATGAAGGAGTAAAAGCATCTTCTGAAGTGATTGGAACTGAATCACAACTTCTTCTAGCTCCCAGATTACCAGTTTTGAATTGGATGGTCAAAGGCAAAGGCTCCACACCACATCATGCCACAGTCTCAACATGGTCTAAGTGGATGGCTCTGATAACACAGAGAAATCGAATGGGAAATCTTGAAAGACCTGGTCTAGTGGAGGTGATCTCAAGTTGGCCTGAAGGTATCAACTGTGCTAAACCTCCAGAGGAGAAAGTAACTCGTGCTGAGGAAGCTCCTCCTTACAATGACCTTTCTGATGATGAAAAGAAATATGCTTTGTTCACAGACGGTTCCTGTCGTCTTGTTGGAAACAAGCGAAGGTGGAAGTCTGCAGTGTGGAGTCCAACACGCCGAGTTGCAGAGGCGAAGGATGGAGAGGGAGAATCCAGTCAGTTTGCAGAGGTAAAAGCTGTCCAGCTAGCTCTCCACGTAGCTGAACGTGAGAGATGGCCAAAGCTTTATCTCTACACCGACTCATGGATGGTAGCCAATGCTCTATGGGGTTGGCTAATGAACTGGAAGAAGAGTGGTTGGTCGAGGAAAGGAAAACCCATTTGGCCAGCCAACCTGTGGCAGGACATTGCTGATCGAATCGAGAGAATTCCAGTGAAAGTGAGACACATCGATGCTCACATTCCTAAGAGCAAAGGTACTGAGGAACAGCAACACAACCATCAGGCAGATCTAGCTGCAAGAGTTTCTCAAGTAGACATGGACTCTAATCTTGATCTTGACTGGAAACACCGAGGTGAGATATTCTTAGCTCGGTGGGCTCATGATCCATCAGGACATCAAGGTAGAGATGCAACATACTAATGGGCTCGTGAAAGATCTATAGACATTTCCATGGATGCTATCACACAAGTCATCCATGACTGTGACATTTGTGCTGCTATTAAGCAGGTAAAGCGACTTAAGCCCTTGTGGTATGGTGACAGATGGTCCAAGTACAAGTATGGTGAAGCTTGGCAGATTGACTACATCACTCTACCACGTTCTCGTTCTGGTAAGCAATACGTGCTTACTATGGTAGAGGCAAACACTGGATGGTTGGAAACTTATCAAGTCCCACATGTAACTGCATGCAACTACATTCTTGGTCTGGAAAGACAAGTCCTGTGGAGACACGGAACTCCAGAGAGGATTGAGTCAGACAACGGAACTCATTTCAAGAACAACCTTGTAAAGAACTGGGCAAAAGAGCACGGTATTGAGTGGATATTCCATATTCCCTACTACGCACCAGCTTCAGGAAAGATTGAATACTACAATGGTTTGTTGAAGACCACTCTTAAAGCCATGGGGGGTGGATCTTTGAAAAACTGGGAAAAACATTTAGCACAAGCAACCTGGCTGGTAAATAGTAGAGGTTCAGTGAATCGAGCTGGACCTGCACATTCAGATCTGCTACAGAAAGTAGAAGGTGATAGAGTTCCTGTTGTTAGAGAAAAGAATCCGTTAGGTAAAACTGTTTGGGTATTTTCAATATCAGGAGAGGCTAAACCTGTCCGAGGGGTGGTTTCAGCTGAAGGTCCAGGTCACACTTATTGGGTAATGCAAGAGAATGGTGAAATTCAGTGTATTCCACAAAGAAATTTAACTTTAGCTGAAAGAGGTTAATTTCAAACTGTTGTACAACTACACCACGCCCAAAAGAAGAATCAATGAGGAATGTACGGTGCACGAACCCTGAGATCCCTGAGAGCCCTGAGTCAGCTAAGAGACCCTGAGATTCCCTGTTTCCCTTTTCTTTGCTTCGTCGATGAAGAAATGAACTGTTTTCCATTTTTCTCATTTTCTGATTTTCTTGGACTTTTGAATCATCTACATCTGGGCATAGCCGGAATGGACTATGAATTTACTCACGAACTGTAAATATCATAGTATCATAGTATCATATTATCATTCAGAGTTGGAAGGGACCACAAGGATCATCTAGTTTCAACCCCTGCCATGGGCAGGGACACCCCATACTAGATCAGGCTGGCCAGAGTCTCATCCAGCCTGGTCTTAAACACCTCCAGGGACGGGGCCTGACCACCTCGTCTTGGATTGGATGGACAGTATGAACAGCCAGTGAAATTGTTTAGAAGGGGTGGACTGTGGCTGTTTGAGGCTGTCCCCTTAAGAAAGGGAATATGGTGGTCGGATGTTTGTAAACGAAAAGATGGATCTAAACTAATTTCATTGGTAGATTGGGAGGAAGCACCTTCTGAACTGGGAGTGCAGCAGAGTATCCTGGGCATTCCTGCACTTTTCTGGTCAGTCTGTCTTCTCCCTCCTTCAGTGGCAGCAGCTCGCTGCTTCTGGGCTTTTGGCCAAGGCTTGACCTTGAAACTGATAAACTGCAAGGCCTGTATTAACTGTTTTCCAATTAACACATAACTGCTTCTAACTTTTTCTCTTTTCTCTCTTTCTAACCCTCTCTGGGGAAAGGGGAGAGAAGGCGGAGCAGAGTGGGGAACCCCCAGCAGAGGGGGGGGAACTCTCATTTCCGTGCTACTTTATTGTATATTTTTGTATATATTGCAAATATTGTAAATTTTGTATATTCCCCTGCATATCCTGTATTGCTTTGTAAATATACAGCACCCATTGCTTTGCTAATTCAGCTGTGAGTTTTTTTTTCCCTTTTCAACTTTCTTTCCCTTTACTTTATGAGGGGGAGGGAGGAGGCTTTTTGGTCTTCCCCTTCCAACCCTACGACACCTTCCAACCTAAACATCCTGAGATTTTTGTATCTTGCTTCAAAACCCCACTAACTTTTCCAAGCCTTTCTTCACCATTTTCCTTCACAGTCTACTCTTAGATTGCTATAAAACTAAATTTTTGCCACTGCCAACACCAAAGTTAAATTCTCTAGATTTGAGACTGTTTTTGTCCTGTCTTTATTTCTCTTCTCCCTCTCATCTTTACTATTTTCTTTCCTGCTCCTATCTCTGAGTGGAGGGAGTGATCAAGAGGCTATTTGTGTGCTTGGCTGTGAGCCAAGGCCAACCCTCTACAATTGCACTATGCATCAAGATGACAAAATTCAATTTTGTCTATGCTCTGTAGTAGCCTAAGATTGGTTCAATATAATGTTCAATTACTTTATCTCCCATGTGGTACCAAGGTATTTGGTGATTCAAGTCTTTCTTATAAAGGAAGTGCTTTTAAATTAATATATTTCAGAAGGAGAAATTGAAAACTGTTCTTATTTCGATGTTTTTGTGATGGAGAAGAGATGATCATACTTCAGTGTGATTGCAGTGGGAGAGATGGGGTCATTCAAGATCTGACCAGATTATCACTCAGTTAGGAACCTGAGTCAAGGTATTCTGTGCTAACAAAGACACATCATGATAAAAGTTGTTCTTTCATGTAAAACAGGGGAAAGCAAATTTCTACATTAAGAAAGTTAAAGAAAGCAAACCTAAGGAATTAATATCTCCCCACTATATTTTAAATAGTCCTCTCAAGTACTGGAATATATTCACAGAGTCACTGAATGGTAGGGGATGGAAGGTAACTCTGAAGATTGTTTAGTTCAAACCCCCTGCTATAGTGGGATCACCTAGACCAAACTGCACAGGAGGGTGTCCAGATGGTTTTTGAACCACTCCAGAGACAGTCTCCACAACTTCTCTGGGCAGCCTCTTCCAGTACTCTGCCACCCTCAAAGTAAAGAAGTTTTTCCGTACATTTATGTGGAATTTCTTGTGTTCCAGTTTGTGTCCACTGCCCTTTGTCCTGTCAATGGACACCACAAAAATTCTGGCTCCATTCCCCGGACACTTATCCTTTAGATATTCATAAACATTACTGACCTCCAACTAGACTCCGCTCCACTGACCACAACCCTGTGAGCTTTACCCAATTCTCAATACATCTCACTATCCAATCATCCAATCTACATTTTTCAAGCTTGAGTTTCAGAATGCTGTGGGAGACAGCATTGAATATATTCAGAAACATGCAATTACTATACCAAATTCAGCTGTAGTATATGATAAATGCCAAGGTTTTAATGGTATAAGCTAGTAGACTTGACAGGGTGCTTGGTTGCATGGGTTAGTTGATTAGGCGGTGTTGGATGATAGGTTGGACGCGATGATCTTGAAGGTCTCTTCCAACCTGGTTTATTCTATTCTATTCTAGTAGAAAATCTAATATTGGCTTATCTGTAATTAAAGTTTATCAGTAAGTAAGGTGTGAAAATTACAAGACTCTAAGCAAGGAGTTGAAATATATAGTTACTTTCCTTGCCAAGTAAAATGCCAATACTAGATTATCTCCCATCATCAGTTACACATTTACATGTTACACATTTAAATCTTACACAGTATCTGAGCCCAATAACATATAGAACTCAAATTGTTTCTCTGAACAACTCATACTTTAAATCAGTCAGATGTGTATAGTTAGTGGAAAACAACTTTGAAATTACTCATTCTTCATAATACAGTAGATCAGTAATGGTAACAGATCTCTCAAGTCCATATTTAGAATAGAATAGAATAGAATAGAATAGAATAGAATAGAATAGAATAGAATAGAATAGACCAGGTTGGAAGAGACCTTCAAGATCAGCACGTCCAACCTATCATCCAACACCACCCAACCAACTAAACCATGCAACCAAGCACCCTGTCAAATCTCCTCCTAAACACCTAGAGCGATGGCGACTCCACCACCTCCTCGGGCAGCCCATTCCAATGGGCAATCACTTTCTCTGTGTAAAACTTCCTCCTGACCTGAAGCCTGAACATCCCCTGGCGCATCCTGAGACTGTGTCCTCTTGTTCTGGTACTGGCTGCCTGGGAGAAGAGACCAACCTCTACCTGTCTACAACCCCCCTTCAGGTAGTTGTAGAGAGCAATAAGGTCACCCCTGAGTCTCTTCTTCTCCAGGCTAAGCAGCCCCAGCTCCCTCAGCCTCTCCTCATAGGGTTTGTGTTCCAAGTCCCTCACCAACTTCGTTGCCCTTCCCTGGGCTAGCTCCAGCAAGTCAACATACTTCCTAAACTGAGGGGCCCAGAACTGGACACAGTACTCGAGGTGTGGCCTAACCAGTGCAGTGTACAGGGGCAGAATGACCTCCCTGCTCCTGCTGGCCACACTGTTCTTAATGCAGGCCAGGATGCCATTGGCCCTCCTGGCTGCCTGGGCACACTGCAGGCTCATGTTCAGCCTACCATCAACCAGCACCCCCAGGTCCCTCTCTGCCTGGCCACTCTCCAGCCACTCTGACCCTAGCCTGCAGCTCAGCATAGGGTTGCTGTGGCCGATATGCAGAACACTTGGATGTGTTAAATCTCATGCCGTTGGACTCTGCCCATCTGTCCAGCCTGTCGAGGTCTCTCTGCAGAGCCTCTCTATCCTCCAGCAGATCAACTCCTACCCCCAGCTTGGTGTCGTCAGCAAATTTACTGATGATCGACTCAATGCCCTCATCCAGATCATCAGTAAAGATGTTAAAGAGCACAGGGCCCAGCACTGATCCCTGGGGGACTCCACTACTGACTGGTCGCCAGCTGGAAGTGGCACCATTCACCACCACTCTCTGGGCTCAGCCCTCCAGCCCGTTCCTAACCCATCGCAGTGTGCTCCCGTCCAAGCCATGGGCTGACAGCTTGGCCAGCAGTTTGCTATGGGGGACGGTGTCAAAGGCCTTGCTGAGGTCCAGGTAGACTACATCCACAGGCCTCCCCACATCCACCAGGCGGGTCACCTGATCATAGAAGGAGATCAGGTTGGTCAGGCAGGACCTACCCTTCCTTAATCCATGCTGGCTGAACCTGATCCATTGGCCATCCTCTAAGTGCTGTGTTATTGCACTCAGGATGACCTGTTCCATGATCTTGCCTGGCACTGAGGTTAGGCTGACAGGCCTATAATTCCCTGGCTCATCCAACCGGCCCTTCTTGTGGATGGGCACCACGTTGGCCAGCTTCCAGTCCTCTGGGACATCTCCAGTGAGCCAGGACTGCTGAAAAATGATGGAAAGCGGCTTGGTCAGCTCCTCTGACAGCTCTCTCAGCACCCTAGGATGGATCCCATCTGGTCCCATGGACTTGTGGGGATTCAACCGGCTGAGCAGATCACCAACTACCCCATTCTGGAACAGAGGAAAACTATGCTGCTCCCTGGCTCCTTCTGCCAGTTCTGGAGGCCAGCTGTCTGGAAGACATTCTGTCCTGCTAGTAAAAATTGAGGCAAAGAAGGTGTTAAGTATCTCTGCCTTTTCCTCACCCCTTATCACAACGTTCCCCTCCGTGTCCACCAAGGAGTGGAGGTTGTCTCTGCCCTTCCTCTTACTATTAATGTATTTATAGTTGGACTTTTTGTTGTCCTTCACAGCAGAGGCCAGGCTAAGCTCCAAGTGCGCTTTTGCCTCCCTAATTTTCTTCCTACAAAACCTAGCAACATCCTTAAATTTTTCATGGGTTGCCTCACCTTTCTTCCAAAGATGATACACCCTCTTTTTTTCCCTTAGTTATTTTAGAGGTTCATTGCCCATCCAGGCTGGCCGTCTGCCCCGGTGGCTCATCTTCCGGCACATTGGCACAACCTGTCCCTGCGCCTTCAACAATTTTTCCTTGAAGTAGGACCAGTTCTCCTGGACCCCTTTGTTTTTAAGGGCTTTATCCCAAGGAACACTCTGAATTAGTTCCTTGAGTAGTCTAAAGTCCGCCCTCCGGAAATCCAGAGTGGAGGTCTTCTTGCTACCCCTCTTAGCTTGACCAAATATTGAAAATTCAATTATCTCATGCTCACTGGCCACTAAACATCCTCCGACCACCACATCACCCACCAGCCCTTCCCTGTTGGTGAAGAGGAGGTCAAGTATAGCCTTACCCCTGGTAGGTTCACACAGCACCTGGGATATCAATAACCCAGTCTCAAGAAGAACTTTTAGTTCCATTTTACATTATGTTAATCTAGAGAGTCTTCAATCTGACAAACAAACAATTGCCTCCAGCCTTATTCAGTTATCTCATCCTTCTAAAAGTAGAAGCAGATCTGATGACTTGTAATATAGGATTTTTTTCGCGTGGGCATGTTTTCTCAATAAACATCACTGTATCTACCAGCACATTTTACACAGGCTACTAAGCATCTATCAGATGGAAATGATTCACAGACTTTGCTGATTAGGTCACATTTAAGCCAATGACCTAGAGTAGAAGAGCAATGACAGCTTAAATTGCATTCCACAATTATGTCAGATCATAGTATCATTGTATCATAGTATCATAGTATCATAGTATCATAGTATCAGTCAGGGTTGGAAGGGACCACAAGGATCATCTAGTTCCAACCTTTTCACCATGGGCAGGGACACCTCACACTAGATCAGGCTGGACAGAGCCTCATCCAGCCTGGTCTTAAACACCTACAGGGAGGGGGCCCAAACCACCTCTCTGGACAACCCATTACAGGGTTTCACCACTCTCATGGTGAAGAACCTCCTCCCCACATCCAGTCTGAATCTCCCCACCTCCAGCTTCATTCCATGCCCCCTAGTTCTATCACTACCTGAGATCCTGAGAATTCCCTCCCCAGCCTTCCTGTAGGCCCCCTTCAGATACTGGAAGGCCACAATTAGGTCACCTGGGAGCCTTCTCTTCTCCAGACTGAACAGCCCCAACTCCTTCAGTCTGTCCTCATAGGAGAGGTGCTCCAGCCCTCTGATCATCCTTGTGGCCCTTCTCTGGACACGTTCCAGCACCTCCACATCCCTCTTGTAATAGGGGCTCCAGAACTGGACACAGTACTCCAGGTGGGGTCTCACCAGGGCTGAGTAGAGGGGGAGGATCACCTCCCTCGACCTGCTAGCCACACTTCTCCTGATGCAGCCCAGGATCTGATTGGCCTTGCGGGCTGAAAGTGCACACTGAGAGCTCATGTTGAGCTTCTTGTCCACCAGCACCCCCAAGTCTCTCTCCTCAGGGCTGCTTTCCAGCCAGTCCCTGCCCAGCCTGGATTTGTGCCTGGGATTGCATCGACCCAGATGCAGGACCCTGCACTTGTTCTTATTGAACCTCATGAGGTTGGCTTGTGCCCACCTCTCCAGCCTGTCAAGGTCCCTCTGGATGACCTCCCTTCCCTCCAGTGTGTCTGCTGCACCACACAGCTTGGTGTCATCAGCAAACTTGCTGAGGGTGCACTCAATGCCACTGTCCATGTCACCCACAAAGATGTTGAACAAGACGGGTGCCAGGACTGATCCCTGAGGGACTCCGCTTGTCACTGGCCTCCACTGGGACATGGACCCATTGACAGCCACTCTTTGGGTGCGGCCATCAAGCCAGTTCCTTATCCATCTAGCAGTCCACCCGTCAAACCAGTTGTCACGAGTTTGGAGACCAGGATGTGGTGCGGGACAGTGTCGAAGGCTTTGCTCAGGTCCAGGTAAATGACATCAGTTGCTCGCCCCTCATCTATTAATTTTGTCACCTGCTCATAGAAGGCCACCAGGTTGGTCAGGCAGGATTTGCCCTTGGCAAAGCCATGCTGACTGTTCCCAAACACCTCTTCACTATTATTCTTCTGAGCCAGTAGTGCCTCCAGGAGGATCTGCTCCATGATCTTTCCAGGCACAGAGGTGAGACTGACTGGCCTGTAGTTCCCTGGTTCCTCCTTCTTACCCTTTTTGAAGATGGGGGCAATGTTTCCCCTTTTCCAGGCTGTGGGGACTGCCCCAGATTGCCATGACTTTTGAAATATAATAGAGAGGGGTTTAGCAACCTCATCTGCCAGTTCTCTCAGTACCCGTGGGTGTATCCCGTCGGGTCCCATGGACTTGAACACTTTCAGGTTCTTCAGGTGATCACGAACCTGATCTTCACTTACAATGGGCAGTTCTTCCTCCCCATCCCTGGCATTGTCTTCCATAACATCAGGAGTGTGGCTAGAGGCCCTTGCAGTGAAGACTGAGGTAAAGAAGTTATTAAGTACCTCAGCCTTTTCCTCATCGCTTGTGAGCATTTCACCATTTTCCTTTCTGAAGGGGCCCACTCCTTCCCTAGTCTTCTTCTTCCCATTAATATACCTGTAGAAGTTCTTAGTGTTCCCTTTAATCTCCCTGGCTAGATTCAATTCAAACCCTGCTTTGGCTTTCCTAATCAGGACTCTTGCTGCTCCGGCAGCTTCCTTATATACCCCCTGTTCTAGCTGTCCTTCTCTCCACTCCTGTAGAGTTTCTTTTTAATTAATAGTGTGTCCAGTAGCTCCTTGCCCAGCCAGGCAGGCCTCCTAGCATTCTTACCTGCTTTTCTCTTTGTTGGTACACAGAGCTCCTGGACACAGAGGAGGTGGTCCTTGAATACTGACCAGCTGTCCTGGCTCCCTCTTCCCTCCAGGGCTTTGTCCCACGACACTTTGGCTATCAGATCCCAGAAAGAAATCAAAGTCTGCACGCCTAAAGTCTAGCGTCGTAAGCTTGGAATACTTCCTCCTGATTGCCCTGAGGATATTAAATTCAACTGCTTCATGGTCACTGCAGCCAAGGCTCTCTCTGAGCCTTACATTGCTTACCAGTCCTTCCCTGTTGGTGAGAACAAGGTCCAGCATAGCACCATTTCTTGTTGGTTCCTCTACCATTTGGAGGAGGAAGTTGTCTTCTATGCAGTCCAGGAACATCCTGGATTGCTGGTGCCTTGCTGTGTTGTCCCTCCAGCAGATGTCCGCGTGGTTGAAATCACCCATGAGGACCAGGGCTTGTGACCTGGAAGCCGCTTCTATTTGCCTGTGGAGGGCCTCATCTGCTTGGATCTGCTGGTCAGGTGGCCTGTAGGAGACCCCCACAGTAATATCTCCTTCCCCTGTCCTGCCTTTAATTCTAACCCATACACTCTCAACCAGCTCATCATCCCTCCCCAGTTGGAGCTCCACTGATTCCAACTGGCTATTGACATAGAGGGCAACACCTCCTCCTCTCCTTCCCTGCCTATCCTTCCTAAAGAGTTTATACCCATCTATCCCTACATTCCAGTCATGGGATTCATCCCACCAAGTTTCAGTAACAGCCACTATGTCGTGGCATCCCAGCAGCACAGTGGCCCTTAACTCATCCTGTTTGTTGCCCAAGTTGCGCGTATTCGCATAGAAGCACTTCAGCTGGGCTGGCCCTGTCCTCCTCTTGCACCAAATCCCCTCAGTTTCCACAGAATGTCCTGGTGGATCATTCGTGGCTTGCCTCAGGGCAGCAAGTTGAGAGCCCTTACCAGCTCTCCTTCTGTCTGCTGCTGGTGAGCTGCCCCTCTGTTTGTCACCGGCCAGCAGGAGACTATTAACCCCTTCCCCCTTCAAATCTAGTTTAAAGCCCTGTCAATGAGCCCTGCCAATTCCTGCCCCAGGATTCTTATCCCCCTCTGGGACAAGTGTGTCCCATAAGTTGTTTTCAGCTCTGGTGCCTTGAAAACCATTCCATGATTGTGGAACCCAAAGCCCTGTTGATGGCACCAGCCCCTGAGCCATGAATTGACCTGTCGGCCCTTCCTCAGTGTTTCCTCATCCATTGCTGACGTTAGAGGGATAGTAGAGAACACTACTTGAGCCCCTGATCCCTTTAGCAGTTGCCCTAAGGTTCTGAAATCTTTTTTAATAGATTGTGAGCCTCTCATTGTTACATTGTCACTGCCCACCTGAAAGACCAGCAGTGGGTAGTAGTCTGAAGGACTCACAAGGTTGGGAATTTTATCTACAATGTCTTTTACTTGGGCACCAGGGAGGCAGCTGACCTCTCTATGAAATGGGTCTGGTCTGCATATTGGGCCCTCTGTTCCCTTCAGTAGGGAGTCTCCTATAACGATGACCCTGTGAGGTTTCTTTTCTGAGTAAGTTTTGATGGCTGGCCTGAGGCAACCTGTCATTGGTGCAGCTTCTGACCTTCTTGAGTCCTCGACCTTACCAATGACGTGTTCCTCCTGCAGAGCCTCATACCTGTTCTGTAACTGCACTGGAGGCAGCGTGCTGCTCAAAGTAGCAGACTTCCTTTGTTTGCATTTCTTCCGTCAGGCAGAGACCTGTTCCCATTGGCCCTGCTCATGTGGGTTACTACAGGGAGGTTGAGAGGCTTGCTGCTGGGAAGGTATCAAACTCCCTGTTCCACTAAGAGTTACCCCCTGTTCTGGGTTTGAAGAGGTTAGATTATGGGAATAGTCAATTTTCTGTTCGCCATCTCTTCTATCTCTTAGCCTTTCCACCTCTTCTTTTAGTTCGACCACCATGCTCATCAGATCACTGATCTGCTCACACCTAACACAGATGTTGTTCCTTCCATCGTCCATATCAAGTGCCAGGTTCCAGCACTCACTGCAGCCACCTACCTGAACATCTGCATGCTTTGTAATTGGTCTCTGTTTGGGTGCCCGCTGTTCTTCTGTTAGCCTTTGCTCTAGTAGTAACCATCTTGCAGTAACCACCCTCTCCACCCGGCTTTTTTTTTTTTTTTTTTCCCTGTCAGTAAGAAGGCGAGCTGTGCTCCTCAACCTGCCTCCTCTCTTCAGCCACTCGGGTTCTGTTTGGGGTGCGTGCGGTTTCCGCGGCAACCCCTCCCTCAGCTATGTCATTGCCCTCAGGCAGGTAGTCAACCCCAGCCTTCTGCCCCTCCTCCCCTCTTCAGGAAGTCCCGAGCCACCAGCCCCTTACCACCTGAAAGCAAGGGAAGCAAAGCCAAAAGCAAACTCCCAGAGCTGCGCTCCTCAAGCTGCCTCCTCTCTTCAGCCATGCGCTGGGTTCAGATGCTGAATAGAGTTGAAAAATGCAATTTTGCATACTTCAGTTTTATAACAAACAGTTATCTGTTGCAACTCTAATTCAGCCAAAGTAAAACCTTTGGCAGTTAACAACTTACAAAGCACTAACCAGACATATATAGTTATGAGGAACTGGAAATGAAAGCATTTGCATGCAAAGGTCAGCAGTGATTTTGCGGATTTTTATTTTAAAGGGCTATAGAGTTTTGTCAGCACACCAAGTGTTTCATTTCACTCTTTGATGTTAAGATCAGGAGAAAGAAGAAAATTCTGTGAAATAATTACAAGAACTGTTGTCACAGTTGCAGCATTCTTAGTATAATCAAGTCAGCTTTTTGGGTTTTGAAGTATTCCCAAATCATGATTCTATAGGGTTTGGGTTTTTTTGGTTGATCCTTTCACAGACTGAAATATTAGACAGACGCTAGCAACCGTTATTTACTGTATTATCAGCATTGTTGTTAACAGTGGCTTTCTAGATGGTATCCATTGTAAATTGAAGTGGAAGGTGATGTGATCATATTAATAAACTTCTAGGGAAATTATTATGGTACCTACCATGTGTAATATTATCTAGATCAAAAGGCAATAGATCTCTAAAGAAAGAACTTCTTTTCAGACTTAATTTATAGCATGCATTCAAATCTGATTTGCATTCAAGATAGCATATGAATTTTCTCTTATATTCAATTACAAGGATATTGAAGGAACGCAAATTTGGTTCAGTTTTATACAGACCTAAATATAAAGCACAGCTGTACTTGATACTTTGTTGCTCTCCTACTGAAAATATTCTCATAGTGTTTGTTCAAAAGACTTTTTCTGCCAGCTGTTTGCACACTATTTAGAGTAAGAAATTTAAATAATACTAATAAAATAATCACACAGAACAGCAGAAACCAAGTTGTAGTCCTCTACAGCAGGGTATTCTATAGCTATGAAGTGAAACTCTTGTTGCTGTCTCTCTTCACAAGAAGTTATTCATAGAAAGAATGATTGACCATTGGAATGGGCTGCCCAGGGAGGTGGTAGAGTCACCATCACTGGAGGTGTTTAGGAAGTGTTGAGGGTTGAGGGGAAGGCCTCAGGCTTCTCGCCCCCCTGTAAGTAAAGGGAAAAAAAAATGAAAGAAAGAAAAAAAAACAGAGCTGGATGAGCAAAAGGAAATGTGCTGTATTTACAAAGCAGTTTAGGAAATGCAGGGGAATATATACAATTTACAGTATTTACAATATATACACAGAAATATACAACAAAGTAACACAGGAATGAGATTCCCTCCTCTGCTGAGGAGGGTTCCCCCCCCCCCGTACCCCCCCTTTTCTCCCCTTTTTCCCCAAAGAGGGTTAGAAAGAGAGAAAAAGAGCAATTGTTAATTAAAGCAGATTATGTTAGTAGAGGCCTTATCTGTCCAAGGTCAGTCTGGACGAAAGCCCAGAAGCCGCAAGATGCGAAAGGAGGGGGAAGAAGAGCAAGACTGCCACTAGTCTCTGCCGAACTCAGAGTTTAAAGTTGCTTTCTACCAATCCACCAATGAAATTAGTTTACACCTGTCCTTTATTTATAAAACATTCAGTCACAATGTCCCTCTTCTTAAAGGCACAGCCTCAAACAGTCACAGTCCACCCCTTCTAAACAATTTCATTGGCTGTTCATACTGTCCATCCAATCCAAGATGATATTTACAGTTCAAAAAGTAAAGTTCATAGTCCATTCCGGCTATGCCCAGATGTAGATGATTCAAAAGTCCAAGAAAATCAGAAAATGAGAAAAACGGAAAACAGTTTATTTCTTCGCTGATGAAGCGAAGAAAAGGGAAACAGGGATTCTCAGGGTCTCTTAGTTGACTCAGGGCTCTCAGGGATCTCAGGGTTCGTGCACCGTAGATTCCTCGTACATTCTTCCTTTGGACGTGATGTAGTTGTATAACAGTTTGAAATTAAACTCTTTCGACTAAAGTTAAATTTCCTTGTGGAATACACTGAATTTCACCATTCTCTTGCATTACCCAATAAGTGTGACCCGGACCTTCAGCTGAAACCACCCCTCGGACAGGTTTAGCCTCTCCTGAGGGTAAAAATACCCAAACAGTTTTGCCTAACAGATTCTTTTCTCTAACCACACGAACTCTATCACCTTCTACTTTCTGTAGCAAATCTGAATGTGCAGGTCCAGCTCGGTTCACTGAACCTCTACTATTTACCAGCCAGGTTGCTTGTGCTAAATGTTTTTCCCAGTTTTTCAAAGATCCACCCCCCATGGCTTTAAGAGTGGTCTTCAACAAACCGTTGTAGCGTTCAATCTTCCCTGAAGCTGGTGCATAGTAGCCAATATGGAATATCCACTCAACACCGTGCTCTTTTGCCCAGTTCTTTACAAGGTTGTTCTTGAAATGAGTTCCGTTGTCTGACTCAATCCTCTCTGGAGTTCCGTGTCTCCACAGGATTTGTCTCTCCAGACTGATCCTTGTGAGGGGCCCTCCACTCTAAGAAATCCTGCTGAGGAGGAAGAGAAGATTTGTTTTAAAGATCTAACTAACCTAGTGAGAGCAAAGCAGGATAGAGATGAAGCTAGGAAAGGAGCTGGCAAAGGTGGTTCTCAGCTTAAAGAGATCCTTGAGGAAATGACAGCAGGATTATATGGACAACAAGTTCAGGGAGAGCAAGAGGAAGATGACATAACTGACTGTTCGTCTCCGAGGGAGGAGCTATGAAATGTCCGTAAAGACTTCACCAGGGCAGATAAGGAGCCAGTTCTAGCTTGGCTTAGTAGATGTTATGATACAGGTGCTCTGGCTCTAACAGTTGGAGGCAAGTCAGCAGCTCAGTTAGGAACTCTCTCAAGGGATAATGGAATAGACAGACATCTAGACAGGGCTCTTGGTAAGGTTAATCTGTGGATACGCCTTTTAATGGCGGATGCCCTCAGATACCCTTCCGGAGATGATCTTCCATGGAATCCTAAACCCTGGACTACCATAGATGAGGGAATTAAGCGCTTGAGAGAATTTGCAGTTAGAGAGATACTCTATGGTGAACATGAGACTCTGAATCCTGATGACATTCCCGTGGGTATTGGTCTTGCTAAAAAGATCATCAAACTTGCTCCTTCTAATTATGCAACTATTCTGGCAAGCAGAATTGTGTCCAGAAGTTATGGTGGAGCTTCTCCAACAGTTGGCCAATTCAGTGATCAAATGAGACAATTGGAGGATAGCATGACACGTGGTTCTTTGGTTTCAGTCATTGAAACTCTGTCTGGAAAAATTGAGAATTGCATGAAGGATCTGAAAGATTCCATATACCAATTAGCACAGGAGGATTATTCTAATTCTTCCTCCAGGTGGATGCAAGTTTCATCTGTGAGGAATACACGTCCTCCAAGGAGGTCATTCAAAAACAGATCAAATAAAAACAGACCACCAAGGCAATCACGTAGGACTATTTGGATAACTCTGCGTGATCGGTTTGGTGGGAACATGAACCGCTGGGATGGCCAACCAACTTCTAATCTTTTCAGGAGACTGAGGGAATTGCAAAGTGGCAGAACCCGAGGTAGCAATACCAGAAGGGTAGCTGTTGCTTCCACAGTTCCCCAGGACAACTCTAGTAGCTCCAACAGTGGCTCCAGTTGTAACATGCAAAGTTATAACCCTGCACACTATGTGCAATGCACATGTGCGCATGTTCCCCATAACTAGGGGTGCCCTGCCTCCCGCCAGGGGGAGGAGAGGGATAACAGAGATAATAGAATCTATTGGGATGTGTACATCCAGTGGCCTGGCACTTCACAATTTCAGAAGTACAGGGCCTTGGTTGACACAGGAGCTCAGTGCACCATAATGCCATCAAATTATCAGGGATCAGAGTCTATAACTATTCTGGGAGTCACTGGTGGATCTCAAGAGTTAAGTAAGGTGGAGGTTAATATAAGTTTAACAGGTAAACAGTGGAGGAAGCATACAGTTGTGACCCGACCGGATGCACCTTGTATTTTGGGAATTGATTTTCTGAGAGAAGGGCGTTTCAAAGACCCTAGAGGTTACAAATGGGCTTTTGGAGAAGTTTCTGTAGAAATTGATGGACAAAAATTGAAGTTGTCTGCTGGACCTGAACTTTCTGATGAATCTGCAGTTGTGGGACAACATAAGATACAGGACATTAAATTGCCAGTTGCTTCTCAGACTGTGCATCACAGACAATACAGAACCAACCGTGACTCTTTGTTGCCCATTCAGAATCTGATTCGTCAGTTGGAGAGTCAGAAAGTCGTCAGCAAAACTCATTCACCTTTCAACAGTCCAGTGTGGCCTGTGCGGAAGCAGAATGGAGACTGGCGTCTGACGGTAGACTACCGAGCCCTAAATGAAGTGACACCACCTATGAGTGCAGCAGTACCAGACATGATGGAGCTACAGTATGAGCTGGAATCCAAAGAGGCCAAATGGTATGTGACCATAGACATTGCTAATGCATTTTTCTCTATTCCCATAGCAGAGGAATGCAGGCCTCAGGTTGCTTTCACCTGGAGAGGAATCCAGTACACTTTCAACAGGCTGCCAATGGGCTGGATCCCCAGCTCAAGCATCTGTCATGCAGTGATCCACGATGCTCTGGAGAAAGGCGGTGCTCCAGAACACATCCAGTTCATCGATGATATCATTGTCTGGGGTAAAACTGCAGAGGAAGTCTTCGAGAAAGGTAACAAAATCATTGACATTCTTCTGAATGCAGATTTTGCCATCAAACGAGACAAGGTGAAAGGACCTACCACAGAAATTCAGTTACTGGGAGTGCGGTGGCAGGATGGACGCCGACACATTCCAGTGGATGTCGGAAATAGAGTCTCTACCATGGCAAATCCCACAAGTAAGCAAGAGATCCTACGTTTCATGGGGATAGTGGGATATTGGAGACTGCACATTCCTGGATACAGTCAGATTGTGAAACCTCTGTATGATGTGACTCGAAAGAGAAACCATTTCCACTGGGGACCTGAACAACAAGCAGCCTTTGACCAGATAAAGCAAGAGGTAATTCAAGCAATGGGTTGTGGCAATGCCAGCGATGAGTAGTGTGAGCAACTGGCAGTGCAGGCCTAGTGCCTGACATGGTGGTAGGCCATGTTCAGCATAAATGCAGAGTTAGCTAGCAGTGGAGCAAAACAGTGCTGTGCCTGCAGCATGTAACTAAAACAAGACACTGGTAGCTATAAACATGGACAGTTATCTTGGGACAACAGGACATGCACCTGCATCAACAACCTCGTTGTGTCATTAGTAGTTGGACCAATAATTTGTAATAGTGCAATGTGTGGTCACTCATAGGGAACCAATGGAGCTATGCAAACGAGGCTCTCCGAGTTTATATAAGTTGTAGCAGTTGCCTTGCTACGCACTTCTGCCTTTCCTGTCTCCTGTTTCTTCTACACTTTACCGTGCTATACTTGCACTACAGGCCTACTCCATAGGCCTGCACCTCAGGCCTGCACCATCGGCCTGCAACACTGGAACAATAAAGGAACAATACTCGATCACATTGGTCAGCCGTATTGATTCCCAATCTCCGTCGCCCCATTAACAGGTCTGAGATCTGTTCGAGATGGTCCAGACATTAAGAACATTTTGTACACGGTTTCAAGTGACAATGGTCCAACCTGGTGCTTGTGGCAAAAAGCTCCAGGTGAGACACGTGGACGACCTCTTGGTTTCTGGAGTAGAGGTTACAGAGGTTCAGAGGCTAACTATACTCCAACAGAGAAAGAAATTCTATCTGCCTATGAAGGAGTAAAAGCATCTTCTGAAGTATTTGGAACTGAATCACAACTTCTCTTAGCTCCCAGATTACCAGTTTTGAATTGGATGGTCAAAGGCAAAGGTTCCACACCACATCATACCACAGACTCAACATGGTCTAAGTGGATGGCTCTGATAACACAGAGAGCTCGAATGGGAAATCTTGAAAGACCTGGTCTAGTGGAGGTGATCTCAAGTTGGCCTGAAGGTATAAACTGTGCTAAACCTCCAGAGGAGAATGTAACTCGTGTTGAGGAAGCTCCTCCTTACAATGACCTTTCTGATGATGAAAAGAAATATGCTTTGTTCACAGACGGTTCCTGTCGTCTTGTTGGAAACAAGTGAAGGTGGAAGTCTGCAGTGTGGAGTCCAACACGCCGAGTTGCAGAGGCGAAGGATGGAGAAGGAGAATCCAGACAGTTCGCAGAGGTAAAAGCTGTCCAGCTAGCTCTCGACGAAGCTGAACGTGAGAGATGGCCAAAGCTTTATCTCTACATCGACTCATGGATGGTAGCCAATGCTCTATGGGGTTGGCTAAAGAACTGGAAGAAGAGTGGTTGGCAGAGAAAAGGAAAACCCATTTGGCCAGCCAACCTGTGGCAGGACATTGCTGATCGAATCGAGAGAATTCCAGTGAAAGTGAGACACATCAATGCTCACATTCCGAAGAGCAAAGCTACTGAGGAACAGCAACACAACCATCAGGCAGATCTAGCTGCAAGAGTTTCGCAAGTAGACATGGACTCTAATCTTGATCTCGACTGGAAACACTGAGGTGAGATATTCTTAGCTCGGTGGGCTCACGATTCGTCAGGACATCAAGGCAGAGATGCAACATACCAATGGGCTCGTGAGAGTTCCATAGACATTTCCATGGATGCTATCACACAAGTCATCCATGACTGTGACATTTGTGCTGCTATTAAGCAGGCAAAACGACTTATGCCCTTGTGGTATGGTGACAGATGGTCCAAGTACAAGTATGGTGAAGCTTGGCAGATTGACCACATCACTCTACCACGTTCTTGTTCTGGAATCCTGCAGCAGTGATACAGAAGCTGACCCACTGTGACCGTTTGAGGCTGTCCCCTTAAGAAAGGGAATATTGTGGTCGGATGTTTGTAAACGAAAAAGCAGATCTAAACTAATTTCTTTGGTAGAGTGGGAGGAAGCATCTTCTGAACTGGGAGTGCAGCAGATTTTCCTGGGCATTCCGGCACTTTTCTATCAGTCTTTGTTCCGCTCCTCCTTTGGGCAGCAGCTCTCTGTTCTGGGCTTTCGACCAAGGCTTGACCTTGAAAACTGATAAACTGCAAGGCCTGTATTAACTGCTTTCCAATTAACACATAACTGCTTCTAACTTTTTTCTCTTTCTCTCTCTTTCTAACCTGCTCTGGGGAAAGGGGGAGAGAGGGGAGAGCAGAGGTGGGGAACCCAGTCAGCAGAGGGGGGAACTCTCATTTCTCTGCTACATTGTCGTATATTTCTGTATACACTGTAAATATTGTAAATTTTTATGTATTTCCCTGTGTTTCCCTGCTTTGTAAATATACAACACCCATTGCTTTGCTAATTCAGGTGTGAGGTTTTATTTCCCCTTTCCCTTCAATTTTTTTTCCTTCCCTTTACTTTACAGGGGGGAGGGAGGAGGTTTTTTGGCCCTTACCCTTCCAACCCTACGACTTCTTTTTTTTTCTTGGCTTACCCAATGTGCGGCAGATAATTAGTTTAATTTATTGCTTGATTGATTTAGTGTTTTGTAGCTGAATTAGCAAACATGAAGGTGTGAGTTTCTCAAGCAGACATGGACTCTAATCTTGATCTCGACTGGAAACACCAAGGTGAGATATTCTTATCTCGGTGGGCTCATGATTCGTCAGGACATCAAGGCAGAGATGCAACATACCAATGGGCTCGTGACAGATCCATAGACATTTCCATGGATGCTATCACGCAAGTCATCCATGACTGTGACATTTGTGCTGCTATTAAGCAGGCAAAACGACTTAAGCCCTTGTGGTATGGTGACAGATGGTCCAAGTACAAGCATGGTGAAGCTTGGCAGATTGACTCAAACGGTCACAGGGCAGTGGCTTCCGGTCTCACCGCACAAGAAAACGGAAATGACCTGGCTCCGTTAATGGCTAAAGAAGGTGCGGGAGGAGGAGAGGGAGGAGACGCAATGTTGGCAGTTGCTGCCACTCCTGGCAGCTTGCCAGAATCAGTGACAAAACCGTTTAGAGCAGCTTTTCCAATTAACTTTTTAGCTTTCTTTTTAACTGACAGAGATTCTCCACACTCCTCATCACTAGACATCTCTGGGACTGACCCAGAGCCACGCCGCCTTTTTTTTTGATCTAGTCTTAATAACAAAACACGGTCTGGATACCTCCCTCTCCCGACGCAAAGAAAACAGCAGATACACATTAATTATCACCGAGAGCAGAATTACACACATCAAATAAATCACCTTTGGATCCCAGCCATCACTTAAAGCTACTCTTTCTCCTACTGGGATCTTAAACTCCTTTATCTCAATCGGGAGAGTGCTAGAGGTCACATTCTTGTATCTCGCTGGCCAGAAGAAATTCACACATCTTCCCTACCAGAGTCTGACCCGATACATACACCACAAATAAATTGTCCGCATCAAATATTTATCCAGGTAATCCAGAATCAAACTCAAACAATATCTGTAGACCAGAACCCCGAAAATTGAAAAAAATAAACGCTCTAATATCCACAGCACCTTCATGTTTTGCTAATCCGGCTATAAATCAATAAAGCAATAAAGCAATAAATCAAGCTAATTATCTGCCGCACGTTGGAAAGCCAAGAATAAAGTGTCGAGGGTTGAGGGGAAGGCCTCAGGCTTCTAGCCCCCCTGTAAGTAAAGGAAAAAAAAAAATGAAAGAAAGAAAAAAAAACAGAGCCAGATGAGCAAAAGAGAATGTGCTGTGTTTACAAAGCAGTTTAGGAAATGCAGGGGAATATATACAATTTACAGTATTTACAATATATGCACAAAGTAATATATACAACAAAGTAACACAGGAATGAGATTCCCTCCTCTGCTGAGGAGGGTTCCCCCATGTACCCCCCTTTTCTCCCCTTTTTTCCCAAAAAGGGTTAGAAAGAGAGAAAAAGAGCAATTGTCAGTTAAAGCAGAATATGTTAGTAGAGGCCTTATCTGTCCAAGGTCAGTATGGCCGAAAGCCCAGAAGCCGCAAGATGCGAAAGGAGGGGGAAGAAGAGCAAGACTGCCACTAGTCTCTGCCGAACTCAGAGTTTAAAGTTGCTTTCTACCAATCCACCAATGAAATTAGTTTAGACCTGTTCTTTGTTTATAAAACATTCAGTCACAATGTCCCTCTTCTTAAAGGCACAGCCTCAAACGGTCACAGGAAGAGACTGGATGGGGTGCTTGGTGCCATGGTTTAGTTGATTAGATAGTGTTGGATGATAGGTTGGACTCGATGATCTCAATGGTCTCTTCCAACCTGGGTAATTCTATTCTATTCTATTCTATTCTATTCTATTCTATTCTATTCTATTCTATTCATCAAGTGATGAGGAAAAGGCTGAGGTACTTAATAACTTCTTTACCTCAGTCTTCACTGCAAGGGCCTCTAGCCACACTCCTGACGTTATGGAAGTCAAAGCCAGGGACGAGGAGGAAGAACTGCCCATTGTAAGTGCAGATCAGGTTCGTGATCATCTGAAGAACCTGAAAGTGTTCAAGTCCATGGGACCCGACGGGATACACCCACGGGTACTGAGAGAACTGGCAGATGAGGTTGCTAAACCCCTCTCTATTATATTTCAAAAGTCATGGCAATCTGGTGAAGTCCCCACGGACTGGAAAAGGGGAAACATTGCCCCCATCTTCAAAAAGGGTAAGAAGGAGGAACCAGGGAACTACAGGCCAGTCAGTCTCACCTCTGTGCCTGGAAAGATCATGGAGCAGATCCTCCTGGAGTCACTACTCGCTCAAAAGAATAGTGAAGAGGTGATTGCGAACAGTCAGCATGGCTTTGCCAAGGGCAAATCCTGCCTGACCAACCTGGTGGCCTTCTATGAGCAGGTGACAACATTAATCGATGAGGGGCGAGCAACTGATGTCATTTACCTGGACCTGAGCAAAGCCTTCGACGCTGTCCCGCACCACATCCTGGTCTCCAAACTGGTGACACATGGGTTTGATGGGTGGACCACTAGATGGATAAGGAACTGGCTTGATGGCCGCACCCAAAGAGTGGCTGTCAATGGGTCCATGTCCCAGTGGAGGCCAGTGACAAGCGGAGTCCCTCAGGGATCAGTCCTGGGACCTGTCTTGTTCAACATCTTTGTGGGTGACATGGACAGTGGCATTGAGTGCACCCTCAGCAAGTTTGCTGATGACACCAAGCTGTGTGGTGCAGCAGACACGCTGGAGGGAAGGAGGGCCATCCAGAGGGACCTTGACAGGCTGGAGAGGTGGGCACAAGCCAACCTCATGAAGTTCAATAAGAGCAAGTGCAGGGTCCTGCATCTGGGTCGAGGCAATCCCAGGCACAAATACAGGCTGGGCAGTGACTGGCTGGAAAGTAGCCCTGAGGAGAGAGACTTGGGGGTACTGGTGGACAAAAAGCTCAACATGAGCTCTCAATGTGCACTTGCAGCCCGCAAGGCCAATCAGATCCTGGGCTGCATCAGGAGAAGTGTGGCTAGCAGGTCGAGGGAGGTGATCCTCCCCCTCTACTCAGCCCTGGTGAGACCCCATCTGGAGTACTGTGTCCAGTTCTGGAGTCCCTATTACAAGAGGGATGTGGAGGTGCTGGAACGTGTCCAGAGAAGGGCCACGAGGATGATCAGAGGCTGGAGCACCTCTCCTATGAGAGCAGACTGAAGGAGTTGGGGCTGTTCAGTCTGCAGAAGAGAAGGCTCCGAGGTGACCTAATTGTGGCCTTCCAGTATCTGAAGGGGGCCTACAGGAAGGCTGGGGAAGGACTTCTCAGGATGTCAGGTAGTGATAGGACTAGGGGGAATGGAATGAAGCTGGAGGTGGGGAGATTCAGGCTAGATGTGAGGAGGAGGTTCTTCACCATGAGAGTGGTGAGACCCTGGAATGGGTTGTCCAGGGAGGTGGTCGAGGCCCCGTCCCTGGGGTGTTTAAGAGCAGGCTGGATGAGGCTCTGTCCAGCCTGATCTAGTGTGGGGTGTCCCTGCCCATGGCAGGGGGGTTGGAACTAGATGATCCTTGTGGTCCCTTCCAACCCTGAATGAAACTATGAAACTATGAAACTATTCTATTCTATTCTATTCTATTCTAATCTTCTCTACTCTACTCTACTCTACTCTACTCTAGCACTGGCAACTGTGTCTACTCTAACAAACCTGACCACAGATAGTGCTCCTTATTTAAGGATGTTGGCTATACTCCCTGGTATACTGTTGGTAAGTATGCAGAAAAACCTTCTTTTCTACCTTGAAAGTAATGCATAGATTGTACCGGGGACACATTTCTCCCCAGTTATCTAAAGTAAAATTTGTCATTCCAGTGAAATGCTGCATGATACTCAATAACATGTGGATTAGGCCACCAAGAACAGTAGTCATTTAGAAGGAAAGCTCATGTAGAGATTAAAGCATTAGTTTTGTGACTAATTTCCTGAATGGTCATATGCCAACAATTAGTATATTTGTAAACAGATGAAAGAGTGTTTATTCCCACAGCACACTCTAGACAGACTCCAGATTTCTAACCTCTATAGAGTTTATGTATTATATCCACACAGAGACTAAACCAAAAAAAAAAAATTGAAGACTGTGTTGGCATTGTGTTGATTTGGTTGCTGTTCTCTCTCACTTTCCCCTTGTAAAAACATCATGTGTTTTGGTTTACAACCTGCCAAGGTTACTCCAAAAACCTTCTCTACCATACAGCATATTGACTGCTCTATCCTGTCAAGTATCATCTCTGATGTCACTGACAGATGATAGACTGACCAGCCTCAAGTTCCCAAGATTATCCTTGTTTAGGTGTGACAGTAATGAGCAGCATCCTCTAATCATCACAGTTGTCTTGTGGTGACAGAAAGCAACTTTTCAAAGACATGAAGTCGGTTCCCTCAGCACTCTTGAATATATCCCTTCTTAGTGCATTGACAGATATATGCTCAATTTGTTTACATGTTTATTCAACCTTTCTCTACTGTGGACAGTATTTCACAAGCCCACACTCCACTGCTAAGCTCACGGACGTTGAAGGAGTGAGGTCATAATGCAAAAAGCATTCAGTACCACAGCCCTTCTTAGGCTTCTGTGACCATTTGAGGCTGTGCCTTTAAGAAAGGGACACTGCTGGAGCACTCTGGCTGAATGTTTTGGAATAATAATGAAAACAATCAGATATTCTAAAATAATGTCGTTGGTAGATTGGTAGAACACAGTTTTAAGTTTTGAGTTCAGTTGGAATTTTTTCTCAGTTTCTCTCTGTCCTGCTTTTTCAGCCTGTCTGCTTCTGAGCAGCCGGAGTTCTGACCTTCGATAAAGATAAGCACTAATCCTTATAATAGGCCTACTAAACTTCTTCCCTCTTAATAACTGCCTTTTTCTCTCTTTCTAACCCTTTTTGGGAAAAAAGGGAGGGAGGGGGAGAGAGTGGGGTACAGAGGGGGAACCCTCCTCTGTCCAGAGGAGGGAATTTCGTTCCTGTATTCTTTTTTTTCCCTTGCTGTATATTTCTGTATATATATTGTAAATACTGAATATATTGTGTATATCTAACCTGCCTTTCCACATTGCTTGTAAAATATAGCATTCCTTCCGCTTCTCCAGCTGAGATAGCTGTGGGTTTTTTTCCTCTTTGTGGGGGAGAGAAAGCTAGGCTTTCTCACTCAACCCCCCCACAGCTTCCTTTTTCTGATGCTGTATTTACAGAAGCCCTCCATCATAGTATCATAGTATCAGTCAGAGTTGGAAGGGACCACAAAGATCATCTAGTTCCAACCCCCCGTGCTGGGTTGAGGCAGCCCCCTTCCCCAACCCTGGCAACAATAAACACTCAGGCAAACGGATTGGAAAAGTGATGGAAAGTTTAAATAGAAAGCAGTGAACTTTTACAGAAAGCCAAAAGCATAGTGACAAAGAAAGATCCCAAAACAGTCGCAGAGAGATCCCATCCCCACCTGAGGGTACACCCAAGACCCCCAGGGCTCCTTCTTCCCCCTCCCACTGCTAGGCTAGTCTCAGTTGGCCAGATCTGAGACTGCCCATCCCCCCATGGCCTTGGGCCTAGCCAGGCCCAAAGCCAGGAGGCATCTCCCCCAGTTACCGGCTGACGGAGGAGGAAGAGAAGAGAGCGTGCTAGACTCCACACAGGATCTTATAGTGGTGCAAAGGATTGTGGTAGGAAATACTACATAATTTCCTGTGTCCACCCCTCTGGGCTGGACTTCTGGAAACAGGAAGTAAACATTGCAGGGGGGCACCCAGCTCAAACTGCAACACGCCACCCCTTATTTCATACCATAATCTTTGCATCAGAAATCTTCCGATGACAGTGACGGGGAGGAAGAACTGCCCATGGTAAGTGAAGATCAGGTTCGTGATCACCTGAAGAACCTGAAAGTGTTCAAGTCCATGAGACCTCACGGGATACACCCACGGGTACTGAGAGAACTGGCAGATGAGATTGCTAAACCCCTCTCTATTATATTTCAAAAGTCATGGCAATCTGGTGAAGTCCCCACGGGCTGGAAAAGGGGAAACATTGCCCCCATCTTCAAAAAGGGCAAGAAGGAGGAACCAGGGAACTACAGGCCAGTCAGTCTCACCACTGTGCCTGGAAAGATCATGGAGCAGATCCTCCTGGAGTCACTACTGGCTCAGAATAATAGTGAGGAGGTGATTTGGAACAGTCAGCATGGCTTTGCCAAGGGCAAATCCTGCCTGACCAACCTGGTGGCCTTCCATGAGCAGGTGACAAAATTAATAGATGAGGGGCGAGCAACTGATGTCGTTTACCTGGACCTGAGCAAAGCCTTCGACACTGTCCCGCACCACATCCTGGTCTCCAAACTGGTGACACATGGGTTTGATGGGTGGACCACTAGATGGATAAGGAACTGGCTTGATGGCCACACCCAAAGAGTGGCTGTCAATGGGTCCATGTCCCAGTGGAGGCCAGTGACAAGCGGAGTCCCTCAGGGATCAGTCCTGGGACCTGTCTTGTTCAACATCTTTGTGGGTGACATGGACAGTGGCATTGAGTGCACCCTCAGCAAGTTTGCTGATGACACCAAGCTGTGTGGTGCAGCAGACACGCTGGAGGGAAGGGAGGCCATCCAGAGGGACCTTGACAGGCTGGAGAGGTGGGCACAAGCCAACCTCATGAAGTTCAATAAGAGCAAGTGCAGGGTCCTGCATCTGGGTCGAGGCAATCCCAGGCACAAATCCAGGCTGGGCAGTGACTGGCTGGAAAGTAGTCCTGAGGAGAGAGACTTGGGGGTGCTGGTGGACAAGAAGCTCAACATGAGCTCTCAGTGTGCACTTTCAGCTCGCAAAGCCAATCAGATCCTGGGCTGTATGAGGAGAAGTGTGGCTAGCAGGTCAAGGGAGGTGATCCTCCCCCTCTACTCAGCCCTGGTGAGACCCCACCTGGAGTACTGTGTCCAGTTCTGGAGCCCCTATTACAAGAGGGATGTGGAGGTGCTGGAACGTGTCCAGAGAAGGGCCACAAGGATGATCAGAGGGCTGGAGCACCTCTCCTATGAGGACAGACTGAAGGAGTTGGGGCTGTTCAGTCTGCAGAAGAGAAGGCTCCCCGCTGACCTAATTGTGGCCTTCCAGTATCTGAAGGGGGCCTACAGGAAGGCTGGGGAGGGACTTCTCAGGATCTCAGGTAGTGATAGGACTAGGGGGAATGGAATGAAGCTGGAGGTGGGGAGATTCAGGCTAGATGTGAGGAGGAGGTTCTTCACCATGAGAGTGGTGAGACCCTGGAATGGGTTGTCCAGGGAGGTGGTCGAGGCCCCGTCCCTGGGGGTGTTTAAGAGCAGGCTGGATGAGGCTCTGTCCAGCCTGCTCTAGTGTGGGGTTTCCCTGCCCATGGCAGGGGGGTTGGAACTAGATGATCCTTGTGGTCCCTTCCAACCCTGAATGATACTATGATACTATGATACTATGACATGTTCGGCGAAGTCCATATCTTCATCTGGGCGTCCACCCAAACAGTCTCTCATTCAGGATCAAGTGTCAGTCCATTCCAGTTCTTCTTCCCTCATCTAATGGAACCTCTCAGCGATGCAGAGTTCACTCCTCTGCGGTGCAAGCTCTTCATGGATCCGTTGGACATATTGGTCACCTGGAAAGAACCTCACAACTTCTCAACCAAGCCTTTATTCCCATCTCTATTTACTCAGTGGCATATTTCCACCCCTGGGGCAAGCCAGTCAGAACAATCAGGCTCTAACTGCTTCTCCACCCCTCCAGGAAAACAGCACGCTGAGCCTTTCACAACCCTGCACGGACCTATCCCAAGCCCAGTGCTGACCGCTTCCAGCCGCGGCCCGAGGCTATACAGATGCATGTCACCGTACACCGCCTTCCCTCTAGGCATTCGCGTACCAAGACGTGACAGCATCCAACAACACAACCCTCCCCCGGAAGAGGGAGGGGCTGCACCACAACCTACTGAGAAGAAGGGAGGTGGAGCCAGGTGCTAGGCGCCATTTTTGGAACTCGTCTGAAAAGGTCAGGGAAGAGACTAGGGTTGGTCCCGCCGGGCCCCCCGCCACCGCAGCCCGAGTGGACGGCCAGGGGCCACCGGCGACGCTCTGAGCGCACGGTTGGGCCCGCCGATGCCCGAGCACACAACAGGGCTCCGGCCACCTCTGCCGCCGCGGTAAAAAATCAAAATCGCCTCCACCCCTCGGGCATTCAAACGCCTCCTCCAGCGAAAGCCATAAGCACGTCCTCAGGGCCCTTGAGAACAGCTTTCAGCTGGAGTCCCCGTTCGCCCATAAGGAGCCGAGCTCGCCCGCTCGCCGCGACTGACCCTACCCTGAAGCGAGAACGGACCTGACTTTGATCTGCTCGCCACTGCCCCTCCCCCACTTCACTCCCTGCCGCTTCTGCCGCTCCGCAGAAAATAAAGGTGGAGGAAGGGCAGGTCCCGCATTCTCAAGCGGTGCCCCAATTCCGATGGTTAAGAACCACCCCTGCTTGAAACATCAGGAGGGACTCTGGGCCACGGGCCACGCACCAGGAGTCCCCCTGCAATCCACAAGAACTCACACAATTGCCCCAACAACACCACTTGAGCCCCAACTGCCAAAAAACCAAAACGACGCCCAGAACTAAATTTAAACTCTCTTATCTTTTGCAATCCTATCTGCTGAGTAGCCATAATAACCAACTCTTACTCCTGCCAGGCTCACCAAGAATGTGAAGGGTTGGGGGCAGACCCCCTGCCCACTGTAACCATCCTCTGCTACCAAGAATGTGTCGGGTTGAGGCAGCCCCCTTCCCCACCACTGGCAACAATAAACACTCAGGCAAACGGATTGCAAAAGTGATGGAAAGTTTAAATAGAAAGCAGTGAACTTTTACAGAAAACCAAAAGCATAGTGACAAAGAAAGATCCCAAAACAGTCGCAGAGAGATCCCATCCCCACCTGAGGGTACACCCAAGACCCCCAGGGCTCCTTCTTCCCCCTCCCACTGCTAGGCTAGTCTCCGCTGGCCAGATCTGAGACTGCCCATCCCCCCATGGCCTTGGGCCTAGCCAGACCCAAAGCCAGGAGGCATCTCCCCCAGTTACCGGCTGACGGAGGAGGGAGAAAAGAGAGCGTGCTAGACTCCACACTGGATCTTATAGTGGTGCAAAGGATTGTGGTAGGAAATACTTCATAATTTCCTGTGTCCATCCCTCTGGGCTGGACTTCTGGACACAGGAAATAAACATTGCAGGGGGACACCCAGCTCAAACTGCAACACCCCCTCACCATGGGCAGGGACACCTCACACTACATTAGGCTGGCCAGAGCCTCATCCAGCCTGCTCTTAAACACCTCCAGGGACGGGGCCTCAACCACCTCCCTGGACAACCCATTACAGGGCTTCACCACTCCCATGGTGAAGAACTTCTTCCTCACGTCCAGAGTCATGAGTCTAAGTCGCGATGTCCTCCCGTGCTAATTTTTTATCTAGGGAGTGATGCCTCTTGCTTATAGCAGAGCTTGATGCACTAAGATGCCCTGGTACAGCCCAGCTGTCCCACTCAATTACCATTAGACAGTGTTGTCAAACCCCTACATGAGCTGTAGAAGGTTCAGCAGTACTCTAAGATGTGGCCTGAGTATGCTGTACTTTGATCTTGTCCATGAGTGCATGGTGTGTCAGAGCCAAAAGTCATAGACACACTTGTGTTTTCCATGTAAAAATAAAGCACCTAGATTAAATTTCCATAAGCAGGCCACTGACTAGCTAAACTGGGTAATTCAGAAAGAAGAGAAGACAGCTGTTCACAGTGCAGAGAGACATTCTAAAACAAGATTTGAGGAACAAGACTCTGAGGAACAAGAGTATCAACTTGTTTGTAACAGGTAATGGAGAATTCTAGAAAATAAGAGCTGCAAGTATTCAGCAAGCTGTGTCCATGCAATGTCCCCTGTGATCACCAAAGGCCTGGTAGATCAGGAATTTATACTCTTTCTAAATACAGTAGTTGTAAATGCTGGTGTTTGATATGATACAGCATGAGATATCCTGTGCACTCTTATCCCAGATTTCCTTGAAAACAAAAGCAAAACCCCCAACCCCCCTCACTTTTTCTTCTTTTCTTTCATTAGGAAGGTGTGAATCTTACTCACTGTAGTTTTAAACACTGAATCTTCCCAGGCACCTACCATTGCTGTTCAGCACAGACCTGGAACTCCCTTTGTCTTGCCAGACATGATGCCTGCATTGCCATATGCTCTCAAACACAAAATGGAGTCTAGAAATGAGACCATCTTCTTTCTACCATTTTCAAGTGTTTCACAGGCATGCTCTAAATGTAACCAGGCAAAGCTGGTCACACACACAACAGATTTCTGTCTTCAAAGTTCTGCTTGCTCAAGATAGCTCTTACTGCCCATGCAACAATACTACCATGCTGACATGAAGCAATACATAATAAAAACAAAACTGAGAGGGAGAAGGAATGGCAGTTAACAGTTTAGTACATCCCAAGCAACAATACTGAACAATACTGAAAAAGATCGTGTCACCAACAGGTTTAGAAGAGTCTTAACTGTCTCCCCTGGCAAGAACAGAAGACCAGTATTATTAGTTTGGGACAAATAAGTACAACAAAAACATATTTGAAAAAGTCATTACCTTCAGTAATAACACACATGCTTAAGAAAGCTTTCCTCTGTTGTCCCTGTCCTACTTCCACAGGCATCAATGGAAAATCTTACTCCTTCCTCTGTATTTCCCTGAATGGAAGCTAATCAGAGAATATCCCTGAAGCTGAGCATTCAGTTTGACAGTCTTACTTATGAATATGTTTCTCAGATGCTGAAACCCCACTGAGACTTGTATTTCAGTATGAGTCATTGACGAGAACAGAGACAGGGACGACAGCACTCAATATGAGTGATAGTAATCATCCACCTTTATTGTTCCACACTTCATTATTTATAGTCTTGTCTTATGCATAGTTAATTCTATTCTAATTTAACACATACTATTGGTTCCTCTCTAAAAGGTTACATCACTGTTTTCACAACTCTGTGGAATTTTTCTACTGTCGTGGATATGCCCTCAGAAATGCGCGGCAGATCCATCAACGAAAATATAAGTTTATTTATATATATACAAACTCTGTAACGGGGTATTTACAATCGCCATTCACAGGTATCAATATTCGGTTAGTGGAACTATCTTTACAGAATGTTATGCATGGGCATTTAAACCAAAATGATTCACAGAACTTACAATCTAAACTGAGTCAGAGAGTGGCGGGGGAGGGGTTGGTCAGTGACTGGCAACACTCCACCCGGAGCAATATGAATGCTATCCTAACTGAGGTTCTACAAAGAAGGGCTTGGCTTACTCAGACGCTGAGGAAGTCGTGGAGTCTTTCTTCAATAATGTTTATAATCCAGACAACGTGGCACAGATGTGCCGTAATAAGGAGGCAGGAAATGGCGCCGGCCGCGTGGCCGCACCGCGTGGCTCTGCTGTTCTCTCCCAGGATACAAAATTCCTCACTCGGAGGGGGGCAGTGGCAGGTCAGCAACGCTGGTTCACACGGGCTACCAGGTTTTCTCCTACGATGGATCACGCAGCGGTTGATCCCACGGAGTGCTGTCCACGGCACCGCACACAGCTGAGTGACGGTGGCAAAAGGACCACGAGGCCTCCCAAAGCACTGGCTGGCACGCACGCACACACAGGCTCCAACACCAAGGTGGGGGGCTCATTTGCCAAATGACCCCTATTTACCATTTGCCCCAGTGAATACTGGCCCAATAAGCACCTGTTGCCAACGCAAACATTAACCAATGAACTAACACCTACCAAATGCGTGCCGATGCAGTTTCAAAGCCCGCGGCAGCTCGCGGCAGCTTCCATTTCAGCCTGTGTCTTCTCGCTCGGACGCGCGCGCCGCCACACTTTTTTAAAAAAAACATTCTCCAGTAGGTCCGGTGGGCAGGGCTAGCATGGTGGTAACTCGCCGCAATAACTCCTTTAAAAAGTCAGTCTTGACCCAGACTGAGGGGGAATATAAGCAGATAGGTAGGTGTCATAAGCAAGAGGTAGGTGTCCAGGCATCTAGCTGCAGACAGTGCTGGAGCCTGGCACTTGAGATGCAGAGTAGAGGGGACGGCTCCTGCTTTAGGTGTGAGCAGATCGACTGTCTGCTTAGCCTGGTGGCTGGACTGAAGGATAAGGTTGCTAGATTTAGAGATGTATGCAATTGCAGAAGGGTGACGAACCTGAGTAACCAGGCTCTGCAGGCCCCCACAGCAGAGGCCAGTCATCCAAAAAGAAGAGGGCAATGGATGCAGGTTCCTATCAAAAGATGCAAGGTTAAACCTCCTTGCCCCCCCTCACCCCCCCCACTGCCCTTGGAAAACAAGTACGGGGCATTGGAGGTTGAGGGTGACGTGATTCTGATATCGGAGGGCACGCCATCTGGGGTTTTCCCTGTGGCAAAACAGCCTAAGGTGAAACAGCCTAAGCTTAAACAGCCTTCCCCCGGCATCAGGACTTGCTCCCTTAAAAAAAAGAGGAGGGTAATTGTTATTGGCGATTCCCTCCTGAGGGGAACAGAGGGCCCCATATGTCGGCCAGACCCTACTCACAGGGAGGTTTGTTCCCTTCCAGGAGCCGTGGTTGGAGATGTTACCAGAAGACTGCCTGGTATGGTGCAGCCCTCTGACTATTATCCCTTGATAGTTATGCAGTTAGGGAATGATGATGTTGCAACCAGAACTCTCAGGGCTATCAAAGATGACTTCAGGGCCCTGGGAGATCTGGTTGAGGGATCAGGGGCACAAATAATTTTTTCGTCTATACCCTTAGTTGCAGGTGGGAATACCATAAGGAACAGGTCAGCAGTTGAAATCAACAAGTGGCTTAGAGGTTGGTGCAGGGAAAAGAATTTTGGGTTTTTTGATCTTGAAAAACTTTCTGCTGCACCAGGCCAGCTGGCAACAGATGGAGCACATCTGTCCCAGAGGAGGGGTAAGATCAGAGTGTACAAGAATGTTCTATCCCTCAAAGGGAAAAAGATTCTGGGGAGGGAATTGGCAGGTCTCATAGATAGGGCTTTAAACTAGTTTCGAAGGGGGAAGGGGTTGAAACCAGTCCCCCCAGGCTGGGGTCTGGGGGTGATAAGCCAGAGCAAGAGGTGAAACCAGCAGCCCGGCTGAAGTGCATGTACACTAATGCACGAAGCATGGGCAACAAACAAGAGGAGCTGGAAGCCTTGCTGCGGCAGGAAAGTTATGATGTAGTTGCCATCACAGAGACGTGGTGGGACGACTCACATGACTGGAGCGCTGCAATTGATGGCTACAGGCTCTTCAGGAGAGACAGGCAAGGAAGAAGGGGTGGAGGGGTGGCCCTGTACGTCAGGGAGGCACTAGATGTCATTGAGACGGAGATTAGGGACGATCGGGTTGAGTGCCTGTGGGTAAGAATTAGAGGGAAGGCCAACAGGGCTGACATCCTGGTTGGAGTCTGTTATAGACCACCCAACCAGGAGGAGGATGTTGATGAGTCATTCTATAGGCAGCTTAAGGCTGTCTCAAGATCGCCTGACCTTGTTCTCATGGGTGACTTCAACTTGCCTGATATCTGCTGGGATCTTAACATAGCAGAGAAGTGGCAATCTAGGAGGTTCTTAGAATGCATGGAGGACAGCTTCTCATCCCAGGTGCTGCAAGAGCCTACCAGGGGCAAGGCTATGCTTGACCTCCTCTTCACCAATAGGGAAGGGTTGGTGGGTGATGTGGTGGTCGGAGGGTGCTTAGGGGCCAGTGACCACGAGATAATTGAATTCTCATTATTTGGTCAAGCTAAGAGGGGTAGCAAGAAGACCTCCACTCTGGATTTCCAGAGGGCGGACTTCAGGCTACTCAAGGAACTAATTCAGAGGGTTCCTTTGGATAAAGCCCTTAAAAACAAAGGGGTCCAGGAGAGCTGGTCCTACTTCAAGGAAGAACTGTTGAAGGCTCAGGGACAGGCTGTGCCAATGTGCCGGAAGATGAGCCGCCGGGGCAGACGGCCAGCCTGGATGGTTAAAGAACTTTTAATGGAACTAAGGGAAAAAAAGAGGGTGTATCACCTTTGGAAGAGAGGGGAGGCAACCCATGAAAAATTTAAGGATGTTGCTAGGTCTTGCAGGAAGAAAATTAGGGAGGCAAAAGCGCATTTGGAGCTTAGTCTGGCCTCTGCTGTGAAGGACAACAAAAAGTCCTTCTATAAATACATTAATAGCAAGAGGAAGGGCAGAGACAACCTCCACTCCTTGGTGGACACGGAGGGGAACGTTGTGACAAGGGATGAGGAAAAGGCAGAGATACTTAACACCTTCTTTGCCTCAATTTTTACTAGCAGGACAGAATGTCTTCCAGACAGCTGGCCGGCAGAGCTGGCAGAAGGAGCCAGGGAGCAGTATAGTTTTCCACTTTTCCAAAATGGGGTAGTTGGTGATCTGCTCAGCCGCCTGCATCCCCACAAGTCCATGGGACCAGATGGGATCCATCCTAGGGTTCTGAGGGAGCTGTCAGAGGAGCTGGCCAAGCCGCTCTCCATCATTTTTCAGCAGTCCTGGCTCACTGGAGAGGTCCCAGAGGAATGGAAGCTGGCCAACGTGGTGCCCATCCATAAGAAGGGCCGGTTGGATGAGCCAGGGAATTACAGGCCTATCAGCCTGACCTCAGCGCCAGGCAAGATCATGGAACAGGTCATCCTGAGTGCATTAACACAGCACTTAGAGGATGGCCAAGGGATCAGGCTCAGCCAGCATGGATTTAGGAAGGGCAGGTCCTGCCTGACCAACCTGATCTCCTTCTATGATCAGGTGACCCGCCTGGTGGATGTGGGGAGGCCTGTGGATGTAGTTTACCTGGACCTCAGCAAGGCCTTTGACACCGTCCCCCATAGCAAACTGCTGGCCAAGCTGTCAGCCCCTGGCTTGGACAGCAGCACTCTGAGCTGGGTTAGGAACTGGCTGGATGGCCGAACCCAGAGAGTGGTGGTGAACGGTGTCACATCCGGCTGGCGGCCAGTCAGTAGTGGTGTCCCCGAGGGATCAGTGCTGGGCCCCATCCTCTTTAACATCTTTATTGATGATCTGGATGAGGGCATTGAGTCTATCATCAGTAAATTTGCTGATGACAACAAGCTGGGGGCAGGAGTTGATCTGCTAGAGGGTGGAGAGGCTTTGCAGAGAGACCTCGACAGGCTGGACAGATGGGCAGAGTCCAACGGCATGAGATTTAATGCATCCAAGTGCCGGGTTCTGCACATTGGCCACAACAACCCCATGCAGTGCTACAGGCTGGGGTCAGAGTGGCTGGAGAGCAGCCAGGCAGAGAGGGACCTGGGAGTGCTGGTTGATGGTAAGATGAACATGAGCCTGCAATGTGCCCAGGCAGCCAAGAGGGCCAATGGCATCCTGGCCTGCATTAAGAACAGTGTGGCCAGCAGGAGCAGGGAGGTCATTCTGCCCCTGTACACTGCACTGGTTAGGCCACACCTCGAGTACTGTGTCCAGTTCTGGGCCCCTCAGTTTAAGAAGGATGTTGACTTGCTGGAACGAGTCCAGAGAAGGGCAACGAAGTTAGTGAGGGGCTTGGAACACAAGCCCTATGAGGAGAGACTGAGGGAGCTGGGGCTGCTTAGCCTGGAGGGGAGGAGACTCAGGGGTGACCTCATTACTCTCTACAACTACCTGAAGGGGGGTTGTAAACAGGCAGAGGTTGGTCTCTTCTCCCAGGCAGCCAGCACCTGAACAAGAGGACACAGTCTCAGGCTGCGCCAGGGGAAGTTCAGGCTGGAGGTCAGGAGGAAGTTTTACACGGCGAGAGTGATTGCCCATTGGAATGGGCTACCTGGGGAGGTGGTGGAGTCGCCGTCACTGGAGGTGTTCAGGAGGAGACTTGACAGGGTGCTTGGTTACATGGGTTAGTTGATTGGGTGGTGTTGGGTGATAGGTTGGACGTGATGATCTTGAAGGTCTCTTCCAACCTGGTCGATTCGATTCTATTCTATTCTATTCTATTCTATTCTATTCTATTCTATTCTATTCTATTCTATTCTATTCAAATATGGCCTGAGTATATGCTATACTCAGGGTAACAAACATATAGCCTGCCTCTAGTACTGCAGGGGTGAGACCACGCCCAGGTAGGCTGTTTACCTGGACTCAGTGGCGCCAGGATTCCCCCTGCTGCCTCCAGAAAGGAGGGGGGGACAAAGGAGGGTTAACACATACAGAAATATATCCTACCCAAATGTTTGGGGCACAATCCTGATCATAAGCATCCTTCACTACATCTACTCAGTCTAATTGCTCTTTTCCCAGATCTCACCTCCTCCTTATCTTGCTTGCCTCCCTTCTCAGGGGCAGCTGGACTTCAGTATACCAAGAAATCAACACTTTCCCACAGCTCCTACTCCACCGCTATATTATCAACAGAGAATTCTTCAAGGCCTGAATTGCACAGGTGTTCCTGGGACCCATGTCCCCTCTTGCTCAAAACAATCCCCAACAAATTCCCCCGTTTTTCTTTTGTGCAAGTAAGGCCTTGGAGGTTATCCTTTGAACACTTTGCATAATACAATTATAAACAAGTTTAACAATAATCAAAATTAGTACAATAATACCTAAAAACCTTAAAGCTTCTTTTATCAGTTGTATAACCCACTGTGACACATTCCCAAACATTGATCTTAACCAATCATCTAAGGGACTTTTTACAATTGTAACAGCGTGCGTATGATTCTTTAGCCACCTAATCTCAGCATGCATCGACACTCCATGATCCGACAAGTTAAAACAACACATTCCTTCAAAATCTTCGCAACCATGCCCTTGAGCCAACAACAAAAAATCAATTGCAGCACAATTTTGCAGTAATGCGTGCTTCAATGATTTTTGATCTAACAATAATCCTTCTAACACCTGAGCGGTAACATTTGCGTTTTTTACTGACCAACACGCTAATTTTTCTACTGCACTCAAGGTTTTTCCTGCAGCGACACCTGGCACAATTATACTTACAAAGGCTCTCATTGCATACCCCCATAATTCCACTTGGTCATTACAATTTGATGGCAATTGCTCAATCGTGCGTTTTTTCCGTTGTTTTATTTGCTTTAAAAGTTTTAACCACTGAGTCTGAGAAGATGCTATTATGGATGAAGACCCCAAATAACAGGGACCCCCCACTGGGTTAGCTGGAATTCCCTGCCAGGTACAATCTCCACAAATCAAAAATATACCTGGCGGCAATGTTTTTGCTATATGATTATTCCATAAAAGGGGTATATTTTTGTTCTTAATTGTTGAAGTCCCTGCAATGAGATCTTGAGCTCCATATGCACCCCACAGTTTTGGCACGATGAGACCTTTTATTGTTGCTTTGTCATTCCATCCACAGTAGTCACCATACACGTCATATGGTCTTTTGGGACGAACGTCAGTCCATCCCTGAGAGCTGCTTTGTATCCCAACTGGCACTTTCCCCCAACCTTCTAACACTTGCTCAAAACCTTGCTGTCCTTTAAACACACCTCCAACCACAATACACGTTTGAGTCCAGTTTCTCGATGCATTGCCAACCTGCTGAGAGCCCAATAATTGCAGTTCTTCAGGATCATACGGTAACCGCTGAGTCAGTCCCTTAATCAATAATGCACTACAATTTGCCACTTCACTCTCATTACTACAATTATTACTACTATAATTAACAAACATATTTACATCAAATCTGGGTATCCCTATCAGACACGTCTGAAAAGGTTCACCCACAGTCTGAAGGCTCAAACAAAATTCATTATTGCCTGTCATGTTGGGCCATGTTACCTATACAAGGCACAAAGCTTAAGTTGAACTAGATAGAATGCTCTAACAGAGCTGGCATAATACATGGTCAAAGATAACAGACATTGTAAAGAAGAACTTAGATCTTAATAGTTCTGATCTTTACATTTCACTCTTCCTATTGACAGAGAAGACTTGATTATGCCTGAACACATTGCACACAGAGATTAAGACACAAATGCAATCCTTAGCACTGTCTTTTACAATCTGCTTTAGGGTTATGTTGCATCTTTATTTTCTCTAGGATGGTCAAAAATCATAAATTGCTTAATGGTAGCAAGATTTCTTTAATCTGTAAAGGTAGATCTGGCCAGGCTCTAGCTTCACAGACAGAAAACTTGCAGGCAATCAGCAAGAGCAAAAGAGCTCCATTGCTTTGCCCAATATAAAATTACCCATAATAATGTGGGGTTTTTTTTGCTATGGGGTATTCTCTCTTCCCCCCCTTTTTTTTTTTAATTTATTTATTTATTTGTTTGTTGATGTTTTCAACCAAAAATGAAAATGCATGTTGTGTTGTTATGAGTTTTGATTTTCCCTCTAAGTGTGTAAAATTATAGCAAACTGGTGAGATAACATATAAGTCCCTATGAACATTTTCTCTAATCACACAACAATCAGCCAACCATAATATTCAGTCCTAATTCACATGATGCTGTGTTACATTCTTCTGATTGATGCTTTTGATCCCAGTTTATCATAACAGTTATTGTGATGGATGTTCGACTTCATGGGAAATGCTGTTTCCTCTTAGTCTTGATTCTTCTGCACATTAGTGAAGGAATAGTTGTTAAAATTAATACCTATTTACTACAAACCTTAACTATATTACATGGAGCTCCTTTGAAATGCCTAGGCACACAACTAAGAAGGTTCGAACCAAAGGAAAATCTTACAATGTGAAGTCATTACTAAGTACATACACCTTACTGCAATTACTATGTACTAAGTACCTGTAAATACCAAATGCTTACCATTCATTATGTTTACCAGGAAAACTTAGCAAAACTCTAAATAACAAATCTCTGAAAGACATTACAATCAGAAATGAAGAAATTAGCACTGTTGCTTTAAATCAGAACAGAACCATGGTCGACAATACCAGAAACCGCTGGGGGGGGGGGTGTAGTGCAGCTGGAGCCGCTGGGGGGGGCCACTGGTGCGTGCCACCGGGGCCACCGCTACGGTCGGTGCTGCCTGTGTCATCGGAGCTGTCGGTGCCGCGTCAGCCGAAGCCGTCGGTGCCCGCGGGGGCCATCGGGGGTCGTGGGACGGGTGTGGTTGTAAGAATGCCGTAACCGTGAGCCTCCAAGCACTCCATTGTTTCTAAGGGGGGCTGTAAAGCAAAGTCAGCGCTGTTTGAATCTTCCGAATCCGAGCCCTCGCTGGAGATGTCACAGGAAGATGTTGCTGAACGGGATCGAACACACTGAGGCACAGGTTTCGCTGTCCTTTTTCGGCTTTTTCTCTGCTTGAGGCGAAACAGCAGTAGTGGCGGCTGGCAAACGTGGTGTGGTCGCCGCAAGGTGTATCGGGGGCGGCCCCGGTCGATCGGTCGATACTTTTCAAACATATCCTTTGGTCGTAATTCAGATACAACTGGCTCTGCATCCCGTTCTGACAAATTCGCTGTAACTGCAGCAGCCATTCGTTGTTCTAACTTATCTTTTTTTATACAGTTTATGCATTCTCGCCACGGCTTTTGCAGTTTTATAGCAGTTTTATCACCATCTATTACCAAGTCCCACAACTTGTTCTCGTGTTCTCTCCAACAAACTTCATCAAAATAACTATCTCCGCTAGGGAAATGCCCTAAAGCGGATCCATGGGCCAAAAGCCCAGGCATTACTTTGGGCGATATCTCCGCCTTACGCTTTTCTAAAAAGCATTGAAATAAGGAGAACGCTACCTCTTTTTCCATATTCACCGATGTCTGCGAACTTCACTGCTGCGTTCCGTTACCTGCCGGTGTCCGCTGCTCCTTTCCTCCGGCCCGCCGATACCGGCCCGCCCGAGCTCATCCCCGGCTCGCCAACTCCAGCCCGCCGACGTTTTCCACTGGCATGCCAATTTCAGCCCGCCAAGACTGGCCCGCCTGAGCCTTCCTCCGCGGTCGGCTCGCCCGTAATTCCCGGGTGTGGTCTCCACTGTCGTCCCCGTCGAAACAGCTCAGAGTACCCGCAGAATCGGGTCCCTGTTCGAGGCGCCACTTGACGAGAATGGAGACAGGGACGACAGCACTCAATATGAGTGATAGTAATCATCCACCTTTATTGTTCCACACTTCATTATAGACTTACCTTATGCATAGTTAATTCTATTCTAATTTAACACATACTATTGGTTTCTCTCTAAAAGGTTACATCATTGTTTTCACAACTCTGTGGCATTTTTCTACTCAGTCTAATTGCTCTTTTTCCCAGATCTCGCCTCCTCCTTATCTTGCTTGCTTACCAGCCTGTCTAATCCTGTTTCTTTCCTCTGCAGTGAATAGAATACTCAAAATAGACTGCATCTCTTTCCAAGTATTTGTATTGGGACCCAAAAATTGGTCCAGTCTCTCAGCTACACCTAAGAGATCATCCAGCAAGGTACCCATCTCTTTCTTAAAACTGCGGACAGCTGATGTACTGAGAGGTACAGTCACAAACCCTATTCCTCCTTGCTGCCCCCCCATAGGCACTTCCCTGAGTGGATGTAATCCTACACTGTCTCCCTCTTGTTCATTCCTGTCATTCCTCACTCTGCTTCTTGTTTGAGTGGGTGAAGGAGAAGTTGGTTGCAGGGCTATTTGATTTAGGGGACCTTGACCCCTGTTCTGGTGAAAAGGTGCTGGTAGGTTATCCAGGGGTTCCCATTTCTCCTTCTCCTTGTCTTTGTCCTTATCCTCAGTTCTTAATATTGGAACAGGAGAGGGCCGCGAGACCCTAATCCAAATAGCAACATATTCAGCTTCTTCCTTACTAAAACACTTTTTAGAATTCACATGATGGTTCAAAGCTTGGCAAATCCAATCCTCAAAAGATCCAAAAATAGGCCAAAACACATGTGGTCTTAATGATTCTTTTGGCCATACCTCCATACAGTAGAGAATCATTCTTTCCTTTGATTTCCCTTTTCTCTATCCATCATCCTCCCAATATTGAATGAGCAACCCTAATGGACTCTCTGGAGGAACAGAAGGTAAAACCTTCTTTCCATCCTGCTTTGATGACTTACTCTTCTTTTGTCCCATTATTCCTGACTACCACAAATATTTATGCAAGTGGAATAATCCAAAGAATTCCTACTCAGGAATGCTAACCCTGGCTACCACAGATACTCATGCAAGTGGAACAGTCTAAACAATTCCTACTCACGAATACTATTCCTGGCTACCACAAATACTCATGCAAGTGGAAAAAACCACAAATACTCATGCAAGTGGAACAGTACCTGTTGCAGTTTGAGCTGGGTGTCCCCCTGCAATGTTTACTTCCTGTGTCCAGAAGTCCAGCCCAGAGGGGTGGACACAGGAAATTATGTAGTATTTCATACCACAATCCTTTGCACCACTATAAGATCCAGTGTGGAGTCTAGCACGCTCTCTTCTCTTCCTCCTCCGTCAGCCGGTAACTGGGGGAGATGTCTCCTGGCTTCAGGCCTGACTGGGCCCTAGGCCACGGGGGGATGGGCAGTCTCAGATCTGGCCAACTGAGACTAGCCTAGCAGTGGGAGGGGGAAGAAGGAGCCCTGGGGGTCTTGGGTGTACCCTCAGGTGGGGATGGGATCTCTCTGGGTCTGTTTTGGGATTTTTCTTTGTCACTGTGCTTTTGGTTTTCTGTAAAAGTTCACTGCTTTCTATTTAAACTTTCCATCACTTTTGCAATCCGTTTGTCTGTGTTTATTGTTGCCAGGGTTGGGGAAGGGGGCTGCCTCAACCCAGCACATTCTTGGTAGCAGAGGATGGTTACAGTGGGCAGGGGGACTGCCCCCAACCCTTCACATTCTTGGCGAGCCTGGCAGGAGTAAGAGTTGGTTATTATGGCTACTCAGCATATAGGATTGCAAAAGATAAGGGAGTTTAAATTTAGTTCTGGGCGTCGTTTTGGTTTTTTGGCAGTTGGGGCTCAAGTGGTGTTGTTGGGGCAATTGTGTGAGTTCTTGTGGATTGCAGGGGGACACCTGATGCGTGGCCGGTGGCACAGAGTCCCTCCTGCTATTTCAAGCAGGGGTGGTTCTTAACCATCAGAATTGGGGCACCGCTTGAGAATGCGGGACCTGCCCTTCCTCCACCTTTATTTTCTGCGGAGCGGCAGAAGAGGCAGGGAGTGAAGTGGAGGAGGGGCAGTGGCGAGCAGATCAAAGTCAGATCCGTTCTGGCTGCGGGGTAGGGTGAGCCACGGCGAGCGGGCGAGTTCGGCTCCCTGTGGGCGAACCAGGACTCCAGCTGAAAGCTGTTCTCAAGGGCCCTGAGGACGTGCTTATGGCTTTTGCTGGAGGAGGCGTTTGAATGCCCGAGGGGTGGAGGCGATTTTGATTTTGTACTGCAGCGGTAGAGGTGGCCGGAGCCCTGTTGTGTGCTCGGGTGGCGGCGGGCCCGGCCGTACGCTCGGAGTAGCGCCAGTGGCCCCTGGCCGTCCACTCGGGCTGCGGTGGTGGCGGACACGGCCGTGCGCTTGGAGCGGCGACGGTGGCCCCTGGCCGTCCACTTGGGCTGAGACAGCGGCGGGTCCGGCTGTGCGCTCAGAGCGGCGACGGCGGTCCCTGGCCGTCCACTCGGGCTGCGGCGGCGATGAACACGGCTGTGCGCTTGGAGTGGCGATGGCGGTCCTGGCCGTGCACTCGGGCTGCGGCGGGGCCGGCCCTAGTCTCTTCCCTGACCTTTTCAGATGAGTTCCGAAAATGGCACCGAGCACCTGGTTCCACCTCTCTTCTTCTCAGTAGGTTGTGGTGCAGCCCCTCCCTCTTCCGGGGGAGGGTTGTGTTGTTGGATGCTGTCACGTCTTGGTATGCGAACGCCTAGAGGGAAGGCGGTGTACTGTGACATGCATCTATATAGCCTCGGGCCGCGGCTGGAAGCGGTCAGCACTGGGCTTGGGATAGGTCCGTGCAGGGTTGTGAAAGGCTCAGCGTGCTGTTTTCCTGGAGGGGTGGAGAAGCAGTTAGAGCCTGATTGTTCTGACTGGCTTGCCCCAGGGGTGGAAATATGCCACTGAGTAAATAGAGATGGGAATAAAGGCTTGGTTGAGAAGTTGTGAGGTTCTTTCCAGGTGACCAATATGTCCAATGGATCCATGAAGAGCTTGCACCACAGAGGAGTGAACTCTGCATCGCTGGGAGGTTCCATTAGATGAGGGAAGAAGAACTGGAATGGACTGACACTTGAGCCTGAATGAGAGACTGTTTGGGTGGACGCCCAGATGAAGTTATGGGCTTCGCCGAACATGTCATGAGAAGATTTCTGATATAATGATGTGTTTGGGTGCAAAGATTATGGTATGAAATAAGGGGTGGCGTGTTGCAGTTTGAGCTGGGTGCCCCCCTGCAATGTTTACTTCCTGTGTCCAGAAGTCCAGCCCAGAGGGGTGGACACAGGAAATTATGTAGTATTTCTTACCACAATCCTTTGCACCACTATAAGATCCAGTGTGGAGTCTAGCACGCTCTATTTTTTTCCTCCTCTGTCAGCCGGTAACTGGGGAGATGTCTCCTGGCTTTGGGCCTGGCTAGGCCCAAGGCTATGGGGGGATGGACAGTCTCAGACCTGGCCAGCTGAGACCAGCCTAGCAGTGGGAGGGGGAAGAAGGAGCCCTGAGGGTCTTGGGTGTACCCTCAGGTGGGGATGGGATCTCTCTGGGTCTGTTTTGGGATCTTTCTTTGTTACTATGCTTTTGGCTTTCTGTAAAAGTTCACTGCTTTCTATTTAAACTCTCCATCACTTTTGCAATCCATTTGTCTGAGTGTTTATTGTTGCCAGGGGTGGGGAAGGGGGCTGCCTCAACCCAGCACAGTACCACAAATAATCATGCAAGTGGAATAATCCAAATAATTCCTACTCACGAATACCCCTCTTCTTCACCAGCCAGATCCACCGCGCCAAATCCACCGTACCTCCCCCCTTGTGGAACCTGAAACAGAGGACTCAAACACTCAAACTAAAGTAGCCGAATCCCAATGTAGCTGAATCCTCCCCCCCAAGCGGTATTCTCACTGACCGTCATCACTTGGATCTTGTATACGAAGTTTTACGGGGTCAATGTCCTCCAATTGGACAACAAACAACAAAACAACAACAACCAAAAAAAGGAAAAGAAAAAACAATTGCTTGCTTTTATTTGAGTTCTGATTGTGCCGACCTTTTCATCTTCTGACTACAATGAAGCCACGGCAAATGCCGTGGGGCGCCCCTTCATCTGGAGTTCAGAAGATATGAAGGTTCAGACGATTCCCGGCCAATGCACCATCTGTTATAGATGATTCCTGGTAGAAGTTTTTGGTAACAGTTTTATTGGCACTAAAAGATCTTAAGAAGGTAATAAAAGGCAATAAAAGCAATAAAAGCAAGCAAAGCAACTGGTTGGGCATGCGAGGGTACAGAACTTCACCCCACAGCAGCTTTACAATAGCTTTCTTCATCTTATATAGTTACATAATCTACATAAACAATCTTATGCTAAATAGAAGGCAGGCATATTATAATGAGTCTTCAGAATAGGTGATCAAATCCCTTCTCCCTACATTCGGTGTGGTAAGGGTCAAAGCATCCACTTTCATGCTTATATTCCAGCAAGCAGGCTGCCACATGCATACCTGGACTACTCATTTCACCTGAATCTCAAGAACATGCTGAAACAGCAGGACATTGGGAAATAGAAGAGTATAAAGGACGTGGGTGAAGAAACCATATTATGTCTACTCAAGTAAACATCATTATTCTCCTTTTTTAATTTTTTAGATGGCACTAATCACAGAATTGTTTGATTGGAAGAGACATTTCAGATCTTCAAGTCCAATCATTAATCCAGCACTTCCAAGAGCTGGTAGTCCTGAGCATATGCTTTAGTCACCACTAAACCATGTGCCTCAGCAGCACATGTATACATCTTTTAAATACCTCCAGGGATGATGACTTAAATGCTTCCCTGGGCAGTCTGTTCCAGTTCTCTAGAACCCTTTTGGTGAAGAGATTTTTCCTAACATTCAATCTAGACCTCCCATGACACAACTTGAGGCTGCTTCCTTTTGTCCTACTCCTTGTTACTTGGAAGAAGAGACTAACCTCCACCTCAGTACAACCTCCTTTCAGTCCTTTATTCCTCTGAACTTTGAGGTCTTAACAAGAGCTAATTTAAACCCATCATCCCTGCAGAATCTCTACCTCCTCAATGGAAAAGAAAATGCTACTACAGAGGGCAGCTCAATCCAACGAAAATCCAAACCAGTTCCCAAGATCCTGCCACTATATAAAGATTTATTATCACAGAGCCCCTTCTGCTTGGAATTGGAAGCCTTTTTGCTTCAGCAAGACCTCCTCTAACAATGCCCAGTGAAGGATTCAGTAACAGATATTGTGGTTTTCAACATTTCCAGCATTTTTATGGTTGCTTGCCATTATGTTCACCTACACAGGCAGAAAGCACAAAATTCAAAAAGGTTTTGCTTAAAGTATGGCTCTCAAGGAATACTTTTTTCCTACATGGACAAAATGTATCTCTTTTTTTAAAGCATATGAACAGACCTGCTCACCGAAGACACACTCACAGAAAGCAGTTCTCCAACCTCGTACGTACATTAAAATCAGTTTCAGAGGAAATCAAAGCAGTCCTTTCATCATTTCAATCTTTTTAGATACCTGGGGAGGGGAAGAGTTTTTGACTTAAGGATCTGACTCTATTCCCATTGAAGTTAATGAGGGATTTGCTATTAATTTCCAGAGGAAGAGGATGAGGCCCCAGACTTTTAAGAAAATTATGTAATAGTGCTTAATGGATTGTACAGATCTCTTTAGTTGAAAATACCTTTGTGGTTCCAAGTTTCCATCTACCTTTCCTGCATAAACATAGACACTTAGTTCTTTATTTCAAATTGTTTCCAACTAACATTTACAACACAGTCACATTCCCTTTGTGTCTTCTGTTAAAAAAAGAAATGTTTAGCATGTTCCATGATGTTAGGAAATGCCAAGGAATCATTCCAGCAAGCAAAATTTCATACATCTTAGCTGGCTAGGAAGAATAAATAATGACCTTTTCCACATGCCAGCAAATATAAAACATTCATATTTTCACAGGCACAAGCTTAATGGTCATCTGAGATGTCGGATTCATTTCTGATTTAAGCAGTGTTTATAGAAGTTGACCAAAAAATTTATTTGATACCACTGAGGAATGCGAATGCATGAGTAAATTGTAAAATTCAGCCATCCACATGTAATTCACCAGAAGTGAAATACAGCACATTTACACTTAAAACTAAACTTTTGCATGCACATTCACATTTATGCAGTCATGTCATCCTAGTCTCCATCACTTCAATTTTGCAGTTTTTCAGTTAGTATATTACAATATCACACTAGAAGCCTGAATGTAACCTGCCTCTTGCTTTCTTGATTTTTTTCCCTTTCCACTACTCTCTGGCTCTCTGTGTTGTGCCTATGTTTACTACACAACAGCTACTGAGTACAGACTTCATCTCCTGCTGTACCTCCTGGTTGTATGAGGAGCATCAGACCCTTGTCCGAAATAGTCATCTAGAGTCACTGGAAATTGGCTGCCTGGCTGGAAGATACTGCTGCAGAAGGGTTTGGAGTCCCACTGATCATATGGTATCGGACGACGGAGATAGGAATCAATACAGCTGACCAATATGATCGAGTATTGTTCCTTTATTGTTCCAGTGTTGCAGGCCGATGGTGCAGGCCTGAGGTGCAGGCCTATGGAGCAGGCCTGTAGTGCAAGTATAGCACAGTAAAGTGTAGAAGAAACAGGAGACAGGAAAGGCAGAAGTGCGTAGCAAGGCAACTGCTACAACTTATATAAACTCGGAGTGCCCTGTTGGCATAGCTCCATTGGTTCCCTCTGAGTGACCACACATTGCACTATTACAGATTATTGGTCCAACTACTAATGACACAACGAGGTTGTTGATGCAGGTGCATGTCCTGTTGTCCCAAGATAACTGTCCATGTTTACAGCTGTGATGAATACACTGGTGATTTGTGTTAAAATTATAAGACTTAGAGTGCACTGGGATTAAGGGTCAGGATCTTGTGAGGCCTGTTTAGAGGGTAAAGGGAAAGAAACCTATCTTGCAGACTTGCAAGGATACTGTCTGGTTAATTGGAGACATCACGGCTGAGAAGGAGCTGTCTTAAAGATAAACATTCAGAACTAGGAATTTGTTTTCTTCAGATAAGAAGCCTGCACAATTGAGCATGCGTGAAAGTGGATGCTTTGACCCTTACCACACTGAATGTAGGGAGAAGGGATTTGACCACCTATTCTAAGACTAATTATCATATGCCTGCCTTCTATTTAGCATAAGTTTGCTTATGTAGAGGATGTAACTATATAAGATGAAGAAAACTATTGTAAGGTTGCTTTTTGGGTGAAATTTTGTACCCTCACATGCCCAACCGATTGCTTTGCTTGCTTTTATTGCTTTTATTGCCTTTTTACGATCTTTTAGTGCCAATAAATCTGTTACCAAAAACTTTTACCTGGAGTCATCTATAACAAATGGTGCGTTGGCCGGGAATCGTCTGAACCTTCACATCTTTTGAACTGGAAATGAAGGGGCGCCCCACAGCATTTTCTGTGGCTTCATTGTTTCATAGTTTCATTCAGGGTTGGAAGGGACCACAAGGATCATCTAGTTCCAACCCCCCTGCCATGGGCAGGGAAACCCCACACTAGATCAGGCTGGACAGAGCCTCATCCAGCCTGCTCTTAAACACCCCCAGGGACGGGGCCTCAACCACCTCCCTGGACAACCCATTCCAGGGTCTCACCACTCTCATGGTGAAGAACCTCCTCCTCACATCTAGCCTGAATCTCCCCACCTCCAGCTTCATTCCATTCCCCCTAGTCCTATCACTACCTGACATCCTGAGCAGTCCCTCCCCAGCCTTCCTGTAGGCCCCCTTCAGATACTGGAAGGCCACAATTAGGTCACCTCGGAGCCTTCTCTTCTGCAGACTGAACAGCCCCAACTCCTTCAGTCTGCTCTCATAGGAGAGGTGCTCCAGCCCTCTGATCATCCTTGTGGCCCTTCTCTGGACACGTTCCAGCACCTCCACATCCCTCTTGTAATAGGGGCTCCAGAACTGGACACAGTACTCCAGGTGGGGTCTCACCAGGGCTGAGTAGAGGGGGAGGATCACCTCCCTCGACCTGCTAGCCACACTTCTCCTGATGCAGCCCAGGATCTGATTGGCCTTGCGGGCTGCAAGTGCACATTGGGAGCTCATGTTGAGCTTTTTGTCCACCAGCACCCCCAAGTCTCTCTCCTCAGGGCTACTTTCCAGCCAGTCACTGCCCAGCCTGGATTTGTGCCTGGGATTGCCTCGACCCAGATGCAGGACCCTGCACTTGCTCTTATTGAACTTCATGAGGTTGGCTTGTGCCCACCTCTCCAGCCTGTCAAGGTCCCTCTGGATGGCCTCCTTCCCTCCAGTGTGTCTGCTGCACCACACAGCTTGGTGTCATCAGCAAACTTGCTGAGGGTGCACTCAATGCCACTGTCCATGTCACCCACAAAGATGTTGAACAAGACAGGTCCCAGGACTGATCCCTGAGGACTCCGCTTGTCACTGGCCTCCACTGGGACATGGACCCATTGACAGCCACTCTTTGGGTGCGGCCATCAAGCCAGTTCCTTATCCATCTAGTGGTCCACCCATCAAACCCATGTCACCAGTTTGGAGACCAGGATGTGGTGCGGGACAGTGTCAAAGGCTTTGCTCAGGTCTAGGTAAATGACATCAGTTGCTCGCCCCTCATCTATTAATGTTGTCACCTGCTCATAGAAGGCCACCAGGTTGGTCAGGCAGGACCTGCCCTTGGCAAAGCCATGCTGGCTGTTCCCAATTACCTCTTCACTATTCTTTTGAGCAAGTAGTGACTCCAGGAGGATCTGTTCCATGATCTTTCCAGGCACAGAGGTGAGACTGACTGGCCTGTAGTTCCCTGGTTCCTCCTTCTTACCCTTTTTGAAGATGGGGGCAATGTTTCCCCTTTTCCAGTCCGTGGGGACTTCACCAGATTGCCATGACTTTTGAAATATAACAGAGAGGGGTTTAGCAACCTCGTCTGCCACTTCTCTTAGTACCCGTGGGTGTATCCCGTCGGGTCCCATGGACTTGAACACTTTCAGGTTCTTCAGGTGATCACGAACCTGATCTTCACTTACAATCGGCAGTTCTTCCTCCCCATCCCTGGCTTTGACTTCCATAACATCAGGAGTGTGGCTAGAGGCCCTTGCAGTGAAGACTGAGGTAAAGAAGTTATTAAGTACCTCAGCCTTTTCCTCATCCCTTGTGACCATGTCACCATTTTCCTTTCTGAGGGGGCCCACACCTTCCCTAGTCTTCTTCTTCCCATTAATATACCTGTAAAAGTTCTTAGTGTTCCCTCTAATCTCCCTGGCTAGATTCAATTCAAACTCTGCTTTGGCTTTCCTAACCAGGACTCTCGCTGCTCAGGGCAGCTTCCTTATATTCCCCTGTTCTACCTGTCCTTCCCTCCACTTCCTGTAGAGTTTCCTTTTAAGTAATAGTGTGTCCAGTAGCTCCTTGCCCATCCAGGCAGGCCTCTAGCATTCTTACCTGCTTTTCTCTTTGTTGGTACACAGAGCTCCTGGACACAGAGGAGGTGGTCCTTGAATATTGACCAGCTATCCTGGGTCCCTCTTCCCTCCAGGGCTTTGTCCCACGACACTTTGGCTAGCAGATCCCTGAAGCGATCAAAATCTGCACGCCTAAAGTCTAGGGTCGTGAGCTTGGAATACTTCCTCCTGATTGCCCTGAGGATGTTAAATTCAACTGCTTCATGGTCACTGCAGCCAAGGCCGTCTCTGAGCCTCACATTGCTTACCAGCCCTTCCCTGTTGGTGAGAACAAGGTCCAGCATAGCACCATTTCTTGTTGGTTCCTCTACCATTTGGAGGAGGAAGTTGTCTTCTATGCAGTCCAGGAACATCCTGGATTGCTGGTGCCTTGCTTGTAGTCAAAAGACGAAAAGGTCAGCACGATCAGAACTCAATAAAGGCAAGCAAAGAAATTTTTTTTTTCTTTTAATTTTTTTCTTTTTTCTTTTATTTTCCTTTTTTTCTTTTTTTTTTGGTGTTGTTTTGTTGTTTGACGTCAAATGGGAGGACGTGGATCCCGTAAAACTTCGTATACGAGATCCAAGCGACGACGACCACGGTGGTGAGAATACTGCTTGGGGGGGGGAAGGATTCGGCTACATTTGTATTCGGTTACCGTAGTTTGAGTGTTTCAGTCCGCTGTTTCAGGTTCTGCCAGGGGGGAGGTACGGTGGATATGGCGCGGTGGTTCTGGCTGGTAAAGAAGAGGGGTATTCGTGAGTAGGAATTATTTTGATTATTCCGCTTGCATGATTATTTGTGGTATTGTTCCACTTGAATGAGTATTTGTGGTTTATTCCACTTGCATAAGTATTTGTGGTAGCCAGGAATTGTATTCGTGAGTAGGAATTGTTTAGACTGTTCCACTTGCATGAGTATCTGTAGTAGCCAGGGTTAGCATTCCTGAGTAGGAATTCTTTGGATTATTCCACTTGCATAAATATTTGTGGTAGTCAGGAATAATGGGACAAAAGAAGAGTAAGTCATCAAAGCAGGATGGAAAGAAGGTTTTACCTTCTGTTCCTCCAGAGAGTCCATTAGGGTTGCTCATTCAATATTGGGAGGATGATGGATAGAGAAAAGGGAAATCAAAGGAAAGAATGATTCTCTACTGTATGGAGGTATGGCCAAAAGAATCATTAAGACCACATGTGTTTTGGCCTATTTTGGATCTTTTGAGGATTGGATTTGCCAAGCTTTGAACCATCATGTGAATTCTAAAAAGTGTTTTAGTAAGGAAGAAGCTGAATATGTTGCTATTTGGATTAGGGTCTCGCATGGCCTCTCCTGTTCCAATATTAAGAACTGAGGATAAGGACAAAGACAAGGAGAAGGAGAAATGGGAACCCTGGATAACCTACCAGCACCTTTTCACCAGAACAGGGGTCAAGGTCCCCTAAATCAAATAGCCCTGCAACCAACTTCTCCTTCACCCACTCAAACAAGAAGCAGAGTGAGGAATGACAGGAATGAACAAGAGGGAGACAGTGTAGGATTACATCCACTCAGGAAGTGCCTATGGGGGCAGCAAGGAGGAATAGGGTTTGTGACTGTACCTCTCAGTACATCAGCTGTCCGCAGTTTTAAGAAAGAGATGGGTACCTTGCTGGATGATCTCTTAGGTGTAGCTGAGAGACTGGACCAATTTTTGGGTCCCAATACAAATACTTGGAAAGAGATGCAGTCTATTTTGAGTATTCTATTCACTGCAGAGGAAAGAAACAGGATTAGACAGGCTGGTATGAGAATATGGGAAAGGCAGAACCAGGGGGGGCCACCAGGAGTTCAAAAGTGGCCTAATCAAGACCCTGGGTGGGACCATCAGCAGCCCCAAGGGAGACAGAATATGAGTGACTGTCATAGTTTGGGCTGGGTGCCCTCTGCTACAGGGGTGTTTCCTGTGCCCAGAAGTTCAGCCCAGTGGGTGGACAGAGGAAATTAGGTTATTTCCTACCATGATCCCTTGCACCACTATAAGTTTCACGGCGGGGTCTGGCACTTCCTCTTTCCTTCCTCCTCGCCGCCTGGTAACTGGGGAGAAGATCTCCCGGCCATGGGCCTGGTTAGGCCCAAGGCCACGGGGGGATGGGCAGTCTCAGATCTGGCCAGCTGAGACTAGCCTAGCAGTGGGGGGGGGGAAGGAGGAGCCCTGGGGGTTTTGGGTGCACCCTCAGGTGGGGGATGGGATTTCTCTGGGTCTGTTTTGGGTTTCTCTCTTGTCACTGTGTTTCTAGTTCTCTGCACGCACTCACTGTTCTATTTAAACTTTTCATCACTTTTTGCAATCCGTTTGTCTGAGTTGTTATTTCTGCGCGTGGTGGGGAGGGGGGTCTGCCCCAACCCATTACAGTGACCTGAGGACTATAATAATACAAGGAATTAGGGAAGCTGTTCCAAGAGGACAGAATTTTGATAAAGCTTTTAGTGACCAACAGAGGAAAGATGAATCTCCTACGGAGTGGATGGGAAAATTAAAGAAAGATTCGCAGATGTACTCTGGAATAGACCCCAATCCTGCAGTTGGAGTGATACTTCTCAGGACACAGTTTGTGGTGAAATCATGGGGAGATATTAGAAAGAAACTGGAAAAGATCGAGGATTGGCAAGACAGGGGATTAGAGGAGTTACTGTGGGAAACTCAGAAGGTATATGTAAGGAGGGATGAAGAGAAACAAAAAGCAGAGGCTGAACTGTTTGTAACTGCTGTAAGGGAAAGTCAGAAATCAGGTAGCTGCTCGGACCTTTGGGGTACTATCGATCATGGATAAAGGTGTCAGGGGCTGTACATTCTGGGGACGAGAATATCAAATGAGTCCCCAGAAGGACGAGGTAATTTTTTTTTTGTAGATATGGGAGCAGAAAATCGATTATACAAAAGACTCCTAAGACTCCTAAGAGGATTGAGAAGGAAAAACCCCAGCAACAGTAATTGAAGCTAAAAGGGAACCTTTTAAGGTGCTCCTGCTTGAAACTATAGAAATAGAATCTGGAAAAGGATTTGTTTAAATGATTTGTTAGTTGTTTCAGAGACTGAATACACTCTCTTGGGAGAGATATTTTTTTGTTTTATCAACAACAGATTACAGCTGTCCGGACTGCAGAAAAAGGGTGGACGCGTGTGTCGCGAGTAAAAGGACAGTAACCTCTGAGCCTGGAGAGATTAGAGTGACTCTACAGAGAAAGCAAAACTGACATCAGCATGAATTCCACGCCACTTATACAGATGATTGGAAGCATCTCCGAGACTGCAGTTAGTGCTGACAGATAAGTACTAGATGCAATACTGTAACATCTCAATCTGAAAGCTCCGGAACTTACAAGACAGACCCACCTCCTGAAATGTATGCAATAGCATGTGATATTGAATCTGCGTTGCAGGAGAACATTGAGGAATATCCCCATTTCATTCTGTGTATAAAACATCATAGAACTCATGGGGGATGGGTAACTTGTAAATGTTTTAAATGTTGTAAGAAATGGTCTTGTACCTCTTATAATTGAGGAGTATTTCGTCCTGAATGCTGTAACTGTAAAATTGTAAAAGTAGGCCCAAAAATAGGCAGTTTGGATTGACAAATATAAAGATCTTATTTTGTGGTAACGAAAAAGGATTTAAATCCCCATGGAAAATTCTTGAAAGGGATTGGCATAAGTGGGAAATAAAGGCTAGAGAAATTTTTAGTTAGGGATACCAAGAACAATTAGAATAGAATAGAATGGAATGGAGTAGGCCAGGTTGGAGGAGACCTTCGGGATCGTCGCATCCGGCCTATCGACCAATCCAGCCCACCTGATCAACTGGGCCATGGCACCAAACACCCTATCGGGTCTCCTCCTGGGCACCTCCAGTGGTGGTGACTCCACCACATCCACGGGCGGCCCATTCCAGTGGGCAGTCACTCTCTCTGTGTAGACCTTCTTCCTGGCATCCGGCCTGAACCTCCCCTGGTGCAGCCTGGGACTGTGTCCTCTTGTTCTGGTGCTGGCTGCCTGGGAGAAGAGACCAACCTCTGCCTGTTTACAACCCCCCTTCAGGTAGTTGTAGAGAGCAATAAGGTCACCCCTGAGTCTCCTCCCCTCCAGGCTAAGCAACCCCAGCTCCCTCAGTCTCTCCTCATAGGGCTTGTGTTCCAAACCCCTCACCAACTTTGTTGCCCTTCTCTGGACATGCTCCAGCAAGTCAACATCCTTCCTAAACTGAGGGGCCCAGAATTGGTCACAGGACTCGAGGTGTGGCCCAATCAGTGCAGTGTACAGGGGCAGAATGACCTTCCTGCTCCTGCTGGCCACACTATTCCTGATGCAGGCCAGGATGCCATTGGCCCTCTTGGCTGCCTGGGCACACTACAGGCTCATGTTCAGCCTACCATCAACCAGCACCCCCAGGTCCCTCTCTGCCTGGCCACTCTTCATCCACTCTGACCCCAACCTGTAGCACTGCATGGGGTTACTGTGATGCACTTGGATGTGTTAAATCTCATGCCATTGAATTCTGCCCATCTGTCCAGGTCCCTCTGCAGAGCCTCTCTACCCTCCAGCAGATCAACTCCTGCCCCAGCTTGGTGTCATTTGCAAATCTACTGATGATGGACTCAATGCCCTCATCCGGATCATCAATAAAGATGTTAAAGAGCATGGGGCCCAGCACTGATCCTTGGGGCACACCACTAGTGACTGGCCACCAGCTGGATGTGGCACCATTCACCACCACTCTCTGGGCTCTGCCTCCAGCCAGTTCCTAACCCAGCTCAGAGTGCTCCTGTCCAAGCCAGGGGCTGACAGCTTGGCCAGGAGTTTGCTGTGGGGGATAGTGTCAAAAGCCCTGCTGAGGTCCAGGTAGACTACATCCACAGGCTTCCCCACATCCACCAGGCGGGTCACCTGATCATAGAAGGAGATCAGGTTTTTGAAATTGAAAGGATTAGTAGAAGGAAAAAAAGTAAGGAAGACATAAGAAAAATTATTGTAGAGGATTTTGAGGGAAGAGGAATTGAAATAACAAAAGCACAATGGGAAATGGTAAACAAGCCAACTGAGGAAGTAGAGAAGAGACTCCGAATGAAATCTTAAAGTGGGTTAAGGAATCTGTGGGGCTCCTGAAGAATGTAACTGCTGCCAAGAAGACATGACACCTGGCTGCTGGTTGCACCCAGTAGGCTAAGGAGGCAGAGTTAACATATACTGGTGGAGCCTAATCTTGATCCTAACCCTGTTTTTGTATAAGGAGTCCAATCAAAATCAAAGACCATGTTCCCATGTGTGGATAAATTCTCTTCTAATATTAGTAATGACAGGTAGGTTGAAAGGCCATTATGGAGTTAAGATTATAACATCATCTGAAGTAAAGGTATGAGAACAGAACACTTATCTGCAGTTGCAGTCTCAGGCTGCGCCAGGGGAAGTTCAGGCTGGAGGTCAGGAGGAAGTTTTACACGGAGAGAGTGATTGCCCATTGGAATGGACTGCCCGGGGAGGTGGTGGAGTCGCCGTCACTGGAGGTGTTCAGGAGGAGACTTGACAGGGTGCTTGGTTAGATGGTTTAGTTGATTAGGTGGTGTTGGGTGATAGGTTGGACGCAATGATCTTGAAGGTCTCTTCCAACCTGGTTTATTCTATTCTATTCTATTCTATTCTATTCTATTCTATTCTATTCTATTCTATTCTATTCTATTCTATTCTATTCTAAAGGGAGCACAGTCAGCTCAATCAGTGGAGCATGAGACTCTTAATCTCAGGGTCGTGGGTTCAAGCCTGCAGCAGACAGGTAGTAGTGTCCTTTTACTGTTGGATATGTTCCCAGCTACCTGAGATTTCAGCATACAGGTTTCCTTTGATAGGGACAGTCTTTCCTGATGTAACAGAAATACAAAAAGCATTCCAAAAGCTCAGCAACTTGAGGATTGTACCGAGATTCCACAATTTCAGTTAAGGGAGAGATTTCAATTTGAAGAACCATTGGCTGTAGATATGCCTGTACCTTGCATCCAGCAATGTTGGGAGACAGGGTGGCTCAGTTGGTAGTGCATCAGACCCTTAATGGGAAGGTCGTGAGTTCAAGCCTGCAGTGGGCAGTAGTGTCCTCCCTACTCTAGTCATGAGGTCTGTGGTGACAGGTTGGACTCGATGATCTTTGAGGTCTCTTCCAACCTTGGGAATACTGAATACTGAACTATAGGCAGGAATAAAGGGGAAATAGGACTGACCCTGGATGTGGGAATGTAATTTTTATAGGACAGTAATCAAAGTGTTCACAATTTATTAGTTAGGAAGAAGGAAATATGGGGAGCCATGATCAGACCAGAAAGAAAGAACACATACCTAAAGGATGGCTGATACCTATTGGGTCAGGATGGTATTGGATATGTGGTAAAAATGCTTATAAGGTATTACCCTTAGGCTGCTAAGGAAGATGTGCTATAGGACTGGCCTATCCTCATATCTTTATAGTAAATCAGCCACAGGAATTACTCAGGAGCTTTGCAAGAAGAACCAAGAGGGGAGCACTACCAACCAGGCATAACAAGTTTCATAGTTTTGCTAGGAGGTTTCTACCTTGGCTTGGGGTTAGTGAACTTGAAAAAGCGATGGTAAATTTTTCTGCTACAGCTGAAATTATGATGAATGCAAGCATAGATGCAATAAAAACTCAATAGCTTGAAGTCAATAGTCTCTCAAAACAGGTTAGCTTTGGATTTCTTACATGTTGTATGTCTAGTCATAAATGTAAGCTATTGTAGTTATGTTAATCTGTAGTTATGTTAAGTGATTGTAGATCACAATCAAATATTACATCAAATTTCTTTGGATGATACTTCTTGTGGTTTTAAAGAAATATGGAATAAGTTAACTTCTTGCTTATCGAATATAAGTTGCTTTAAAAAAATTGTTTGTAATACCTGTTGGAATAATTGTAATACTGATCTGTGTAATTCATTGTAATTGTTGTTTTAAAATGGTAAGACCTTTAGGTAAAATTGTTTATGCCAATAAGTTACAAGCAGATGGTTATGATCTGAAGGTGATCAAAATAGAGGAACTTAATTATGATCCAATTAAGAAGGTTCTGAAATATCTGGAAATTTTAACACAAATCAACGGTGACAAGAAGAAAATGGGGGATTGTGATGAATATACTGGTGATTTGTGTTAAAATTATAAGACTTAGAGTGCACTGGGATTAAGGGTCAGGATCTTGTGAGGCCTGTTTAGAGGGTAAAGGGAAAGAAACCTATCTTGCAGACTTGCAAGGATACTGTCTGGTTAATTGGAGACATCACGGCTGAGAAGGAGCTGTCTTAAAGATAAACATTCAGAACTAGGAATTTGTTTTCTTCAGATAAGAAGCCTGCACAATTGAGCATGCGTGAAAGTGGATGCTTTGACCCTTACCACACTGAATGTAGGGAGAAGGGATTTGACCACCTATTCTAAGACTAATTATCATATGCCTGCCTTCTATTTAGCATAAGTTTGCTTATGTAGAGGATGTAACTATATAAGATGAAGAAAACTATTGTAAGGTTGCTTTTTGGGTGAAATTTTGTACCCTCACATGCCCAACCGGTTGCTTTTATTGCTTTTATTGCCTTTTTACGATCTTTTAGTGCCAATAAATCTGTTACCAAAAACTTTTACCTGGAGTCATCTATAACAATAGCTACCAGTGTCTTGTTTTAGTTACATGCTGCAGGCACAGCACTGTTTTGCTACACTGCATTTATGCTGAGCATGGCCTACCATCATGTCAGGCTCTAGGCCTGCACTGCCACATTGCTCACACTGCTCGTCGCTGGCATTGCCACAAATCCCCCTTTTTGTTTTTGTGAGCAATCTGGTCATGGGAGTTGTTCTCATCCCATACAAGATGCTACTGCAAACACAGAAGCAAGCAAGGTAAAGCTAAGCTGTATAGCAAAAGCAAGAGTTCTGTAGCGCAGCATGTCTAACAGACTGATGTAACCCATACAAGGCACAAAGCTTAAGTTGAACTAGTTACAATGCTCTACAGAGATGGCATAATACATGGTCAAAGATAACAGACATTGTAAAGAAGAACTTAGATCTTAACAGTTCCGATCTTTACATTTCACTCCTCTTATTGACAGAGAAGACTTGATTATGCCTGAACGCATTGCACACAGAGATTGAGGCACAAATGCAATCCTTAGCACTGTCTTTTGCAATCTGCTTTAGGATTATGTTGCATCTTTATTTTCTCTAGGATGGTCAAAAATCATTAATTTTTTAATGGTAGCAAGATTTCTTTAATCTGTAAAGGTAGATCTGGCCAGGCTCTAGCTTCACAGACAGAAAACTTGCAGGCAAGCAGCAAGAGCAAAAAGAGCTTCATTGCATTGCCCAATATAAAATTACCCATAATAATGTGTTTTTGCTCATCCTAGTAATTCTGATCTCTTAATGTTCACATAATAGTTAAGCAGTCACGACACACAGTTATAAGTTAGATGCTTTCTGTTGACATCTTGGATTATCGTGACAGTCATTGAGGTCAGCGCTAAGCAGGTTTGCTGATTGTCATTTTCATGACAGTCGTGCCGTGTTCGTGCTGTCTTGTGGTGAGAGGGTTACAGCACATTGCAAAGTTGATGTTTGTAGGGTTACAACACTTTCTAGGTGTCACCGGTTGGGGCTGTCCCCTTAAGAAAGGGAATATGGTGGACGGAAGTTGGTAAATGAAAAGAACAATCTAAACTAATTTCATTGGTAAAGTGGGAGGAAGCACCTTCTGAACTGGGAGTGCAGGAAGGTATACTGGGCTTTCCAGCACTCTTCTATCAGTCTTGTTTACGCTTCTCCTTCGAGCAGCAGTTTGCAGCTCCTGGGCTTTCTGCCAAGGCTTCGGCCTTGAAAAACTGATAAAGGCCTGTATTAACTCCTTTCCAATTAACACAAACTGCATCTAACTTTTTTTCTCTCTTTTATTTCTCTTTCTATCCCACTCTGGGGAAAGGGGGAAAGAGGGGAGAGCAGAGGTGGGAACCCCCCCTCAGCAGAGGGGGGAACTCTCATTTCTGTGCTACTCTATTGTATATCTTTGTATATATTGTACATATTGTAAATTTGTATATATTCCCCTGCATATCCTACATTGCTTTGTAAATATACAGCTCCACTGCTTTACTAATTCAGCTGTGAGTTTTTTTTTCCTTTCCCTTCAATTTTCTTTCCCTTTACTTTACAGGGGGGAAGGAAGAGGCTTCTTGGCCTTACCCTTCCAACCCTACGACACTAGGGTTGATATCCCTAGGGTTACAGCATTTTCTAGGGTTGATGTTTCTAGGGTTACAGCATTTCTAGGGTTGCCATGAGCTAATTTTTTGATATGGGGTATTCTCTCTTCCCCCCCCCCCTTTTTTTTTTCTTTTTTTTTTTTTTTTGTTAATAATCTCTACTAAGCAAAATGTAAAGATGAAACTGTATCCTCTAGGATGTCTACATTCAGAGGCGCTCTTAGTTAACAAGAGAGAATACAAAGTTATCAAGCAACCACAATATTCAGTCCTAATTCGCATGATGCTGTGGTACATTCTTCTGAGTGATGCTGTTTGATCCCAGGTTGTCATAGCAGTTATTGTGATTGATGTTCGACTGCATAGGAAATGCTGTGTCCTCGTGGTCTTGATTCTTCCGCCGTTGTTTCTTGCAATGATTGCAGTTAACAGAAAAGAAGGCTCGAGGTGACCTGATCGTGACCATCCAGTATCTGAAGAGAGCCTACAAGAATGCTGGGGAGGGACATCCTAGCATGTCAGGAAATTACAGGACTAGGGAGAATGGAACAAGGCTGGGGGTGGGAAGATTCAGGCTGGATGTGAAGAAGAAATTCTTCACCGTGAAAGTGGTAAAGCCCTGGAATGGGTTGTCCAAGGAGATGGCCGAGGCCCCATGCCTGGAGGTGTTTAAGACCAGGCTGGACGAGGCTCTAGCTTGCCTGATCCAGTGTGACATGTCCCTGCCCATGGCAGTGGTTGGAACTAAATGATCCTTGTGGTCCCTTCCAACCCTGACTCATTCCACGAGTCGATGATTCCACCAAATTTTTGCCCCAAAAGGCGAGAATAACTGCCTAAGAGACTCAGTTGAAGTCAGATAGACAGGAGGTATTTTATTGGCAACGCGTTGGAGAAATCACTAAATAGATTTCTGCCTTTCCCGTAACAAAAGCATGCCTTTTATACAGTTTTGGATGTAGTATTGCATCAGATCTTATACATAATCATATTTTTGCATACATATTCATGTGGGGCGTGGTGTAGGCGGAGCGTGGGCGGGGACATCTCTTTTGAGGATCTTCTTGGTGGTCGTTCCGGTGGCCTTCATCATGGGCAGGGGTTTCCTGATGAGTCTTCCTCCTTAAACTTTTGAACTCCTTTCCTAATTTGGTCAATTCCCGGTGTGCCTGGCTTGGTTCTGAGTGTTAGTTTAGCCTTGTTGGCTCTGAATGCCAGTTTGGCCTTGTTGGCTCTGAATCATGCCTACCCTAACAGTTCTTGTCAGTCCTTATCTTCTTTTTCTGTCACAGTGACCTATGCCTCAGCCAATTTATTGCTTTATCTGGTTCATGCTTTCGAAGCTATCTGTTCTGGGGCTTCAAGATTTTGTAACTAATTTTGAGTGTTTTTTGTTTGTTTTTAATGTGAGCTATTTTTAAATTTGTAATTAATTTTTTGTTTCATTTCTTTAATATTTTGAAATCTACTTTCAATAAATCTATTTCATTTTTGTTTGATTTCATTATATGTATATATATGTTTTTTTAATTATTTTTACATGTTTGCAATTGTTTTTATTTCATTTTTTAATTTCTTTTCATTTCAATTTTGATTTTGTAAATTATTTTTATAGTTTTTTCTTTTTAATTCTAATGTGAGTTGCTTCACGCTTTATGCTGATTGTATCTCTTATTTATTTTTTTTTTGTTTCTTTTTGTTATTTTATTTCATTTTTAGTTATTATTTTCTATTGTGAATTTATTATTTTGATATGTTTAATATTTTTACTTTTAATCTAGTTCTTTTGTTTAATCTTTAATTAATTTTAATTTTTGTTTTTAAATTATTTTTATACTGTTTTAATGTGGTTTTTACTTCATTGCATTTTATTACTTTTTTTTATCTTCACTTTTTAATTATTTTTTGTTAACTTTTTTGTTTGTTAATTTTAATCTAATTTTGATATAATTTTATTCAATTAATTTTTGTTATTTTGTATTTTAATTTTTCTTTGTTCTTTAAATTTTTATTATTATTTTTAACTTACTTTTTGTAATTTTTAATTTATTTCTTTTTTACCCTCTTTATTAGCATTTTTATTTTGTTATTGCAATTTTTTAATCTGTATTTTAATTTGTTATTCTAATAAATTTTTTCTTTTCAATTTCTTTTATTTTTTGTAATTTCTATTTTTTCTTTTTATCTAGTGTTTAATCTTTTATTTTTTATCTTATATTATTTATTGTAATTATTTTTTATTTTGCATGTTTGTTTTATCTAATCTATTTTCTATTTTAATTTTAATTTTTTATTTCTTATTATATTTTTTAACCTTTTCTATTAATTCTTTTTTATTATAATTTTTCATTCTAATTTTCTTGATTTTTTTTTATAATTTTTTATTTGTTTTAATCTAGTAGTCTTGATAATCCTTATTTTTATTTTTGCTAACAATTCTTATTCTGTTATTTAGTACTCTATGTTTTGTATCCAGAGATTTTGTGCTTTTATTATATATTTCTACGTTTACATTTTTTTCTTTGCACATGTTACCTTCTTGTTTACCTTTTTTTTTTTTGCTTTTTTTTATGTTTTCTACTCTATGTCTAAGAAGGGAATATAAAGACATTACCTTAGCTAAGAAATACTTTTTAAAATGAATACCTATTTACTACAAGTCTTGACTATATTACATGGAGCTCCTTTGAAATGCCATGGCACACAACTAAGAAGGTTCGAACCAAAAGAAATCTTACAATGTGAACTCATTACTAAGTACTTACACCTTACTACAATTACTATGTACTAGGTATCTGTAAATATCAGATGCTTACCATTCATTATGCTTACCAGGAAAACTTAGCAAAACTCTAAATAACAAATCTCTTAAGGACATTGCAATCAGAAATGAAGAAATTATCACTGTAACTTTAAATCAGAGCAGAGCTTTGGTTGGCAAGAGTCATACCAGAAAATCCTCCCTTTTCTGGGGGTAGGGGTAGGGGTGGGTAGCTAGCAAGGTGTGCTCTAGTTGCTATTGTTTCTGTATTAGGGTCTTAACGACTTGCAGCCTATCGTGTCTGCACGACCATTGTTCCACCCATACTGGATTATCTGTTTTCCTTTTTAATTTGAGGGTTGGTTGCTGACTAGTAGCCACTACAAAGAAGGAACGGTAACAAGTTTTGCTACTAGTTGACTTAAGGCATATCAGCCCAATAGAGGAACTGGAAGGGTTAACATGTACGGTCTTACAGTGATTGATTTGCTGTAGTTAAAAGCTAATTGCACTGGCTCTTTCCTAACCCAGGTTGTTTGGATACCTTTTAAACACATGACTTCAACATTTGCCATGAGCAATGACTAGTGACCATTCCGTTTATGACTAGGTATAATGATGACCGTCTCCAGTATCCACAATAATTGAAAATTGTATAATTTGTCCACAAGGGTGTCTGACAGATATAATCTGTTCCAGTTTTCCCTTTTGGATTTCTAGGGCTAATAAGGTATTAGGCATATCGGTGGAACCCGAGCCTTCTTGCCCTTGGATTCTGTTAGAAGTTTTAAGCACTCGGGACTCAGATGGTATTAGCTGAGCAATTTCTGTCCCAACAAGAGTGGTAACAGGAGAGGCAATGGTATAGAGCATAATTTTCATAGCCCAGTCATAATCAGAATGTATTGAACCAGGAATTATAAGAATGCCCTGTCTAAAGGTAGACGGTCTGCCAATTAACAGAGCACAGGGGCTGTGACCCAAAGGACCATGTCAGTTAAACTTGAGAACGCTTTGTGGATTCAAAAGGTGATATGCGTCTGTTGTCAGATCCTCTATGCGCTGCCAGAGGGCTGGGGGAAGGGGGTGCGGTCCAAGCACCCTGGTTTGGTGTCGTCATGCGGGGTATATTCATGCTGCAGGAGCAGCTTCTCCGACGATCTCGAGTAACCATCCAGCCTGGATGGTTAATGAACTTTTAATAGAGCAGGACAGAATGTCTTCCAGACAGCTGGCCTCCAGAGCTGGCAGAAGGAGCCAGGGAGCAGCATAGTTTTCCACTGTTCCGGAATGGGATAGTTGGTGATCTGCTCAGCTGCCTGGATCCCCACAAGTCCATGGGACCAGATGAGATCCATCCTAGGGTGCTGAGGGAGCTGTCAGAGGAGCTGGCCAAGCCGCTCTCCATCATTTTTCAGCAGTCCTGGCTCACTGGAGAGGTCCCAGAGGACTGGAAGCTGGCCAACGTGGTGCCCATCCACAAGAAGGGCCGGTTGGATGAGCCAGGGAATTATAGGCCTGTCAGCCTGACCTCAGTGCCAGGCAAGATCATGGAACAGGTCATCCTGAGTGCATTAACACAGCACTTAGAGGATGGCCAAGGGATCAGGCTCAGCCAGTATGGATTTAGGAAGGGCAGGTCCTGCCTGACCAACCTGATCTCCTTCTATGAGCAGGTGACCCGCCTGGTGGATGTGGGGAGGTGTTGGAGTTTGTTTTGAGCAAGAGGGGACTTGGGTCCCAGGAACATCTGTGCAATTCAGGCCTTGAAGAATTCTCTGTTGATAATATAGTGGTGGAGAGGAGATGTGAGAAAGTGCTGATTGCTTGGTATGCTGAAGTCCAGCTGCCCCTGAGAAGGGAGGCAAGCAAGATAAGGAGGAGGCGAGATCTGGGAAAGAGAGCAATTAGGCCGGATAGAAGAATTCCACAGAGTTGTGAAAACAATGATGTAACCTTTTAGAGAGTAACCAATAATATGTTGCCAAGTGGGCATAATTATAGCGAACTGTATATAAGATGTGTCTGATGCTATATAAAGTGGGATTCCGCTGATCACATTGGTCGTATAGCGGCCCCTTCTTGCAACAGGGAGGCCTGTGGATGTAGTTTACCTGGACTTCAGCAAGGCTTTTGACATCGTCCCCCATAGCAAACTCCTGGCCAAGCTGTCAGCCCCTGGCTTGGATAGCAGCACTCTGAGCTGGGTTAGGAACTGGCTGGATGGCAGAGCCCAGAGAGTGATGGTGAATGGTGTCACATCCGGCTGGTAGCCAGTCAGTAGTGGAGTCCCCCAGGGATCAGTGCTGGGCCCCATCCTCTTTAACATCTTTATTGATGATCTGGATGAGGGCATTGAGTCTATCATCAGTAAATTTGCAAATGACACCAAGCTGGGGACAGGAGTTGATCTACTGGAGGGTGGAGAGGCTCTGCAGAGAGACCTCGACAGGCTGGAATAGAATAGAATAAACCAGCTTGGAAGAGACCTTCAAGATCATTGCGTCCAACCTATCACACAACACCACCTAATCAACTAACCCATGTCACCAAGCACCCTGTCAAGTCTCCTCCTGAACACCTCCAGTGACGGCGACTCCACCACCTCCCCGGGCAGTCCATTCCAATGGGCAATCACTCTCTCTGTGTAAAACTTCCTCCTGACCTCCAGCCTGAACTTCCCCTGGCGCAGCCTGAGACTGTGTCCTCTTGTTCTGGTGCTGGCTGCCTGGGAGAAGAGACCAACCTCTGCCTGTTTACAACCCCCCTTCAGGTAGTTGTAGAGAGCAATGAGGTCACCCCTGAGTCTCCTCTTCTCCAGGCTAAGCAGCCCCAGCTCCCTCAGTCTCTCCTCATAGGGCTTGTGTTCCAAGCCCCTCACCAACTTTGTTGCCCTTCTCTGGACTCGTTCCAGCAAGTCAACATCCTTCCTAAACTGAGGGGCCCAGAATTGGACACAGTACTCGAGGTGTGGCCTAACCAGTGCAGTGTACAGGGGCAGAATGACCTCCCTGCTCCTGCTGGCCACACTGTTCTTAATGCAGGCCAGGATGCCATTGGCCCTCCTGGCCACCTGGGCACACTGCAGGCTCATGTTCATCCTACCATCAACCAGCACCCCCAGGTCCCTCTCTGCCTGGCTGCTCTCCAGCCACTCTGACCCCAGCCTGTAGCACTGCATGGGGTTGCTGTGGCCAATGTGCAGAACCCGGCACTCAGATGTGTTAAATCTCATGCTGTTGGACTCTGCCCATCTGTGCAGCCTGTCGAGGTCTCACTGCAAAGCCTCTCTACCCTCTAGCAGATCAACTCCTGTCCCCACCTTGGTGTCATCAGCAAATTTACTGATGATAGACTCAATGCCCTCATCCAGATCATCAATAAAGATGTTAAAGAGGATGGGGCCCAGCACTGATTCCCGGGGGTCTCCACTACTGACTGGCTGCCAGCCGGATGTGACACCATTCACCACCACTCTCTGGGCTCGGCCATCCAGCCAGCTCTGGAGGCCAGCTGTCTGGAAGACATTCTGTCCTGCTAGTAAAAATTGAGGCAAAGAAGGTGTTAAGTATCTCTGCCTTTTCCTCATCCCTTATCACAACGTTCCACTCCGTGTCCACCAAGGAGTGGAGGTTGTCTCTGCCCTTCCTCTTGCTATTAATGTATTTATAGAAGGACTTTTTGTTGTCCTTCACAGCAGAGGCCAGACTAAGCTCCAAATGCGCTTTTGCCTCCCTAATTTTCTTCCTGCAAGACCTAGCAACATCCTTAAATTTTTCACGGGTTGCCTCCCTCTCTTCAAAGGTGATACACCCTCTTTTTCCCTTAGTTCCATTAAAAGTTCTTTAACCATCCAGGCTGGCCGTCTGCCCCAGCAGCTCATCTTCCGGCACATTGGCACAACCTGTCCCTGAGCCTTCAACAGTTCTTCCTTGAAGTAGGACCAGCTCTCCTGGACCCCTTTGTTTTTAAGGGCTTTATCCCAAGGAACCCTCTGAATTAGTTCCTTGAGTAGCCTGAAGTCCGCCCTCCGGAAATCCAGAGTGGAGGTCTTCTTGCTACCCCTCTTAGCTTGACCAAATAATGAGAATTCAATTATCTCGTGGTCACTGGCCCCTAAGCACCCTCCGACCACCACATCCCCCACCAACCCTTCCCTATTGGTGAAGAGGAGGTCAAGCATAGCCTTGCCCCTGGTAGGCTCTTGCAGCACCTGGGATAAAAAGCTGTCCTCCATGCATTCTAAGAACCTCCTAGATTGCCACTTCTCTGCTATGTTAAGATCCCAGCAGATATCAGGCAAGTTGAAGTCACCCATGAGAACAAGGTCAGGCGATCTTGAGACAGCCTTAAGCTGCCTATAGAATGACTCATCAACATCCTCCTCCTGGTTGGGTGGTCTATAACAGACTCCAACCAGGATGTCAGCCCTGTTGGCCTTCCCTCTAATTCTTACCCACAGGCACTCAACCCGATCGTCCCTAATCTCCGTCTCAATGGCATCTAGTGCCTCCCTGACGTACAGGGCCACCCCTCCACCCCTTCTTCCTTGCCTGTCTCTCCTGAAGAGTCTGTAGCCATCAATTGCAGCGCTCCAGTCATGTGAGTCGTCCCACCATGTCTCTGTGATGGCAACTACATCATAACTTTCCTGCTGCAGCAAGGCTTCCAGCTCCTCTTGTTTGTTGCCCATGCTTCGTGCATTAGTGTACATGCACTTCAGCCGGGCTGCTGGTTTCACCTCTGGCTCTGGCTTATCACCCCCATGCCCCAGCCTGGGGGGACTGGTTTCAACCCCTTCCCCCTTCGAAACTAGTTTAAAGCCCTATCTATGAGACCTGCCAATTCCCTCCCCAGAATCTTTTTCCCTTTGAGGGATAGGCCATTCTCGTACACTTACAGATGGGCAGAGTCCAACGGCATGAGATTTAACACATCCGAGTGCCGAATTCTGCACATTGGCCACTACAACCTGTGGTGGTTTGGCTCTGGCCTGGAGGCCAGATACCCACCAAGCCGCTCTATCACTCCCCCTCTTAAGTGAACAGGGGAAGAAGGGAAAGAAAATATAACAGAAGCCGGGGATAAGATAGGAGCAATTTAATAACACTAATAAGCAAACAGCAAATAGACCGCGGAAGCAAAGAAAGCAGAGAGAGATGTTAGTCTCTACTTCCCATCAGCAGGACGGTGGTCGGTCTCGGGAAGCAGGGCTCTCTAAGCTTGGTGGTTCCTTGGGAGGATAAACGCCATGGACGAATCCCCAACACTTCCTTCTTTCACGTCCTTCTTATACCTGAGCTGACGTCATATGGTATGGAATACCTCTTTGGCCAGCCTGAGTCAGCTGGCTCAGTTGTGTCCCCTCCCAAGATCCTGCCCACCCCTCAATGTACTCCTGGGGCAGGGAAATGTTGAAAGGACACAGCTCAGATACCGAATTCAGCTGTAGCCAAAACACTGCTGTATTATCAACTGCTGCTGCAAAAAACCACAGCACTAAAACGATGCTGTGAGGAGAATTAACTCCACCTCAGTTCAACCCAATACACAACCCCATGCAGAGCTACAGGCTGGGGTCAGAGTGGCTGGAGAGCTCCCAAACAGAGAGGGACCTGGGGGTGCTGGTTGATGGTAGGATGAACATGAGCCTGCAGTGTGCCCAGGCAGCCAAGAGGGCCAATGGCATCCTGGCCTGCATTAAGAACAGTGTGGCCAGCAGGAGCAGGGAGGTCATTCTGCCCCTGTACACTGCACTGGTTAGGCCACACCTCAAGTACTGTGTCCAGTTCTGGGCCCCTCAGTTTAGGAAGGATGTTGACTTGCTGGAACGAGTCCAGAGAAGGGCAACAAAGTTGGTGAGGGGCTTGGAACACAAGCCCTATGAGGAGAGACTGAGGGAGCTGGGGCTGCTTAGCCTGGAGGGGAGGAGACTCAGGGGTGACCTTATTGCTCTCTACAACTACCTGAAGGGGGGTTGTAAACAGGCAGAGGTTGGTCTCTTCTCCCAGGCAGCCAGCACCAGAACAAGAGGACACAGTCTCAGGCTGTGCCAGGAGAAGTTCAGACTGGAGGTCAGGAGGAAGTTTTACACAGAGAGTGATTGTCCATTGGAATGGGCTGCCCGGGGAGGTGGTGGAGTCGCCGTCACTGGAGGTGTTCAGGAGGAGACTTGACAGGGTGCTTGGTTACATGGGTTAGTTGATTAGGTGGTGTTGGATGATAGGTTGGACGCGATGATCTTGAAGGTCTCTTCCAACCTGGTTTATTCTATTCTATTCTATTGGTAAAATGATTAGATCTGTGACCCTTTCGAGTCTGTCCAACAATCAGACACTTTAAGGTATCTAGGTTTCTCAGAGGCATGATGATTTCAAGACTGCTTTTATGGCCGTAGCTAGATACATTGCTACTTGTCGATGCCTTCATTCGTTGTGGTCCTGCAGTCATGAGGCACTGGCACCTGTTGATAAAATGCTGAGAACCTGTTTACTTTCTTCATTAGCATTGTCAAATGCCAAAATATCCACATTTCTACCTTCATATCATCAGTCAGGTCTGAATTAGTATTGAATGCCGTATGTAAGGGATGGTATTGACAAAGGAACCAAGTGTCCCTGTTAGACCCTGCTGAGTAGTGAAAAGCAGTATTATAATTATTGTCCTGGATGGTGGACCACCCTTTGATCACTAAATCCTGACTTAATTGCAAAGCCTTCTCAGGAAGCTGCGATTGCTGATAAGATCTGGCAAAGATCTCGCCCCAACGAGATGGCTAATGGTGACACCTTGTAGAGTCTGCTGGCTGCCGGGGCTTGGCTTCTCAGGCGTTTGCAAGTGAATTGTCACTTAATTGAGGAGTTGCAAGGGCTAAGACGGTGTGACTTTCAAGTCTGCTTGCTGCTGAAACTCAGACAGCACTGTCTAGGATGTAACTTTTTTGTTGCAATCAGAATATCATCCATAGACTTATAGATGTCACAAGTCTATGTCACAATGAGTCTGTTTAAGTGGGAAGAGAGTGCCTTGAGGATTCAAGCATGCCTTCAGGTTACCCATTGATATCGGTGGGTGGAGTCTGCCTTAATCGATGACTCAGTAGATGCAGACTTTGTTAAGTCCTCCGAGTGCGAGCAAATTGTAAAGAAAATGATCCTTCAAATGAATAATAATCAGGTCCCAATTTGTGGGGACTGGGAGTTGGGAGGCCAGGTTGTAAGGCACCCATCTCCTCCATGATTGTTCTCAGACCTCGTAATAAACACCATTTGCTGACATACGTGTGTCAAAATGGATTAACAAATGTGTTGGAGACAACTGATTGATTGCAGCAGTTGTGTATCCTGACTGTAGCCCATAGGTAGCTATAGCTTGTCTAGCTTCCTTTAACATTAGTCAGTTCAGAGATTAGTCATTGTTAACCTTCTCCATCTGTGACTACATTTCCCACAATACCTTTCCACCAGCACAGCGGGACAGTTCCCTGTCCCTCCCACCTCCAGATCGCCCCATCGGGACTCAATTGGAATCTCCGTCCGAGTGCTATTCTCTGCTGATAACGTGTGGAATGTAGGAGGCGGGGGGGGGTGGGGAGTGTAGTGCAGCTGAAACTGCCGGGGGGAAGGGGCCACTAGGGCCGTTCCTGCCACTGCCGTGGGGGTGACTGCTGCCGGGGCTGCTGTTGTCAGCGGTGCGTCGGTCGATGCCACTTGATCGGAGCCGCTGGTACTCGCGGGGGCCATGGGGGGTCACGAGAGGCATCGCCAGGAGAGCTGCCGGAGTGTGGGGCGCCGTTGGGGTCTGCGCTGCTGGGCTGAGGGCTCCCAGGCTGAGGGCTGCCGAAGTGAGCGCTGCCGAGGTGGTGGGGGCCACCATCGGGGCGGCCGGGGCTCGCTGCGGGGCAGGGGTGCAAAAATGCCGTGATCGCGAGCCTGCAAGCACTCCAGGAGTTCTAGGGCAGAGTTCGCGCTGTCCGGCTTCCAAGGCCAAGCCATCGCTGGCGGTATCAGGAAGATGTTGATGAAGGGGATCGAAAATGCCGAGCCGCAGATTTTGCCGCTTTTTTTTTTTTTTTTTTTTTTAATGGGTTTCTCTGCTGAGTGCAGACAGCTGTGGTGGTGTCTTAATAAACACAGTGTGCTCGCCAAGATGGCGGAGGTGGCGTCTCCTTTGTCTAATTCTTAATGCATAGCGACCTCCATTTTGATTTCGCGCACCTTATCAGTTTGATCGGGATTCGCTTCTGCCGCTATTGATGTGGCAGGAGCAGATTTTTCTGTATCGCTCGGACGTACCTCTCTCTGCTGAGTCGATCAGTATTGTAGTCCGAGGATCCCTTGTCCACAAGTTCAGGTGTATTTGGGCGCCAGATATCGGACGACGGAGATAGGAATCAATACGACTGACCAATATGATCAAGTATTGTTCCTTTATTGTTCCAGTGTTGCAGGTCGATGGTGCAGGCCTGAGGTGCAGGCCTATGGAGCAGGCCTGTAGTGCAAGTATAGCACAGTAAAGTGTAGAAGAAACAGGAGACAGGAAAGGCAGAAGTGCGTAGCAAGGGAACTGCTAGAATTTATATAAACTCGGAGTGCCCTGTTGGCATAGCTCCATTGGTTCCCTCTGAGTGACCACACATTGCACTATTACAGATTATTGGTCCAACTACTAATGACACAACGAGGTTGTTGATGCAGGTGCATGTCCTGTTGTCCCAAGATAACTGTCCATGTTTATAGCTACCAGTGTCTTGTTTTAGTTACATGCTGCAGGTTCAGCACTGTTTTGCTCCACTGCTAGCTGGCTCTGCATTTATGCTGAGCATGGCCTACCATCATGTCAGGCTCTAGGCCTGCACTGCCACATTGCTCACACTGCTCGTCGCTGGCATTGCCACAATATGGCATATTTGTCAAACTTTAGCAGGTGGCACAAAGTACTCCATATGTCCACAGGAAACAACAAACAGAGATTTATGGGTTTATGTTAAATAGAACATTTAAATTCTGCCAGTGTACCCATAAGGCCTCAGTCCACTCAACACAGGTACTTCCAACAACAGCTTAACTCCATTTATTGTAGATGGTGCAATGAATTCATTTCTAGAAGTATCCATCTCTCTCCAATGTCTATGGTTAAATTTAAATAAAGAAAGTCATCAAAGTTAGCGTACATGGTCAATTTCTGACATACAATTACTCATACCACTTAATTGTTAGTATGGTCCATGGTGTGGTTTTGACCTGGGTCAACCAACACTCTCCAAAACAAAGTCTGGACATATTTCAGGAACTACATAGGAATTCTTCCCAGTACTGACAAACCAATGCACCTGTCTCATTTTATTTACTGGAATACCTGTATCCTATGTAACTAGTTTGGATTATGTACTTACATGACTCTAGACTAGGTGAGATGAGGCCCATTTAGTATGACTAAAATATTCAGAGCTGGCCAGTGACTGCAGATATTCTCTTAAGGACAACAAATTTGATCCTGCAGTTCCAGACAGTGTCAAGGGTTTGCTATTTCAAAATCTTGTCTGACTCTGAAATGGTGGTGATAGCAGTTTTCAAACTTATTTAGAACTGGCCTTATTGCACCCACAAACAAAATCTAACAGAAAATATCACAAATATAATAAATGAAACAAACAAGAAAAGGTGAGGGGAAAGATGGGATATAAACTGATACAGTATTTATCAGCAGCAGGATGGACATTTCAGTTAAGTAGTGTACATTTTATAGAATCACAGAATGGCTTGGGCTGAAAAAGACCTTTAAGATCATCTAGTCTATCACCCACTCTAGGTGTGGCCAGGGACGTCATTCACTAGCTCAGGTTGCTCAAAGTCTTACTTACCCTGGCCTTGAACACTTCCAGAGACGGGACATTCATAATTTTTCTGGGCAACCTCTTTCAGTTTCCTACCACCTTCATCATAAAAAATGCCCTCTTTCAATTTAAAACATCAATTTAAAAAGCCTGTTGTCCTGTTCCTACAGGTCTCAGTATAAAGTCTCTCTCTGTCTTTCTTGTAAATACCCTTTAGGTGCTGAAAGGCTTCAATAAGACCTCTCCAGAGCTTTCTCAAGGCTGAGCCACCCAAACCTCTCAGCTTTCCTCACAGGAGGGGTATTCACGTAAATATTATATTGTACTGAGGATTACATTTTAAAATGTTTGTCTATCTATTCTTTCATGATTGTCCAGTACTAATATAAAGTTTCACCCTAAAACATATATGTCATGATAGAATCATAGAATCAATAAGGTTGGAAAAGACCTCAAGGATCATCAAGTCCAACCTGTCACCCAAGACCTCATGACTACTAGACCATGGCACCAAGTGTCACGTCCAATTGCCTCTTGAACACCTCCAGGGACAGTGACTCCACCACCTCCCTGGTCAGCCCATTCCAATGGCTAACAACTCTCTCTGTGAAGAACTTTCTCCTCACCTCAAGCCTAAACTTCCCCTGGTGCAGCTTGAGACTGTGTCCTCTCATTCTGGTGGTGGTTGCCTGGGAGAAGAGACCAATCCCCTCCTGGCTACAACCTCCCTTCAGGTAGTTGTAGACAGCAATAAGGTCTCCCCTGAGCCTCCTCTTCTCCAGGCTAAGCAATCCCAGCTTCCTCAGCCTCTCCTGTACCAGACACAATACCATGATGCCCAAACAGGCATGCCATCATTAAGACATTTTCTTGAGTAGGTCTGCTGGGTGCTGAAAGTTAGGCTGGATGAATGAAGGCTGCTGTGACTGAAGGGAAGTTTTCATGTTTGTCCTTATATTAAGGATTGTCATGTAGTATATGATAGCATGTCAAAGAAGTATGAGCAATGTGCTTTCCTTTATGGTCTCTCACACTAACCATAATACATGATTTCCCCCATAGTGACTTCACAAAGGCATTAGGCAATCTGTATGTAATTCATGGGGTTTACATTTTGCAGGATAGTATTCTCCCATGTTACTGCTTTGTCAGAAAGGGACTGCATAAAGAGTAGCCCAGAACACAGACAGAACTCAGAAATCAATTTTTTCAAAGCAGTAAGTTGGATACTTATTAAGGCCTATTCTGTGGAACACAGTCAAAAGGTACAAACAATCTGAGCATCTAGCTTCAGTTAAGTGGAGAGTGGGACTTGTTTCATGGTCAAATACTTAGACTCCCTGGAACAATTTCTTTGATTCCTGGAAGAGCTGACTTGGATGTTGAGATTTCCAAGGTTCCACTGGATGCCGTAAAATTCACTGTGAGAGCAGCCACAGCCTACAAGCCAAAAAAATTAAAATCCTGAGGTCCTCTTACTTGTGGTACACTTTACACACTGACAGGTTTCACATGTCTCAAATGAGTCATGATCTATGGCTAAAGAAGTACTTGTAGTCAGCGGTACAAAGTATGCCATTGTGGTTATCTGGCTACTTCTCCCAGCTGGAGCTCTAGGTAAACACTCTCAATGATTAGTTATAAAATACATTTTAAGATCACCTGGGATAAAAATAGTTCTGAACTGGTGTAGCATTCAGAGGCATTGTTACAAAATGTCCCATAAACTTCACATGGGTTTTAGCTCAGGCCCTGTAGGGACATAAGTGGGCAAGGAAAGTCGGCTGTCAGGAGGTGAATATCATCTTCATATAAGCCTCAAGTCTCACTGCTGAGAGTAGGAATTCCAGCTGGGAATGTTCAAGACACTGTCTATGTTGAAGCTATGTCATCAATAATGTAGCTCTTGGCTGGAGTAATTTCAAATAATAGAAGATTCTGAGTTTATATAATTGGACTTGGATTTATAGAAGACAGTCTAATGTCTCAGTGTTGCTCTCCAAACATCATCTTTCACTCTAAGACAGTTAAGGGCCAAATTCGCTGTGTGGCTTCAACCCAGATTCTAATATTGCAGCTGTAAGTTCTGCACAGGGTGAGTAGCCATCTAAATATTCTGTTCTTGAGGAGTGAACAGTTTAATTCACACACAACCAAGCAAGGCATGGCAATGCATCAGCACAGAGAGTGAATGATCATAAATAAGTCAGAACATTCCTTTTGCTTTTTTCTTTCAAAAAATATCAGGAAGGTTACTGGGGATATTTATTAGAAGGGCAGCTGGAAACAAAAATGCAGCAGATGAAACTAAAAAGAGCAAAATGAGGCTTTTCATGCATCATATTTCATAGTAAAGTTTAAACCAAGCAGAGAAGCAACATATGATGAGTCTGAGAGTCACTTGTGGAAAAAATAGAGTCATAGAAAGTGTAAGAGTGTCCTCTTTCCTGCTCTGTAGGAACTGTCAGTTCCTTAGGATTATTGCTCAGCTACCAGTGCATCTGCAGTATGTACAACCATTGCTCTAACTTTCTGAAGTTACAAGCCAGTGTAGCACGCTGTAACTCATAATCTATTTCACATTGTCTTTGGAGAGGTGAGATGCATTTTATTAATCTCAGAAAGGATACAGTTTTCCTAATTCAAGCTATGCTTATAAACCAAGCAGTGCTAGGGCATGGGCATGAACAATGGAATTCAGCCATACCTATTTGTTGCATGACTCTGACATATTTTCAGCCAGTAGTGTTCTTCCAGGCATGATTCAGGCACTGACATGCATCAGGAACCCTCCCAGCAGGTGAAGTGTTATTTCAATCAGAAGACACAAAGGAATAAGAGACAAAGGGGCATGGCCTCAGAGCTGGAGAACAGGCCCTTGCTCTGCTCAGTTTCACAGTATCACAGTATCACAGTATAACTTAGGTTGGAAAGGACCTCGAGGATCATCGAGTCCAACCTATCAACACAGACCCCATGACTAGACCATGGCACCAAGTGCCACGTCCAATCCCCTCTTGAACGCCTCCAGGGACACTGACTCAACCACCTCCCTGGGCAGCCCATTCCAATGACGAATGACTCACTCGGTGAAGAACTTCCTCCTCACCTCGAGTCTAAACCTCCCCTGGCGCAGCTTGAGACTGTGTCCTCTTGTTCTGGTGCTGGTTGCCTGGGAGAAGAGACCAACCTCTTCCTGGCTACAACCACCTTTCAGGTAGTTGTAGAGGGCAATCAGGTCACCCCTGAGCCTCCTCTTCTCCAGACTAAACAATCCCAGCTCCCTCAGCCTCTCCTCATAGGGCTTGTGTTCAAGGCCTCTCACCAGCCTTGTTGCCCTTCTCTGGACACGTTCAAGTGTTTTGATGCCCTTCTTAAACTGAGGGGCCCAGAACTGGACACAGTACTCAAGGTGCAGCCAAACCAAAGCAGAGTACAGGGGCACAGTGACTTCCCTGCTCCTGCTGGCCACACTATTCCTAATGCAGGCCAGGATGCCATTGGCCCTCTTGGCCACCTGGGCACACTGCTGGCTCATATTCAGGCGGCTGTCGATCAGCACCCAGTATTCAGCAGCAGTATTCAGCATTCCTAAGGTTGTAAGGGACCTCAAAGATCATCGAGTCCAACCTGTCACCACAGACCACAGGACTAGAGTAGGGAGGACACTACTGCCCACTGCAGGCTTGAACTCACAACCTTCCCATTAAGGGTCTGATGCACTACCAAGCTGAGCCACCCTGCTCCACCTGCACCTGCACCCCCAGGTCCCTCTCTGTTTGGGAGCTCTCCAGCCATGCTGGCCCCAGCCTGTAGCTCTGCATGGGATTGCCGTGGCCAAAGTGCAGCACTCGGCACTTGGACTTGTTAAATGTCATCCCATTGGATTCTGCCCATCTGTCCAGTCGGTCGAGGTCCCTCTGTAGGGCCTTTCTACCCTCTAACTGACTAACATCTGCTCCTAACTTGGTGTCATCTGCAAACTTGCTGATGACTGACTCAACCCCCTCATCCAGATCATCAATGAAGATGTTAAAGAGGACGGGTGTGCTGGGTTGAGGCAGCCCCCTTCCCCACCACTGGCAACAACAAACACTCAGACAAACGGATTGCAAAAGTGATGGAAAGTTTAAATAGAAAGCAGTGAACTTTTACAGAAAGCCAAAAGCGCAGTGACAAAGAAAGATCCCAAAACAGTCGCAGAGAGATCCCATCCCCACCTGAGGGTACACCCAAGACCCCCAGGGCTCCTTCTTCCCCCTCCCACTGCTAGGCTAGTCTCAGTTGGCCAGATCTGAGACTGCCCGTTCCCCCATGGCCTTGGGCCTAGGCAGGACCGAAGCCAGGAGACATCTCCCCCAGTTACCGGCTGACGGAGGAGGGAGAAAAGAGAGAGTGCTAGACTCCTGTAACCGTTTGAGGCTTTGCCTTTAAGAAAGGGAATATGGTGGATGGAAGTTGGTGAATGAAAAGAACAATCTAAACTAATTTCATTGGCAGAGTGGGAGGAAGCACCTTCTGAACTGGGAGTGCAGGAAGGTATCCTGGGCATTCCAGCACTTCTCTATCAGTCTTGCTTCCGCGTCTCCTTCGGGCAGCAGCTTGCAGCTCCTGGGCTTTCTGCCAAGGCTTCGGCCTTGAAACTAATAACGGCCTGTATTAACTCCTTTCCAATTAACACAAACTGCTTCTAACTTTTTTTTCTCTTTCTCTCTCTTTTCTAACCCACTCTGGGGAATAGGGGGAGAGAGGGGGAGAGCGGAGGTGGGGAACCCCCTCAGCAAGGGGGAGGAAACTCTCATTTTTGTGTTACTTTATTGTATATCTTTGTATATACTGTAAATATTGTAAATTTGTATATATTCCCCTGCATATCCTACATTGCTTTGTAAATATACAGCTCCACTGCTTTGCTAATTCAGCTGTGAGTTTTTTTTCCTTTCCCTTCAATTTTCTTTCCCTTTACATTACAGGGGGGAGGGAGGAGGCCTTTGGGCCTTACCCTTCCAACCCTCGACAACTCCGCACAAAGGTCTTACAGTGGTGCAAAGAATGGTGGTAGGAAATACTACATAATTTCCTGTGTCCACCCCTCTGGGCTGGACTTCTGGACGCAGGAAGTAAACATTGCAGGGGGGGCACCCAGCTCAAACTGCAACAACGGGGCCCAGCACTGATCCCTGAGGGATGCCACTGGTGACTGGCCACCAGCTGGATGTGGCACCATTCACCACCACTCTCTGGGCTCGGCCCTCCAGCCAGATCCTAACCCAGCACAAAGTGTAGTGGTCCAAGCCACGAGCTGACAGCTTAGACAGCAGTTTGCTGTGGGGGATGGTGTCAAAGGCCTTGCTGAAGTCCAGGTAGACCACATCCACAGGCCTCCCCACATCCACCAGACAGGTCACCTGATCATAGAAGGAGATCAGGTTGGAGAGGCAGGACCTGCCCTTCCTAAATCCATGTTGGCTGGACCTGAGCCCTTAGCCATCCTTCAGGTGCGCAGTTATTGCCGCCAGGATAATCTGCTCCATCACTTTCCCTGGCACTGAGGTCAGGCTGACTGGCCTGTAGTTTCCATGTTCCTCCATCCAACCGTTCTTGTGGATGGGGACCACATTGGCCAGTTTCCAGTCACCTGGGACCTCACCGGTGAGCCAGGACTGGAGGAAAATGATGGAGAGTGGCTAGGCCAGCTCATCAGCCAGCTCTCTCAGCACCCTAGGATGGATCCCATCCGGTCCCATGGACTTGTGAATGTCCAAGTGGCTCAGCAGGTCCCGAACTAATTCCTCATGAATTACCGGGGCACTACACTGCTCCCCGACCCCATGGCCCAGCTCTGGAGGCCACTCGTCCTGAACTCCTGCCTTGCTGTTAAAAATTGAGGCAAAGAAGGTGTTCAGGACCTCAGCCTTTTCCTCATCTTCGGTCACCATGTTCCCCTCCAGGTCCAATAAGGAGTGGAGGTTCTTCCTGCCCTTCTTAGAATAGAATAGAATAGAATAGATAGAATAGAATAAACCAGGTTGGAAGAGACCTTCAAGATCATCGCGTCCAACCTATCACCCAACACCACCTAATCAACTAACCCATGTAACCAAGTACCCTGTCAAGTCTCCTCCTGAACACCTCCAGTGACGGCGACTCCACCACCTCCCCGGGCAGTCCATTCCAATGGGCAATCACTCTCTCTGTGTAAAACTTCCTCCTGACCTCCAGCCTGAACCTCCCCTGGCGCAGCCTGAGACTGTGTCCTCTTGTTCTGGTGCTGGCTGCCTGGGAGAAGAGACCAACCTCTGCCTGTTTACAACCCCCCTTCAGGTAGTTGTAGAGAGTAATGAGGTCACCCCTGAGTCTCCTCCTCTCCAGGCTAAGCAGCCCCAGCTCCCTCAGTCTCTCCTCATAGGGCTTGTGTTCCAAGCCCCTCACTAACTTCGTTGCCCTTCTCTGGACTCATTCCAGCAAGTCAACATGCTTCCTAAACTGAGGGGCGCAGAACTGGACACAGTACTTGAGGTGTGGCCTAACCAGTGCAGTGTACAGGGGCAGAATGACCTCCCTGCTCCTGCTGGCCACACTGTTCTTAATGCAGGCCAGGATGCCATTGGCCCTCCTGGCCACCTGGGCACACTGCAGGCTCATGTTCATCCTACCATCAACCAGCACCCCCAGGTCCCTCTCTGCCTGGCTGCTCTCCAGCCACTCTGACCCCAGCCTGTAGCACTGCATGGGGTTGTTGTGGCCAATGTGCAGAACCCGGCACTTGGATGAGTTAAATCTCATGCTGTTGGATTCTGCCCATCTGTCCAGCCTGTCGAGGTCTCTCTGCAAAGCCTCTCTACCCTCTAGCAGATCCACTCCTGCCCCCAGCTTGGTGTCATCAGCAAATTTACTGATGATAGACTCAATGCCCTCATCCAGATCATCAATAAAGATGTTAAAGAGGATGGGGCCCAGCACTGATCCCTGGGGGACTCCACTACTGACTGGCCGCCAGCCGGATGTGACACTCTCTGGGTTCAGCCATCCAGCCAGTTCCTAACCCAGCTCAGAGTGCTGCTGTCCAAGCCAGGGGCTGACAGCTTGGCCAGGAGTTTGCTATGGGGGACGGTGTCAAAGGCCTTGCTGAGGTCCAGGTAGACTACATCCACAGGTCTCCCCACATCCACTAGGCAGGTCACTTGATCATAGAAGGAGATCAGGTTGGTCAGGCAGGACCTGCCCTTCCTAAATCCATGCTGGCTGAGCCTGATCCCTTGGCCATCCTCTAAGTGCTGTGTTATTGCACTCAGGATGACCTGTTCCATGATCTTGCCTGGCACTGAGGTCAGGCTGACAGGCCTGTAATTCCCTGGCTCATCCAACCGGCCCTTCTTGTGGATGGGCACCACGTTGGCCAGCTTCCAGTCCTCTGGGACCTCTCCAGTGAGCCAGGACTGCTGAAAAATGATGGAGAGCGGCTTGGCCAGCTCCTCTGACAGCTCCCTCAGAACCCTAGGATGGATCCCATCTGGTCCCATGGACTTGTGGGGATCCAGGCGGCTGAGCAGATCACCAACTACCCCATTTTGGAACAGTGGAAAACTATGCTGCTCCCTGGCTCCTTCTGCCAGCTCTGGAGGCCACCTGTCTGGAAGACATTCTGTCCTGCTAGTAAAAATTGAGGCAAAGAAGGTGTTAAGTATCTCTGCCTTTTCCTCATCCCTTATCACAACGTTCCACTCCGTGTCCACCAAGGAGTGGAGGTTGTCCTTTCCCTTCCTCCTGCTATTAATGTATTTATAGAAGGACTTTTTGTTGTCCTTCACAGCAGAGGCCAGACTAAGCTCCAAGTGCGCTTTTGCCTCCCTAATTTTCTTCCTGCAAGACCTAGCAACATCCTTAAATTTTTCACGGGTTGCCTCCCCTCTCTTCCAAAGGTGATGCACCCTCTTTTTTTCCCTTAGTTCCATTAAAAGTTCTTTAACCATCCAGGCTGGCCGTCTGCCCCAGCAGCTCATCTTCCGGCACATTGGCACAACCTGTCCCTGAGCCTTCAACAGTTCTTCCTTGAAGTAGGACCAGCTCACCAGGACCCCTTTGTTTTTAAGGGCTTTATCCCAAGGAACACTCTGAATTAGTTCCTTGAGTAGCCTGAAGTCCGCCCTCCGGAAATCCAGAGTGGAGGTCTTCTTGCTACCCTACTTAGCTTGACCAAATAATGAGAATTCAATTATCTCATGGTCACTGGCCCCTAAGCACCCTCCGACCACCACATCCCCCACCAACCCTTCCCTATTGGTGAAGAGGAGGTCAAGCATAGCCTTGCCCCTGGTAGGCTCTCGCAGCACCTGGGATAAGAAGCTGTCCTCCATGTATTCTATGAACCTCCTAGATTGCCACTTCTCTGCTATGTTAAGATCCCAGCAGATATCAGGCAAGTTGAAGTCACCCATGAGAACAAGGTCAGGCGATCTTGAGACAGCCTTAAGCTGCCTATAGAATGACTCATCAACATCCTCCTCCTGGTTGGGTGGTCTATAACAGACTCCAACCAGGATGTCAGCCCTGTTGGCCTTCTTATTGTTAATATGTTTATAAAAATGCTTTTTATTATCTTTGACTGTGGTGGCCTGCTTCAGTTCCAGCTGGGCCTTTTCCTCCCTAATTTTATTCCTACATAATGTAACAACTTCCTTGAACATACCTCGAGAAGCCTTCCCCTCCTTCCAAAGGTGATACAGCCTCTTCTTCCCCCTTAAATCCTCCAGGAGCTGCTTGCTCATCCAGGCCAGTCGCCTTCCCCACCGGCTCGCCTTTCGGCATGTGGGAACCGCCATTCCTGTGCCTTCAAGAGCTCCTGTTTGAAGTAGGTCCAACCCTCCTGGACCCCTTGGTTCATGTGGGCTGGTACCCAGGGGACTTTACAAATAAGTTTCTTAAACAGGCTGAAGTTCGCCCTTCGGAAGTCCAAGGTGAAGGTTCTGTTGGCAGTCCTCCCTATCTCCCTGCATATTGAAAACTTCACTATCTCGTGGTCATTGCACCCTAGGCAGCCTCCCACGATCACGTCTCCCACCAGCCCTTCCCTATTGGAGAACAGCAGGTCAAGCAGAGCCTGTCCCCTGGTAGGCTCGCTTAACAGCTGTGTCAGGAAGCAGTCCTCCATTCGCTCCAGGAATCTTCTGGACTGCCTCCTCTCTGCTGAATTAAGTTCCCAGCAGATATCTGGGAGGTTGAAGTCTCCGACAAGGACAAGATCTGATGATCTTGAGATGGTCTCCAGTTGCTTGTAGAACAATTCATCAGCCTCCTCATCCTGGTTGGGTGGTCTGTAACAGATTCCAATCAGGATGTCAGATTTGTTAGGCTGCCCTCTGATTTTAACCCACAGGCTCTCAACTCCCTCATCTTCCACCTCAAGTTGTGTGGCAGAGAGTGACTCCCTAATATACAGAGCTTAAATGCCTGAAGGAACAGAGGTTCCTTCTCTCTCTTGAGGTGTTTCAAGCATCCAGCTCTCTGTGCAGGGGGCATTTGTAGCATTCTGTTTAGTATTCAGTATTTTACTGGGCAACCATTTCAATAAGGCATCAAGGTCCACACCTTGATTTGCTAGAACTGAGCCAGCACCTGAGACTATCTGCAGTTTCTCCCACCTCTCTAAGAGCATGTCATGTTTCCAGCAGAAAATGTGTGGAGATCTGATAACATCAATGTGCTCCTAATAGCAGTGATATTAATTAATGACTTATTAAATATTCCCAGCAGAGAAGAACATGTTCAACAAAATAATAAGTCTTTTCTTTGAATTAATTATTATAATAAAGTTGAAGATTTTTCTTAACTCAGAGCAAATTACTTGAACAAATTGTATCATGTAGAATAATATAAGAAATTAATAATTCATTCAAGGCAGGGAAAAAACAACACTGCTTGTATTTAGGGAGCTATGATGTTATCTTTTCTCAAACCTTCATAGTTTCATAGTTTCATTCAGGGTTGGAAGGGACCACAAGGATCATCTAGTTCCAACCCCCCTGCCATGGGCAGGGAAACCCCACACTAGATCAGGCTGGACAGAGCCTCATCCAGCCTGCTCTTAAACACCCCCAGGGACGGGGCCTCGACCACCTCCCTGGACAACCCATTCCAGGGTCTCACCACTCTCATGGTGAAGAACCTCCTCCTCACCTCCAGCCTGAATCTCCCCACCTCCAGCTTCATTCCATTCCCCCTAGTCCTATCACTACCTGACATCCTGAGAAGTCCCTCCCCAGCCTTCCTGTAGGCCCCCTTCAGATACTGGAAGGCCACAATTAGGTCACCTCGGGCCTTCTCTTCTCCAGACTGAACAGCCCCAACTCCTTCAGTCTGCTCTCATAGGAGAGGTGCTCCAGCCCTCTGATCATCCTTGTGGCCCTTCTCTGGACACGTTCCAGCACCTCCACATCCCTCTTGTAATAGGGGCTCCAGAACTGGACACAGTACTCCAGGTGGGGTCTCACCAGGGCTGAGTAGAGGGGGAGGATCACCTCCCTCGACCTGCTAGCCACACTTCTCCTGATGCAGCCCAGGATCTGATTGGCCTTGCGGGCTGCAAGTGCACATTGGGAGCTCATGTTGAGCTTTTTGTCCACCAGCACCCCCAAGTCTCTCTCCTCAGGGCTACTTTCCAGCCAGTCACTGCCCAGCCTGGATTTGTGCCTGGGATTGCCTCGACCCAGATGCAGGACCCTGCACTTGCTCTTATTGAACTTCATGAGGTTGGCTTGTGCCCACCTCTCCAGCCTGTCAAGGTCCCTCTGGATGGCCTCCCTTCCTCCAGCGTGTCTGCTGCACCACACAGCTTGGTGTCATCAGCAAACTTGCTGAGGGTGCACTCAATGCCACTGTCCATGTCACCCACAAAGATGTTGAACAAGACAGGTCCCAGGACTGATCCCTGAGGGACTCCGCTTGTCACTGGCCTCCACTGGGACATGGACCCATTGACAGCCACTCTTTGGGTGCGGCCATCAAGCCAGTTCCTTATCCATCTAGTGGTCCTCCCATCAAACCCATGTGTCACCAGTTTGGAGACCAGGATGTGGTGCGGGACAGTGTCAAAGGCTCTGCTCAGGTCCAGGTAAATAACATCAGTTGCTCGCCCCTCATCTATTAATGTTGTCACCTGCTCATAGAAGGCCACCAGGTTGGTCAGGCAGGACCTGCCCTTGGCAAAGCCATGCTGGCTGTTCCCAATTACCTCTTCACTATTCTTTTGAGCAAGTAGTGACTCCAGGAGGATCTGCTCCATGATCTTTCCAGGCACAGAGGTGAGACTGACTGGCCTGTAGTTCCCTGGTTCCTCCTTCTTACCCTTTTTGAAGATGGGGGCAATGTTTCCCCTTTTCCAGTCCGTGGGGACTTCACCAGATTGCCATGACTTTTGAAATATAACAGAGAGGGGTCTAGCAACCTCATCTGCCACTTCTCTCAGCAGCCGTGGGTGTATCCCGTCGGGTCCCATGGACTTGAACACTTTCAGGTTCTTCAGATGATCACGAACCTGATCTGCACTTACAATGGGCAGTTCTTCCTCCCCATCCCTGGCTTTGACTTCCATAACATCAGGAGTGTGGCTAGAGGCCCTTGCAGTGAAGACTGAGGTAAAGAAGTTATTAAGTACCTCAGCCTTTTCCTCATCCCTTGTGACCATGTCACCATTTTCCCTTTCTGAGGGGCCCACACCTTCCCTAGTCTTCTTCTTCCCATTAATATAACTGTAAAAGTTCTTAGTGTTCCCTCTAATCTCCCTGGCTAGATTCAATTCAAACTCTGCTTTGGCTTTCCTAACCAGGACTCTCGCTGCTCGGGCAGCTTCCTTATATTCCCCCTGTTCTACCTGTCCTTCCCTCCACTTCCTGTAGAGTTTCCTTTTAAGTAATAGTGTGTCCAGTAGCTCCTTGCCCATCCAGGCAGGCCTCCTAGCATTCTTACCTGCTTTTCTCTTTGTTGGTATACAGAGCTCCTGGACACAGAGGAGGTGGTCCTTGAATATTGACCAGCTATCCTGGGTCCCTCTTCCCTCCAGGGCTTTGTCCCACGACACTTTGGCTAGCAGATCCCTGAAGCGATCAAAATCTGCACGCCTAAAGTCTAGGGTCGTGAGCTTGGAATACTTCCTCCTGATTGCCCTGAGGATGTTAAATTCAACTGCTTCATGGTCACTGCAGCCAAGGCCATCTCTGAGCCTCACATTGCTTACCAGCCCTTCCCTGTTGGTGAGAACAAGGTCCAGCATAGCACCATTTCTTGTTGGTTCCTCTACCATTTGGAGGAGGAAGTTGTCTTCTATGCAGTCCAGGAACATCCTGGATTGCTGGTGCCTTGCTGTGTTGTCCCTCCAGCAGATGTCCGGGTGGTTGAAATCACCCATGAGGACCAGGGCTTGTGACCTGGAAGCCGCTTCTATTTGCCTATGGAGGGCCTCATCTGCTTGGATCTGCTGGTCAGGTGGCCTGTAGGAGACCCCCACAGTAATATCTCCTTCCCCTGTCCTGCCTTTAATTTTAACCCATACACTCTCAACTAGCTCATCATCCCTCCCCAGTTGGAGCTCCACTGATTCCAACTGGTTACTGACATAGAGGGCAACACCTCCTCCTCTCCTTCCCTGCCTATCCTTCCTAAAGAGTTTATACCCATCTATGCCTACATTCCAGTCATGGGATTCATCCCACCAAGTTTCAGTAACTGCCACTATGTCGTGGCATCCCAGCAGCACAGTGGCCCTTAACTCATCCTGTTTGTTGCCCAAGCTGCGCGCATTCGCATAGAAGCACTTCAGCTGGGCTGGCCCTGGCCTCCTCTTGTGCCAATTCCCCTCGGTTTCCACAGAATGTCCTGGTGGATCATTCGTGGCTTGCCTCAGGGCAGCAAGTTGAGAGCCCTTACCATCTCTCCTTCTCTCTACTGCTGGTGAGCTGCCCCTCTGTTTGTCACCAGCCAGCAGGAGACTATTAACCCCTTCCCCTTCAAATCTAGTTTAAAGCCCTATCAATGAGCCCTGCCAATTCCTGCCCCAGGATTCTTATCCCCCTCTGGGACAAGTGTGTCCCATGAGTTGTTTTCAGCTCAGGTGCCTTGAAAACCAATCCATGATTGTGGAACCCAAAGCCCTGTCGATGGCACCAGCCCCTGAGCCATGAATTGATCTGTCGGCCCTTCCTCAGTGTGTCCTCATCCATTGCTGACGTTAGAGGGATGGCTGAGAACACGACTTGAGCCCCTGATCCCTTTAGCATTTGCCCTAAAGTTCTGAAGTCTTTTTTAATAGATTGATCATAGATACTATGATTCAGAATCAAACTCACTTCTAACATAATCTATACTCTGCTTTTGACTTTTCAAAAGATTCTCACAAGATTGAAGAATTTCTGGGTTTTATATAGAGGGCCCAAATGCAAACAACAGGTGGGGTTTTTTAAATCATCTGTATGTTCTACCATCCACCATAAACTTCTCTTGGCATCACACACCTCCAAGCTTGTCTCAGCTTTAATCCCACTTGTAGCCAGGAGCAGCACTTTTAGCAGGTTTGCAGCCCTCATTATTAGCATCTATAACTAAAATTGTCCGGCTTAGGACACCAGCAGTCCTCTTGTTCAGAGAAATGTTACTGTCTCCATATGTAGCAATGGGAGGTTTCCACTGACTTTACTGTAATTTGAGCACCCTGAGGGAAATTTTAAGAACAGCATTGTTCAGAGCCTGCCTTGTCATTCAGAGAAATTTTCATGAAAGAATGTTGCTATCCTTGTTTGTAAGGCAGTAAATAAGACATTTCAAGTCTTTCAGCAAGACATTTCTGCAGAGCCATTCTCTGATCAAGTTTTTCCTGTGATATGTTTGAATTCACCTATGGGAATCACTCAGCCGTGGTGAGGACACAGCTTGAGTATTGTGTTCAGTACTGGCCTCCACAATACACGAAAAACACTGAAGTCCTGGAGCATGTCCAGATAAGAGCAATGAGGCTGGTGAGGTGTTTGGAGGGTATGTCATATGAGGAGCAGCTGAAAGAGCTGGGGTTGTTTAGTTTGAAGAAGAGAAGGCTAAGGGGAGATCTTACTGCAGTTTACAACTACCTGAAAGGAGGTTGTAGTGAGGCTGCTGTAGGTCTCTTCTCCCAAGTAACTAGTGATAGAACGAGACAAAATGGGTTTAAGTTGTACCAGGGGAGGTTTAGATTGCACATTAGGAAAATCATCTTTACTGAGAAGAGGGGTGAGGCATTGGAACAGGCTGCCCAGGAGGTGGTGGAGTCGCAGTCCCTGGAGGTGTTCAAGAAGCCTGTAGATGTGACACTTTGATATATAGTTTAGTTGTCATGGTAGTTGGGTTACAGTTGGACATCATGATCTTAAAGGTCTTTTCCAACCTTCACGTTTCTATGATTCTATGATTTGGTGTTCAAGCAGTTGTAACCAAAGTTAACAATCCTTTGTGAAGAAGAGAGAAGTTCTCACCTTTCTAGATCCTCTCAATATAACCTAACCACAGAGAAGTTAAGTCTTTGAAAGAAGCCTGAATAATGAAAATATCTTTATAATAACCGTTCAGGATAAACCCTAAGAACTCCAACTATTCCTCACAGTCCTCTAATGTTAAACATAAACCCTCCCATGGCCCAGCTGCCCAGGCTATCTCACAGGGGAGACTAAGAGGCAACCTTGTCAGAAATTATTGATTATTAATTTATCATCATATTTTATTGTAGCACTCCTGCTCCATGATAGATAAGCTGTGTCAAGCAATTTATAGGTCTTTTGAACTCCCATGCTAAAATGATATTGGCTATTAAATAGTGAATTTATATAAAAGAGGCTGAGGCCCCATAAAAGGAGTCAAATGGAATGAAAATTGTCTCCACAGATCTTCATCTCATCTCCCATAGACTTATACAACTCCACTGATTTCTGATTAATAGCTCATTATGGGGGGACAAAAAAAAAATACAGAATTGCAGGTACATTTCATGTCACTTGGATACTTAAGTTACCACTATTTAAGGATATTCAGCACATTACATTCCATCAGCTGCGTGGATGCAAAGATGGTATTGGCAGAATGAGATTTTATAGGAAAAAGATGTGGTACTTCATTTCATTTTATAAAGGAAGAGTCAAAAGGGTTTTGGTTAAATTATTTTTTCCCTTTTTTTTTTTTTTTTTTTTTTTGTTTCCTAATTGTTAAAATAAAACAGCTGGATAATTCTAGTGGTTTTTAGTTTGCTTGGTGGTTGGTTGGGTTGGTTGATTTGAGCAGCCACTGTTTTTACTTAATTTAAATTCATAAATACTTTCATGTCAGATGAGCCTGCATCTTTAAAAAAATGTACCAATTGGTTTCGGAAAGCATGCATGGACTCCCATGTTGGTGAAGCAGGAATCGTTTATTGGTACAGAACAGGCAGCTTATATAGGAAAAATCGAGCAGGGTAAGCAATTCCCTGATATTCTTGCACTACTGCTGCTAATTGGGTTTTCTCCTTTGATATGCAGCTGTCCATTGTTATCTTCATCCCATATCAGGTTGATCTTCTCCAGCATGGAGGCAAGTGTCCTTCTGTCTGGCACTTCAGGTTGTTTAGCAGGTCAGCTCTTCTTTATCATCAAGCTATCCTTCCAGTATCAGTGGCCTGTTGTTCTTTCTTTTCCTGAAACCTTCCATAGATACTTTCTGCTTTCCTACAATTTGGTCCCCAAATTTGTGTTCTTATAAGCAAATATATCAGCACAAAAAACAGCCTCCACCTGTCTCAGTTTATTCATTTCTTTAAAGACAGTGGATTTGAAATTAAGTTCATAGAACTATAGTCAAAGGGAGGCAAAATCAGAGTCCCACTCAAAATTAGTCATCTGAAGCAATCATAAGATTTATCTATTATGTAAATTCTCCAACAGACATACAATCTATCTCTACTGGCCCACCGGCAAATTTAGCAGAATTCCCAAAGAAGTGTTAGTCAAAACCATACATATTCAAGGAGTAGCATGTAGAAGATGTGGAGGAAGATTGCATGCTGTGGTTCACTGCTGCGGCCATGTTTTAGCCTTCTTTACAATCAACCATTTCCACAAACTATGGAGGAGTCTGTCACAACCATTGTGCTCCCCCAGACAGGTGTTTGGTTTCCCAGGCCCTCCCAGGGGGCAGGGCACCCCTCTTTGCCCCACTTTTCCCCCCTCTCCCACTCTTGCTATGTATGTCTTTCAGTTGCTCATGTGAGTGCAAAACCATCCTAATTTTTCACTTTCAATAAACATCTTCACTGTGAACACACACATATATATATATAGAAGTAATTTCTCTTTTATTAATTTGTTCAGTGCTTTACCATCTATGCATATTTTAAACACCTAAAACTCTCAAATACCTACTGTATGACAAACCATCTCTTTTTGTTCCTTCTGAACCTGTCTTCAAGTGGCTTCATTTGGCAGCCCTTTACTTGCATGGGACAAGAGAATAGAGGTAAATGAAATTCCACCCTGTATGACTTCCCTACGTTCGTTCAACAGAGGAGCAGCATGTCTGAAGAGGAGGCATTCTCTTTCTGCAAAGTACTCTTCTATTTCTGTAGAAAGGTCTATCTTACTTTTTTTCTGACTCATTGTCTCAGTCCGGAGAGGGAAAGAGACTCAGTTCTTTTAGAATATTCCCGTGATGTGAAATTAGAGGCACAAACGAGGCCAAAATATCAACAGCTAGACTATTTATTACATAAATAAAGTGGGAATAAGAAGGGGAGAGGGAGAAAATAGAGAGAGAGAAGAGAGAGAGAAGAGGAAAGGAATTATATTACCACACCCCTCACCCCCCAAGACAGTTTGAGTCTGTGGAGGAAAGGTGCTGCAGATGTTGGGCAAGCAGCAAGTGATTTTATCTTTGTTGAGTCACACCAGGAGAGCCAACTTTTAGTCTCTCACACCCCCCCATCAATCAAAGATAAAAGCAAGAAAGAAAGAAAAGAAAGGAAAGGAAAGAAGTTTTAAACAATTTTTACAATAGACATAAGTTTTGATTGGCTAATAGCACAAATCTGTTGTACACCATCATTAGACACAAATTGCATATTGGACACTATATGTTGAATCACTGTATATAACAGGGATTTACACAAGGTGAAAGAGTAACAATACTAACAAAATATAACAAAATTAAAACAGGTAATTACACAAGGTGAGAGCATCCTTGTTCCTCCTGGAAACCAGGAGAACAAACAAACCCATACCCCCTACACCCCATCAGTCCTTCAGTTTGGAATTGAAGTAAGAGCTTCCTTCCAGATCTGAATGCATCTGCGGGGCTATGGAAAGTACAGTCCTTGAAGAGATGTCTTCTGTGATGCAAAACTTGAGAAGTCTTCCATATTGTAGCAAGACAAGTCCTTCTGACAATACATCAGGTAGTCTTCAGCATTAGAACTTAAATTTAAGAAACACAACCTTAAAACATACAAAACTGGTATTTCCAGGTTCCCATAGAGAGGTTCTCTGAGTCACCCTCTCAGGCGATGTCCCTGAAAGAGTTCGCTTAATTACTTTGAATGGACCTGTAAGTATCGTTGATTGTTTCAGGTTCTCTCAAAGCCAAGCTAAACACAAACAAAAGCTTTTTTCCAAACCAAGTACATTTTTTTTGGTGATCTCCTGACTTATGCTTCACCCCCACTCACCACTGAGAAGTGAAGCCCTTGGTTGCCCTGGGGGGCATACCCCTCCCCTCACCAAATGGTCCCACCAAGAGGGGAGCAGTGACATCAGCCCTCTTTTTAGGTTAAGACCAGCATTTCACAATGATTTCTAATTGCCTCGTGGCTAACCCATCAACCACTTCTTTTGGAATACCTTTCTTCTGACCCACCCCCCACCAATATTGCTGGGTATTCAAGTGTTCCCTGCCCCTAGCCAGGTGCCTACTAGGAATACGGCGCATCTGGCCCTGGGGGCTTGGTGGGTGAATCATTTTCACATGCCTCAAGCCTCTAGTTTGAGGGTTTTTAATTTCCTCAGGTATACTATACTGCCTGGCATAGTCTAGTAACTCCCTTCCCACATCTTCCCATGTCCTGGAGGAAAGTGGGATGTCAGCTATTTCTTTTTGGAGTTGGATGCCTCTTATTTTAAGCGAGTCAGGGAGACCCCTGATCAAAGGAGTCATTCTGTTTGCATCCACCAGGAGAGAAAGGGGGGATTCAAAATGATGTTTTAGTTCTCTTTCATATATCATTTGCAGGCATGCAGCCTTTTGCACATTCTCCATTATCTGATTCATCCCTCCCTGCAGAATTACAGGTTCCCCTCTTTCCTTTGGATCAAACTCCCCTGCCCAATAGGCAGTTCGCTGGGTAAGGCTCCAGGGTTCACTCCTGTTTTTTGTAGTTAGAAAAACATTATCACCCCAATAGCCCATGGCTTCAGCTTCTGTTAACATAATCTGATCACCTCCAGTTTTTGAAACTCGCCAGACATATTCCATCTCAGATTCCCCAGCAGAGCATGCAAATTCTTTACAAATTTTGGCCAGCACAGTGTAGGAGAAAGGTGCATCTTTGGTTTTGACAGTGGGGGTAGATTCCCCATCCTCATATAAAACTTCCGTTTTAATGAGAGGTCTAACATGCACAGCACTTTCCTTAGCTGTTGTCAGTTCTGCCCGAGGGTACATAGGGGCAGACTCCAGGTAATTCACACCCTGTTTTGAGTCCAAATACGAATTTTGCCTCCTCTCCTTTTCCAATTGAATTTTAAGATCTGCCACTACGTATTTCAAAGTGGCAACATGGCTTTGTAGTGACGAAACTAAGTCCTGCAAAGAGGAAATAGTTTTATTCTCTTGCTCATGCCATTCGTCTTTCTCCTTCACTGAGGCGGCTAAACAGGCACCTAAAACTGCACAAATAAAACCTTTGCCTTTTCCGGCTTTTACTCTCGCATCTTTCTGCAGGGCCACAATTCTATCAGTCACACTCTGGAAATTATGCCAATTTTCACGGGCCCAGTCAAGTACCTGTACAGATGGGTGGGTGCTGCGAACTTCTAAAAGGTTAAAAAACCTCTCATTCTGGGCCATCTCTTTTGTTTCACAAAGCATTTCTTAATAGGTGTGACCAGTTGACGTTGCCCCCTTAAGAAAGGGAATATGGTGGACGGAAGTTGGTAAACGGAAAGAATAATCTAAACTAATTTCATTGGTGAAGTGGGAGGAAGCACCTTCTGAACTGGGAGTGCAGGAGAAAGTGTCCTGGGCACTCCGGAACTTTATCTTCAGTCTTGCTTCTGCCTCTTCTTCAGGAGCAGCTTTCTGTGCTGGGCTTTCTGCCAAGGCTCCGGCCTTCAAACTGACAAACCTGATAAGGCCTGTATTAACTGCTTCCAATTAACACAAAACTACTTTTAACTTTTTTTTCCTCTCTCTCTCTCTTTTCTAACCTGCTCTGGGGAAAGGGGGGAAAGAGGGGAGAGCGGAGGTGGGGAACCCCTCGGCAAGGGGGGTTACTCTCATTTCTGTGTTACTTTATTCTATATCTTTGTATATATTGTAAATATTGTAAATTTGTATATATTCCCCTGCAAATCCTACATTGCTTTGTAAATATACAGCTCCACTGCTTTGCTAATTCAGCTTGTTAGTTTTTTTTTCCTTTCCCTTCAATTTTTCTTTTCCCTTTACTTTACAGGGGGGAGGGAAGAGGCTTCTTGGCCTTACCCTTCCAACCCACCACATTTTTTTTTTTTATTGGCGCCCAACGTGGGGCAGATAATTAGTTTAATTTATTACTTGATTGATTTAGTGTTTTCCAGCTGAATTAGCAAACATGAAGGTGTTGTGGTTAGTGGGGCTCTGGTTTACAGATATTGTTTGGGTTTGATTTTGGATTACCTGGGTAAATATTTGCTGCGGACAATTTATATATGGGTTATGTATAGAGTTAAATTATGGTATGGAAAATGTATTAATTTATTATGGCCAGTGAGATACAGGAACGTTACCTCCACCACTCTCCCAATTGAGATAAAGGGTTTTAGGATTCCACCTGAGGAGAGTGTAACTTTAGGTGATGCCTGGGACCCAAAGGTGATTTATGTGATGTGTATAATTCTGCTGCTGGTGATAACTAATGTGTTTTCTCTGTATTCCTTGTGGCAAGAGAGAAAGGTGTCCAGAGCTTGTTTTGTTATTAAAACTAGATCAAAAAGAAAACGCCGTGGTTCGAGATCAGTTCCAGAGTCATCTAGTGATGAGGAAGGTGGAGACTCTCTGTCAGTTAAAAAGAAGGCTAAAAAGTCAATTGGTAAAGCAGCTCTAAATGACTTTGCTGATTCCAGCAAGCTGCCAAAGGCGGCAGCTGTTATCAACATGGCGCCTACTCCTTCTCCTACTCCTTCTCCTCCTTCTTCTTCTCCGTCAGCCATTAATGGAGCAACGTCACTTCCACCCACTCCCTCGGTGGGACCGGAAGTCACTGCCCCAGCAGCTGATTTATCTCAGGACCTGTCAGCTTCCATTAAGGTGGCTGTAAATTCAAACACAGCTCCAGTTAAGGTGGCTCCTTTAAAGACTAGAGGTGCAAAGGCCAAAGATGGAGAAGAAGAGCTGGAGACTGATCCTGGTGAGGGGCCCTCTACTCTAAGAGATCCTGCTCAGGAGGAAGAGGTGGTTTGTTTTAAAGATCTAGCTAACCTAGTGAGATCAAAGCAGGATACAGATGAAGTTAGGAAAGCAGCTGGCAAAGGTGGTTCTCAGCTTAAAGAGATCCTTAGGAGAATGACAGCAGGATTATATGGACAAAGAATTCAGGGAGACGAAGACGAAGATGATATTTCAGAGTTTTCTTCTCCCAGTGAGGAATTGCGTTATGTCCGTAAAGATTTCACCCGGGCTAATTAAGGAGCCAGTTCTAGCTTGGCTTAGTAGGTGTTATGATACAGGTGCTCCGGCTCTAACAATTGGAGACAAGTCAGCAGCTCAGTTAGGAACTCTCTCAAGGGATAATGGAATAGATAGATATCTAGGCAGAGCTCTCGGTAAGGTTAATCTGTGGATACGCCTTTTAATGGCGGTTGCCCTGAGATACCCTTCCCGAGATGATCTTCCATGGAACCCTAAACCCTGGACTACCATAGATGAGGGAATTAAGCGCTTGAGAGAATTTGCTGTTAGAGAGTTACTCTATGGTGAACATCAAACTCTGAATCCTGATGACATTCCTGTGGGTATTGGTCTTGCTAAAAAGATCATCAAACTGGCTCCTTCTAATTATGCAAACATTCTGGCAAGCAGAATTGTGTCAAGAAGTTATGGTGGAGCTTCTCCCACGGTTGGCCACTTCAGTGATCAAATGAGACAATTGCAGGATAGCATGACACGTGTTTCTTTGGTTTCAGCCATTGAAACTCTGTCTGGAAAAATTGAGAATTGCATGAAGGATCTGAAAGATTCATTATACCAATTGGCACAGAAGGATAATTTCAATTCCCCCTCCAGGTGGATACAAGTTTCATCTGTGAGGAATACACGTCCTCCAAGGAGGTCATTCCAAAACAGGTCATTCCAAAACAGACCGCCAAGGCAATCACGTAGAACTATTTGGATAACTCTGCGTGATCAGTTTGGTGAGAACATGAACCGCTGGGATGGCCAACCAACTTCTAATCTTTTCAGGAGACTGAGGGAATTGCACAGTGGCAGAACCCGAGGTAGCAATACCAGAAGGGTAGCTGTTACTTCCACAGTTCCCCAGAACGACTATTATGGTTCCAACAGAGGCTCCAGTTATAACATGCAAAGTTATAACCCTGCAAACTATGTGCAATGCGCATGTTCCCCATAACTAGGGGTGCCCTGCCTCCCGCCAGGGGGAGGAGAGGGATAACAGAGATAATAGAATCTATTGGGATGTGTACATCCAGTGGCCTGGCACTTCGCAATTTCGGAAGTACAGGGCCTTGGTTGACACAGGAGCTCAGTGCACCATAATACCATCAAATTATCAGGGATCAGAGTCTATAACTATTCTGGGAGTCACTGGTGGATCTCAAGAGTTAAGTAAGGTAGAGGTTAATATAAGTTTAACAGGTAAACAATGGAGGAAGCATACAGTTGTGACCGGACCTGATGCACCTTGTATTTTGGGAATTGATTTTCTGAGAGAAGGGCGTTTCAAAGACCCTAGAGGTTACAAATGGGCTTTTGGAGTAGCTTCAATAGAAATTGATGGACAAAAATTGAAGCTATCTGCCAGACCTGAACTTTCTGATGAATCTGCAGTTGTGGGACAACATTAGATAGAGGACATTAAATTGCCGGTTGCTTCTCAGACTGTGCATCACAGACAGTACAGAACCAACCGTGACTCTTTGTTGCCCATTCAGAATCTGATTCGTCAGTTGGAGAGTCAGAAAGTCATCAGCAAAACTCATTCACCTTTCAACAGTCCAGTGTGGCCTGTGCGGAAGCAGAATGGAGACTGGCGACTGACAGTAGACTATCGAGCCTTAAATGAAGTGACACCACCTATGAGTGCAGCAGTACCAGACATGATGGAAGTACAGTATGAGCTGGAATCCAAAGAGGCCAAATGGTATGCTACCATAGACAATGCTAATGCATTTTTTTCTATTCCCATAGCAGAGGAATGCAGGCCTCAGTTTGCTTTCACCTGGAGAGGAATCCAGTACACTTTCACCAGGCTGCCAATGGGCTGGATCCACAGCTCAAGCATCTGTCATGCAGTGATCCACGATGCTCTGGAGAAAGGCGGTGCTCCAGAATACATCCAGTTCATCAATGATATCATTGTCTGGGGTAAAACTGCTGAGGAAGTCTTTGAGAAAGGTAACAAAATCATTGACATTCTTCTGAATGCAGGTTTTGTCATCAAACGAGACAAGGTGAAAGGACCTACCACAGAAATTCAGTTTCTGGGAGTGCGGTGGCAGGATGGATGCCGACACATTCCAGTGGATGTGGTAAATAGAGTCTCTACCATGGCAAATCCCACAAATAAGCAAGAGACCCTACGTTTCTTGGGGATAGTGGGATTTTGGAGACTGCACATTCCTGGATACAGTCAGATTGTGAAACCTCTGTATGATGTGACTCGAAAGAGAAACCATTTCCACTGGGGACCTGAACAACAAGCAGCCTTTGACCAGATAAAGCAAGAAGTAGTTCAAGCAATGGGTCTGGGACCTGTCCGAGATGGTCCAGACATTAAAAACATTTTGTACACGGCTGCAAGTGACAATGGTCCAACCTGATGCTTGTGGCAAAAAGCTCCAGGTGAGACACGTGGACGACCTCTTGGTTTCTGCAGTCGAGGTTACAGAGGTTCAGACGCTAATTATACTCCAACAGAGAAAGAAATCTTAGCTGCCTATGAAGGAGTAAATGCATCTTCTGAAGTGATTGGAACTGAATCACAACTTCTCTTAGCTCCCAGATTGCAAGTTTTGAATTGGATGTTCAAAGGCAAAGGCTCCACACCGCATCATGCCACAGACTCAACATGGTCTAAGTGGATGGCTCTGATAACACAGAGAAATCGAATGGGAAATCTTGAAACACCTGGTCTAGTGGAGGTGATCTCAAGTTGGCCTGAAGATATCAGCTGTGCCAAACTTCCAGAGGAGAAAGTAACTCGTGCTGAGGAAGCTCCTCCTTACAATGACCTGTCTCATGATGAAAACAAATATGCTTTGTTCACAGACGGTTCCTGTCATCTTGTTCGAAACAAGCGAAGGTGGAAGTCTGCAGTGTGGAGTCTAACACGCTAAGTTGCAGAGGCGAAAGATGGAGAAGGAGAGTCCAGTCAGTTCGCAGAGGTGAAAGCTGTCCAGCTAGCTCTCGACGTAGCTGAATGTGAGAGATGGCCAAAGCTTTATCTCTACACCGACTCATGGATGGTAGCCAATGCTCTATGGGGTTGGCTAAAGAACTGGAAAAAGAGTGGTTGGCAGAGAAAAGGAAAACCCATTTGGGCAGCCAACCTGTGGCAGGACATTGCTGATCGAATCGAGAGAATTCCAGTGAAAGTGAGACACATCGATGCTCACATTCCTAAGAGCAAAGCTACTGAGGAACAGCAACACAACCATCAGGCAGATCTAGCTGCAAGAGTTTCTCAAGTAGACATGGACTCTAATCTTGATCTCGACTGGAAACACCGAGGTGAGATATTCTTAGCTCAGTGGGCTCATGATTCGTCAGGACATCAAGGCAGAGATGCAACATACCAATGGGCATTTCCATGGATGCTATCACACAAGTCATCCATGACTGTGACATTTGTGCTGCTATTAAGCAGGCAAAACGACTTAAGTCCTTGTGGTATGGTGACAGATGGTCCAAGTACAGGTATGGTGAAGCTTGGCAGATTGACTGCATGACTCTACCACGTTCTCGTTCTGGTAAGCAGTACGTGCTTACTATGGTAGAGGCAAACACTGGATGGTTGGAAACTTATCCAGTTCCACATGCAACTGCACGCAACACCATTCTCGGTCTGGAGAGACAGTTCCTGTGGAGACACGGAACTCCAGAGAGGATTGAGTCAGACAACGGAACTCATTTCAAGAATAACCTTATAAAGAACTGGGCAAAAGAGCACGGTATTGAGTGGATATTCCACATTCCCTACTATGCACCAGCTTCAGGGAAGATTGAACGCTACAACGGTTTGTTGAAGACCACTCTTAAAGCCATGGGAGGTGGATCTTTGAAAAACTGGGAAAAACATTTAGCACAAGCAACCTGGCTGGTAAATAGTAGAGGTTCAGTGAACCGAGCTGGACCTGCACATTCAGATTTGCTACGGAAAGTAGAAGGTGATAGAGTTCCTGTTGTTAGAGAAGAGAATCTGTTAGTTAAAACTGTTTGGGTATTTTCACCCTCAGGAGAGGCTAAACCTGTCCGAGGGGTGGTTTCAGCTGAAGGTCTGGGTCACACTTATTGGGTAATGCAAGAGAATGGTGAAATTCAGTGTATTCCACAAAGAAATTTAACTTTAGCTGAAAGAGGTTAACTTCGAACTGCTGTACAGCTACATCACGTCCAAAGGAAGAATCAACGAGGAATCTACGGTGCACGAACCCTGAGATCCCTGAGAGCCCTGAGTCAACTGAGAGACCCTGAGATTCCCTGTTTCCCTTTTCTTCGCTTTGTCGGTGAACAAATGAACTGTTTTCCATTTATCTCATTTTCTGATTTTCTTGGACTTTTGAATCATCTACATCTGAGCATAGTCGGAATGGACTATGAACTTTGCTCACGAACTGTAAATATCGTTTTGGATTGGATGGACAGTATGAACGGCCAATGAAATTGTTTAGAAGGGGTGGATTGTGACCGGTTGACGTTGTCCCCTTAAGAAAGGGAATATGGTGGAATGGGTGTTGGTAAATGGAAAGAATAATCTAAACTAATTTCATTGGTGAAGTGGGAGGAAGCACCTTCTGAACTTGGAGTGCAGGAGAATGTGTCCTGGGCACTCCGGAACTTTATCTTCAGTCTTGCTTCCGCCTCTTCTTCAGGCAGCAGCTTTCTGTGCTGGGCTTTCTGCCAAGGCTCCGACCTTCAAACTGACAAACCTGATAAGGCCTGTATTAACTGCTTCCAATTAACACAAAACTGCTTTTAACTTTTTTTTCCTCTCTCTCTCTCTTTTCTAACCTGCTCTGGGGAAAGGGGGGAGAGAGGGGAGTGCGGAGGTGGGGAACCCCTCGGCAAGGGGGGTTACTCTCATTTCTGTGTTACTTTATTGTATATCTTTGTATATATTGTAAATATTGTAAATTTGTATATATTCCCCTGCAAATCCTACATTGCTTTGTAAATATACAGCTCCACTGCTTTGCTAATTCAGCTTGTTAGTTTTTTTTTCCTTTCCCTTCAATTTTTCTTTTCCCTTTACTTTACAGGGGGGAGGGAAGAGGCTTCTTGGCCTTACCCTTCCAACCCACCACAATAGGGCACAAAGTTTCACGGGGAAGTCAGATCAAAACCACTCTTTGTACCCACAAAATCTTCCCTGGAAAAACATACACTTTTAAAAGCTTACTCTAAAATAATCTTCTCCAGGAAAAATGCACAATAGATTTTTCAGGAGAGGTCACACAAGAAAAAAACAACCAATCTGGGCTTCTCACGAAAGTCACACTATTTTCCTGTGAGAACCCACACTTGCAAAAGCTTCTCAGCTTTTGTACCTCAAATTTTCTGTTACACCTGGATAAAAGAAAAAAAAACACACCTGTGTTTCTTACTGAAGAGTCACTCTGCTTCCCTGAGAGAACACACACTGGCAGAAGCCTCTCAACTTTTGCTTCTATATTGGGCTTCTTGGGGAAGCCACACTTTCCCCGAGAGAATACACACTTTACAAATATCACCAAAACTAGGTTTCCCAAAACAGGGTTTTGAGAATTCTCGGGGAGGTCACACTATAAAATCAACGTTTGTACCCCAGTTAATCTTCCCTGGGAAAGCACACACATTTAAAGCAGGGTACAGAGGATTCTCGAGGAGGTCACACTAGAAAGTCAACATTTGTACCCCAGATAATCTTCCCTGAGAAAGCACACATTTAAAGCTTTTGAGAACTCCCACACAGTCTCTCTGAAAATTTCGCTTTGTCCTTCTCCAGTCACTTCCCTCTCAGGAGAGTGAAAACACGAATCTGGACTCCGCACTCACTTCGTACTCAGAGCACATCTCAGACACACACACACATTTCGGGGTTCTCAGAAATGCAATAGTCTTGCTGTGATACTTTCACTTCACAGGAATCCTGCCGACTACGCCAAATTAATGTCTCGGTCCGGAGAGGGAAAGAGACTCAGTTCTTTTAGAATATTCCCGTGATGTGAAATTAGAGGCACAAACGAGGCCAAAATATCAACAGCTAGACTATTTATTACATAAATAAAGTGGGAATAAGAAGGGGAGAGGGAGAAAATAGAGAGGGAGAGAGAGAAGAGAGAGAGAAGAGGAAAGGAATTATATTACCACACCCCTCCAGCCCCCAAGACAGTTTGAGTCTGTGGAGGAAAGGTGCTGCAGGAGATGTTGGGTTTGTAGAGAAACGGTGCTGAGGCTTTGGCTGGAGAAGAGATGTGGTCCTCTGGGCAGCCTCTTCAGCTCCATGAGTTGCAGCAGGCGGAACTTAGGACATGGAGATAGGGTTCAGTCTGCTTCTTCCAGGCTCCATGGCCTCTTTTCTCTGGAGCAGCATTGTCCCGGGCTTTTCCATCTCTCGTGCTTTCTTTCTCAGTGGCATTGTCCTGTGTTTTCCTTCATCTCCATTTTTCTCCTGCGTTTTTCTTCCTTTAATCATCCAGTCTGGGGGACACAGTCCCCCACATTTTTCTTCTACAAACCAGTAGTTGCTCAAGTCTTTTATACAGTTTTTAGTCCTTCAGTATGTGTCCAAGTATTGTCCCTCAGGAATTCAGGGGCCAGGAAATCATCCTTAGGTCTTGTCCTGAAGGTTTGATGGATGGGTCCCTGGTCCATTGTTGTATGCCAGCTGCAGTCCAGTGTTATCATGATGCAATCACAAGGTGATTTGCATCCAGGATTGGTAGACAGGATTCCTACATGATCTTTGCACCTTCCTTCCAGTGGCTCTGCCCAACACATATCAGCTATTGTCTGGGCAAGCAGCAAATGATTTTATCTTTGTTGAGTCACACCAGGAGGGCCAACTTTTAGTCTCTTACACTCATTTATGAAGCTAGAGAAATTTTCTTCCCTTTTCAGAAACATTCCTTTGCCCAAAGACCTTCTTCCCTCAATTAAAGGCCATTAAAGACCCTCGCTTGCAGACTTTACTGAGAGGGAGCAAGCCCATAGCACTGTTGCCATAATTGCAAGGCTGAATTCAGCATTCTGTTAAAGCAGTAATTGCAGCAATATTCAGAGTGTGTCAGGCTTTGCATTCGCTTTTATGCTTATTCTCCAACCATGCATGAACAGGAGCTGCTTTGGTCAGCACCAAGACACAACCCACCAGTGTATTTGATCCTCATCTTACATGTACACAGCAAAGAAAGACACCATCTTTCCACAGCAGTTTCTATCCAAACATCTTACGTTTGAGCCCTGCTGTTCATGTCTCTATGTGTTCATGTTTAAATGAAACCTCTCTTCATCTTTTTTGATGGTGTCCTAGCTCTGTGTTGCTCACATCATTGTGCCATATGTGCAGTATTGATGTGTTGTTCCTAGTGTAGCTGTTAAACCCCATATGCTTCAGTCTGTGGCAAAGAAAATATACACACCACCAACAGGCTACTTCTCAAGTAAGTTTTTCGTCAATGTGTTAAAATGGACTTGCCTGTGAGATTTAATAATCATTATTCTTGATGTATTCAAGCAACTTCTGCAATCACATTTGAAATTTGTTTATTTTTTTATTCCCTAAAAGTTAGGGACAGTATGTGCCACTAAGATGTGAACATTCCACTTAACCAGTGACCAGTACACAAGATAAATGAGGAGAGCATGGTCTCTACAGTCAGCATGTGCCATCTGATATTTAAGTTGCTATCCACGCATGCTCTCTTTCTGAAGCTTATTCTGCTATTGCATAGTGTGGAATTTAGTGCAACCACGTAGCAGATGATGTAACTTAATTTCTCAATTAAGGTAGCTCTTTACCTCTGGAATAATGTTTAAGTATAATTCCTTGTTGTTCCATAATCAAGCACTATGTAACCTAAAACTCTTCCTGTGGAAAGAATATAAGCAATAAGACAATATTACAGTAGGGAATTTGTTGACATAGTTTAGTAGCTTGTACTCAAGTCACTTAATGATAAATTGTCCTTTTAAGAAGTGATGACCTTAAAGCAGCAGAAGCTAAAGACTCTTAGTTGTCTTTTAGGGTGAGATCTTAACTGTAGACAGATTTCCTGAATAACCAGGTTAATATGACCTAAGTAATATGTAAAAGAACCTTTGAAAATTTATGAAAATATGTGATATTTGAGACCATGACATCCATGTTCCCAGTAAAATCACATGGTATTTGCTTTTCAAGCCTGTTCTTGATTCAGATTGTAGAAAGCACAATAAAATATTATTTAAATGACCACAGTTAGATGCTTTGTTAAAGGGCCTGGTAGCTGCTCAAAGATACCAGTGCCTATTGTAATATTCAGAACAACCAAATTTTAATTTTCTTCCTTGATGTGGCCCTTTTTTTTTTTTTTTCAAGCATTCCTCAAATGTCTACAGTTAAAGTCTTCAAAACCATTCAAACACAGTCCATAAGAGAAGCAGATAGCCCAAGCTTGTGTCTTGTAATCACTAGCAGAAACAATCTTAAGGGAAACAAGCACATTGCTTTTGATCATTACTAACTCATGGATGATAGAATACATTTTATAATCTGTTCCAAGTCCAATGCTATTTAACAGCCACTGATGAGGAACATCTATTTAATCTCCAAACTGGTCAAATTAACTGCCAGTCTGACCAAGAAGGAGGCTGAAACACAAGACTATCTAAAGCCTGCAGACTGCTTAGGCATGTGTGGAGAGAAAAATCAGCAGACCACTTGGGGCCATCATTTTCCTCTGCATAACCTAATGGTGTTAATGAAAATCAAATTAAAAGCAGCAGTGAATGAATGAAAAATTAACCCTCAATCTATGTCTAGTAAATTTAGAGCATTAAAAATATATATATTTAACTTCCCACAATTATGTTCTCAGTTGTGTTTTTGGCTCAGGTCAGACAGGTAGAGTTCAGGAGCTAGCATGGGCCCGGCATCTTTCTCAATCAATAGCTGCATGAGACACATCTTGTTTTATACATTAAGACATTGAGATAACATGGATTTGGCCATAGCAAAATGTTTGCCCTCAGGCTAGAAAACAGGTCCTGACATTTCTTAGTTTACATATCTCAGTTTATTTTAATTTACCTGAGACACCTGGAAAACCTGATACACTGCAATAACAAGATAATAACAGAGCAAGTTATGGTGTGTGAGTGCCTGTGTAAATTCACCCACCATCCCCAGGAAAGAGAGGAAAGGGAAAGGAATGAGATAGCAGCACAGTCCTGGGGAAACCATTTCGGAATAGAGAGCACTAGGAGGACTTTCACAGAAAGACAATGAGAGAGACGCTGTCACTTAGCTTCTCACAGCTCAAAAAGCCCATGCGGCTCTCACAGCCTGTATTCAGGCACATCAGTCAATATTTGTTCCAAGCACTCTGCAGGAAAGAGGGGGAAAATGGCTATTGAAAATAACTGAATAGCAAGGAAGATAAAGGTGACGATTTTCTCCCACTCCACGACAATCGAGTTTTCCTCCAAACAATACAGCAAGAGAAAGGTTGAAATTCAAAATGGAGCTTTGTTTGGCTCAACCTGAGGAATTGATGCTTAGTTATTGTGTTAGGAGGAGGTTGTTTTTCACTTTTCATATCACATAGGGATTTATTTTTGTCAGTTTTTGGTTTTACTATCAGGGATCCAAAAAATCAGCTAATGATGAAGCACATTCTGGGATTCTTTGGTATTTAGCAAGCTGCAGAACTAGTGAATCATCACAGCAAAAGCTCTGCATTGACAAAGCAGGTCCACTTGGGCTCACTGACTCTGAGATTATAGTTCTGCAGTTAATGAATGGCCTGATCTCTTTGGATGATGAGGCCAGATGGAGACCACGTGAGCCTGCCTTGGCAGGGACTCTGGCCCAGATTCTGCTTGCATATTAGATAATTGTCCAGTGCCAAAGAAGGAATTTTAACCTTCCATTTAAAATATGCATGTCTGTCTCTTATTCCTACCAAACTCCTGGGGTCTCAAACTGACCTCTTTTTAATCTGGTCCCTCATGTAGACCTCCTTAGTGTAACAGGAACAGTGAGGGAATGAGTAAGTTAGAACACATACACGTGCATGCAGGTACTCTTTGAAAAGCACATTAACAGAAGACAGCATTTCAAGCTGTATGATAATACAGTGCATTAAAATGCACACCTAATACATTATTTGTTGTGTGACAGAGTAGAAACAGCATATGCAAATTGAGTCTAAGCATGCAGAGTATTTCCCATGTATATGAGCTGTGCTAATGGGGATTCAAGTTTGTTATGAGCACTGACTGAGACATGATCTTTGCCTCTCTCATTTTTTTCCTAACTGAGTCATCAGTCTCACTGCCTGATAATGAATTTGAATGCTAGTCTGTATAATACTTTCTCATTCTCAATCACATACCCTCCTGTCACCATGTCATTTCAAGGGAAATACAGTTCATATCACATCTCACAGTGATGAGGCGAGAGATTGCTTTTTCTGGAGGAGGAGGAAATATTTGTCTCCTTAATAACTTTAAAAATTGATGCTTTCAAGAACTGTCTGCATCACAGTTTCACTGAGCCCAGGAACATTGTGCCGTTTGCCTGGTGTGTTTCATCTTCATGGCAACTGAGAATGTGCCCAACAGGCTCACAGAGGGGAACACGATGTGAGCGAGTGAAGTGATACTGTATGGTATGCAGCCATGAAAAGCAAATACAAGATGAATCATCAGTTTGCAGGATCCACTGATGTCTATGATGAAATGTTGAGTATGCTCTTTTTAAAATAATTCTGATGGCTTGGAGTGGACTCTTTCTGTACATCTCCTGTTACTCTATTTTTCCCCTCACAAGTTCTTTTAAGTGGGTTTGTAAATTTATGAGCATAAAGACAATGACTGGCCTGGAGTCACCTATGGGGGATGTATGGCATATTTGCTACTAGAAAAAGAATATTGCAGGTGGGATGACAGATCTATGGACAGACTGTCTGTTCCCTAGAATAATCTGCTGGAATAATCCATGGAATAGTCAGCTGCAGACAGAAACAGGTGCTCAAGTAACAAATCCAGGATGTATTACCAAGTCTTGGAAGTCCTAGGTTTGAGAAGCCATGGAAGGCTGATAAAAACTGTATAGACTGCCAGTGAGTCTGAATGACAACACTCTTTTTCCCTATATGCATATCCCTCTAAATTTTCTTTAAGAGCAGCTTAACCCATGATTTATCCTGCACAGACTAATCAAGTCTCCAGCACATTTCCCAATATTTCTAATGTGATGTGGCGCTTATGAAAGGAGAAAAACTGGCAAACTTAAGTTGAAAAACTTGCTAACAGTAAAGCATGCTTGGCAGAGCCAGAGGAACAGCTTCCCATCCCCAGTCACAGGCACTAAACCGCCTCTACCTCCTAACCACAACTGCACTTCTTGCAGCTGCCTGCAGACAGCAAAGATGACAATTTATTCCATCTGTCTCAAACATCAGTGAACAGTAGTATCTGTGTGAACATGGAGAAGCCTCAAGCTGTCAGGTGGGGAAGGTCCCATACAAGATTATCCTGATGTGTTCTCTGGAATTCAGGATCTTCAGCTGACTGTCATTCCAGGACCTGGCAGTCTTATCTGTGATCTTCTCATCCAATTTCAGCCTGAGCAGCCAGACAGCAAAAGGTCTAGGCTTCAGCCTTCCTCTGCCACAGGTCAAGATATTTTTACCATGGCCGAAACAGCTAAGGAGACCCCCCACTTCCCCTGAAGAAGTTATGCAACTTAATACTGAGGTTTTGTGATTACAACACCCAGGTTATGGAAAAGTCTAGCTAGTGGGATCTGATTATGTATTTTTAATTTACTGTACCATGGATCTACACTTTAGGCACAAAAACAAGCACCCAGGTTTGATTTTTTCTGTGTCCTAACCACTAGCACAGATTTTGAAGTACCTTTTTATCTCTTGTTTTACTCTCCCTATGAATTTTGCATATTTTGTGTGCAGGCCTGGGATAGGATGTAGGATGGGAGGAACTTCCTGAGAAAGAGGCAGAGAAGGTGGATGAAGAATATAGAAGATCATGGAAAGGTCAAAAGCAAGGATGGGAAGAGAGAAAGTAGACTCCTTGGAGAATGCAGTTGATCAGGAATTGGAGACAGACCACATGCAAAAGGGCAGAGCATTAACTGAAGAACAGAAGGTGATAATAATGGGAAGGAAGGAATGTGGAGAACTACCACAATGAATTAGGGGGCCATAATTTAATAAGCAGAAACCAGAGGGAAGGTATAAGAAGAATGTAATGGGAATGGTAGAGCAGTACCACACTATTCTTTCAATAACTTGCTAATTAATGTCTTATTCTTCCACTTTTGCTTTCTAACAAATTTTGAGACACTTTGGCAAAAATGTGTGTCTCCATCGCCCTCTAGTGCCAGGTCTGCTTTGGAGACGTGAGGAAGCAGGTCAGAAACAGAAGCTTCTTGGTAACTTGCACAAAGGGATCAAAATGAAGAAAACAGATATTTTTTTTCCCCCGTTATCAACAATAAACATAGGATATTACATCCAAAATCTGAAGTAAAAGATAATTGAGCACAAAGAGCTATGCACATGACCACTTAACAGCTAATTGTCAATCAGTTCTGTGATCTTGCTTGAATTTTTACTGGGTAATATTCATGTTCATTTAGTATTATCTGTATAGACATTGAACAAGATGCATTTGAGAGAGAAACTGAAACAAGAACAAAAAAATTGCCCACTTTGTTTATTCATTTATTTATAGTGGACGTGCAAGATGGGTTTAAAGGCCAACTGAAGAAACGGGAGGATGGAAAGTGAGTAGTGGAGGGAGGAGATTTGCAGACTGTTTAAAGGTCTTTGATCTTCATTTGGCCATGCTGATTTGTTGATTTTCTTATTTGAATTTACTTTTATTTATACAAATTTGCTGCTAATCCGCAGAATACTGTGCATTCACGCAAAATGCAGAAGTGTGTACTTTTGAAACTAATGTTTATGCATTTCAGGTAATGATGTGGAAACTTTAAGGAAGACCCTCTCTAAACAGGGTTTACTGCAACAGGTGCAAATTCCTGGTGCTAAACACATTGCTGGGATTTGGGTTAGTCTAATCTAGTGAAAACTCTGCTAAATCACAGCAATTCTCAAAACACCTTTTAAACCTGTAGAACAACATGTTCCTTTATGCTTCCTCCTCTCACTCAGCTGTCTTACTGTGATTACTTAACCCATTGCAGAGTGTCTCCACTTCTCTGAACCAGCTTAAATTTCTGCTTCTTGGAACCAATGAGAAATGAACAAATTTGTATCAACTTACAGTTTTGACCTACTGTATCAAAGGGACTCATTTCAAAACCAAGAAGTCTACATGGCCACTTTGCAGGACCAAAGCTGATATTCTCTGGAGGGAAACACATCTCCAGTGCAGACACACTGGTGGAAATGGACCTTTGTTTTACACTATGACTCCTGCATTCAAAATGGGAATGAAGACATATTAGTTTCTCAGGCCCAAAAGGACCTTTCAGACTTCCATGACTAGTCACACACCTTAGTGTTTGTTAATCATCACTTGTAAAAAGAAAAGCATGAGATTGACAACTGGGAGTCATTTCTAGAGCCCAGTATTCTAAGTTCGTATTCATATATTGCAGATGCTGTTGATTTCTGATCTCTACCAACTCCCCTGGGATGCTGGCATTCTTGATAGTCCTGAAGCTGTAAACCAAAATGGAAAAAAACAGTCTGAAAGCTACTGTTATTTCCTACTTCCAATATCACAAAACAGGATAGCTGAAGTGCAAAGATGCCCACAAAAATAACTTAGTGCTCTTTTTGCATAAGAAATGCTATGTTTTTTATAAATATTAAGGAGTCACTATTATACTATGAAAAACAAGAAAACTATTTTCAACAATCTCTCCGAAATAAAAAGATAGGATTCTAAAAAATGTGCATGCCCCCTGTATGTGTTTTATGAAACTATGTTTAACACTTTATAGAGCCTGAAGTGGCCATGCAGACTTTATGACGTATGTGGAAACAGCTGTTCACAATTTAGTTCTTTACTCTTCTGTGGCCGGTTGACGGTGTCCCCTTAAGAAAGGGAATATGGTGGATGGAAGTTGGTAAACAGAAGGAATAGTCTAAACTAATTTCATTAGACGAGTGGGAGGAAGCACCTTCTGAACTGGGAGATATCCTGGGCACTCCGGGAACTTCTCGGTCAGTCTTGCTTCTGCCTTTTCTCTGTGCAGCAGTTCTTTTCTCTGCTGGGCTTTCTGCCAAGACTTCGGCCTTGAAGACTTGATAGGAGTCCAGTATTAACTCCCTTCAATTAACACAAACTGCTTTAACTTCTTTCTTTCTCTTTCTCCTCTTTTCCGAACTATTCTGGGGAAAGGGGGAAGAGAGGGGAGCGGAGGTGGGGAATCCCCTCGGCCGAGGGGTTACTCTCATTTCTGTGTTACTCTGTTGTATATCTTTGTATATATTGTAGATATTGTAAATTTGTAAATATTCCCCTGCAAACCCTACACTGCTTTGTAAATATAGCTCCACTGCTTTGCTAATTCAGCTGGTGAGTTTTTTTCCTTTCCCT